>OY728132.1:108902369-110152369 GCA_963277665.1 Viscum album | reverse complement strand
TGTTTTGGAGATTCTTGTTAATTGAAGCGATATTTATTAATTGGAGAAATAAATATTTATATATAATTTTAAAAAACAAAAAATCATTACATATATACTATTATGACTAAATAAAAATATAGTATTACTCATAATATTCTATCACAAGAATTTATAGAATAGTTCAAGAAGGTGTATAAACTAAACGAGACATGAACCTAGCCTTGTTAATGGATGATTATGAGAAGGTTTAGATTTAATATTATTATTCTAAAATAATAATAATATTATTTAGTGTTTATTATTTTAATATATTATAATTATATAGATATAGTATAAGTGGTAATAAATATGAAAATATTAAAAAAAATTATAAAGGGTTATCATAGTAGAACACTTATTTTACATGATTAAATTTAGGATGGCAGTTTATTGATCATATCAATAATATAAACTATAATGTATCATAAATAAGCCTTAATTATATAATTAATGTATGACTAATCATTTAATACCATATTTAGATCCATTATTGTAAGCCCTTGATAGACAATCAAACATATTTCCTCGTGGAGGTAGTACTCCTCCCAACACATGGATATTGGTTTTTTTCTAAATAGATGGGGTATCTCATTAATTTTTTTAATACAATTAATAGAGTCACATTAATGTATATAAATTATAATTATATCATTATTATAGTGTGTTTAGAAATTTTAATAAAGATAAATAGTATTGTATACTATGTATATGATAATACTCATATTAGGGACTTGAATTTTTTTTAGAAGACCAATTAGAAATGATGATTTCAAATTATTTAATGGAAAAAATAAGATTTTTAACATAATTGTGGGTTATAAGAGGATAGAAATTATAGAGTTTCAAAAGTGATATGAAATGATACTTCTGTCTTGAAGATGTACATGTGTTATCCTTTTATATGATAGAAGAAGGGTAGTTTTGGTCTTATCCATAAATTTTCAAAAATATAAAGGTATTATTAAAGATACAAAGTCCAAAAAATTGAAAAATATGGGGATATTTTTTTATGTGGTCTTGAAATACAACAACCACTCCTGTTGTTGGAATCTATGGGTGGTTTGGGGAATTTTTTGATATTTATCATTTAACATAATTTATTTTACAATGGTAATTAATCTCTAAATATTATAATTAATTTTCATGAAAAATATTAATAATTATCCTTTTAAATAATTAGATGACACATTTTTCAAATATAAAAAAAATTAACTAAATTTTTTATTTTTTTGACAACCTTATTTAAAAATGAACACACTTAATCACTTAAAAAAATTGATAAAAAAATAATGCTTTAGTAATCATGTATAAATATAAGATATAATTTTTTGGATTCTGGATTTAATTTCATAATTTTATTTATTATAAAAAATATATGGTATGTGTCTTCGAAGGAAAGCCAAAAATAAATATCCCTTTAAAATAATTGATTGGTAGCGATGACTGAACATTTGTTTCTATAAAAGTAACATTTTATTTTGATATAAAATGTAGGGAAATATAATTTATAATTTCAATGATTATATTAATATTTTTAATGTTTTAATATTGATAAAAAATTTATAACCAATTTTTTCGCTAATTATTTTCTATTTTTTTAATTATGAAGTCATAAATATTTCCATTTTTATGAAATTAATATTTTTTAATAAAAATGATCTTTTTTAGAAAATGTTAAAATGTTATAATAATTAAATCTTCATATGAGGAATTTAAAATTTTAGTTATTTTTATGAATTTCAAATTACAACATTTAAAAAATCAATTTTGTAATTAAATAATAAAATATAATGGGTAAACATTTTATTTCAAAACGAAATTTTCAAATATATATAATAATTATTTTTTATAACATTTACCAACAAATTTTTTTAACTATTATTAATATTGAAAATTACTTATCATTACCAGTAATATATTACTTGAATATAAGAAGGTAAATTTTTAAACATATAATTTCATAAAATCTAAGTGATCTTATTAGTAGTTTAACCCAAAATAATTTAGTTTAATTTAGATTAAACATTTACTTCTTCTTCTCTATACATACGATCCATAAACATGTTTATCATATTTATTCTAGATAATTTAATGAAAATGGATTAATTATCATACATTAATATATATGATTTTCTTAAATATATCATAGTTTTTGTTTACGTTTAGTGTTCTATGTTGTGAATGTTATCAAATATATTAACTTTTATAAAGGAATTCATAATTTAAAATATATGGGTGTTACATTCTCCCACCCTGATATATATTGAATACTTATAATGTTCATTGTATGATTAGAGTAATAGCTACATGGAACTCATAATAAACTATACTCCTTCAGATGATCCTAGGAATATTTTAGAATTTGAGTGAAATTTATTTATAGGTAAAATCAATATAATGTATATATATATATAAATAGATAACCCCTTTATAATTTCACAAGGAATTTGACAATTTGGTATAGATCTATATCTTTTTGTAATAAGTTTTCACAAACAAGGGAAATGATTTATATAATAATAACACAACAATGTGATCTTATGTATAACTAAATAACATGTAATTAGTGAAAAAAATTCATAGTATAGTATAAATTATAGATGAAAGACTCACTTTCCAATTAATTAGTTATAGTTTCATTGGAATTTCATTGTTCACATGGTTTTTGGTGACGACCACACTTTCTGGTCCATGAATTGGGAAATTGAGTCGCATATTACCAACCTATCTTGAAATTGAAGAAATAGATTCTTTTAGATTCTATATTTATTTTATACTTATTAATATGATAATCTTCAAATCCATAGTTATATCATTTACATGTCCCTTTAAAGAAATAATATACTTCTATTTCCAATATATTTGAAATATTTTAAATTGCACTATTTTTCCACCATCATCTTCATCACTCGATATTTCTTGAGACTCCACATTTATCACACATGGTGTGTGTGTGTGTGTGACTTTGACTATTTTTACATAGTTAATCCTATTTCATTAAAGATTTTTTGGAATAATAACATGATTTTTTACCCGAGAACCCATTCTTATTGGTGGTTCATTTAGGTAATCTCCTTAATTCCTCACACACCCTTGGTTTCTTGTTAGTACATAAATCAATAAAACATAAAGTGTTATTATGAGTGATGGTAATTAGAAATGATTTTTCAAAATTAAGTACATAAAATTTAACATCATGATTTTTATGTACATTTAAATTTAATGTTATCATATAGTTCAAATAACTTAAATTGTATTTGACTTGGTTTGACCTATATCACTCTTAGTTTAAAAATTTTCATTATTGGTTAACTCTTAGTTACATTGGGTTGGGTTATATCATACTTATTAATCTAATTATTAAAATAATAATCCAAAATATTCATGAACATTAAAAATATATACTAAATACGGTAATAATTGAAGTCAATGATCATAAATCTAACATATCTTTCCATTAAATGTACAAATAATTATTACAATGATATAGGAAATTATGTATATATTATTATAAAATACTCCGAACAACATACCATTACCAAAGCCATTAGATTTTCCATGTAAATAAATTGTAGCTATGTTATATATTCCTACAATAATTGTCTCTATCATTAACCCAAAAATGTTTGTACCCAAATGTTTTGAATATCATAAATGATTCAATTAATAATATATTCCTATAAATGAGATGAATATCTCCAATATTATAATGAATAAATCATTAATTATAGGATTACCAATTAACATCAATCTTTCTTATTTTAATTTAGACAACCCTATATTTTCAAGATATTATTATATATCAAATTTAAGAGTTATCCATACCTCAATCACATGTTCTAAAAACTATCCCCACAAATAGAACCCTATCATAAAAATATCATTTCAATGTTATTAATATAATTTTATATATTTTTCTATACATTTAATGAAAAATTACTTAAGAAAAATTCTTATATGTCTCACAAAATCCTCATATATTTTGAAATATACCAGTATGTAATTGATAAATATCTGAGATTGATGAGAATATGTAAGAGATTTTAAATTATTAATATATTAATCCCTCTACATTACGTAATAATATAAAAGTAAAATATTCCATAATAAATGTATTATAAAAATGATATCAACCATTTAAGTATGTTCCGTCACATTGGTATAAGATATAGTTGTTTCATAGAACATAACATTCTTAGATTCATTTTTTGTTATCATATTTCAAACTAATAATAAAATCCAAAATATTTTGGATACCATAAAATCTATGAATATGGAAAAATAAAATCAAATGTATCATCTCTTCTGAAAAAATTTTATTTAAAAAATGATATATTTATATTAAATTATAAATCCTTGTTCATTCATTTTTTTAACCATGGAGATTTTTAAACTAGTATCCATAACATAATTAGTTAACATTATTCATAAATAATTTACATTGTATCATAAATTGAAGGTGAATAAAAAAAAATATACCCTGATAGTGTCAAACATGGTGTGCAGTTTTGTATCATTTTTACACACCATGTGACGATCTTCCTAATACCCAATATAACTTTTTTGGGGTTATTTCCCCTTGGTACATTAGTGATATAGTATGAATCCTCATTTATTATCCATATTTCTATGTAATTTCATAGAAAAAACAAAATCATTACATTAATTTTTTTTGGACTTTATCCTATCCTTATAATTATATCTTATATTTTTCCATTGGGTTTTCAATAGAGTCCCCTTATCCTTATCCACAAGTTAAATTTTCATTATTAATTAAATATTAAGTCATATACTATTTCAAAAGTTCATATATTAATTTGAAACTATGATTAACCATAAGTTATTAATCCTTAAATTATCCTTATCAATCATCTTCATCTAAAAAGTTATGTAAACCTTTTTTATAGAAAAAGTTATTCGCCGGACCCGGACACCCAGATCTTATTCTATAAACATGTACGTTACATATTTAAATTGATATGAGTAATAAAATAAAATATATAAAACTCATTAATTTCAATATAAACAATTATAATTATATCTCTTATATCAGAATGATATTTTTATCTTAATAACTTCATATAATTAGGGAAACACATTCACAGATAATAAAAATGTCCTTTAAATCAAATTAAAATTTGTTTTCCATTATTTATGTAATAAATTAATTAATAACATGACTTAAAAATCACCCATAAATTCATTGACATGTGTTATCATTATACACTTACAGCGTGTACTACTTTTATTTATAACCTAGGGATAGGTCAAACTAAGAATGGGTGATCTCTAACACTTATTATGGAATAACATACAACTGAGGAAGTTATTCCATAATCATTGTTTCAATAACATAGTAGGAATTAGTAAATGACATGACACAATAATCAATATGAAACTGGGATCATGATATATCCATTAAAATAAATTAAAACATAAATAACAATAATACTAATTTTATACAGATGGAATTAAGACATTTACCTACCAATGAGACCGTATTTAGGGAATCCTTTTAAATTGGGACGGTATACACAAATCACCCAATATAATTTTCCACATTATACTTATAGATTAATTAATTGACTATATAATTTGTGAGCCACTAGTATATTTTTCAACAGTGTGTAGCTTTCAAAAAAAAACAGCAATACTTTTTATACCATTTACTCAGGAACCACTTACTAAACAAAACATAGCTCTTCAAAAAATGAATGATAATAAAATTCATCATATGAAAAAATATAATTAGTGGTTAAAAATAATAAATAATTTCAATACATTTTTGTATGTAAAAAATAGAAAAAATGGTCATAACTCATACATATAAATAAGGTGGATTGTTATATAATAAAGAATCAACATGAAAGAAAACTTACAAAATGTATATAATAATATCCAAGAGAAAAGATAAAAATTATTTCGTAGTTATAATCTTCCATTATGAATTCAATAAAAAAACTTATTTATTTTATATAGTTCAATGATTATATGGATATTTCAATAGTATATTAGCATGATCATAAACCACCTATAGATAGAAGGTGGACAGCATTAAAAGAACATATCCCAATTAGTGAGAGATATTTTTCAAATAATACTTATATTAGGAATTTATATCCCCATTAAATAACAAGATAATACCACATCATAAAATAAAATTTATAATTTAATCATATTATATGAAATTTGTTTAATAGAAGGATTATAACTCAACTAACGAAATTATAGTTACCAAAAAAACATACTACTAGGGAAACAACATAAGTGGTAGACACTTGAATAAAGAAACATGATTTTTCAAGTAAATACCAATAAATATAGATAAATAAAATATATAACATTCAAGGGATATTAAATCAACATAACACCATACAATTTAAATATGGTTCCTAACATGTAACCAAGCTTAATGAATCAGAATTGAGATAAAAACACACTTGTTGCATGAATAAAACTTTAATCCAAACCACAAGAAAGAGTCAGATTGTAATTAAACATACAAAAAATTAACAAAAATACAATAAATGATATGATTTATAATATATGGTAGTATTTACGCATCATAAATAAAATTCATATCATAATTATAAACATGACTCAAAGAGAGGATTTCGTAATGAAAACACCTTCACATTGCCCTAATCTCTACAAATATACTTTTAACACCTGTGTCACACACAATTAAATTACAATAAATTAATTCAAAACATTAATCATACACATTTTCCATAATTCTATTCCAAAAATTTCAATCTCTTTATGAATTATTCTAATTTCCCACATTGGGTGTTTATAGTCTTGATCATTAATTCTAGTAAAACATTCTTATAGTCTTCCTTGACTTAGATGAATGGTTTTATTCTTGTATTTGGTTAGACAGACCAAAACTTGAACTTTCCTAGATTAATGGATGATTATGAGATAATTCAGTTGTAATATAAATATACCTGAAGAATAATGATCATATTTACTATTTATTAGTTTGATATATCAAAATTAGAATAATTTATAAGAACAGGTAATTGATATTAAAATATTTACAAATTTGAATTAAATGATTACCTTATAGTACACATATTTTAATTGATTTAATTAATGATGATTATTTTTTGATTATATAAGTAATTTATTCTATTGTATTTAATACCATAGCCATAATGATGTTAAAAAATCAAATTTATAATTGAATTTCATCAATATAATAATATTTTTAAGGAATTTATAGTAAACAAAACATGTTGCAATTTGGATATGGTAGTCTGCACAACACACAAACACTAGTATTGTTCTTCTTAATTGATGTGTTATATGAATCAAAAATTAAAATACCTATAATATAGTAACTTTTTAGTATATAAAAGATACTGATATCATTTTATTGTAGTCTTTATAATAAATTTAATGTGAGATAATAAATAAGTAAATCTAAGTATTTTTTAATACTTATGTTGGGGGCTTGAATTTTCAATGGAAGAATCCTTGGGAATGAAGGTCATATGATAGATAATGGAGAGAATAATGTTTTTAACATTAGATATGGTACTTGTAAGTGGATTCATAAAATTTTCGAAGAGATAATTCAACGAATATGTGTGTTGTATCGTGGTACAAATATTAAACTTATATAAGTGAGGAGATGGGTAGTTTTGGGAGTAACTATTACATTTTCAAAAGTTTAAGAATTTTTTTATAGGTTCAATAGACAAAAAAAATTATTAGGTATAGTTAATGTAGGTCATAACTCACCTCATACACTACTTCTGAGACAAATTATATAATTTTAGGGTGTTTTGTTTTAACAATTAACATTTACCATAGTTTACTTCACCTTTAGTAGTTAATTTATAAAAAAATATAATTTATTTTAATTAAAAAAATTAATATTTAAACGTTTAACTAATAATATACTTATGATTTAAATTTTTTAAATCATTATATCAAATTAAATAATTAATGTTTTTGGAATCTTTTTATAAATATAAAAATACTTAATCACATATGATATCTTTCTAGAAGAATTATGTTTTAATGATTTTTATTAACTATAAGATAAAATTATTATTGAAACTAATTTAAATGAATAATTGATTAATTATAAAACAGATAATGGTTATGAGGCTTTCAAGTAAAGTGAAAATTGAATCTCTTTTAAAAATATTCATTTAAAGAAAAATAGTGAAAGCATCTTTTTGTTGAATTAATATTTTATTTAGATATAAAAATAAAAAACACAAGATTCTATACTCATAGAAATATATTTAAATTGATAATTTTATTCCATACACTAATATTTTTTATCTATAATTATTTGGAAACCTTATATATTATTCTTATATCATTTTTCATTTATATAATATACATGTTTAGTGAATACTTTATTTTTTGACTAAAACAATCTCTTTAAGAAGAAGATAAAAAATTCTTTCAAAACGAGTTTTAATATGATAAATTTAAAAAGTTATTTTTTCTATGAGTTTATATCTCTAAAATTTATAAATTCAATTTTAGAGAAAATGATTCAATATAATTAAAACAATTTTTATTTATAAATTACATTATCAAGTATTTAATGATATTATTTTTATTTTGTATCATTTACCAAGTAAACTACCATTAAAAGTCATTAATATAAAAAATATAACTATTAATCATATATTTCTTGAAAAAAACACATATCACAAAAATAGGAATAATGTTCAGGAAAATACTTCTCTAAATACTATATTATATTTCTACTCATTTTAGGTAAAAAAAATTGTATTCAATTTTTGATTAAAGTGAACTTCATATTTTTTTATAATTATATTTCATATTCCCACTAATTCTATGAAAATGTATTAATGTTCATACTTCAATATTTATATTTTATCTAAATATATCACATTGGGTGTTGTGTGTGGTGAAATCTATAAAACACATTAAGTAATTTGTAAAATCCATATATATAAATCTCAACATGTTACATTCTACTCTATTAAATAAATTGAATCCTCGTAATTTGACTCATAATATTTGAGTAATTTCATTAGGGAACTCATAATTTACTGTACACCACTAGTTGTTCATGGGGTATTTATGATGTGGAATGAGATTTATCTATATGAAAAATAATTATATACACTTTATAAAGATAACTAACCCAGTCCCAATTTCATAGTGAAATATATTATAGGATATATATCTCATTAAATAATTAATTAATTCCCAAATCCCGAAAAATGATTAATGTGACAATCATAAAACTACTAGTTTTTATTTATAATAAAATATATATTAGTTAGTTAAATCATAAATGATACATGACACTGGGAAATTTGGAGTGAAAAATCACCATCCAATTATTTGGTAGTAGTTTCATAGGATTATCATTATTCAACTATTTATTAGTGACTATATTCCTCTTTGGACCATGTATTTAGAAATTATATCTCAAAATGGACAATTCTATTTCAATTAAATCAATGTATTCTTCTATATTCTATATTTCACATAATATTGTGTGGCAGATACTCTCCAATAAAACAATTATAGTATTTACCTATCAAATTATGGAAATCTCTTCCAGGAGTCTTCTAGAATTTTATTTTTCATATATGATATTGAATATTTTATCATTCAGTATATTCATCACATGATCCTTAATGAGACTCCAAATTTATATTCTATGGTGTTTTGGATAGAAACTATGTTCACATTATAAATCATATTTCTTCAATTGATGTTTTTGTATAATCATAAGGTTTCACACCCTAAATCATATTCTGATGGGTTGTTTGTCGAGGTAATATTCATATTTTCCCTAACACCCATGGTTCCTCCTAGATCAAGAAATTACTAAAACCCAATGAAATAACATAAGTAAGGATCATTATAATAGAAATAATCCCGTGAAAATTTTTCCTCATGATATATCACCTTATATCTCTATCATGTTTCCCTATAATTTATACAAAAAAATCAATATCATTCGTGGTTCAACCTATGTCACCCTCAGTTTAATATATATCATTCATAGTTCATCCGTTGTTACATTCAATTATGTTCAATGTTATGTATTAACCTTAGATTCAAATTATAGATCCATAATTACAATGAAAACTCCAAAAATGTTCTAATACAATTAATAATTAAAAAATATGGTATCAAAATCTAAAATATCATTCTTTAAAAAACATTTTCCATTTATGAAATCTTATATATAAGCATGTATTTACCCTAATAAAACACTCCAAATAACATAACTGATGTGTCTAAGGATAAGTTTGGTACCACTGAGAGGGGGGTCAATCAGTGGTACACAATTTTAAAAAATCTTTCTTTTTAATCCATCATATGTGAATAAGTAAAGTATTGATCCCTCATCTTTAAATGTTTTCATCTCCCTACAAGAAATAATAAAAATAATAAACAATAAATAAGGATTTTTATAAGGTTTGTTACTAATACCTACATCCTTACTGAAATTTGTTGTATTACATGATTACATATTTTCACTAAATATCAGTGGTTATAATATGGGAATGTACCATTAACATAACCACTGAGTCCCATAGTGTTCTACTCTAAATTCATAATAGGGATTATAGGTTCCCACCAACACTAGAAATGCCTGAATCTCATAAGAAGATATTTTTACTATATCCCACAAAATTACAAGAATCCCACTGGTCTACTGTAGAGTGCCATTAGAGGTTTCTTCTAATTCATACTCCTAGTGAATACATCCACTAATATTTTATAACAGAAGATATGATCCACTGATAGAAATCTATTTTTTGGCTTCAAACTGCATCTGAAATTCCTCAGGATGATATCTTTCTCCATAACAAACCAGATTACCTAATATTTTCATGAACAATATTCAAGAACATCAAAAACTATCAAAAAACACTCTGATCCTTATCACTATCCTTTGATCATCAAATAATCTAAACATTTCTCAATTTACAAACTACTCATAAATATGTCTTCTAAATTAATGTTCAGTTTTAGTCTCAAATATTTGTGTAGAAATCATTCGAAATAAATATAAAGTGAATTATCAAACTTCTTGTATGCATAAAAATACATGGAAATATTTATTTCGTTCAGTAATTAAAATAAAAACGTTTCTCACAGTAATTTTCATGTTTTTTTATATTTTCATGAAAATGATGAAATTTTCATACACAGAGATACTGAATCAATCATTTCACACCCGACATTGTTTGATTGAAAACATATTCTTTACATAAGATGTTCATGAAACATTTTCAACCTGTTCATAATAATATTTCTCCTCACTACTCTAATGTGTATAGTTGATATCTACGATGATTTTCTCGAACTACACAACATTGTTTCACTATCGCTTCATGTGATAGATCGTTCATCTTATAAATAGGAAAATTTCATCATGTGTGGATGTTATTTCATTCATTATTATAATCCTCCTTCTTTTAAGTATTCATTTATCTTTTAATCTTCCTTCTATAGGCCAAGGGCTGGCGACTAGCACTAAAGGAATATTTCCCTAAAACTGGGAAGGCATTGCCTTTATAAATTGTATACACACTCAACCAGAGTACAAGTGGAATAAAACACTAAGTAAAAACTGTATGAAAAGTATGCTGAAAGTAAAGGGGCTGGAAATACAAGCCCAATAGTAAAGTACAAGGAAAGGACAAACAGGTACAACTAAAAGGGAAAACAGCTAGAAGCTGTCTAGCAGCTCTTAGATCATCCACCACAGATCCTACCTAAAGGGTAGGTACATATAGACTCCTTAGTGATCCACATCTGTCAATCTCCTATGGGTTCCAAATCGTCATGATGACCACCTCTGGGTACCGTCCAGTGCTCGTACACTCCACCTCGGCCAGCGCTGTCCGTCGTCTGCATCTTACACAATGAGGTGTGGGCATAGCCCATACAGGGGTGAGTATAAAGATACTCAGTAGGGACCCCGAGACCATCAAAGTCTCACAAAATCCATCAAGGATATTGTAGGATTGAAATAACGATGTAGATGCTCAATATACAAGAGTTGGGGGGTGAATTGTACACTTTAAGAATTTCCTTAAGAAAGGAAAGATCTATGTTTAGCAAAGTTAAACCTAATAGATTCACAAAAACTCTAACTCAAATTGGAAATTGGAATAAGGAATGAAGTTACAAACTTCTAATTCTACACACTTGCTTAAAAAAGGAAAGTGATTCCGAACAATAGGTTCCAGAAATATGGATCCAGAAATTGGAACATATCCTAAGTTTACAATATGAGATTCTACCTTAAAGTGTATAGAATATAAATGAATCAGAGTACAAGTGTAAGAAAATATAAGAAGGTTATACTTTCCATACAATACAATATGCAGCAGAAAAACAGGTAGTACAACTACAAGTAAAAAAACAATAACTCTTTTAACCCAAAGAGAAGGGTATCCAACAACCTTGGATAAAGGTCCCTTGATTTATACTTTCAAGCAAGTCTGTCTTACCCACACTAGGGTAAAACCTCGATACGTAGATTGAAGTCTCTGTCTTGCTATCTTTCCAAGCCCTCAACTTCAACGTAGTTGGAACCTATTTCTTCCTCAGCAAGGAAGCCCTCGAACTTCAAGGTAGTCGACACCTCTCTCTTCCTATCCCGGGAAGTCCTCGACTGTAATCACCAACATTCGGAGTCACATGAAGCAATATGAACGAGCGGTTCAGTATTCACAAAGCATGAAAAGCTTATCTCTCTAGAAATCACCTTAACAGCGTGTGGTCTCAAGATCAATCAACTCATTTCATATCTTCTCGAGCTCTTTCAAATGATATCCTATTTATAGGCTTGCTCAGCCTCCTCTCTAACAGTCATATTTCCCTTAAAATTTGGAAGGACCTGTACACGTGTAACTCAGCCAACGGTTAGTTTGAAATAGAATAGACGACAACGTTTAATAACAAACTAGGTATAACTAAATGAATGACATCATTTTGTAGTGAAGTATTTGTAAGCAAAAGCCATACTAAGTTCAAAGTGTAGGCAAAGTAAAAGTTCGGAGTCTAACCAAACATGAAATTATGAGTCTATAAAAAGAAATGATCGGATTATATTTTATAGGAATTCGGAACCTTAATTCTGTTGAAGTCCGGAGTCGGAATTTCTAAGGAAATTTAGAGTCTGGTTTCACCAGGGTTCGAAATCTAAACTTGTAGAATTCAAAGTCTAACTGGTAAAAGTTTAGAGTCGAACTACTTAAGAGTTCGGAGTCGAACTCATGAAAGTTCAGAGTCGAACTCCATAAGAGTTTGGAGTCAAAGTACTTAAGAGTTCAGAGTCGAACTCATGAAAGTTCAGAGTCGAACTTCTTAAGAGTTCGGATTCGAACTCTATAAGAGTTCGAAGTCGAACTACTTAAGAGTTTGGAGTCAAATTTCATAAGAGTTCGGAGTCGAACTACTTAAGAGTTCGGAGTCGAACTCCATAAGAGTTTGGAGTCAAACTACTTAAGAGTTCGGGGTTGAACTCATGAATGTTTGTATCCATAATTCGGAGTGGAACTTCATTATAGTTCACATCCAGAATTCAGATCCTGGAAACAGAATACTCCAATACTTGTCCTTATATGATTCTGGGATTTTTGTTAAGATCTGGTTTTTTGTACTTAAGATTAATATTGCTATGTTTAAGAAACTCTAAGTTAGGGTAAATTTCCTTATGGAAGAAAATTTTCCTTATGAGGATAAAACATACATTTGTTTATGTATAAGGTGTTTGTGATTTTCAAAACAAGAAGTAATGGAAAAGTCATAAGGAAAACCTTATTGACTCAACAATATCCCCCTTTTTGGAAAGCACAAACATCCTTAAAAAATATAAGCACTTTGAAAAATTTCATTAGACTTTGAAATAAAAACTTATCTCCCTTTGTTTATGAATGAATGTGAATATAAATAACTACCCCTTAGGAATTTAAACTCTAAGGATTGTATTTTGAATTTCTGGAGTGGAGTTTTCATTATCATGGGATTGAGAAACTTTGAAGTGAGAAACTCCCCCTTACTTTAAGAATATTTAACTTCGAAATTTTTATTCCTGCTCCTTAAAAGTAGTTCTTTTTCCTTCTCCCCCTTTGTGATTTTCAAAAAGACATAAAGGGTATGGAAAAGAAAATATGGTACCTGAAACATTAATACATGACAAGATACAACGAACCAAACAACATTTCATTAGAGATGCGAAAATTTTACAAAGAAATAAAATTAATACAAAAGAATCAGAGTAAGTTCATTTGTCTTCCTTTTCCTTCAGAATGAGCTTCTTTAAAAAGGTTTTGAGCTTCTTTAGGTCTCTTTGATCTTCCTCGACATGCCTCTCCAAGGCTTTTGACTTTTCTTCTTGGGCTTTCAAAGCCTCTGCCTGAGCCTCGATAGCTTCTTTCTGCATCTTTATCAACTCATCTTGCTGACCGAGTCTTTTTTCAAGCTCAATCAAAGTATTTATATCATTTATAAGATTTTGAGCCAGAGAATTTTCCTTTTCAGTTAGTTCCTTCACTTGTTGACACTAGGTACACTACTCAATAATCAGCTCATATTGAATATTCTTAATCTTTTTGTCTTCTCTATCAAAAGCTTCTTTCACGTCATTCTGAAAATTATCATACATAGCCAAATATTCCTCAACTCTCTTAGACCACTTTGTTACCTTACTGCAGGACTTTCTATGGACATCATAGTCAATGAAGAAACTTTTCTGTTCTGCTTCTATCTTCACACACTTTTCCATTATCATGGATAGTGTCTCTGATTTTTGATTTTGGCTTATCTGAAGCATTTGACATCTAGTGTCAATGGTGGGAAAGATTGGAATGATGTCCACCAACTTTTTCGAAGACTCAAAAATAAAATCATTCCCATGAGATGATGATTCCAAATCAGATACATCTCTTTGAGATTGCTCTTCTTCAACATGCACTAGCTTCCTTCTAGAGGTACAACCAAACTCTTTCTTACTGATAACATATTTTATTGGAGTATCCAAGAGAACCTACTTCCCCTTATAAAATTTCGTAATTGTTTCCTCATTAGGAGATACTTCCTCAGATTCAGAAACTCAAATAATCTGGTCTTCATCTGGTTTATGTATTTCTTGTCCTTCCTCAAGGAAATTCCTCTCAAAGGATTCTTCCTCATCATACAAGACATTTTCTTCTTCTTCCTGCTATTGATCATCACCATTCTTACTACCTTCTTCTCCTTCCTTTCCTGGAGTTACCAATTTTGTGGATTCAGCCTTATCTCTATAATCCTGTACTTGCTTGATCAAGGTATACAAATCATCACTTCCCTGTTCTTCTTCTTCATCAACTTATTCCTCTACTTATTTAGAAACTTCTTTTTTAACTTCTTAAACTACTTCTTTACCTTTGGATTTTTCCGGAGTGACAGAGTTCTTGGCTGGAGTTTCTGGTAAAGAAGGTTCAGAACCAAAAGTTTCCAGAACGGGAAGCATTCTGGAAGCTAACTCTATAGATTTCAGGAAATATTGCACCACTTCAGCTTCAGACAAATTATTTTTCATTTTCTTCTCTTTCTCCTGCTTCTCTAACTCTTCCACAGCTCTTTCTTTTAAGGCCTTAGCCTCTGCAGGATCCAATCCAAATTGTGGATCCCCTTCATTCCTATTATTCTTATCTTCCCTCCACTTCACAACAACTTCATCAGGATAAGTTTATTGTTTCTTTAGATTAGGGGGAGCAGACTGAGTTTCCTTAGATTTAGGATTTTCTTCATCAGCAGCCACTTCCTTAATCTTTCTCCTCTTCCTTTGCTATTTGGATAGTTCCGGATTCTATGTTTCTTTCTGAGCTGCTTCAACCTCTTCCATAGATAGAGGGTAAAATTCTCCGGATTCACTAGAAAGACCCATCTCCATCCTCTTCAAGGTATCATCACTAACCAGCATAATATTGCAATTCCAAACTTTTGATTTGCATGCAACCTTGAAGGATTCTAAGCACCAAACTATCAACCTATATAGTAAGGTAGGGTATATAATTATTTGAGCTCTCAGATTCCGTTCATTGATGTTCTTGATCGTAATCAAGACATGCCTCATCAAATTTAACTTTCTTAGATTTTCCAAGAAATCTAAATCATAGATATCACTTTTCTTCAAATTATCATTGTCTTCTCTTCTTGGTACGAGAATACCTTGTACCCAGAGCTGAATAATATTATTGTTCGGAGTGAGATGAGCAATCTTAGCAGTCGTATCATCCTTAAGTCCAAGACATTTTAAATCCTTCCCTTTGTTGAAACTTCATTGCTCATCTGGAAGCTTATGTGAGAAAAACTCAGCTTCCCCCTCATAGGAAAAACCAACCAAGCTTGCAGCCTTGGTATATGATAGCTTATAAGTCTTCCCATAAGACTTGAATGAAAACCACTCTCTTCCATCTTCCATCTAGAAGGAAACAGACTCATAGAACTTGACCAACAAATCAGTATAAACCAGATCATATTTTTCTGATTTGAACAAGAATATATCTTCCCAACCATTAAATTTTATATTCTTGGTTATAATAGATTCAAGCTCGTAGAAATCCAGATGAACTAACCTTTCCCTGAAGACTAACCACTTAGATATTGGTTTTGTAGTTGACATATCTTGAGATGTAGCTTCAACAGACATTCGGAGTGAAGAATTCAAAAAGATTCGGAATGACTTTACAATGTTTGAAACGGGTCTTAAGAAGAGCAGCAAGGCTTTTAGATGCGAAAGCTTTCAAAACCTATGTGGGACGAGTCTTGGGGTCCCCTTTATATAGGCAACGGTTGTGGAATTTGGTCTTCCAAAAGCTATCTAATAGTTGACAAACTTTTCGATCTGATCTGACGGTTGAGAACATTCCCGCATGGAAAACATGACTCCCATATTTTGAGGTTTTAAAGAAAACATTTGGACATAATGAAAACTAGAATCTGAACTATATTAATGAAAACAGGAAAATACCAGCAAGAAAAATATGATTATTAAAACATGTGTAAAGAAATCATACCTTTCGGATTCTCTAGAAATATTTTTCATAATTGTTAATATTGTAAAAAAACTTATTTCAAAAAACCATTACAAAAAAGGTTACGAAAGTTCCAGTATGAAAAACCCACTAAAAAAGTTATAGCTCCCAGAAATTTTCATTCCGGAAATTTTGATTCGAGAAATTATCATTCCGGAAAGTTTAAAAAAAACTGATTACAAAAATTTTAGTTACAAAAAGTTTGAAAAACAGATTACCAAAAAATTTAGTTATACTAACAATCAAATGTACCCCCCCCATGAAAAGGAGTTTTTTACTGTTAGGAGAATTGTTCAACAAGAAATTAATGAAGAATTATTAACTTAGAGTTATCATTCCTATCTTTTTTTTAATTTATTCAAATCTATCAGAGGGTAAAGATTTTCTAAAAATATCAACAAGTTGGTCTTGCGTTCCGATAAACTGAAGAATGATATCTCCTTTCGTTTTGATAATCTTTTCAAAATATCTTTTGTCACCAGTAATGTGCCGGGAACATCTACTATCCATGTACCATGTGTTGTTGTTGGTAAATCCTTTATCTATCAGAAATCAAGAAAATAATTAGACTTTCGGAATCCAAACTTATTTGGATCCGAGATTTCGAGATAACAAAATTTTGGGCACCCACATCTTCTTTGAAAAATATGCCTTATGAAAACCTAAAGTTTGGGTTTTGTTTAAAGAACAATTCTTTTCCCAGTGACCACCACATTGACACTTGGTACAAAATGGGGCACTTTTTGGAACAAAGTAATTGTTACTAAAAGTTGGTTTAGCATGAGTATAACCAAATCCAGATTTGTTTCTTAAAGGTCATATTTGAGAATACATTTTTCAAAATTTTCTTTACCATGGGTAAAGTTTGAAAAACACTTCTTTAAGGAAAAAATTTCATACTTGAGTTTTATAACGATGTTTTTATCTTCAAAATCATTAGATTTAGAACTAGAGCGAGGCTCGAAGACACTTTTCATAGAAATTACTTTTTCTAACTCTTTAGAATTTTTTTCTTCTCAGAACATAGTTCCTCAATATTTTTTGAAATATTTATAAAATCATCATTTTACTATAAAGATATTTAGTAAGATCTGATATTTCTTTCGTAAGGATAGTATTCCTGGAGTTTTCCTTATCAAGTTTTTTATTGAGTTTGGAATTCTCAATTCCAAGTTCAACAAACCTAGAAACTTCTTCATAGGTAGGTAATGCATTTTATTCATCAGAAGAGGATTCTTCATATGAAGAGTTATAATATTCTCTATCATTAGAATTTAATGAAACATTGGTCAATGATTCAGCATTTCGTACCTTAGCCATAAAACAATTATTGTTAATGGGTAATCTAACTATAAGACAAAGATTCTTTTGTCCTGAAGAATCATAATCAAAAGACTCATCTGAAGAGTCACCACCACTGGAACTCCAGGTGTCACTTTCTTTCAAAACATTCTTAGCTTTTGGTTTATAATACTTATTTCTGTTTCTATCAGAATACATTTCATTCCATTCTTTCTTTTTGAGAAAAGGGCAATCCGGTCTAATATGTCCAGCTCTCTTGCATTCATAACAAGTAACTTCTCCATCTTTCCTATCTTTCCTTTCCTTTTTCTTGTACTTGGATTGGAAATTTCTCTGGCCATCTATCTTGTTCATCCTTCGAGAAAGATTTTCTAACTCGTTTTCATAGACAACACTCTCCCTAGATTCAGATTGGATAATAACTTTCTTAGACTTGGATCTGGTTACTCTATCAGGAGTCTTAGATTTCATAAGATTTGATGTTTTTGTAATAGAAACATTACCATTTCCATTCTTCTTCTTGATATTGTTAGCATCTCTCTTCATTCTTGTTTCATGTTGGAGAAGAGTTTCAAATAGCTCATCTAATGATATTTGAGTGACCTTACTATACTCATCAATAACTGTTCTTTTGGATTCCCACTCATTGGGCATAATATCAATTATCTAATCCACAAGAGCTTCATCATCAAGATCTTTCTCTCCCATAGACTGAAGACTGTTCACTATAGTCATAAATCTATGTTGAACTTTGCAAATTGGTTCACCATAAGTAAAATTGAAGCCGTGGTATTCATCTCTAAGCATATCTCTTCTAGTCTCAATCACTTTAGAAGTGCCAAAATGTGTAACCTCTAACTTCTTCCAGATACAATTAGCTGCTTCACAAGAAGCAATTTGGCTATATATATTTCTAGTCATTGAACAAACTAAGGAATTACGTACCTTATAATTGAGTTGATATTATTTCTTTTCCTAGTTAGTGAATGTTCTAACCTCCTTATCAGGAATTCTATAATCACCAGTAAGCATAATGAAATTATCCACTCCAGTATTCATAACAAAAGTCTTCATTCTATCTCTCCAGCACTCATAATTGTTCCCATCAAAAATTGGTGGTCTTGTAGGATTTAGATTTCCAATAGAACCAACATTGTTTCCTGAAATTCGAAAAATAACCGTTGGCACACAAACTTGTTAGTAACAAGAGTTCGTAATGAAAGAAAATATATGAATCCGGAAAAATAATATGACACTGGAAAATTAACTCCAAATATTATGTGTAACAAAAAAATCTTTAAACATGAATCTGAACTTTATGAGTCCAAAAAATATGAATCCGAAAAATTCCTTCTGAGTATAATCGTGATATTGAAACAGATTGAACCAAACCATTTTGGTTTGAGTTAACCTCCTCAGATACCAATTTTCGGATCGAAACAACGATGTAGATGCTCAATATACAAGAGGGGGGGGGGGTGATTTGTACACTTTAAAATTTTCCTTAAGCAAGGAAAGATCTATGTTCAAAAAAGTTAAAATTATCAGATTCACAACACCTATAACTCCAATTGGAAATTGGAATAAGGAATAAAGTTATAAACTTCTAATTCTACACACTTGCTTAAAACAGGAAAGTGATTCCGAACAACAGGTTCCAGAAATATGGATCCGGAAATTGGAACTTATCCTAAGTTTACAATATGAGATTCTACCTTAAAGCGTATAGAATCTAAATGAATCAGAGTAAAAGTGTAAGGAAATATAAGAAGATTATACTTTCCTTACAATATAATATGCAGTGGAAAAACAAGTAGTATAACTACAAGTAACAAACAATAACTTGTTTATCCCAAAGATAAGGGTATCCAAAAACCTTGGATAAAGGTCCCTTGATTTATACATTCAAGAAATTATGTCTTACCCACACCAGGGTAAGCCCTCGATACGAAGATCAGAGTCTCTGTCTTGCAATCCTCGCAAGCCCTCAACTTCAAGGTAGTTGGAACCTCTGTTTTCCTCAGCAAAGAAGCCCTCGAACTTTAAGGTAGTCGGCACCTCTGTCTTCCTATCCCCAGAAGTCCTCGAATGTAATCACCAACATTCGGAGTCGCACAAAGAAATATGAATGAGTGGTTTAGTATTCACAAAGAATGAAAAGCTTCTCTCTCTAGAAATCACCTTAACAGCGTGTGGTCTCTAGATCAATCAACTCATTTCATATATTCTTGAGCTCTTTAAAATGAGCTCTTATTTATAGTCTTGGTCGGCCTCCTCTCCAATGGTAATATTTCCCTTAAAATTCGGAGGGACCTATACACGTGTAACTCATCCAACGGTTAGTTTGAAACAGAATAGAACACATCGTTTAATAACAAACCAAGTATAACTGAATGCATGACAGCATTTTGTAGTGAAGAATTTGTAAGAAAAATCCATACTACGTTTGGAGTGTAGGAAAACTATAAGTTCAGAGTCTAACCAAACATGGAATTTGGAGTCTATAAAAAGAAATTATTGGATTCTGTTTTATAATAATCCGGAACCTTAACTCTATAGAAGTCCGGAGTCTGAATTTCTAAGGAAATTCAGAGTCTGGTTTCACCAGGGTTTAGAATCTAATCTTGCAGAGTTCAAAGTCGAACTGCTAAAAGTTCGGAGTCGAACTACTTAAGAGTTCGGAGTCGAACTCATGAAATTTCAGAGATGAACTCCATAAGTGTTCGGAGTCGAACTACTTAAGAGTTCGGAGTCGAACTCATGAAAGTTTGGAGTCGAACTTCTTAATAGTTTGGAGTCGAACTCCATAAGAGTTCGGAGTCGAACTACTTAAGAGTTCAGAGTCGAACTTATTAAGATTTCGGAGTCGAACTACTTAATAGTTCGGAGTCTAACTCCATAAGAGTTCAGAGACAAACTACTTAAGAGTTCAGAGTCGAACTCATGAATGTTCGTATCCATAATTCGTAGTGGAACTTCATTATAGTTATCATCCAGAATTCGGATCCTAGAAACAGAATACTCCAATACATGTCATTATATGATTCCGGGATTTTGTTTAAGATCCGGTTTTTTGTACTTAAGAAAAATATTTCTATGAATAAAAAACTCTAGGTTAGGGTAAATTTCCTTATGGAAGAAAATTTTCCTTATAAGGATAAAACATACATTTGCTTATGTATATGGTGTTTGTGATTTTCAAAACAAGAAAGAATTGAAAAGTCATAAGGAAAAACTTATTGACACAATAGATATTCCACAAATTATGATTTCAATGGATAAAAATTACTTAGGTATATGCCCATACATATACCATAGTTATCAAGTAACCCATCTAAATCATGTGGAAAACGGAAAGGTCATTGACTCTGCTCAAACCAAGGTTTTTTTATTATTGAAACCATGGCTGTGGGAGAACTCCTCCTCATCGAGTATAGTGGGCCTGTCATGAACCCGAGGTGCTTCTCACTAATGTTGGACTGTTGTGGTACTCCTCCTGTCGAGTAACGCGGGTCTGCTGGAAAATACCAAGTGCTACTTCCGTTGTGGGTCTACCGCCAAATACCGGGCGCTCCCCCTATTGCCTACATAGGTACTCCTCATGTCGAGTACCATGGGTATGCTACCAACTACCAGGCTCTCTGTAAACCATGGGTGTGCCTCCAAATACCGGTCTCTCCCCACTGGGCTAGTGGAATCACTCCGAGTCGAATCAGTCATATAGTCATTAGGTCTTCCAGATACAAGGTTTCCGCACTTTGTATGCTCGTCTCTGGGAGGATCCGCTCCATGAGCTACTGTTCGATACTCCAAGTGTCACAAATTCTCACATAGAAATATCTCAATGTTCCTCCATGTCATAGGGGTCTCAACGCAATAGACGACGCGTCAATCGGACGCTCGGTCTGTGAGTTATAATCCTTTAGTCCCAGGGGCCCAGTTAGTTTCACGTGCGAACCAACCAGACCATATCTCAACTATACCTAAAACTCCCATTGGGTATTCTCAAAGAGAGGAATTCATTCCAAGAATATCAGTGCCACTGATGGTTCTTCAAACGGACGCCTGTAGCCCCAGATATGGATGAAAACGTGCAAATGGGCCATAGTGAGTCCGCGTCCGGTCCGACCCAGTCGGACCGACCCTGGCCGTACCAAACTGAAAAGGGGTCTGACCCAGTCCATGAGTCTGACCCGGTGTAAGGAAGAGGCCCGATCCAAGTGGGTGGACCGAACCGAGGGGGTGACCAGGCCTGACCGGGCAACCCAGCCCAAAGGCGCGGCTCGGCCTGAGGGTGGCCCATCTCGAAGGTGGCCCAGCCAAGCCCGAGACGGCCCAACCCGAGGCGGCCCAGCCCGTGGCAGCCCAGCCTGAAGGTGGCCCGGTCGGCCTGGCAACTCGGTGGCCCAGCGGGTGTCCACCTTAGTCATGGCTAGGGGGAACTGTGCGCCCCCTGGCACCCAAACAGCTTAGTCATTCAGGTAGAACCAAACCGGCACCGGTCCAGCTCATGCGAGACCCGACATGGTCCCACACCTTCCGGCTGGCCCGAATGGCCAGCCACTCCCCACCACGGTGCGCCGCCACGGTGTCGCGCCCCTCTGCCACGGCTCGACCTGGCCACAACCTCCTACCAGTCTCCATGCGGCGCGACTATGCCACGCTCCTCGTTCGACCACTACGGCCCTCCTGGATGTGACCCTTCTTTCCGGCACAGTGCGATGGCACGATGCCCTTCCGGCACCGCCACGGCCCGCCTGGCCACGTCTCGGCTCTTTGCGGGGCATGGTGGTGTCGCACCCATGTGGCGACCCGGCGGCCTTGTGCTGCCGGCTTCTTCACAGCCGGCACATTTCCGGTC
Organism: Viscum album; assembly: GCA_963277665.1. NCBI lineage: Eukaryota > Viridiplantae > Streptophyta > Magnoliopsida > Santalales > Viscaceae > Viscum > Viscum album. Next base: position 110,129,131 of record OY728132.1, on the reverse strand, counting down.
GCCGCATGTACTGCATCCATCATCAATGAACGATAACAAACAAAAAGGGGAGGGTCTGGCTATGTTCATGTGGCCCGAAATCTCCTCGTCACTGTGATATCATTTGTTTCTCAAAGAAGAAATTTATACGATGAAGAACGAGTACAAAACAATTTAAACCCCTACCTTGCTTGACGATTGTCGCTCGTTGTCGATGCCACAGGAAGCGGACGTCATTCCATTGACATCGGGTAGAAGATGAAGAAGTCAAAGAGGAAGGTTTTGGGGAAGATGGGTCGAGATGACGTCGTCGACATTCTTCAGGGGAGGTAGTGTTTTCTCTACTTGATCCGGTTTAAGTGGGAGAAGACAGTGCTCATCGTTCTTCGGTGAAAGGAGTGTTCTTCACGTTCTTCATTTAGATGATGAAGTTCTCTCAATTCTCCATACCCTCTCTCAAGCTCCACCCAACGATTATGCCAACACCAAAAATAATTGACATGGTATTAATTTTAATGTTTGAAAAAAATTAAAAATAATTCAAAAGGGAGTTAATTAATTAATTGCAAAGGTTTAATTAATTAATTGTGAGAGAGTTGGCACATTAACGTATTGGGGGAAGGTGGAAAGTTTAACCCACATAAATGGGGGTTAGAGGTGTTCTAAAATGAATGGGGAGTTAAAAGAGTTAAGAAAGTCATGTGGGTACCACTAAATAAAAACATTCCAAGGGAGGTTATGTGCGGGTGGCCCCCACCACTAACCTCTACTTGGAGGTTTTATCCACCATAAAATAAAAATAAATTAAGTCTTATTTTTATTGAATTTTATTTAAAAACCCCAAAACTATCTTCCACTATCATTAAAATGAAACTGCGGTGAAGGTATCACTAAGCAATTACCAACGCTGCGAGCTCAATAGTGCCCTCAGATTTCAATTCCGAGCACCTGTTCAAAAGTTATAAAAAAACACGTTTGTACGTTTACTGAACGTACCCGAACAAAACACCAGAAATTGATTCCGGGCACACCAGGCCTCATAATTATGCGTCGTCATAAACTACAGACTCAAAAAATTACCATGTATTTAAAAAATAAAATAAAAATTTCCACGGAAATTCCAGGTCTGTAAATTCTCCCCACCTCAGGGCTTTACGTCCCTATAAGCTGCAACTCTAACTAAGGGAACAAATGGGGGTATTGAGCACGCATTTTGAGCCTCCCGATCCCATGTGCTCTCTTGGAGGTTCCCTTGCTGCCAGCAAACGTGCACAAGAGGTATCGATCGTCCATGTAGGAACCGCTCATGTTGATCCTCAATATCCACTAGAACTATCACGGCCCGTCCTCGGGGCCCGTGCCGTGACTACCCCAAGCCCGCCTTTCATAGGCCAGCGGCTGGAGACTAGCACCAAAGGCGTAATCCCGATAACTGGGAAGGCATTGCCTTTATAAAAGTAAACAAAACAGCACATAGTACAAGAGGAAGTAAAACACTGAGTACAAAAGAATGTTCTGAAAAGTAAAAAGGGCCAGAATACAAACCCAACTAAAAAGTACAGCTACAACTGAAAGGAAGTACAAAAAGACAAACAACTAGAACAATGGAAGCAGCTCCTGGGTCATCCTCCTCAGATCCTACCTGAAGGGTAGGTACAGATAGCGCAGCTCTTGGATCATCCACCACGGTCCTACCTGAAGGGTAGGTACAGATAACACAGCTCCTGGATCATCCACCACAGATCCTACCTGAAGGATAGGTACAGATAGCCTCCACAACGCTCTCGCCCGTCAACCTCCTCCGAGTTTCGTCTCGCCGTGAAGTCCACCTCTGGATACTGACTCGTCGTGTGGTCCACCTCTGGGTACCGTCTAGTCCTCGAACACTCGGCCTCTGTCAGAGATTCCCGTCGTCTGTAACCAACACAACGAGGTGCGAGCATAGCCCGTACAGGGGTGAGTATAACGATACTCAGTAGGGACCCCGAGACCCTCAAGGTCTCACTAAAACCAACAAGGATAACGACAAAGAAGATCTCAATAGATAACCTCTACTTAGGTATATGCCATACATATACCTAAGTTATCAAGTAACCCATCTCAATCATGAGGAAACACAAAGATTATGAAATCAATAGATAACCACCACCCAGGTATATGCCCATACATATACCTATGTTATCAAGTGACCCATCTCAATCATGAGGTAAACACAAAGGTCATAGACTCAGCTCAAACCAAGATTTTCATTATCGAAACCGTAACTGCTGAAGAGCCCCGTCTCTAGAGTGTACAATGGTCTTGTCACGACTCCGAGGTACTACTCACTAACCTAAGACTGCTGAGGTACTCTTCATGTCGAGTACCGCGGGTCAGTCACCCAAACACAGTAGTGTTTCTCACCGGGGTATGCCACCCAAACACAGTGGTGCACACCATCTAATAGCCTGCAGAGGTACTCTCCGGACGAGTACCGCGGGTCTGCACTGTCACACAGTAGTGCTCCGTCTACCATGTGTCTGCACCCAAAAAAAGTTGTGCTCCGTCCACTGGCCTAGTCGACTCACTCCAAGTCAAGTCGATCAAGCAGTCGTCAGGTCTCAGCTGGCTACAAGGTCCCCGTACTCCGTACGCTTGTCTCTGGGAGGGTACGCTCCACGAGCTACTGGTCGATACTCCAAGTATCTCAAAGTCCCATGAAAAAGTATCTCAAAGGACCGCCTCGTCATAGGGGTCTCAACGTAGAAGACGACGCGTCAATCGGACGCCCAGTCTGTGAGTTATTAGCCTTTTCGTCCCCGGGGCCCAGTTGGTTTCATGTGCAAACCAACCCGGCCGTATCTCAACTGTACCCCGAACACTAATAGGGTATACTCAAAGGGACTGTTTCTCAACGAGATCACCAACACCGCTGATAGTTCATCAAACGGGCGTCCAGTCTGAAAGTTATCAGCATTTCCGTTCCAGGGGCCCGGTTGGATTTCGGGTACAATCCAACCCGACCACTATCCAACTGCCTCTAAATCTTAGGCGAAGTATGCCAAATGTTCCGTCTCATCAAGAGGAATCCAACAAAGTCGACGGCACGTCAATCAGACGTCCAGAGCTCAAGTTATAAGCGTTTCCGCTCCGAGGGCCCAGTTGGTTTTGTGTACGATCCAACCCGGTCTTACTTCAAAAGACACTGGTTAACCAAACTGGTCACACCATTGAGATCCATATGGAATAACACACGAGATAGACTACCCATTGGTCCAAAACAGATATCCAGTGAAAAGGTTTCATTTCACCACATCATACGCGAACCGGGCCTCTTGGGGCTTGCGCCTCGAACTTGACATAAATATCCAAAATTGGTTTTGAAACATCCGTCTTAATTCCATGGTCACAACATCGCAGATGGTTCGTCATTCTGACACCGTATGAGAGAGATATGTCAGATACAAGATCCCGTAATAATAATAATAATAATACAATTATTCGGTGTTTCGTGGGACCGAGACATGAACCAGAATTTAGTATCCAACATTAGACATGAATTGACCTTTTTAGAGACAGAGTCACGTCGCCGCTGACGGCGAGTCAATCAGACATCGTACGCATGAGTTATGGCGGGTCAAAGATTTAATAATAATATTAAATATATTAAGTACGAGCATTTCGGGTACCCAAACCAAAAACCCGAAAAAGATATCCAATATTGGACTCATAAATTCCGTCTCGAAGTCAGGGTCGCACTGCCACTAACGGTTCGTGAAACCGAGGTCGCATGAAGAAGATACCGTCAAAATATGGTTTCCCCAACAAAAGATAATAATAACATTATTATATAATTATTATTTTTAATTTAAATTAATCCCTCAACATATCACACCCAAAATCCATGCATAAATCCATATTCAAATTTTGTGCGCATCACCCATTCATCGGATTCCTTTTTTTCCTTTAAATTTTAAATTATTTTCTTTACACTTTTCTCTCTCCAATCATTCATTTCTTCTTCAATATTCTCACGCTCCAACCACATGCAGCGCCTCCAACCTGTAACCCTAGCGACCAGCTTATTTCGCACAGGGTGAGTTTGTCGGAACCGCTGCCACGCCGGCGTCCCACGCCGCCGGTGAATTCCGCGGGCCACCGGAGTTGCTCCGGTGGTCCGTTTTCAAATCCAACTGCACCGACGTTCACCTAGGGTCTCGCACTTTACTACGGAATCATCAAACTGCCTCTGTGGCCCATTCCGTCAACGTCCATCGATCCGCCGTCAATTAAACAATCTGTGGAGCCTTCGAATCGCCGCAACGGCGCTGCGCGACGATGCGATGCTTCATCTCCCGTTATTTATTGTTCCACGCAGTACTGTTGCACCGCGCCTCCTTTTCTCGTGCCGCAACGAGTACAACCAACAAAAGGGGGAGGATGGTGGCCATGTTCCTGCGGTCCGACCTCCTACCGTTATTACGATAACATGTGGCTCAAACGATTATCAACAAAAATAATCAAAGGCCGATGATATAATCCACATAAATTAAATTAAACCAAAACCCCTACCTCAACGTTGTCGTCAAACGAGAGTTCATCACTGAAAAGAGCATCACGGAAGGAAAATCGTTGGCGTCGCGGTATACGGCGTCGCGTAGTCGATCCCCGAGGATTCGGCATTCTTGTCGAACTTCGTCGGAGGTCGGAGTTCTTCATGTTCTTCGTCGAAGAAGAAGAACTCCAAGCCCCTTAGCCTTTCTCCCAAAATCCTCTCAATGCAACAAGACCAACTAAATAAAATAAGTGGTGTATTATTTTATTTACACACAAACCAACGCTTGAAATTCAAAAAGAAAAGAAACGATCAATTAATTGAGGGGTTTAAAACCACCCAATTAATAGAGGCATTTATTAAAAAGTTTAAACACAAGAGTTGACTTCGTTTAATAGGGGGTACGGGTGCCTTACTTAAGAGGAAAAGAAACGGTGGGGATCGTGTGGGCCCCACCCCACATTAATCCTCTAAAAAGTAGTTATCAACAAGTGGGTCCCACCCCTAACTCCCTTACATTGGTTATAACCACATAAGAGAGAGGAAAAGTGTTGTGACACAACACTTAATCCACTTAACAAGAAAAGAAAATATAATTGTAAAACAATTATATTATTATTTCTCACTTTAATTAAACAACCCATCCTGAGAAAATGCAACTCCCGGAAGGGGTCTTCTTAAGAAAGTACTGGTGCTGCGATTCCATCGGTGCCCTCAGATTTCAATTCCGAGCATCGGTTCAAAAGTTAGGAAAACCCGCTCGTTCGTTTACTGAACTTACCCGAGCCAAACTCGGAAAATGATTCTGGGCACACTGGGCCTCGGAATCAGGCACTGTCAGAAACTATGTTCTTGTAAAATTCCAAAGAAAATTAAGAAAAAATTTTCCTTGAAATTTTCGGGTCTTTAAATTACTCCCACCTCAGGGATTTACGTCCTCATAAAGCTTTAACACAAACTAGGGATAAAAAAGCGGTACTGAGCATGCATCTGAGCCTTCCACTCCCATGTGCTCACTTGGAGGTTCCCGTAATGACAGAGAAAGTGCACAAGAGGAATTGACTGTCCTCGTAGGACCGCTCCTGTCGATCCTCAACTCCTACAAGAACCCCAAAAAAGTCACCCCAATGCCAAAGTCCAGCTCCCAATGGTCGAAGATATGCGAAGGGTCGTGCATGTATCTCCTCAGTTGAGATACGTGGAAGTCATCGTGCACCTGGTGCAACTGAGGTGGATGGGTCAAGAGGTATACCACCTCGCCTACCCACCTGAGGACCTAGAAATGTCCGTTGAACCTCAGAAATAACTTGTCACCTCGGCCACATCTCCGGAAACCTCGTCGAGGTGAGACCCGTATAAAGACGTGATCATCATCCTCGAACTCTAGAGGTCTCCAATTCCTATTAGAACTGAAACTCAAAACGACTGCTTCCATGAGGGTAAGCTTGACCGACTCCAGAGTGGTCGGTCACACCCTCCTGTGCATGAGTTTATCCCCTGTTGCCTGGGGTTTCCATTTCACCGACCAAGGAAAACTCATCCCGACGTCGTAGTTAAACCACAACATTTTTGCCTAATACAATAAATTTGTGTATGAACTGTGATTTCCCAGTCCATACTCAAACCAACGTCTTAAGGCCTCGACATTGCCACCAAGATATTCCAACCGAAACTCTCTCCTTGAGGGTCTGACCACACCGTCAACATATGTGTGATTATCGAGTCTTCTCCCAAGGTATCTCCAGACATGAGGGTCAAGTCCACGACTTACCGGAAACTCTAGTTCTGGGACAATATTTGTGGAAGGAAGGAATGATTTGTATCAACGTCTATTACTACGACAGCTAGTAGTGGACACAGACTGTCCCTCGAATCATTCATAGAGCAATTGGGTCACTCTCCCTGACCGCATGTAGCTACTCTCTTCCCCCTGCCCTCCAGCTCCTGGAGCCTAGCGGGGACAACTAAGGCGGTTGGTTGTAGCATGTTGAAAAGTACACCATCTCATGCTGCTCTCCTAGATCTGCCTCCACCTATGCTGCTTCTCAGACTCATCTCTCCTTAAATATTCCACTTCTTGAAACATTTAACACACTCGAGTCTCTAAGATTGGCACCAATTTCCTGTTTCTTACTGCACTGTGCAGTCCTCATCCATTCCTGGATGATCTGCACCTTCTTTGCCTATGTTCTGTAAGAGCTGATAATATTTCTCCCTTGCCGAAAAGAGATACTCGGTCTCATCCCCCAGATGAACCACGCCCATTGCCTAATACAGTCAATCCTGACATGAATGATGCATTCATGCCATGGATGACTTCGTAAGGACTTGACTTAACTACCAAGAGATCCAACTGTCACTCTCGCCTCTAAGGGTCGAGTCACACTATCAGCATCAGTGTGAGGACACTGGGTCTCCTCCAATAGAAATCTCGAATGTGAGGGTCAAGTAAACAGTTTTAACCGAGACCCCTCAGTATCAACCAAACAATAGGACAGGAAAGAAAACATCACAAGGGTAAGTGTCTTTTTATTATTGCTGCTCATAGTACAAAGACAAGAATACAACAGAAACATGGAATTAGAAGTACAAGGGACGTATCCACTAGTTCCGCTCCTGTCCACTGGCTCCCAGAGCTCTACTGCCTTGTCCACTACCCGGCTGTTTCTGAAGCACCTACTACTGCTTCTGCCTCGGTGGCTCCTCCAAAGCCTGCGGATCAACTATGCAGGGGGGGGGTCGGACAGTCACGTGCCAGGTGACCCTTCCTGCAGCATTCATAACACTTCCTGCTCCTCGTACGGATGGCTCTATTCCTCTTGGACCACTGCATCATTTTTCTACTACCCACTGATGACTCGACTACTGATCGAAAATCCTATGGCAAAGGCAGCAGCTCCTGTACACGCTCGGGGTGTAGAGAAAGTGGAACAAAATCCACCCCTAAAGAAGGTCTCGAAGTCTTCCCATATGAAGGTCATCCCGTCGAAAAACTGGAACAAGTGGCTCCACCACCTGCCTACTGCTGCCTCAAGAAGGCTGGCAGCAAAGATCACCATGAAGTCTACTGGCGTCCCCACTAGCCTGAAGACTCTCACCACAGCCTCCAACCAATCCTTAACCGCCTTCGGGTCCGTCTCTCCCCGGAACCTGGGTGTCCTCTAGTTCTAGAACTCGTGAAGTGCGCTCAAGTGGCGTGCATCACCTATTGCTGGGGCTGTTGGCATCGGTGTCCCAATGTATGGTAGTACCGCTGGTGCCTCAACTACAAGAGGGCCCTATACCGAAGCCTCGTCACTCGGCAGGCTGTCAGTACGCACCTCCCTCTGGGCTCTAGCTGGTCGTCTGTGGAGAGGCATCCTAAAAAAAACAACGTGACATGGTCAAAGGATTATACCTGGTGAGCTGACCTGGTATGAGATGACATAAAAAAACTTCTGCAAACACACACGCAATCAGTGTTTTCGTGCACAAAGTCAGAAATCAGTTATCAGGGTCCTGGTGTATGGATACGTCGGCCTCGCTCACTAACACTGGACTCCCTAAACTGAAGACCACACTCGGTACCCTTAACACTATTGCTTCACAGAAAGAAAATATCATAGTTATAAGTTTTGTGGTAGAACCGACTCCTATGATACCAATTTGTCACGGCCTGTCCTCGGGACCCGTGCCGTGACTACCCCAAGCCCACCTTCCATAGGTCAGGGGCTGGTGACTAGCACCAAAGGCGTAATCTCGATAACTAGGAAGTCATTGCCTTTATAAAAGTAAACAAAACACCACAGAGTACAAGAGTAAGTAAAACATTGAGTACAAAAGAAAGTGCTAAATAGTAAAAAGGGCCAGAATACAAACCCAACTGAAAAGTACACCTATAACTGAAAGGAAGTACAAAAATAAAAACAGCTGGAAGAAAGGAAGCAGCTCCTAGGTCGTCCTTCTCGGATCCTACGTGAATGGAGGTACATATAGCGCAGCTCCTAGATCGTCCACCACGGTACTACCTTATGGGTAGGTACAGATAGCGCAGCTCCTAGATTGTCCACCATGGATCCTACCTGAAGGGTAGGTATAGATAGCCTCCACAATGCTCTCGCCCGTCAACCACCTCCGAGTGTCGTCTCACTGTGAAGTCCACCTCCGGATACTGACTCGTCATGTGGTCCACCTCCGGGTACCGTCCAGTCCTCATACACTCTGCCTCTGTCAGAGGTGCCCGTCGTCTGCAACCAACACAACGAGGTGTGGGCATAGCCCGTATAGGGGTGAGTATAACGATACTCAGTAAGGACCCCGAGACCCTCAAGGTCTCACTAAAACCAAAAAATATAACCACAAAGAAGATCTCAACAGATAACCTCTACTTAGGTATATGCCATACATATACCAAATTTATCAAGTAACCCATCTCAATCATGAGGAAACACAAAGATTATGAAATCAACGGATAACCACCACCCAGGTATATGCCCATACATATACCTATGTTATCAAGTGACCCATCTCAATCATGAGGTAAAGACAAAGGTCATAAACTCATCTCAAACCAGGATTTTCATTATCGAAACTGTAACTGCTGAAGAGCCCTGTCTCTGGAGTGTACAGTGGTCCTGTCATTACTTTGAGGTACTGCTCACTAACCTAAGACTGCTGAGGTACTCCTCCTGTCGAGTATTGTGGGTCAGTCACCCAAACACAGTAGTGCTTCCCGCCGGGGTATGCAACCCAAACATAGTAGTGAACACCCTCTAATAGCCTGCAGAGGTACTCTCCGGACGAGTACCGCGGGTCTCCACTGTCACACAGTAGTGCTCGGTCCACCATGGTTCTGCACCCATACAAAGTAGTGCTCTGTCCACTGGGCTAGTCGACTCACTCCAAGTCGAGTCGGTCAAGCAGTCGTCAAGTCTCAGGTGGCTACAGGGTCTCCGTACTCCGCACGCTCATCTCTGGGAGGGTCCGCTCCACGAGCTACTATTCGATACTCCAAGTATCTCAAAATCCCATGAAAAAGTATCTCAAAGTACCGCCTCATCATATGGGTCTCAACGCAACAGACGGCGCGTCAATCGGACGCCCAGTCTGTGAGTTATTAGCCTTTTCGTCCCCGGGGCCCGGTTGGTTTCGTGTGCGAACCAACCTAGCCATATCTCAACTATACTCAGAACTCTTGTAGGGTATAATCAAAGGGACTGTTTCTCAATGAGATCACCAATGCCGCTGACGGTTCGTCAAACAGACGTCCAGTCTGAAAGTTATCAGCTTTTCCGTTCAAGGGGCCCGGTTGGATTTCGGGTACAATCCTACCCGACCACTATCCAACTGCATCCAAATCTCAGGAAAAATATGCCAAAAGTTCCGTCTCATCAAGAGGAATCTAACAATGTTGACGGCACGTCAATCGGATGTCCGGAGCTCAAGTTATAAGCATTTCCACTCCGAGGGCCCGGTTGGTTTCGTGTACGATCCAACCCAGTCTTACTTCAAAAGACACCGGTTAACCAAACCGGTCACACCACTAAGATCCATATGCAATAACACACGAGATGGACTGCCCATTGGTCCAAAACGGATAGACAGTGAAAAAGTTGCATTTCACTGCATCATGCGCGAACCGGGCCTCGTGGGGCCTGCGCCTTGACATTGACATAAATATACAAAATTGGTTTTCATACATCTGTCTTAATTCCAGGGTCACAACATCGCAGACGGTTCGTCATTCCGACACCGTATGAGAGAGATATGTCAGATACAAGATCCCGTAATAATAATAATAATAATATTATTCAGTGTTTCGTGGGCCCGAGACACGAACCAGAATTTAGTATCCAACATTAGACTTGAATTGACCATTTTAAAGACAGAGTCACGTCGCCACTGACGGTGAGTGAATCAGACGACGCACCCATGAGTTATGGTGGGTCAAAGATTTAATAATAATATTAAATATATTATGTACGAGCGTTTCGGGTACCCGAACCAAAAACCCGAAAACGATATCCAATATTGGACGCATAAATTCCGTCTCGAAGTCAGGGTCACACTGCCACTAACGGTTCGTGTAACCGAGGTCGCATGAAGAAGATACCGTCAAAATATGGTTTTCCCAACAAAAGATAATAATAACATTATTATATTATTATTATTATTAATTTAAATTAATCCCTCAACATATCACACCCAAAATCCACGCATAAATCCATATTCAAATTTTGTGCGCATCACCCATTCATCGGATTCCTTTTTTTTTCCTTTAAATTTTTAATTATTTTCTTGAGACTTTTCTCTCTCCAATCTTCCATTTCTTCTTCAATATTCTCATGCTCCAACCACATGCAGCGCCTCCAACCAGTAACCCTAGCGACCAGCTTATTTCGCACAGGGTGAGTCCGCCGGAACTGCCGCCGCGCCAGCGTCCCGCGCCGCCGGTGAATTCCGCGGGCCACTGGAGTTTCTCCGGTGGTCCGTTTTCAAATCCGACTGCGCCGACGTTCACCTCGGGTCTCGCACTTTACTGCGGAATCATCAAACGCCTCTGCGGCCCATTCTGTCAACGCCCGTCGATCTGCCGTCAATTAAACAATCTGCAGAGCCTTTGAATCACCGCAACGGTGCGACGGTGCGATGCTTCTTCGCCCGTTCTTCATTGTTCCACGCGCTGCCGTTGCACCGCGCCACCTTTGCTCATGCCGCAACGAGTACAACCAACAAAAGTGGGAGGATGGTCAGTCGTGTTCGTGCGGTCTGACCTCCTCCCATTATTACGATAACATGCGGCTGAAACGATTATCAAAAAAAATAAACAAAGGCCGAGGATATAATCCACATAAATTAAATTAAACCGAACCCCTACCTCAACGTTGTCGTCGAACGAGAGTTCGTCGCGGAAAAGAGCGTCACAGAAGGAACATCATTGGCATCGCGGTATACGGCGTCGCGTAGTTGATCTTCGAGGATTCGGCGTTCTTGTCAACCTTCTTCAGAGGTTGGCGTTCTTCGCATTCTTCGCGTTCTTCTCGTTCTTCGTCGAAGAAGAAGAACTCCAAGCCCCTTAGCCTTTCTCCCAAAATCCTCTTAACCCAACAAGACCAACTAAATAAAATAAGTGGTGTCTTATTTTATTTACACAAAAACCAATGCTTGAAATTCAAAAAGAAAAGAAACGATTAATTAATTTAGGGGTTTAAAACCGCCCAATTAAAAGAGGCGTTTATTAAAAAGTTAATACACAAGAGTTGACTTCGTTTAATAGAGGGTGCAGGTGCGTTACTTAAGAAGAAAAGAAATGGTGGGGCTCGTGTGGGCCCCACCCCACATTAATCCTCTCAAAATTAGTAATCATCAAGTGGGTCCCACCCCTAACTCCCTTACATAGGTTATAACCACATAAGAGAGAGGAAAAGTGTTGTGACACAACACTTAATCCACTTAACAAGAAAAGAAAATATAATTGTAAAACAATTATATTATTATCCCTCACTTTAATTAAACAACCCATCCCGAGAAAACACAACTCCAGGAAGGGGTCTTCTTAAGCAAGTACCGGTGCTGTGATTCCATCGGTGCCCTCAGATTTCAATTCCGAGCACCGATTCAAAAGTTAGGAAAACCCGCTCGTTCGTTCACTGAACGTACCCAAGTAAAACTTTAGAAAATGATTCTGGGCACACCAGATGTCGGAATCAGGTGCCGTCAGAAACTGCGGTCTTGTAAAATTCCAAATAAAATTAAGAAAAAAATTTTCTTTAAATATTTGGGTCTTTACAAGAACCTCCGTGAAAGTTTCCCCATCATCGATGTCTAGATCTCCGTGGTCGATGATGTGGGATGGGTCGTGCACGTATCTCCTCAACTGATATACATGTAAGACTTCTTGAAACCAGTGAAACTGAGGTGGAAAAGGCAATCGGTAATCCACCATTCCTACTCTAATAAAGGACCTGGAAAGGTCCAATGAACCATAGAGATAACTTGATGCCTTAGCCAAATCTTCGTAGACCTCGTCGAGGTGAGACCTGTAGGAAAACGTTGTCGCCATCCTCAAACTCCAGAGGTCTCCATCTTCTGTCAGCATAAGACTTCATCAAGCCATGTGCAGTCTTCAACCACTCCTGGATGATCTGCACCTTCTCTGTGGTAGCTCGTTCCTTCTCTGGTCCCACTAGTGTTGACTCCCCTAGGTCTGTCCCGCATAGTGGCGATCTACAAGTTCGACCAAACGAGGCCTCAAAAGGTTCCATACTGATGGTGGAGTGATATATATTATTGTAGGAAAACTCATCCAAAGGCAAGTGATCATACCATATGCAACCTAAGTCGAGGACGCATGCAAGAAGCATGTCCTTGAGGGTCTGGATTTTCCTCTCGGTCTGACCATCAGTCTGAGGCTGTAAGTCGGTACTCAAGAGAAGTTGTGTCCCAAAAGCTTCCTGCAACCCCTTCTATAGCCAGGAAGTAAACCATACATCACAGTCGGAGAAAATAAAAGAAGGTAATCCATGAAAACACATTATCTCTGGCACATAGAGGCATCCCAAGATATCTACTGAACCCTGCTCCCTGATCAGTAGGAAGTGGGCCAACTTGGTGGGTCGGTCGAGGATCACCCAAATTGAGTCATGAATCATGGATGTATGTGGAATACCCATCAATAATTCCATGTATATCACATCCCAGTTCCACTCTGGGGCTTCTAAGGGCTGAACCAAGCCTACGGGTACCTGGTGCCCCGCCTTCTCTTGGTGACATGTGAGGCATTTTGGGACAAAATCTGTTACTACCTTCTTCAAACCTGGCCACCAGTTTTGTCATTGAATATTCTGGTACATCTTTTCCACTCATGGATGTACCATTAGAGGTGAAGTGTGAAACTCCATCAAAACATTCTCCTGAAGTGAAACTGGTACCATGGTTCGTCCTCTGAAAAAGATGATGTGCTCCCCACCTTCTGAAAATCCATCAGGTTCTTTCCCTATTGATATCTGAGCACATCGCCTCTTGTAGTCAGCGTCCCCATGCTGCGCCTCCCTGACTCGCTGAAGAAGTGGAGGAGTGACTTTAAGAGACTGAAGATAGGCTACTCCATCTCTATCCACAAAGGATATCTATAAAGCAGCCAACTGCTCTGTCGCCTCTCTGAGAAGCTGTATACCAGTCCTCTTTCTTAGTGAATCCACATTAACTTTCCCCTTCCCATGAGTATATATTATCTCGAAGTCATAGACTTGGAGTAACTCAAGCCATCATCACTGTCTCAGGATCAAGTCTTTCTGAGAGAAGATATACCTGAGACTCTTGTGATCATAGTACATGGTAAAATGTTCTCCCATCATATAGAGCAACAACATCTTGATTTTGAAGACCACTTCTGCTAACTCTAGGTCATGTGTAGCATAGTTCTGCTCTTGTTATCTCAGCTTCCGAGAACCATACACGATCACTACTCGATCCTGCATTAGGACACACCAGAGTCCGGTCCCTGATGCATCATAGTAGACTATGTACCATATGCCTTACTCTATATGCCTTAAGATGTGCTACCATCCAGCCTCTGCCTCAGCTCCTGAAAGCTCTGCTGGCATCTCTCTGACCACACGAAGGGTTTCCCCTTCTTCGTCAAGGTGGAATGTGGTGCTGCAACCCTAGAGAAGTTCAGCAAAAATCTCCGATAGTATCCAGCCAAGCCCAGAAAACTTCGTACCTTCATCACACACCTACGTGGATCCCAAGCAAGTACTGCCTCGATCTTTGCTGGATCCACTATAACTACAGCCTCCGTGATGACGTGTCCCAAAAAGTGAACCTCTCGAATCCAAAACTGGCACTTCGAGTGCTTACCATAAAGCTGGTGCTCTCGGAGTGTGTCCAATACTATCTGAAAATGGTAGGCATGCTCCTCCTCAGTAGTCGAGTAGATCAGTATGTTGTCGATGAAGACTACGACAAAGCGATCGAGGTATGGCAGGAAGATCCTGTACATGAGACTCATGAACACTGCTGGAGCGTTGGTTACGCCGAAGGGCATAAACAAGAACTCATAGTGGACGTAACGACACCTAAAGGTAATCTTCTACACATCCTTGTCTCAAACTCTAAGTTGGTGATAGCTTGATATGAGGCCTATCTTCGAGAACCACAGTGCCCCTTTGTGCTGATCAAAGAGGTCGTCAATCCTCGAGAGTGGGTACTTGTTCGTCACGGTCACCTGGTTCAGGAGACGATTATCGACAGAGAGCCTCAAGCTCCCATCCGCCTTCTTGGAGAATAGAATCTGTGCTGCCCAAGGTGAAACACTGGTCCAGATAAGTCCCTATCCCTGCAAGTCCTCCAGCTGTTCCCTCAGCTCGCGATTCTCAGCGGGAGCCAACCAATATGCTAGAGTAGATAACAGTGTCGTCCTTGGGTACAAGTCAATTTATAAGACCACCTCTCTACGTGGAGGTAGTCCTGGAACATCATCAGGGAAAACATACACGTACTGGTCCCCCACTACAGGATATGTCGGACTCTCCACATCAAATACTCCGAGGGTTAGGCACACCATCTGGTGAGTAATCGGCTGCACCCTTTTCCGAGTAAGTCTTTCCTGTGCTGAAAAGGTTCCCTTCTTGCCGGTGAAGGTGAACCTGGTCCCATCCATGCAGGCACATCACACTTTGCACCTATTACAGTTGATCTATGCATGGACTGTAGATAACCAGTCCATACCCAATATGATGTCATAAGGCCTAGACGCTGCTACAAGGACATCCCATCCAAAGCTATCAACTCCTAGAGTAAGCTCACACTGACAATACGAGTGCGTAATCATCGAGTCTACTCCCGTAGGAGTCTCTAGGCATATGTATCGAGCCAACAGCTCCGTCAGAATCTCCAAGCTCCGAATGAGGGAAGTGGCTATGAAAGAGTAATTGTAACCTGTGTATATATGAACTGCAGCTATGGTGGAGTAGACACATATCGCACCTAAAATCATATAGGGAGCACCATGGTCGTATTCTCTAGCTGCATGAAGCTGTGCTATCCCCTGTCTAACCACTGCCTACAGTCGAGTTGGACCTCCTGGTGGTGGTGGTGGCAATACCTCAAAGCATCTTCCACCACCAGTCACACGACCACCTCCTCTGCCACATCCGCCTACTCCCTACAGTCTGCTTCGATCGAACCTCTGCCTCTGCCAGGGAGGTCCCTCAACTGACTGCTGATCATCAGTGCGGCGGGTCAGACAGTCAAGAGCCATGTGACTAAGCCCGCTGTAGGAGTAACACTGTCTGCTCCTAGCATGTCTAGCTCTGACTACACTATTGGTGCCCTGCAAAACTGATCCTGGGTCTTGTGGTCGACTACTTGTGGGTCTGTTCCTCTTGGACCTCTGCGTCATCAGTATACTACTAGCTACAGAAGACTCCACTGCAAGTCGACTAGTGGTGAGTCTCATTGCTGGAGTCTACTTAGAAAGGAATCTCTCCACTAAGAGGGCTTGTTCCAACACCCTTGTCTAGGTCGGGATGCTGTGGGAGATAAATGAAGCTCTGATCTCTCACCTGAATCCCTACTCAAAGGTCCGATCCCTGAAGAACGGTTCCTATACCATATTAGTAGAGTAGCACAAGAGGTCGGTGCACCTCGCTGAGTACTGAGCTACACTCATACTGCCCTGCTGCAGATGAATTAGCTCCTGTATCTACACCACTCGAAGGGTGGATGGTAAAAACTCTTCCCAGAATAGGCCCTCGAAGTCTGCCCATAGAAGTGCGCCACGTCGTGTACCTGGAGAATCAGCCTCCACCATCTACCTGCTGCTGGATGATAGAGGTTGGTAGAATGGATCAACAAGAAGTCTGATGGTGTCCCTACAAGCCGAAGAATCTCACCATAGCCTCCAGCCAATCCTCACCCGCCTGTGGGTCCATCTCTCGACGGAACCGGGGTGGCCTCTAGCACTGGAACTCATGAAACACGCTCAAGCGGCGTGCATCGTCTGCTGCTGGGGCAGGTGGCATTGGAGGTCCAACGAGTGGTGGTACCGATGGTGCCTCTGCTAAAACCTCAACTGGAAAGGGGCCCTGTACTGAGGCATCGTCTCTTAGTGGGATGTCAGTGCGTACAAATCTTAGGGCCCTAACTGGTCATCCGCAGGGAGGCATCCTGAAATAAGAGAAGCAACACGGTCAAAACATTAAACCTGGTGAGTTGACCTGGTTTGAGATGACTTAATGAAAAACTTTTGAAACACAAACGCAATCAGTGTTTTCATTTACTAAGTTGGAAATCAGTAGTCTGGGTCCTGGTTTATGGATATGTCGGCCACCACACCATCACTGGACTCCCTGAACTGAAAACCAAAATCTGTACCCTTACCAATATTGATTCATAGAAAAGTAATATAAAATTCCTATGTTCTATGGTAGAACTGACTCCTTTGATACCAATTTTTCATGACCCGTCCCCTGAGGCCTATATCATGACTACCCCAATCCCGCCTTCCATAGGCCAGATGCTGGCGACTAGCACCAAAGGAGTAATTACCAAATACTAGGAAGGCATTACATTTATAAATCGTAAACACACTCAACCAGAGTACAAGTTGAAGAAAACACTAATTAAAAATTGAATGAAAACTATGCTGAAATTAAAGGGGCTGGAAATACAAGCCCAATAGTAAAGTACAAGGAAAGGAAAAACAGTTACAACAAAAAAGACAAATAGTTGGAAGGCTTCTAGCATATCCTGGATCGTCCACCATGGATCCATCCTGAAGGGTTGGTACAGATAGCCTCCTTAGTGCTCCACATTTTTCCATCTTCTACGGGTACCAACTCGTCATGAGGCCCACCTCCAGGTACCGTCCAGTCCTCGTACACTCCACCTCGGTCAGCACTGTCTGTTATCTGCATCAAACATGATGAGGTGCGGGCATAACCCGTGCAGGGGTGAGTATAACGATACTCAGTAGGGACCCCAAGACCTTCAAAGTCTCACAAAATCCAACAAGGATAAACCATAAAGTATTATTTCAATGGATAAACATTACTTAGGTATATGCCCATACATATACCTAAGTTATCTAGTAACCCATATCAATTATGAGGAAAACCAAAACATCATTGACTCAACTCAAAATAGGATTTTTCATTATCGAAACCACGAATACTGGAGAACTCCTCCTCTGTTGAGTATAGTGGGCCTGTTACGACATAGAGGTGCTTCTCACTAACCTTGGACTACTATGTTACTCCTCCTACTGAGTACTGTGGGTCTACTACCAAATATCGGGCACTCTGTCCGCTGTGGGTCTGCTGCCAAATACCCGGCGCTCCCACTATAGCCTAAAAGGTACTCCTCCTGTCCAGTAACGCGGGTCTACTTCAAACTAGAAGGTGCTCCGTCCGCCTTGGGTTTGTCGCCAAATACTGGGTGCTACCCACTGGGCTAGTCAAATCACTCCGAGTCAAATCGGTCAAGCAGTCGTCAGGTCTTCCAGCTACTAGGTCTCCGCACTCTTTATGCTCATCTCTAGGAGGATCTTCTCCATGAGCTACTAGTCGATACTCCAAGTGTCACAAATTCTCATGTGGAAGTATTTCAATGGTCTTCCACTTCATAGGGGTATCAATGCTACAGACGACACATCAATCATATTCCTATTCTATGAGTTATTAGCCTCTTAGTCCGAGGGGTCTGGTTAGTTTCGTGTATGTACCAACCTGACCGTATCTAAACTATACCCAGAACTCAATGGGGTATTTTCAAAATGAAAAATTCATTCCATGAATATCGGCGCCGTTGAAGGGTTTCCAAATGGATGCATGTATCCCTAGATATGGGTGAAATGGTGCAAACGAGCCATAGTGGGTCTGCGTCCGGTCCGACCCAGTTGGACTGATCTGGTACGTCCCGGTCTGAACCAGGGCCTGACTTAGTCTATGGAAGCATACCAAACTGAGTGGGTAGCCCAAAATGAGGGATAGGGTGGGCCCGAAGGGGCAGTCCGGCCTGAGGGTGGCCCGACCTGAAGGCGGCCCGGCCGTGGGGGCCCGACATGGCCCGAGGCGGCCCGGGTTGAAGGCAGCCCAGGGGCCTAGGCTGAAGGTGGCCTGACGGCCTGGGATGAAGGCGTCCCAGTTGGCCCTGCGGCTCGGTCGGCCTGGAGACCGTGCGGCCTGGTGGGGGTCCGCCTTAGCCGCAACCTGGGGGAACCACGCGCCCCTAACACCCGAACGACTTAGACGTTCAGGTATAATTGAACCGGCGCCGGGTGGCACTGGTCCAGCTCACACAAGACCCGATGGGGTCCCGAACCTCCCGGCGGGCCCGAACAGCTAGCCACTCCACCCCACGGCATGGGGCGATAGCGGCACGCCCCTCCATAGTGGCTCGGCCTTGTCACGACCTCCTATTGGTCTCTGCGCGGCGCGACGACACCGCACTCCTCGCTCGACCGTTGTGGCCCTCCTGGATGCAGCCCTTCTTTCCGGCATGGTGCGACGACACCGCACCCTTCCAGCACTACCACGGCCCACCTGGTCGCGACCTGCCTTTTTGCGTGGCTCGGTAGTGTCGCACACTTGTGGTGACCCGGCGGCCTTGTGCCACTGACTTCTCCTCAGCCGGCTCATTTCCGGTCACCGTATGTACCACCTCTGTCATCAATGAACAAGTCCAAACCAAAAGGGGAGGATCGGGCTGTGTTCATGCGGTCAAAAACCTCCTCTTCATGGTGATATCATTCAGTTCTCATATCAGAAATTTGTATGATGAAGAACGAGTACAAAACAATTCAGACCCCCTACCTTGCTTGACGATGGTCGCTCATTGACGAAGTCACGGGAAGCGGACATCGTTCTGTTGGCGTCATGTAGAAGACAAATAAGTCTAGGAGGAAGGTTTTGGGGAAGTTGGGTCGAGATGACGTCACCAGCATTCTTCGTGGCTGGCGGTGTTTCCTATACTTTCTCCGGTTGAAGAGGGAGAAGACGGTGCTGGTTGTTCTTCGGTGAAAGTAGCGTTCTTCACGTTCTTTATTGATAGGATGAAGTTCTCTCAATTCTCCAAACCCTCTCTCATGCTCCACCCAAAGATTATGCCACCACCCAAAATAATAGACATGCTGTTAATTTTAATGGTTGGAAAGAATTCAAAAGAATTCAAAAAGTAGCTATTTAATTAATTGCAAGGGTTTAATTAATTAATTGTGAGTGAGTTGGCACATTAAATTATTGGGGGAAGGTGGAAAGTTTAACAAACGTAAATGGGGGTTAGAGGTGTTCCAAAATTAATGGGGAGTTAAAAGATTTAAGAAACTCATGTGGGCCCCACTAAATAAAATCCTCCCAAGGGAGGTTATGTGTGGGTGGCCCCCACCAATAACCTCCACTAGAAGGTTTTATCCACCATAAAATAAAAATAAGTTAAGTCTTATTTTTATTTAATTTTATTTAAAAACCCCAAAAACTATCTCCCACATTCAATAAAACGCAACTGTGGTGAAGGTCTCACTAAGAAATCACCGTCAATGCGAGCTCAACGGTGCCCTAAGATTTCAATTCTGAGTACCGGTTCAAAATATATAAATAAAACCCATTCATACGTTTACTGAAAGTACCCAAAAAAACTACAGAAATTAATTCCAGGAACACCAGGCCTCAGAATCATGCGCCGTCAGAAACTGCAGCCTCATAAAATTCCCAAGTATTTAAAAAAAATTCCATGGGAATTCCGGGTCTTTACAGTAGAGAAAAATAGATCACTGTTCTTCATTGTTCTATGATGAAAAAAAACTTGCACAGTTCTCAATGTTCTTCATTATAACTCAATAAAACATCATCTCCATGTGATTCCACTACTCGAACGCATGTGATCATCTTATGAAATAAAATCACTCTCTCATCTCGGTTTATCTCACAAGAAACACTCTCAAATGTTATATAAGATAAAAGGAAAAGTGAGATTTTGTTGAGTAGTTTTTCCAAAACTTCTCTACTCATTGAGTGTAAACCACCTCACTTTAAATTAAAAAAGACGTAATTCATGCATTGTGATTATGGAAATAACCATCATTGGAAAAATAATTTTTACTTTATGCTTCATTTCTTCGGTTTGTTCTTTGATTAAACATGAAAATGAATTTTCAAGGGTTTTTTGTCATAGTCAGATCATTAAAAGATTAAAACAAGGATTATAACTCTCAGTTCAATGTTTTATTGACATTTCAGGAGGAAAATCCAATGCACTAGAATATAGAAGATCTTGAGGTAGGAGATGAGCTTGACTGGGTGATCGGGTGGCTCGTATCATTTAGATTGGATAGTCTCTTATATATATATATGAGATGTAAAGTATTTATTCTTTATGTATACCAAATAGAATCCTATAATAGTCCCACACTCCTCTATAATACATGGAACATCTTTTGGAGTCCAAAAATTAGTTACCAGTCACTCCCCCCCACTGGCACCGCACACTGTCAATGCTCTGCTCCACCTCTATATTGCCCCACTAGGTAGTTTTTCCACCTATACATGTACATAGGTGGGAATTACTTGGACTCCTTTACCCCCATGCTTCTTATAATAGATGGATTGGGTGTTTACTACCCACATATGCAGTGGTTGAAGACTAAATATGCTAGTTGGTGTGGTTAATTTACATTTTGTTGAAAACACCCCAAAAGAAAATAAAATAAAAAGAAATGTTATCCAACCAATATTAAAAAATATTCTTCAACCATCTATAAATAAATCATGAAAATAATCAAAAAATTTAGTGTGCTCTTTTAAAAACTATTGTAAACATTGTGTCACAAAAATAAACAATGACATATGTTTCTTGAAATACAAACCTGGTAAAAAATCATCGTGTTTATGGATTGTGATATTTTTATAATCATCCTAATCACCACTTAAATAAAAATGTGATATTTATATGAACTCCATATCAAATCCATTCATTATTATTGAAAAAAAAATTGAATTCAACTAAATGGATACTTCAATATCCCCCTTTGAATTTGTTTTGAATACCACCAAACAATGAAAGGATCAATATGGTTGTTTTACATTCTCCCCATTATTTGAAATGAACAAAAAGACAATATAAATGACAAAATTTCTCCTGAAACATATTATTTTCACTTGAATAAAATGACACATATTTTAATTTTCAAACAGACATTATCTATACAACTATTTGTCTATATGGAAGAACATAATGTAGGAAACAAGAATTTATTACAAAGGTGATCAATGTTGTCCATGAAAAATCATAATTGTGATACCATAATTTGATAACTATCATATAAAAATTTGGATATTATTTGACTATCAATTCATGTATGAATATTAATCCTTCAAGCGTGTGAACAAACACATCATAAGTTACATGTGAAAAAACATATAGATCCCCGTTTGGCCTTAATAAAAAATATATTCGCCACCTCAATGGATGAATTAATCTCTTTTAATTACCTGCATGTTAGTAAAAATGAATTTATATAATAGATAAGTAGGAACCTATCATCTTTTCTGAAATATAACTCATGATTAGAGTTTCCTCACAACATAGTCTTTTACTTATTTTTTATGGTCTTAGATTTTTAAGAGTTTACCTTCACATAGACAATTTATTAATGTGGAGTTATTTTCTATAAATTTTTCAGTTAAAAGTATTTATTTTCATTTGATTTTATAGAGTTATTCATTTTATAACCATATTTTTCACACGAATTATGTTGATTCAAAAGATTATAAAAAGCTGATGACTTTTTTTAAAATTCATCATCTTCTTCTGAGACAATCATCTTACCATCAATAGTATCATTAATTTGTGTTTTCTCTATTTGTTATGCCAATTTTAGTTGATTTGTCAAAATAGTCAAACCTTCTTTCTCTTTGACTTCGTCCTATTTGGATGTCCCACACTAATTCTCTAATTTACATGTCTTCCTCTATATTTCCATATATTTGTTCTACCTATTAAAATCATAGGGAACCACGCCATGTAGTTTACTCATGCATACCCAATCTCTCTGAACTTCTAATCCACATATTCATATGAATCCTTTAATAATTAATATCAATTTTTTATTGAAACCTTTTTTGAATTTCATTGATTGTATATTCTTATAAATTCATTATAAATCAACCTTGACTCATGGCTGGTTCCTAAAAATGTCATATTATACAAGATAGAAGAGAATTTATGTCCATAATTTTCCCAACAACTAAAAAACCTTCGAACTATGATCTTCTATCTTATTGATAAACATTTTGAAGAAATTTAATACTTTATCTTATTTTAATCCTTTATTTATTTTTATTAGGATGATATTATCTTTAAATAATCTTCCATTCATCATTTTATGTGGTCAAATGCACATATATTGAATTCTTTCCCCTCGTATGTTTCCATGTACTATTAGTAATATCATATCTTTTTTGAAAATATGTTGGAATAAATTCACCTAATCTCTGGGAACCTTTTATCACACCATATTAATATGAATTAGATTTTATCACAATAGATTTATTGATGTCTTCTATTCTCTTATTCAATTCATGTTCAACTGTAAGATACATTGATTGTGTCTTAGAAATCACTTCATTTTTGTGAGGAAAATTTTCCATGATCAAATACCATATTCAACTTTTCAGTTACCTCAAATATATATTTATTTTTCTCATCAAAAACATCTATTTTAATTAAATCATACTCTTCCTTTTCAGTAGAAAATTTTGTATTTCATTTTCCATGATTCCACTTATATTTCTTGAGATGAGGTGTTTTATTCGGAGTGGCCTTTATTTCTTCCTTATACCACCATTCTAGACCTATTCTAAATCACCATCATCATAACTTATTGTATAATTTTATTCTTTCTCAAAACAAGAAATGAAATTATATTCATAATGGGAAGAACAATTAGATGGATAACTTTCTTGTGTATGATTTCTCATAAAATTATTATTTTTTAAGTGGAATACTTCTTCTTATAATACTTTTATAAGGTTTTTCACTTTCATAATTAGATTTATATTCTAAAATATTCATTGAAAAATTTGTGGAAAATTTCCAATTCCTTTAAATTTTAATGACTTGAGTTGTTTCATTCATTTTCCATTCCATTTTCAATTTTTGAAAAATCTTGTAATAAGAGAAAATAATTCACTAAGGTATTCATCAACTTCATCATCATCATAATCATTTGATTGTTAAATTTATACTTCTTTTTAACTTTTCTTTTATTATAGCCTCAATGTCCATGACTTCATTTTCCAAAATTTTGAATGTTGGGGCCTTTCTCATTTTATAAGCTAAAAGAATATTATATATCTCATCCAATGAAATGTATTCCTTATCATCTGAAGATGAAATCCTGGAAACCAACCTATCAAGGAAATTTCTCATAATATTTTTAACAATGTTTGAATATTCTATATTCTCACCAAATCTGGTAATATTTGTTACTATTTCATTGAATTTAATGACATATTCCTAAGTGGTTTTTTCATCTATTGTTTTAATATCATAAAAATTACTTATCCACATTTTTATTCAATCTTTCTGATCTTCGAGACTTTCATTATAACTAATTCTTAGTTTACCCCAGATATCCTTATAATTTTTGATTCCCTTCACTTTTATGTACACATTATTTTATAAATCAATCATTATTTATTTTTGTGCTGTTCTATAAACTTCTTGATTTCTCTTGTCATCTTATGCCATCGAAATATTATCAGAAATAGGTGGGAAGCCTAATATTACAACATATCTCACTTATAGAGAAATATATAATAAAAAAGGAAGCATCCTATTCGTCAAAATAGGGTAGTTATTTCCCTCAAAACATTGTATTCATGTACTATTCATTGAAAACAAAATTTCCATTTCTAAAACGATTCATGGATCTTCAAAGGGGACCTTGGATCTGAGACCGATTATAGTGTTCGAGGGTCAGTTATATACCACAGAGAGTGGGTTGCGAGGGGGGGGGGGGGGTGAATCAGTAGTACACTGTTTTAAAAATTATTTCTTCTAATCAATCTTTTGTGAATGATTAATTTCTTGATCCATCATCTATAAATATATGCATCTCCCTTATAGTAATAATAATAATCAAGTACAATACAGAAGAATGTTTACAGTGTTTGGAATTAGACATGCATTCTTTCTATAACTAGTTATACTATTCGGTAACATATTATTCACTAAATATAGGTGGTTAGAATAGGGGAAGGTCTAAGTACCATAATAAATGAGTCCCATATTGTTCTACATGAGAATCACAATATACTTTACAAGCTACCACCTACACTATAAACTCATAGGGCCTAAATATGGATCTTTATACTTCATCCCATAGTGTTACCAGTATCCCACTATTCTACTATAGACTCCCACTTGATGTTTTTTCTACTACAACGCCTTAATAAAGAAATTCACTAATCTTGAGTTACAAATGATATGATCCACTGGAAAAAAATTCCTTTTCATCTTTAGGATACTTATGTAATGCCTGCAGATGATATCATTATTCACAAACAAATCAAATCACATGACCTACAAATGTAAAATATTCTATAACATCAAGAAATGTCTAAAAACTTTTTAAACTTTCTCACTTTACACTGACCATAAAATGATTCGAAAATGGCTTAGATTACTGAAAACTAAGAAATATATCTTCTGAATTAACCCATAGCTTCAGCCTCAAATCACTATACAAAAAACCTGATAAATAAATTTCATGTGAATTATCAAATATCATGCATGTATAAAAATTAATGGAAACTAGTATTTTGTGAAATAATGAATATTAAAATTCTCATCAAAATAATTTCCATGTGTTATATCATGTTTATGGAAATATATAATAATTCATACACTTAAATACTACCTCAATTAGTTCGACATGAACA
This sequence comes from Viscum album, assembly GCA_963277665.1. Classification (NCBI taxonomy): domain Eukaryota; kingdom Viridiplantae; phylum Streptophyta; class Magnoliopsida; order Santalales; family Viscaceae; genus Viscum; species Viscum album. Next base: position 110,103,697 of record OY728132.1, on the reverse strand, counting down.
CTGTTATTGAGAACACATCACCTTTACATATGGTTTTTATGAAACTTTCCTGGTTAGTTTTTGAAAATACTAATCAAGACAACTCAAATTTTTATAGGTGATATATAAGATGCTTTTTGATAGGTACACAATACAGTTTCCCAACCACTTCATTTGAGTCATTCTTCAAATTATTCATGTGAAAATTAAATAATATATGGATGTTATTTCATTTGATTATAATGAAAATTCATGTAATAGTTATTAACTTTTTTATAACAAAAATTTCTCACAGTTATTTATAAATTAGGTTCATGAAAATTCAATATACTTTTTAGAATAAAAACAATGAAACTTGCAGTGCTATCCAGCTGCTTCACATATGATGTCTTCTCAAAGCAATCCAAGTGTGTTAAGAATAGGTCAGGCACATATTTTAAACTCATTCTACTTAATTGAACAGAATAGTTTGCAATGATTTATTATTCTTAATGTAATTGTAGTGTATGTGGTTCTCTATTTCATTCAAGGTAACTCAAACATACATCATGTTCATGTGATCACACAACTCGAATGCATGGGACCATATGATGAAATCAGATCTATCACTCGGTTCTATTTATTTATCAAGAAACATAATCAGATTTAAGATAAGATACATTGTTAAATGAGCCACTATTAATTATTTATTAGAAGAAAACATGAATTAATGAATTTGAAATTCATCACATAAAAAAAAGGCCTTACCTCATGCTTCACGGTCACAAAAATATCCATCATCAAAAAAACAATACTTTCAAAAAATTGGATTTATTTAGTTTTTTTTAATAATGAAAATTATTTTTCACGAGGTTTTGATAATGTTCTATTCATAAGGATAATGAAATGAAGAACAGAAATCACAGTTCAATGTTCTGATGATGTTTCATAGTGAATTTATTTGGCACTGGACTCCTAGAGAGCTCGAGGTATGAGGCCATCTTAGAATGGTTATCCAATGGATTTCAACATTCAAATATGACGACCTCTGATATTTTTGTATCCTTAAAATTGACGAATTGTTTTTGTTCTTCATGTATCTTACATAAAATTGGAAACATGTTCTAGGATTCTTTATAATACAAGGCATGCCATCAATGGTCAATAAATGAGATACTATATACTCCTACCCTGGCTGGTACCGTACTGTTCATGCGCTCTGCCCCACTGTTATTCTTCCTAGTAAAGTGGTTTCTCCTCCAATACATGTTCCTCTATGGGATAAACCTGAAATCCTCTACACCATGCTAGCCATTCTGGCTATATAGGGATCCGACTTCCCTCCTTATCAGTGGTTTTAAAACCCCTATGATAGATATTGTGGGTAAACCCCAATTTTTGGACAAAGTCCCAACATAAAATAACATACAAAAAACCATAGCTGACCAAGATAGTAAAATATTCTTGAACCATCCATTATAACTCCCTGAAAAATAATATAAAATTTTCATTCCCCATTTAAAAACTATTGTAAACTTTATGTCACATAATATAAATAATGACACATGTTTTCTATATAATTAATAAATTCAAAAATCATCGCATTTATAGTTGAGTATATTTTCATAATCATTATCATAACCAATTTAACAATTCTGGCATATTTATGTCAACTCCATATGAATTCCAATCATCATTATTGATTCAAATGAAATTCAACTCAAAGTCCACTTAAATACCTTTTCCAAAACCATTTGAATCTCTATATCAGGAAAACCAATTAAAGATATATATTCATCCAAAAATTTACTTTATATATAATATTATAAAATTATTAAACACCTATTTAAAAGGGAATACAATAGCCTATTTAATTCACATTATCAAGAATCAGATGAACTTCTCTAAAAAATAAAAAACAATTATCAATCCCTAGGGTACCAACTATTATCTAACATAATTTAGAAAAATAATATCACCCTTTAGTATCCCAAGATCACGTGTATATAAAAAATAATATTTATTCATATTCCAGTAACGTGTTCTCAAATAGTTATTCCAACAAATACCTCCATCCTAAAAATCAATTTTTAGATTTATTAATAAAATTTTATATAGGTTTATATATCTTTATAATATATTTAACACTGAATGATCCTAATGTGATTCACACAATACTCATATATTTTAGAATATACAATAATACCATAGATAAATAAAAAATACTAAAGAGAAATTCTTTTTGTTTCAAGATTATTAAAATATTATTCTCAAAACCATATATAATACTTGGAAATCAAATTTTCTACAATAATTATAAAATAATAATGTTTTCAATGATTTAACATTTTTACTTATCCAATTATAATAAATTGTTGTTTCATAGATCATTCCTCTCTCATAATCATTTGTTAGTCCTTTTCAAACTATTAGTACTAAAAGATGATTATGATTGCATCAAAAATATTAATTTGAAAATATAAATCCAAATATTTCTTCCATTGTGAAAAATCTGTCTTCTATATATTACTCAGTCAGATCAACCTATGACTCTATTTTCAATCATTGGTTTTCCACAATAATTTTACTACTAGGGTATCTAAAATAATTAGTTATCATCTATCCAGAATCCACTATAATCGAATATAAATAAAATGTCATAAAAAATCATATCCCTAAAGAGTTTCGTTCAAATTATTTAGTTAGGCCATATTTTCATCCACCAGATGATGATCAAGTTAAAATAAAGTCTTTAATTTTCATGGTTACTACATGAAAGATCAACTTTTCCATAGACCATATTGTTAAAAAATCCCTCAACTTATCATTGCAGCATTTTTGGGTTGGTAGTGTGTGTTGATAAATAAGGTTCCCACGGTGAGTTGTCATGTTAGAGAGATATTATAGACAAAACATATTGATAAAGAACCATGAAATATGAAAGAAATATTTGGAGGTGATACAAAAAAGAATCAATTTTACAAATATGGGATTCATGAAGTGGATTTCACAAAGAATCAATGAATGATTATTGTGAGATCTGCGATTACAACAATCATTTCAAATATAATAGGTAAAGATCATTGAGAGTGAGCATGATAGTGGCACAAATTTTTTTAGGTAAGGATCTATGATTAAGATGAGCTTTGTGAACAAAGAAAATTACCATGGAGCTTCTCGAACGAGAGATAATTTCTACATAAATGTCAGAGCTTCACGAAATGGGATGACTTGGCATAGACATGGTACAGAATGTTCTCAAGTCAGTGGAAATAACTATAAATAATGCTTGACCCCCTTGATAATATTAGAGTGTTTTCCTGAAAATCTTATCTCTATCAATTTAGAATAGGGTTCGTGAATATAGGTTGTGATATTGCTTTGTGATGGATAAGATTAGCTTTACGAAGGTAAAGAGAATCCGTAATGGTTTGTTGAGCTCTGCGAATGGAAAAAGGTTCACCACAGATATGTTGATCTTATTTATATAGGTGAACTTCTCGAAGGCTACATTGAGCTTTGAGAAAAGAATGTACTTATTGAAGGCTTTTCTATGCTTTGGGAAACAAGGTTCTTCGTGAAGTAGTGAGCTTTTCAAAATAAGGAGAATCACCAAGTAGTGTGACTTGTGAAATTGTTTTCAAAGGTATTGTCCCGTTTTCAGTGGAAAATTGATATTCATTAGTGGATGAAAGTTGGAAATAAATATATAATCTATATAAAGTATAGGATATATTTATTTGAGATAATAAAAGGACTATAAGTCTATAAACAATGAGTGGATCTACTAAAGAATAACTGAGCACACTTCATTTGAGAGAGCTGTGAGATTTCAAATTTTAATTGGTTATAAACCAGGGGGGACAATGAGTCCATTCCAAACATTGTAAACAATAGTACACTTTTAGTAGATTTTTTACATTAGTAAATTATTTTTTATACTCCTTGGACGTATCCCAGTTAGGTTGATCAAGTAAAACATTTTTTGTCTTGTTCATGATTTAATTTAAATTAATTCTTTGCTATTGGGAAAAGAAAGAAGATGATTTTGTTTAAAAATGAAAAAATATCAAAATTGGTAGTTGTCTTAATCTATCATTCCCATATTCAACCCCACCCCCTCTTAGGGTATTTTACATAGAGGGCCTAATAGACTACATTGACATGTTATTAAAAACAGGGATGAATTTATACATATAACCACAAAATATCTATATAATGATAATATTAGAATTTTATCTTATACTTATAATCCTTGTTTATACTTATACTTAGGGTTTTAAATAGTTTTTTCTTATTCTAACCCCCAAATAAAATATTAAAAATTACGTTAAAGTCAAATCATATAATTTTACAAAGTGTCATATGTAACATTAATATTGGGATCAATAATAACATATAACCCCTAAAATAATCTTAAACAGTTGTCATAATCATTGATGCAATCTAGACCTTTCCATCAATTCCAATTGTGTGGTCCCACACCCATTATATTGGATTTGTTTCCATTAAAAAAAATAATTTATACATTCACTATGATACAAACTATAAAACCCTGTATATAATCATCCTTAACTACATAATATATAATTATATTTTTGTCTCTTTTATATGAAGGATATTTTTAGTTTTATAGATTTAGATAATTAACACAAAATATTAACTAGAAAATACCATGTTCTTTGTCTAAAATAATTTTTTTCATTATATATGAATCTACATAATAAATAATAATTCTAAAAATATCATATTAATTAATTCACATGTCATAAGATAAACTAAATTTTTTTATATCCTTTAGAAATGGAAATAAATGAATTATTGAGCTCAAAATCTCTGTAAGGGAAGGCATAAAATCAGGGAAATCATTGTATAAATACAACCTTAATATTATGGTAGAAATAAGTAAAAAATAAGAATACATGTTAAACATGAAAATGAGAGCTTGTTTTATCCATGTTAATAAATTAATACACGAAGATTAATAATAATAATCTCATATTTATGGAATGTATAATTATAGAAATCAAAAACAAGCTTCCGTGTTAGTGTATAAAAATATTTAAATGTTGTTGATACCATTGTCGACATGTCTATTTGAATTGGTAAGGCATGCCCCGAATAACATAACTTATTCTGTCTCATGTGACCCATTGATGCATCAAGGGGTTAAATAATTTTAATCCATATACTTCACTTGTTTATGTCAAATGAATTCACCATAAGATTCAAAGTAAATTCAAACAATTCCATAATGAACAATATTCCATATAAAACATAGCTTTCCATATAATGAGTGATACAAAATTTATGTCAATTTTCAACCAATAATAGAAGTCAATAATCATTAAAAAAATCAACACTTTTTCTCATTTCAATTAAATGGAAAACGTTGTGGAAACCCATCAATAAAAATAAATTGGATGTTAAAATAATACATAATAACCATGAAAACAACAAAAGAAATGTAGAAACTTTTTCCAATGTAAATAGAAAGACATTAATTCGAGGAGAATACCATAAAATATGAATTATGTTAAAATATAATGTTAACACCATATAGAGATATGTGTATAATTTAATTTCTATACTAGTATAACGCAATCATAAGTCATCCAGGTAAGGAGGTTGGATGATTTCCAAATAATGTAACCTAATAGGTGAAGAAATAAATTCAAAGGGGTTTTGGTGGTAACAATGTGCCTCCCAATAAGAAAATTATATAACACAACATAATATAATAAAAATTTATATTTTGTCCACCTTAAAGAAAATTAATTCATGATAATGATATTGCCTCAATGAAAAAATGTTGTGCTACCAAAAATACTTTCTACAGGGGAAAAAATTAATCAATGGACACCCGAATAAGGGAAAAATATTTATCTACTAAATTCCACTAAATTAAAATCAATAAATTATATAAAACCAATGGTATAATAAATAAATAGAACCCCGTAAAAATATAACATCATGAAAAACATATCACATGTCTAAATGAATAATAATTGAGATCAAGAAAACTCATGTTACTTGAGTAACAATTTATTTCAAAATACTACCAAGGGTGGAAGATTAATTTAAAATTAAATAATATGATTAAATTATAATGAATTATATGGATACTCACATATTATAGTATGTAATTCCAATTTATTTAGGTAGGTTTATAGTACCAAAAATTTCCCAACAGGAGAAATCTGAGGTGAAAATCCAAAAAGATTACACTAACTTTAATAAATGAACATTAAATTCATATAAAAAGATATACACATAAAATAAACAATTAATCATGTTATTCATATCCATTTTCATTCATAATTTTTAAAAATACAAATTTTCTATGTAAATTCTTAAAATTTTCCACACAGTTTGTCTAGAGTATTGATCAGTTATACTAGTTTCATTATAGTTATTTTTTTAATGATTATTCATAAATATTTCATCATTTATATGTCATGAAGGTTACATATAGGTTTTTATAATAGTTATTTATAAATTTTAAAATTAATTTCAATAGAATTTCATTCATTAACATTAACTATGAAATCTATAACAAGAATGTTTCAACGATTCTTCACGACTAAAGAATGTTTTATAAATTGATAAAACAAATGATGGAATAAAATTAATTAAAAAAATACAAAACATTATTTTCAAATTTATATCATATGACAGAATAAAATATGTTGTGATAGTCATCTATTCCATAAATGTATAATATTTTTAAATGTAATTGGTTAAAATAACCTAGATATGAACTTACTATGATTAATAGATGATTATAAGAAGTTTTAATTGTAATATCACTATAAAGAAATAATAATGGTGTTTTATATAGTTTATGAGTTTGATATCTTATAATTATAAGTAATTAGATGAAGAAGTAATGGATATGAAAATATAACTGTAATTAATTTAATGGTTATCCTCCTAGTAGAATAATTTTAATTTATTAAAATTCTAATGATCATTTTTTGATCAAATCATTAATTTATTATCTATTTTTTTCAGAAAAAAAATTAATGATAGAAATAATTTATATTTATCATTAAATGAAATAATTGTTTTCATCATTTTAATGTGGAGATGAAAAACAAAACACATTGCTTCATAGAGGTTTCAGTCCTCAAAACACCCTAACCACAATTTTTTTCTTCAATGGATGGGGTGTATGATTAAAAAATTATAATTAAATCAATATAGTATATAAATTATACTTATATGATTATATTATTGTGTCCAGAAAAAATATAACTGAAAAAAATAAGGGGAAAAGCATAGTAGTTGGAAATATTCAAGTGGTGGACTTGAATTATAATTGAAATTATCAGTTTAAATAAAAGACTTATCTTGATAATTGGGTAAATTGATTTTTAAATTAGGATAGGGTATTAGTGGGAGAAATTTTTAAGAGTTTTATGATGGAATATGAATGATAGTTGAGTTTCAAAGTTGTTTATATATTAATATTATATATGCAATGATAATTGTTGTTTATTGAGTAATCATTAAATTTTCTATAATCATTTTTACTATATAAGGATAATGGGAAAAATGTTTTAAGAATTATGGACTGTGAGTTTGGATTGAAACCGATATTAAACACTCTTTTATTAGACAACTCTTACTATGACATATTATTTTTAATCTTTTATCGTGTACCATACATTACTTTTTCCAAAGTAATTAATTACTAAGATTAGTTCTGTATATAAATGATAAATATTAATATAGAATATAATATCAAATTTCATACCCTTGATTTAAAATTTTAAAATAATTATTTTAAATAATTTATTGGTAGTGGTGAAAAGTTAATTTTGAAATAAACACAGAAAATTTTAGAAAACTTTTTCCCATAAAATTGAATCTTATGACTTAGAATTATATATAAGATTAAATTACAATGGATTATAAATTTAAAGATGAAAATTTATTAGTAAATAAATAAATAATTTCTATGGTTATTTAATGGAAATAAAAAACTAAATCTCCCTTAAAAAACCTGATTCAAAAAAAATATCACATAATGTTTCTTATTGATGTAAGATATTAATTAAAGAAAAAATGTTAATCATTTTATTTATAATATAAACTAATAATTTAAAAATAAATATATTATTACATAGATATTTATTTGATAACATAAAATGTTTTATTAATATTATAGTTCATTATTTAATTCATATAAATTAATTAAAACATCGTGTTTCATGAAAACAATATTTTTTCAATAAAAAAACCATTTCAAAAATTTATCAAAAATTATTACTAAGTCAATAAAACTATGTGGAATTTAAAAAATGTAGATACTTATATAAAATTAAAATTCAATTATTTATAACATAATATTTTGAATAAAATCATGAATTATAATGAAAATATAGTTTTATTTAAAATTGAATTTTACAAAAAGATAATGTTATTAATTATGTATGATATCATTTACCAACTAATAAAAGTGCAAACAAATAATTAATATGAATCCTTATTTGTCATCATTTATGGTACATTTCTTGAAAAATAAATTCCAATCCAATAAAATATAATTTTTTGGAAAAATAGCTTTCTAAATAGTAAATGATCTTACTTGTCATTTTATGTAAAATAAATTAATATTTTATATTAATATTTACACTCATCATATATATATATATCATAAATATGTTACTCTTATTTATTCTTTCTAATTCAATTGAATGGTTTTAATATAAATACGTAAATATTTTTATTTTATCTAGTTATATGATAGATTATTTTAAGTTCGGTGTTGTGTGTGATGAATTTAATATAATACTTGGACTAATTTAATGGATGTAATAAATTATAATATTAGTGTGTTACAAAAGTTTTACTTTAATAATTTAGAAATATTTTATAATTTCAATTAATGTTAGAATTAAATAATTAACCTGAAATGTGAAAATTTAAATGGGAGTTAAAAATTAAAAGTTGTCAATAAATAAAATTAAAAATGAGTGTTAGTGGGTAAGGGTAGTAAAATTAATGTTTATCCTAATTTAACTCAATTATACATTAGTTTTTATTATATTAAATTTACATATAAATCATAACCAATCATGAATCAAATTTCATCTATAAAAATTTCTATTTTATCCCACATTGGAGACATTACTCAATAAATAGACCCCACCTCCTCATTTGTGGAGAGTGATAAACACACCTTGGTCTAGCTATGAGTCAACTTCCCATAATTTTTCAATACTCAAACCACATAATTATAACATAATTTTGATAATATAAGTAATGGTTGGGTAGAGAGGGTTTGTAAGAACTGAAATATAGATTTACTAAATATAAAGAGAATATAGGATCCAAAATCACAGACACATCTCACTACCACAATAACATTACAAATGAAAAAAAGTAATTGATTGATGGGGATTCAAAAAATCTATGAACCACCCCTACTGTGTATACTCATAGTTAATATTCCATGAATATGGATTATGAGATAGTTATATCTGTTCGAGGATAAAAAATGTATAAAAATAAGGATAAATATCATTGAATTATATTTTATAAAAATTAAAATAGCTTATGCTCTAGAATTTCCCTGGATTGGTGTCTTGTGTTTCAGTCCCTTCGAAATGGGGGTGATGGATTAAATTTAATTTCTGTGTTAAATATCTTCATATTCATGTATATATTTCTTATTTGAATGGAATATTGGGGGGTTTGGTCACATATTAACATTCTTGATCATTAACTAGAATAAATATTCACCAAAGGATCTATATATCATCTTATCTTCATGGATGATGTCTTGTGGAAAAGTCATGAAGATTATTTTCCAGTATAATTAAGTAATTTTATTCTCATTTTATAAAGCCTTGTCCATGGGGGTAATATTATATTGCTACAATCGATGGCTTAAGTTCTTTCTAGAAGATTAATGAAGCAAGGTAAGGGATTGAAATTAAATTACATCCCAATTTATGGTTTATTGGATGTGAGGGATCCATTTTATTTGTATCAAATTTTGTGATACACACTTTGGGTATATTTTCAAGAGATCATGTGGAATTTTATTACTTATTATGGTGTTGGGTTAAAATAGATAAGGTTTTAATATACCTAGTCCCATTAGATTCAAGAAATCCTTATTGTTGAGGCATGTAGAAATGAATAGTAGTAATATTTTTTCTCAAGGGTATACATGCAATACATTTTTACATTTAAATTATTCATATATTGAATCCTTACAGGTCAAGTTCATACTGTACAATTTATTTTAAATAAATTATAATTATTTAAATTCCATGGTTAAATGGTCATTTATTTAATTTAGTTTGAAACAATAATTTAAATAATAAATTTCACATCACACATTAAAGAAGATGCAATAGTTCTGTATGTATCACTCACTTATAGTTGATGATTTTTAAAAAGATTTCCTTCATGAATCTTGAATAACATAAATCGTGGGTATGAAGGACTTTAATATAACACATTAATTTTTTTGATTCTTACACAAATGTTTTTCAAACCAGTGTACTCATACATGAGTTTTATATTTTAAAGACTTGGAATTTCCTTTTAATTTTTTTTAAAAATATATGGAAATTTTACGAGATTGCAAATTCTAACGGCGCGCGATTCTGAGGCCTGGAGTGCCCTGAATGATCCGTCAAATTTTTGTTAAGCTTAAGTTAACGTGCTTAATCAGTATTCATGAAAAAAGTAGAATAAATATTAAATGGTTACTCAGACCAGAAATCGGAGGGCACCGTTGCACTCAGGATGGAGGGTTTACCCTAGGCGTGACTTATGATTAGTTAGCGCGGGCCTCCTATGAGAAAACCCAAAAATGGCATAATCGTAAATAAAATAATTAAATAAATTATTTTATTTTTCAAATGCTAATAACTCAAAAACGGTAACGAGGATTAAAAATCTGAGACTACCGCTGAACTCGTGATGGTATGCTTTCTTTAAGCAGATACTAACTTTGGCCTGCACGGACCACTAGAAAAAGTTAGTTTCTAGATGCAAATAAAATAATTAAGTGACAATTATTTTATTGTAAAATTCATAACTTCTAAATGGTATGTCAGATTAAAAATCCAAGAGAACCATTGGGTTCTTTGGTGTGTTTTTCACATAAGAAGAGCCTAACATCGACCGGCATGGGTCGAGGGTGACTGATAATAATTTTCCAAACGCTTTTTCGGGTACGTTCAGTAAACGAGCCAGTGTCATTTTATAAGTTTTGAACCAATGCTTGGAATTAAAATTTTAGGGCACCGTTGAACTCGCAACACCGGTATTCGCTTATGGAGACTTTTACCTCGACAGGAGATAGATGAGGTCAGAAGTTCGTTTATGGGATCTTCATAGAAATAATAAAATAAAATAAACTTTATTTTATTTTATTTTGAGCTTCCAAGTGGATATTTCAGGTGGGGTCCACTGGAACTAAACCTCAAGGTGGAAGTTGGATGTGGGGACCACCAGACTATAACCTCCCATGAGAGGTTAAGGTGGTTGGGACCACCCAAACCATAACCTCCAATGGGAGGTTATGGTGGTGGTGACAACCCAGGATGAAACCCCCTTCAGTTGGGAGAAACCCTAAACTCCCACAATTAATGAGGGAGAGCCTATTGACATCCCCCACCTTAATTATTCCATTGCATATACCATCAATCTTACCAATGAACCACATCGTTGCACCAACATAAATTAATTGGCATTCCTTTTTTTAAATTAAGTTACATTATCGTTGGAATTTAGGAAGGTTCCTATTAAATGATCTGCCATAAATTCAAACCATTGTTACCTACCTCTCCCTCTCCAATATATATGGAACTTAGGAGGAAGATTTGGGATAGATTCATCAAGGGATGAAGCACTGGTAAATTGATGTGACACCCAACAGTTGGAGGATTACACTCTCCAATGAAGAACGTGTTCTTCCACGAAGAACGCTCCACTGACGAAGAACGAACTCAACATCGACTTTCTTTCTCAGAACCTCCTTCTACATATGACGTGTTCATCTACAATGAATCGATGTCTGCTGTCTCGCACCAAAATCGATGAACAACGAGAAAAGTATGGATTTTATTTTAGTATTATATTATCCCATTGTTTCTTTCCCTCCAAAATAATGAACGTGGACCAACTTGTGATCATGTTGATCCGTGGATGTTTTCCTTGCAGCTTGAGAATATATTTTTAACGAGGGATTATTGGGATTTTATGTTTTTAAGATATATTCCATTTTTTTTCTAGTTTTATGTTCTTGATGAACTGATTGGTACAACCCTGAACACGTAGGGTGTGGGCCAAACCAACACGTCCTGACCCTCCTTCACAGTTCTTCTTTGTGATATTCTTCGGCATGACAAATAGGTGACGAGACGATGAAGATGACGAAGGAAACCAGCACTGAACCCGTGATGATTCGCCACCCCGGGCCGATCCACAATGCCCCGGCCATTCTACCCACCATCCGCACCACTCATCGGCCGACCCAGCCCAAGTCATGCCTCACCATGGCCGCGCCGCGCTCTGGACGTCATGCGCCCCGACTCCTGGGAACCGTGCCTCCTGCGCCCCTCACGGCGCCCTCCCGAGCCCCGGACGAGTCGGCCTCCCCGCGCACCCCGTGGCTATATTGTTCATGCCCCTGGCGCGCCCCATGTCATCACGGGCCGAACCGTCTGTCAGACTCCAGCTGCCTCACATGCCCCGCGACTCCGCCGTCCGTGAGCCCCGTGACGCCCCGACTGAGCCGACCCCCTATTTCCGGCGGCACCCCCTCGGCCCCGGGATTAGCCGCTCCGAGCCGGCCCCATGCGACACCCTCCGGGCTGAGCCGCACCCTCGCGGTGACCTCTGGGCCAAGCATCCCATGCGATGCCCTCCTGGCCAAACCTCCCTTCTGCCGACCTGCATCTGGTCCATGCCCTCACGACCGTTCTATGCTCTCACGACCCTCCGTGACCCCTCACAGCCCGCTGGGCCGGGTCGAAGCTAATGGGTTGACCCTTCTAATGGGTTGGTCCAGACCCAATGGATCAGGTAGGGTTGACCCAGACTGTGTCGTCCCAGACTAGGTCGTGCCGGGTCAGTCCGATCAGGTCGTACCGGACCGGTGCCCAATATGACCCTTTACATCCTCTTAGCCATATCTTTGACACTTGGAATCCATTTGAAGAACCATCCATGGCCCTATTAATCTTGGATCATGAAGGTACCTTTGAGTATACCCCACTATAGTTTGGGGTATAGTTGAGATATAGTTAGGTTGGATCATGCACGAATCCAACCAGGCCCCCAGGACTAAAAGGAAAATAATTCACAGACAGGATGTTCGATTGATGTGTCATCTGTTGCGTTGAGACCTTTATGACGTAGTAGACCTTTGAGATAATTTTTCCTGGGAATTCGTGATAGTTGGAGTATCGACCAGTAGCTCGTGGTGCAGATCCTTCCAGATAAGATTAATCAAAGTGCGGAGACCTAGTAGCTGGATGAGACTTGAAGACTATTGACCGACTAACTTGGAGTGACTTGACTAGGCCAGTGGAGAGTGCCTAGTTATGGCGGTAGACCCACGGCAGAGGAGCACCTATTTGTGGTGGCATTCCCGCATTACTCGATAGGAGGAGTACCTCTACAGTCTATTAGAAAGAGATCCAGGTTATGCCGGTAGAACCATGGTAGGGAGCACCTTGGTGATGCTGCAGACCCACGGTACTCGACAGGAGGAGTACCTCAGCAGTCCAAGGATAGTGGGAAGCACCTTTGTGTCGCAGGAGGTCCACTGTACTCAACAGAGAGGGAATTCTCCAGTAGCCATGGTTTCAATAATATGAATAAAATCTTGGTTGAGCTGAGTCAGTAACTTTTGTGTTTACCTGATTATTGAGATGGATTACTTGATAACTTAGGTATATGTATGGGATTATACCTATGTGGGTTATCTATTGATTTTCATACTTTTTGGATTATCCTTGTTGGATTCTGTGAGGCCTTGAGGGTATCAGGTCCCCACTGAGTATCATTATACTCACCCCTGCATGGGCTGTGCCTTCACCTCATTGTGTTGGATGTAGATGACAGACAACGCTGACCGAGGATGAGAGTACTAGGACTGGACGATACCTGGAGGTGGACATTTACGACATGTCGGTACATGGAGGAGATAGACGAACGTGGAGTGCTGAGGAGGCAATATGTACCTACCATTTAGGTAGGAACCTCGGAGGATGACCCAACGGTTGTTTTTCCTATTTCCTCAGTTCTACTTGTACTTTCAGTTACTTTTACTTTCCAGTTGGGCCTGTATTCTGGCCCCTTTTTATGTACTATACTCATTTGTTGATTATTTAGTTTACTCGTGAACGTATCTGTTGTGTTTGATTACAAGTTATTGTAGAGACCCCAAACATGACGTACATGGACATTACATTACTTTTTCAGAATAATTAATACATAAAAAAACCAACACTCAAGGACCATAATATTTTAGTGTCTTCGGAAACTCGGAACATAATATTCTAATCATGGTGAATGCTTTTCAACATCCCCCATAAAGATCTTCCCCTTTTGTTTTCTTACCTAAAACCGTTATTTGTATCCTAGGGAAAAGAAAACATATAAAGGGTGAGCTCAAATGATCAGTAAGGGTAAGCATGGTGAAAATAAAATAAACCATATATGTTTGAACTTAAAAAAATGAACATAATGTTTAAATATAAAAATCTTGAGCAATGACATAAAACATGGAAGCATGTAAGGCATAGATCACAATGGATCGTCAACCATGATAAAATAGCATGGGAATAAAACATATAATTGTGGAAAACCATTACGCACATTATATGATTTTTATAGTAGCCAAGGCATTGCGGCCAAGACCATCGTAGTGGACAAAGTCCCTTTCTGAATCGAGTTCACTCCTTGTTCCAGTCCTGTATCACTGAACCAGATTAACTTTCCGTTCCAGCGATGTCTATCTCATGAGATATAAATATTTACCCAATGCATTGGAGGGAGATATAGGTCCCACCCATCTCATAATGAAATCATTATTACGTGTTCCAAATCATAAACATAAATCATTCATCACAACCCAAAGAATAAAATGGGGTTAATAAACATCATCCCATCATAACGTAATCCATATAGAAGAAATGGATATCATTTCATCATAAGATGAATCAAACCATGTAAATAAAAGAGAAATTATACTTAAAACATAATCATACTAAATAATTTCATATTATATGGAAAATAATTTTGGCAAAACACTTGAAATGAATTTTGAGGAAAATATCCTTTCTTCTTCAAAGTCATTTTCTTTTCTCAAAATGTCGTGCGATTTTAAAAGAAAAGAATTTTGTTGAAAATAATCATGAAATCTGGTAGAGGAGGATTCATGGAAATAAGGAATTGGGAACCCTTAAAAATCCATTAATTCTATATATGTTTAAAAAAACATTCTTCTCGTACTTTTGCTGTAAAAGTCAAAAACTACCTCGTATGGTAAACAAAAGAAAGATTCCTTACATACCATGTAGTGAAAGTTAAAAATGGGTAAAAAGGACTTTAAACATACATGAATCCATTTTTAGAAAATAGGGACATGGATGATAAATATAACCCCAGTGAATACTTATGAATAAATAATCTCGGATAAAAACGAGATTGGAAAAGTTATCCCTTACCTTAGGTCCGATATGCTTCGTACGTATCCGAACCTCCTCTTCTTCGACGCACCTCTTTTAAGATTCTTCTTAAGGAACTAGATTTGGTCTTTTGAGGATACTAGAACCTCTATAATGTTTCTAGGGAAGTTGATAAGGGAAATGGGTAGGGGTTGGCCGAGCTTGAAAGCTCCAAATTGTGTAAAGATAAGAGGAAGGAGGTTCCCTTTTATAAGGGATGAGAGGGGCAGTTTAGGAAAAACTTAAAATATTATTTTATAATAAAGTCATATTCGGTTTATAATAGAGCCAATGTGACTTATTTTGAAGATAAAGTGGGTATGGGTAGAAATCCTCTCAACCAATAGGTTTTAGACAAGTTTAGGTTACTATTTTAGCTTTATCATTTAGATTTAACTCTAAGTTAAATAATTTAACTTTTACCGTGTCTTCTTATTTTCTTACACTATATGGTTAATAAACATGGGATACAAGCCAAACAAACCCCAAGTGGTTCATTATTTATATATATAACCTTATCTAAGTCATTTGGCCGATCTTTATATTTTTAGGAATATAATAACAATTAATAATATAATATGTTTTTAAAAAACAATTTTATGTCAATTTTGACACTTTGGAAATTGATTTTTGTGAAAATCATAACAGCATTATTAGTTCGAACAAAGTTAATTTAATCAATAATAACTTTTCATATTAACCTAAAAAATTCATGTAATATATAAAAAGTATCAAATTACATTTATTTGGGTATTTATAACATCAATTATGTCAATATTTCATTTATTAAGGTAATTACTGCATCATCATTTTGTCATAAATAAACTCAATTATTTAATATCTATAAATTATAAATAAAATACCATTACATAGGAAATATTTGTAGCATTATAATGAATATTTATAGTTGAATCTATCTTATGTATAACCCTATATTAAAAATGTTCAAGTTATTAAACCTCGCTTTTAACTATTTTAACTCTTTTTTAAATAAAATAATAATAAATATCCTAATCAAATCCAAGTAGACCTATAGGGTAATATTTTATTCCTAAGATTGTTTTTGGTCAAATTACACTTATCCAATAGAATTAGGACACGTTTTAGGGTAATTATAATATCATTTTTACCCTTAATTACCCTATTTACTTTTAACCGTGGTAAATAAAAGAATCAAGTTACTAGTCACCAAAAATTATTTTTATCTTATTGAACCACATTTTACTCTTTGATATTAACTGTGTCTATCATGTTTTAGAAATTCCATTCACAGAAGCGGTAAAATTATGTTTTATGTAAATTTTCAAATTATCCAAGGTGGTGGGTAAAAGACGGTGAAAAGTTCAATAAAATTTTTATATATCTAAAATTATTATAAAATGACTCCAATGAATTACATTGAACTTATATAGGTATTATTTATCTATTTTTACCTAAAATAAATATAAATAAAGTAAATAATTATTTAAATAAAAATTCCGTTGTTAAATAGTAACCTAGTGGTTTCACTATTTATAAAAAATTGAATGTTTTCAGAAAAATACAAAAAAAATCACCCTAGGGTAATTTTGATATTCCGAATCCAAAAATGAAGTCCATTTTGAATGATAAAATTTATAAAATTTTTAAAAGTGGTTATTAATATTCATAACGGTTAGTTCATAATAATATTATAATAATATCTCGTTTAGTGAAACTCGGTATTGCATACTACACACGCTATCGAGGAAGGTCTTGATTACATATAATGCAAGCCAATTCAGGAATGCGTGTAGTGAAAGCTCCGTTTTGTGTTGTGTATAACATAATAAAAACTTATTTCACTTATAAATTAAAAAAAATCTATACTTAATGCTGCGTAGAATAATTTCCACAAAACGAACATGAGATTGTGTGTAACACGAGCCAAGAATAGTGTTGCATATACTGCAATCTAATATGCTGTTGTGTATAGTACAATATAATCATTGTGTAGTTTATAATAGAAGAAATCAAATAAATTAAAAATAATATATCTCATAAAATCTTGGGGTGTTACATTCTACCCCCTTAAAATGATTTCGCCCTCGAAATTCGTCGGGGTTATAAATTGTTTACTACTAGAAGATTCTTTCATAGAAACCCACATAAAAAAAGGGATACTAAATCATCACATAAAAAATGAAGGTTATAAAAATAATGAATACATAAATCAACTCATCACTGGGTTTCTTCATTGGAGAATATAGGTGAGAATATGGATATGTACGAGAAATCTAACCATCCAATTCTGATAGAGAGTGGTAGAGAACATGGAAATGAAAAAAATCCAACAATCACAACGCCATAAATTTTGGATGATCTAAGGTACCATCTGATTCATCAGATATGAGAGAATTAGGATATATTTTTTGTTTTTCAAGATCATTTCCCAAATTTTGAAGAATTTTTGAATTAAAAGAAATACAAACTTGATTTTGGTACAATCTCAACGTTTCTCGTTCCTCGAAAAATTTCCAATTCATCTCTTAAGGAAATGAAGTTGAATTTATCTTTTGGGATGTTTTAGAAGATCAAGAGATAGAATGATAGGTCATTCCATCAGTTTCAAATATAAGTTAGAAAAAGTTATATACATAAGTCCATCTATGGTGAGATTAATCGGATATGATTCCAAAATGGACTTATACTTCATCTATCATCCTGTTTAATAATATAAACCTAGTTTTCAAAAACTAGGGACTTATTTTAGGCCAATGGTAGGTGATAAATGACTGTCGCACTTCGGTTGTGGGTTCGATTCCCAAAAATTTGTCTGACGCGACGGGTTGTCGCCCATCCTGTAGGTTGTCCTTTTTCGAAAACTACACTATTATAACATTACATAAATAATATCGAAAAAAGTTATAGACTTAAACAAGACTATCTGATGTCCAACCTAATCTATTCCAATCTTATCCAAAATACATCTTTCTAATCTCTTAGTATAAAAAAACGATTACTGGAAAGGTCACATAAGAAGCACATGAATACCGTCATTTATCCCCCATATATCATAAGATATATCTTGTTGATCGCATTCCAAACATCTGAATACCTTAATCATGTATTCTCTTGAAACATAAATTACCATAAAACCTTAGTGAAAACATGAATTCTATCAAAAGGTAACTCTTTCCACATACCAAAATCCAAAAAATTCAATATACTCAAGCCATGATATCACTTCGTCCTTATATCAGTCTTGAGCTCATGAATACTATTAAACATTTCATTTTCTCCTTATCCCTTCATTATGCGCATATCATCAGATTTCCAAAAATACATGAATAACCTTTCAGGGTTACCTGTACCATTCAACATATACTTTCAAATACTCATGTAAAACCAATAGCGTAACAATCCTTAGATGTTTCTTTATTCCATAGTACCATTAAATTACCTATAAAACATTACTCTTGATAAACAGAAAATCATTCAGCTACCTTCTTAAACCATTGACCGAGCTTCAACAATTTTTTCATCTCACATATCATTTGTAGTCTCTTCTTCACCATCAACAAAAATACCACCCATAAGACCATGCTAATTCACTTCATGAGAATTTCTATGAGGTCATTGGTTTTCATAATTCCCATACATTCCACATTTAAAAAATTTAATCATTGATAATGTCTTAGAAATACCATTATCCTTGTCCATGGTGTTAACTAAACCCTTTCCTTTGAAATTACTGGATTTGTGTCCTTTTTTTCCACACCCAAAGAAACTTCCAGTTCCTTTGAAACATTCTCCATGATGCTTCTTCCAACATTATTTACATGATGGGAATTTAACTTTCTTTACTCTATGATCATCATGAAACTACATCTTTATCTTATTAGCCGAGTCAAGAAACTTAACAAAGCTGATATTATTGATCACATAATGAGATTTCTGATTAGGAATAATAAAGATGTTTGGACATCCAAATCCCATTTGATTTGGTTGCTCATGAAGTATATCATTCCATTGTCCATCATATTCTCCATTAACTTGAATCCTCCTATTTCCTGCCATTTCTTAAAACCCAAAAAGAATAGTATGAGAGGAAAAACTTGTACTAGAAAAAAAACATAATCAAGGGGGAGTACATTCAATCTCTAACATATTAGGTTTAATTCTATGATCGAACCTTAGGGACATCCCTAGATATACCTTAGAAATATATGAAGGGATTTCACTAATGTTTTCACATCCTAGTTTCCAAAGGTAAACAAAACCTTTCCCCTGATACCATCTGTAGAGACCCCAAACATGATGTACATGGACATTTCATTACTTTTTCGGAATACTTAATATATAACAAAAACCAACACTCAAGGACCGTAATAGTTTAGTGTCTTTGGAAACTTGGAACATAATATTCTAATCATGGTGAAAGTTCTTCAACATCTCCAATAAAGATCTTCCCCGCTTGTTTTCTTACCTAGAAACTTTCTTTATATCCTGGGGAAAAGAACACATATAAAGGGTGAGCTCAAATTCCCAGTAAGGGTAAACATGGGGAAAATAAAACAAACCATATATATTTGAACTTAAAAACATGAACATAATGTTTAAACATCAAAATCATGAGCAATGAAATAAAACATGGAAGTACGTAAGTAATAAATCATAATGGATCATCAATCATGATAAAATAGCATGGGAATAAAACATGTAATTGTGGAAAACCATTAATCACATGATATGATTCCCATAGTAGCCAAGGCATTGCTTCGAAGACCATTGTAGTGGACAACATCCCTTTCTGAATCGAGTTCACTCCTCGTTCAAGTCCTGTATCACTGAACCTGATTAACTTTCCATTCTAGCCATGTATATCTCATGAGATATAAATCTTTCCCCAATGCATTGGAGGGAGATATAGGTCCCACCCATCTCATAATGAAGTCATTATTATGTGTGCCACATCATAAACATAAAACATTCATCATAACTTAAATAATATAATGAGTTTCATAAACAGCATCCCATCATAACGTAATTAATATAAAATAAATGGATATCATTTCATAATAAGAAGAATCAAACAAAGTAAATAATAGAGTCATTATAATTGAAACATAATCATACTAAATAATGTCATCTTAGATGGAAAATAGTTTTGACAAAACACTTGAAATGAACATTTGAGGAAAATATCCTTCTTCAAAGATATTTTCTTTTTTCAAAATGTCGTGCGATTTTAAAAGAAAAGAATTTTGTTGAAAATAATCATGAAATCTTATAGAGGATGATTCATGGAAATAAGGCATTATGAAACCATTAAAATCCACTCACACTGTATAAGTTAAAAAACATTCTTCTTGTACTTTTGCTGAAAAAGTCAAAAATTACCTCATAAGGTAAACAAAAAAACAATTCCTTACATACCATGTAGTAAAAGATAAAAATAGGTAAAAAGGAATTTAAACATACATGAATCCATTTTTAGAAAACATGGAAATGGATGATAAATATAATCCCAGTGAATACTTATGAGTAAATAATCTCGGATAAAAACAATATTGGAAAAGTTATCCCTTACCTTAGGTCCGATGTGCATTCTACCTATTCGAATATCCTCTTCTTCGACACACCTCATTTAAGTTCCTCTTAAGGCACTTGATTTGGTCTTTTAATGAGACCACAACCTCAATAATTTTTCTAGGGAAGTTGAGAAGGGAAATGGGCAGGGTTTGTACGAGCTTGAAAGGTAAAAATTGTGTAAAGAGATGAGGGAGGAGGTTCCCTTCGATAAGGGAGGAGAGGGGAACATTAGAAAAAACTTAAAATATTATATTATAATAAAGTAATATTAGGTTTATAATGGATACAAAGTGACTTATTTCGAATATAAAGTGGGTATGGGTCAAAATCCTCTCAACCAATAGGTTTTAGACAAGTTTAGGATACAATTTTAACCTTATCATTTAGATTTAACTCTAAGTTAAATAATTTAACTTTTACCGTGTCTTCTTGTTTTCTAACACTATATGGTTAATAAACCTACTATAACAAGCCAAACGAACTCCAAGTGGTTAATTATTAATACATAAAACTATATCAAATTCATTTGGCCAATCCTCATATTGTTAGGAATATAATAACAATTAAAAATATAATATTTTTTTAAAAAACTATTTTATGTCAATTTTGACAGTATTTGGTAATTGATTTTTGTGAAAATCTTAAATACATGATTAGTTCGAACAAAGTTAATTTAATCAATAATAACATTTCATATTAACCTAAAAAATTCTTGTAATTTATAAAAAGTCTCAAATTACATTTATTTGGGAATTTATAACATCAATTATGTTAATATTTCATTAATAATGTAATTACTGCGTCATCATTATGTCACAAATAAACTAGCTTATTTAATGTATAAAAATTATAAATAGAATACCGTTATGAAGGAAATATTTTTATCTTTCTAATGAATATTTATTGTCAAATTTATCTTATATATAACCCTATATTAAAAATGTTTTAGTTATTAAACATTTATTTTAACTATTTTAACTCTTTTTTAAATAAAATAATAATAAATGTCCTAATCTAATACAAGTGGACCTAAAGTGTAATATTTTATTCCTAAGATTTATTTTGGTCGAATTAAACTTATTCAATAGAATTAGGACATGTGTTAGGATAATAATAATATCATTTTTACCATTAATTACCCTATTTACTTTTAACCGTGGTAAATAAAAGCAAAAATTTACTATTCACCAAAAATTATTTTTATCTTATTGAACCACATTTTACTCTTTGATATTATCCATGTCTCTCATATTTTTGAAATTCCACTCACAGAAGCATTTAAATTATGTTTTATGTAAATTTTCAAATTCTCCGAGGAGGTGGGTAAAAGACGGTGAAAAGTTCATTAAAATTTTAATATATCTAAAATTATTATAAAATGACTCTAATGAATTACATAGAACATATATAGGTATTATGTATCAATTTTGACCTAAAATAAATTTAAATAAATAAAATAATTTTATAAATAAAAATTCGGTTTTTATATAGTAACCCAATGTTTTCACTATTCATCAAAAATTGAAAGTTTTCAGAAAAATACCAAAAAATCACCCTAGAATAATTTCGATATTCTGAATCCAAAAATGAAGAAAATTTTGAATGATAAAATTTATAAAATTTCAAAAAGTGGGAATTACTATTCATAAAGGTTAGTTCATAATAATATTATAATAATATCTCGTTTAGTGAAACTCGATATTGCATACTACACACGCTATCGAGGAAGGTCTTGATTGCGTGTAAGGCAAGCCTTGTCCGTAATGTGTGTAGTGAAATCTCTTTTTTGTGTTGCATATAACATAATAAAAACTTATTTCATTTATACAATAAACAAAATATATACTTAATGGTGCGTAGAATAATTTCCACAAAACGAACTTGACATTTTGTGTAACACAAGCAAAGAATAGTGTTGTGTATACTACAAGATAATACGGTGTTGTGTATAGTACAAGATAATCTTGGTGTAGTTTATAATATAAGACATCATAGAAATTAAAAAATAATATATCTCATAAAATCTCATGGTGTTACAGTTATAAAGGAAATGCCTTCCTAGTTTTATAAAATTATGCCTTTGGTGCTAGTCACCAGCCCCTGGCCTATGGAAGGCGGACATTGGGAAGTCACGACACGAGCCTTGGGGGACGAGTTGTGAAAAATTGGCATCAGAGGAGTCAGTTATTTTGCAGAACATATGAATTTGATATTTTTTATGAATCAATAATGTTATGTGTAGTGAGTGTTGTTTTCTGTGCAGGGAGTCCATTATTGGTGCAGCAGGCATCCTATCCATACACAAGGACTGTGACTTCTGATTTCTGACACAGTGCATGAAGACACTAATTGCATGTGTGTTTTCATATGTTTTTCCTTAAGTTAGCTCATCCAAGTCAGCTCACCAGGTATAGTCTTTTGAACGCATCACATTCGTTTCTTTCATGATGCATCCCCGCAGACAGCTGGTTTGAGTTCTGAGAGTTGTATGCTCTAATAGCCCACCGAGTGACGAGGCCTCAGTGCAGGGGCCTTTTTTCTGTGGAGGCACCAATAGTACCACTCCCCGTTAGGACACTAATGCCACCAACCCCAGTAGCAGACGATGCACACCGCTTGAGCGCATTGCACGAGTTCTAGCGCCAAAGGCCACCTAGGTTTAGGGGAGATACGGACCCATAGGCAATTGAGGATTGGATGGAGGTTGTGGCGAGAGTTTTTCGACTGGTAGGGACACCAGTAGACCTCATAGTGATTCTTGCTGCCAGCCTTCTACAGGAAGCAGTGGGAAGATGGTGGAGATTGATGCTTCAGGTCCATGACGAGATGCCGCTTCGCTTTGCAGACATGGAGAGCCTATTTTGGGAAGAGTTTGTCCCAGGGTCTCTCCGCATAGTGCACATTCAAGATCTTCTTCATCTGCAGCAGGGAAGTGTGACTATAGCTCAGTACTCAGCGAGGTTCACAGATCTCTCACGCTACTCCACTGATATGGTGCGGGAACCATTCTTCAAGGCCTGGACCTTCGAGCGGGGACTAAGGCGGAAGATCAATGCTTCAGTGATCTTAGCTTCTAGTCTTTTTCAGTGAGTGACCATGAGGATGGTCTGCTTAGTAATGAGGTTTCGGTACGTGGACCATTCCCGAGATAATACATTCGGGTAGTGTTCCAGTTATATCACTACCTACTGGTCATCAGTTACAACCGGCAGTATTGGTAGAGGACACATTTAGGCTTAGTGCCTTACATGTTTTTCAGCATCAGATACCCCTCAAGTCACATGGTGAGACTGAATCACAGGCGGCTGAGGACTGGTTAGAGGAGGTGGCTGAGAGTTCTCTAGAACGTCTACAGCATTGGCAGGACGACATGTCGGTAGCTGAGTATTCATCGAGGTGTACCGATCTTTCATTGTACTCAATGAATACGATACGGTCAGTGCTTTAGGGACAAAATTCAAAGAGAAGTGTGTTTATCGGACATCCGAGCCAGCACTATTCCTCTATGAATTCCTACATATTCTAGGGTGTTAGAGAGAACCTTTGTGGTTGAATGTTCTTTGGATAAGCAGATATAGCTAGTGAATGTTAGCAGTGGGAAAATAAAAAATATGCACTAGTCTCAGAGACTTGGGCATGTAAAATGTTTCGGGAAGAAGAAGTGTTAGGGATAGATGAGTCTACAGGGCAGCAGATGTGGAAGCAGAGATAGGAGAGCAGCATTAGGTGGTGTACTCCTTAACATGTTACAACCACACCCTTTTTTTGTGGACCCCGGCAAGCTCAGGGAGCTGGAGGATAGGGGAAGAGAGTAGTTGTATGTGGTCAAGGAAAGCGACCCAAGGGCTCTAGGAATGATTTGAGGTATGGTCTTCATCTACTACTAGATACCATATCAATAGAAATAGGTACAAATCATTCCTTCCTTCCATGAATCTTGTCCAGGACCTAGTGTTTCTGGTTAAACTGTTGACATGACCCTCACGTCTACAGATAACTTTTGGAGGAGAATCAATAATCACACTAACACCGATGGTGTGATATGACCCTTGAGGTGATTGTTTCAGTTGGAACCTCTTGGTTGAAGCATCTAGGTATTACGACGTTAGTTCAGGTTTGGAATTAACATCCACAGTTCAAACTAAGATTGACTGTATTAGGCAAATAGGTTGTGGTTTATCTACAACGTTGGGATGGATTTTTCCTTGGTCGGAGAAAAATGAAACCCAGGAATAATCAGATGAACTCATGCATAGGAGGGTGTAGCCAATCACTCGTGAGTCGGCCAACTCCACCCTCATGGCTGTAGAAGTTGACTTTGAGATATTCTATACTCCTGGGATGGGTAACATGGTAGCAGATGCACTCAGTAGGAGGTCTGGCCTGCATCTGCTGAGTGAGGTGATAGAGCAGCTAACCACTTTGCATATATCCTTTGTGAATCGAGAAGAATCACCTTTTCTTCAGTCTCTTACAGTCACTCCCCCTCTTTTTTAGCGAGTATGGGAGGAGCAACATCTGGACACTAACTATGAGACACGATGTGCTCAAATATCTACAGGACATGCACCAGATGGATTTTCTGAAGGTGGGAGCATGTCATCCTTTTTAGAGGAATAACTTGGTACCAGTGTCACTTCAAGAGGAAGTTTTGAGGGAGTTCCACACATCCCCTCTAATAGTACATCTAGGAGTTGAGAAGATGTACTAGTATCTCTAACGACAGCACTAGTGCCCATGAATGAAAAAAGAATTTGCTGAGTTTGTCTCTCGGTGCCTCACTTTTCAGAAAGTGAATATGGATCATGAGGTACAACCAGGCTTGGATCAGCCTTTAGAGGTCCTAGAGTGGAAGTGGGATGGGGTATCTATGGACATTGTGACAAGAATTCAATGTACATCCAGGGGTTATGACTCGATTTGGGTGATCTTCGACCGACTCACTAAGTTGACCCACTTCCTACTAATCAAAGAACAGGGTTCAGTAGAGATCTTGGGACACCTATATGTGCAGGAGATTGTGTGGTTACATAGAGTACCCTTGAAGATCATTTTGGATCGTGATGTAGGTTTTTCTTCCCAACTATGGAAGGGGTTGTGGGAGGCTTTTGGGACACAACATTATTTGAGAAAAACTTTCCATCCTCAGACAGATGGTCATAATGAGTGGACCATTCAGACCCTCGATGACATGTTGTGTGCTTGTGTCCCTGACTTGGGTTATAGCTAGGAGGATAACTTACCTTCAGTTGAGTTTTCATACAACAACAGTTATCACTCCACCATAGGGATGCACCTTTTGAGGTGTTTTACGGGAAACTTTGCAGATCATCTTTGTGCTGGACTGACCTAGGGGAGTCAGCACTCGTGGGACCATAGATGGTATGGGCTGCCACAGAGAAAGTGCAAATCATCCAGGAGTGGATGAAGACTACACAGAGCAGGAAAACGTCGTATGCCGAAAAAAGATGCAGACCTCTAGAGTTCAAGGATGGAGACCACGTCTTCCTACGAGTCTCACCCCAATAAGGTCTATAGAGATTTGGCCGAGGCGGCAAGTTATCTCAGAAATTTGGTGGACCTTTTTAGGTCCTCAGTAGAGATGGCGAGGTGGCTTATCGCTTAGCTCTTCCACCTCAGTTGCACTAAGTGCACGACGTCTTCCACATATCCCAAATGGGGAGAAACATGCATGAACCCTCTCACATCATCAACCATGGAGAGATGGATGCCGACTATGGGGAGACTTTTACGGAGATTCCAATAGAGATTGAGGATCGATAAAAGCGGGTCCTTCATTGACGGTCGATACTGTTGGATTTGGTGGCCTAGAACCAACTACTTTATACATTATTCATTAAATAAACCCCCAATCACATCCTGATTGTTCTTATGCATGACAATTCATGAGATAATTTCTTAAGGATAGCTATTTCATTAAAGGGTCATAGAAGATCCCTGCTATGATGAGAACCTGGAAGTTCCATAACACTACTCTTGAATATATGTTCTATGTCCGGATGATTTTATTCGAGGGACATAAATAATACAGGCCATTAGGGATGAGGGATTATAAAACATTGAGGCACCTTCTCATGGTGTGCGCCTTTGGTAATATCCCAGAGGATATTATGAGAACGATAATCTACAGTAGGAAATCCATATTTCCGAGTGTCGTTGGATGTTATTATCTATAGACATGGGTATTGGTCCTTTGAATTAAATATTATTATTAATGGGTATTACATATCGCGCATATAGATGTATTGATGAAAACTATAATGCACACTATTTGAAGCAAGGTAGGATACGTTGGGCTCGTCACGAGTAATACTTCATTAATAGATATCGTGAGAAAGGATTTGTCCCTTTTATTCCATAATGGATGTAGATATCTCAAGCCCTTTGATGGAATTAATATAGCCTATGTAAATCCCTGGCCATGGTAATGAATGGTAAATTTCAATTATGGGAAGTCAAAGAAAGAATAATCGAGCACATGGGTTGATGGCACTAGCATGCAACCTGCCAGATTAGAGATATCAAGACAAAGGGATTATATTACACGGTAAACCTTTGTAGGAGGTGACACGTCATTTCAACATTAACATATTTTTCTATGGGTTCGGTGGAGTGTTTCTACATACTTACATTGGACTTTAGGAAGGCTCTGCCTAATGCCACTGAGAAAGGGGCCAAAAGGGTTACACACTAAGCGTGTCCATGTATCTCATTTAAATATTAATTTAACAAGTTGAATAAATATTATTCCCGAATTTGGTTTAATAATTATTCAAGGATTCCTGATCGCATTTATTTCAACACTAGATATTCGAGAGAATATGTTGTGGGTGAAATAATATATTTATTTTCAAGTAATTCAGTTACATTTATTTCAGAAATAAGTTGCCATTATTCAAGGTCTAATAAATGTGGTGGAGGAAATAAAGCAAATAAAAACAAGTACACACCATGTATTTATTATTACACGTTGTGTAGTTTTTTAGTTGGGATTTTGAGGAAGTAATATTGTTTTATTAAATGATATTTCTTATGATCAGCATGGGTGCATGTCAAGTAATTAATGATTTGACATGGGGGTCTTCAATAAGAGTTAATGAAATAAATAAAATGCATAACATGTTTATTTATTGTCATAAATCTATAACCTCAAACCCAATTATAAATATCCTCACAACCCCACCACTTTTTCCCAATCGTTGTGCATAACAATTCTGGAGAGTTCTCTCAAGGCCGAAAGAACCCCTTTCTCCAAGAACGCTCTCAAGACTGAGAGAGATCCACCACCACCGGATCAAGGTGATCAAAGTTAGACATCGCATGTGAGGGATCTTCTGTGCAAGCACCCAAATAATACTTCGGTGATGTCAAGAGATACGTGGAGCATGTGTGGATCACTGCTAGAGGAATCCTACACTTGGATTCTACAACGTAACGATCGATCACACCGGATCGTGACCGAAGACAAAAATGAAGAATGAATTCCATCATGTTAATTCTTGTCAAATAATTTAATTAATTATACCCAAAATATGATGATTCTATCTCTATAGTTCTAGGACTCCCTCTTTTGTTTTTCATTATTCATTTTATTACAATGATTCGGCGTTTTACATTGTGACAGATCTCGGATTGACTGTTGTTAAAGCTCAAATTAAAGTTTGGAACTCCCAACAACGTGCTTTCACTGCCCCCAGATCCTACAAGTGGTATCAGAGGGGTCATATCATTGATTATAATTATTTAGTTTTTTGTTGGTGGTTTACACATTTAATAATTTAGTTGTTTCAATTCAAGTTAATTTTTCTTTAAATATGAATCTCGAGATCTACTCCTCCACTCTCGTTTCTCGTCCACCTTATAGAAATGAATTTTTCTTTTAATTTTGATTAAAATAAAATACAGGAACTTATCCAGAGGTGCCAAATGCTCATGGTCGTACAACAACAGAATACACGACATGTATTTGGAAGTACACATCGTATAGTCTAGGTTCAATGAATTGACTGATCCAAAAAATCTGGCCATGTATTGGATCCTATCTAAGTCATTTATGACACCGTGTGTTGATCAGGAACAGGTGGCACACATTTTCCAGTTTACATGCCTTGTGTTCTAACTGAACATGATATGTAGTCTCTTCGGGTTAGGTATGGACCATGTACTCTATACATGTCTCGCCCGACTGAAAACCGTGTAACACTGATATTACACAACATGTGTCCAATTGAACGCACTGTGTACTCCAAAAATTTCAGAAGTACATTTAGAGGCCATGTCCCTAGGTGTGTACTTCGGATAGACGGTGAACAAAAGTACATGCCGTGTAGTTGGAACTACATGCCATGTACTCATCCAAATTACGCAGATTTATTATAATTTATTATTAAATTATACAAAACCTTGAGACGTGTACCATGGTGCAGGTGTACAGCTGAGGCACAACACGTGATCAGTGTTATATATATATGTGTGTTCAATTTAACATCTCCTTAATGAACGAGAATTCACCAGGTTGTATCTAATGTACATGTTACGTACAAGATTAATTTTAATTTATTTAAAATTATGATGGATGAGAATCTCAAGGAAATTCATAGAAGGGTTTAAGATAAAAGGATTTATTAATTAAAGAAAATTAATTGATTCGAGCGTGATTTATCTTAAACAAGAATGATTAAATAATTGAATACAGGTTTTATTTATGAATAAATATCGTTTCAACTATGGATGATCATGACCTAGACCAAGACCTTTGTTTGTGAATGGATTATTTTAATTTATTTATTTAAATTATATTTGTTGACCTGTGAGCCTTCTCTTAATTAATATATAGGGTCTGCGTGCCAAAGGATTATTTTATATAAAACCCCCTTTTTACATCTCACCTGTGTGTGAGATAAATGCATATGCAATGGATGAATCTCCCAATCTAGTGGAGGTGGCTCATGTTAGGAGCCATGGTGAAACCAATGCAAGGTGATACAAATGTGGACTTGAGGAAAGCTGTAAACATGAACCCGAAAGGATCAAGGTGTTTTCTCCCCTAGGTCTTGTGTTAGTTTATCAACCTCTAGATAAAATTTCCAATAAAAGAGCTCATGATCATACCATTTATTTCATTTCAATCAGTTTCATGGGTTATATTTAGTGTGGGTGTGTTGTCACGATCACACAATTAATGAATTTAACAAGCATGCAAGATGGAACTAAAATAAGACCATCTTATGCGTAAATATTATCTTATACAAGGTTAATCACTTAGGTATATACCACTTAATATTAAAAATAATGTAATCAAAGATAATAAAATGTAAATTTACATATAAGGATAAAATCACTCATTGAAATATTAAGTCACTATAGCCTTCTATAATCTTTGTTAGAATCGAACCATAGTTCAATGTGCATGACCAACCCTATTTGTGGTGATTTCAATTACTGGGGAATTATAATTCATTGTTTTGGGGTGAATTGACTTGGATCACATCAAGGGTTGACTGCCATAGTAGGACTTGGTGTGGCCAAGAGGCAAAGGTTGAGGAAATCCAACATAAAAGGATTTTAGGATTGGGGAGTCCACTAAGTGGATCAAGGAGGTGCGAGTTAATGCAGTTGGAATTAGGAATGCCAACCCCCTTCAATTTCCTTGACCAACCCTAGTTGGGGTAATGTGAAAGGAAATATGGATCCTTTCCACTAGAATATTCAGGAAACAAAATATTCTGAATTCAATGGTGAGGGATATGGAATTTCAATAAAATAGTGGGAGACTAATTAGTATTGACATATTTTCTTTAGTTTTTGTGTTAAAGTACTAAACCTTTGCTCATCTTAATTTGTAGAAATTTAAATAAAAATGAATTCAAACATATCATTTCAAACCATACTTGAGAGAGAAAAATTTCTTACTAGCACCAATTTCTAATAGTGGCAGAGGCGTTTACACGTCATCCTTTTCCACGATAGGAAATTTTATGTACTGGAAGAGCCTATTCCAGTTCTGCCTATAAAAGAGTCTAGTGATGAGGAGATATCTTTCTATGCGAAACATATGGATGATGCCTCAGATGTCCAATGTTTCATGCTATCAGCCATATCTAATGAGCTTTTGAAGAAACATGAAAACATGGACGTGTATAGAATGATGTCTCACCTTAAGGATCTCTACAAAGAGTAGGCGAGACAATAGAGATATGAGATCTGAAATTCTTTGTTTACAACTAAGCTTGGAGAGTCCGCGCCAGCTGGGCCTCATGTAGTCAAGGTTATTGGCTGCATTGAACGCCTGGACATATTAGGGATTAGAATCTTGGATGTGTTTTGTAAAGATCTCATCTTATCATCATTGGACAAGGCTTTATCAAGATTTATTATCAACTAAAACATGTGAAATAATTAGAAGAGTCTATATGAACTTATGAACTTGATTTGCGTGGTAGATAAGGACATGGTGCGTGTCAAACCCGCAGTTCTTATGGTGAATAAGAAAAGGAAGGACAAGGAAAAGGGGCCAAAAACTTATAAATGGTCTAAGGCCCCTGAGTGTTGTACCTCCAAGAAGGGGAAGATCTAGAGGCATGTCAAGGAATGGGAGGAAGTGTGTTTTTCATCTCGAAAGCAGGTCCACTGGAAGAGGAACTACACCCAAAAGCATGGGGATGCTAAAGGTGCATTCGTTATCAAGTGTAATCATTCTATTTCCACACATTGGGTATTAGATACAGCTTGTGGGGCTCACCTATGTATTCAAATGTAAGAACCAAGTATATTTAGAATGATTTCTAGAGGAGAGGTAGATCTTAGAGCTGCTAATGGCACAAGGATGGCTGCGTTGGCTATTGGAGATTACCACCTCTCATTGTCGATTGAGATGATTTTGGTTTTGCATAACTATTATTACGTGCCTAGTGTTTCCAGGAACATAATTTCTGTATCTTTTTCAGATATGGATGGATTTATTTTCATGTTTGGAAATAAGGGTTGTCGCTTTTATAAAAAGAATGTATGTTATGGTATGGAAAATTTAAATAATGGATTTTATGTATTAAATTACGAAAACCAAGTGTTGGAAATTGATAACGAAACAAACTCACATGACTCATACATCACACAGTTGTGGCATCACCATCTCGGTCATGTAAATGAGAAGCGCTTGAAAAATCTCTGCCAAGATGGATATTTATACTCTACTGAGTTAAAACCACTTGATAGATGTTATGTTTTTTTACAAGGTAAAATGATCAAGGCACCTATTTGTGGACATTGTAAAAGGGCCACAAAGCTTCTAGGATTGGCACACATAGATGTATGTGGACCATTTTTAGTAGAAGCTAGAGGTGAATATTCTTAGTTAAATACTTTTACTGATGATTTGATTAGATATGGATATATTTACTTAATTAGGTATAAGTCAGATTACTTAGAGAAATTTAAGGAATTCAAGAATGAAGAAGATAATCAGCTTGGAAAGAAGATAAAGAAGCTTCGATCAGATCGAGGAGGAGAATATCTGAAGCAAGAATTCATCGATCTTGTATGGGAGTCTGGGATTCTATCTTAGTTCACTCCTCCTTATACACCATAGTGGAATTGTGTTAGTGAAAGGAGGACCCACACCTTGTTGGACATGGTGAGGTTGTTGATGTGTCATGCAGATCTTCCATTATATTTTTGGGGATAAGCATTACAAACTGCAACATACACATTAAACCAAGTACCAACTAAGGCGGAAAATGAAATTACCTCTGAGTTATGTAATGGAAAGAAAACCATTTTTTCACACACACATGTATGGGGATACGAGGCATTTTTTAAGGCCTTCTCAGGCAACAAACTAGCACCCCAGGGCATGAGGTGTATCTTTATAGGAAATGCCAATGAAATGATATGATATTAACTATATAACCCTTCAGACAAGAAGGTGATTATCACTAGGAAAGACATATTTCTTGAGAGGGATCCCATGATCAAAAAGTATAGTGGGAGAAGGATTGACTTCTAAGAAGTAGATGCTCAAGATATACCGGATTTGGTATAGGAACAGGTTCCACAGGTCCCCATGGAAGTGGTTCCAGTAACACAAGTACTATATAAGAGCTCAAGAGAGGTAAGGAAACTAGAGAGATTTGGTTTCCTAGTCACTGAGGATGGTGAGTCATTATTTTTGGACAATGATGAACATCTATCCTATAAAGAAGCAGTAGAAATATTAGAAGTTGTAAGATGGGTAGAAGCTATGAATTCTGAGATGGATTGTATGTATCAGAACCAAGTCTGGGTCCCGGTCGATGAGCCAGTTGATGTAATGCTTGTTGGATGATAACATGTATTCAAGATAAAACTGGACATGGAAGTTCATGTTAGCACCTATAAAGCAAGGGATGTGGCTAAAGGATTCAAACAGTGTCAATGAATTGACTATGATGAAATCTTCTCGCCAGTTTCCATGTTTAAATCCATAAAAACCATACTTTCCATAATATCTTACCATGACTATGAGATTTGGAAAATGGATGTCAAAACATCATTCCTTAATGGGAACCTTCAAGAAGATGTCTACATTACACAACTAGAAGGGTTTGTGACACCAGGTTAAGCCAAATAGGTTTGAAAGATGCATTAATCCATTTATGGATTAATGTAAGCATCTAGGTCATGGAAAATTCGATTTGATGAATCCATAAAGGAATTTGGTTTTTTAAGAAAAATGTGATCCATGTGTTTATAAGAGGTTTAATGGGAATGCGATCGTTATCCAAGTAGTATATTTTGACGACATATTGCTTATTAGAAATGATGTACTAGTCTTACAGTCAGTTATAGACTAGTTGAACAAGTGTTTCTCCATGGAGGACTTAGGGGAAGAATCCTACATTCTTGGGATCAATATCATTCGTGATAGATCCAAGAGGATGCTTGGACTATGTTAGGGTACATACATTGACCAGATAATAAAGATATTTAGTATGGAACTATCCAAGAGGGGATTAGTTCTCGTTTCACATGGCATACATCCTTATATGAAATTGTGTACACAGAAACAATAGGAGAAAGATAGAATGAGTAATATCTCATACGCTTCAGCTATTAGATCCATAATGTATGCCATATTATGTGCCAGGCTTGATGTTTCCTATGCACTGAGCATGGTAGGAAGATATCATGAAGATCCAGGAGAACATCATTGTACTACTGTTAAGACTATCCTTAAGTATCTGAGAAGAACTAAGGATATGTTCCTATTGTATGGAGGAGATGAGAAGCTTGTCATCAGAGGGTATGCTGATGTTGGTTTTCATACAGATCATAACGACATGAAGTTCCAATTTGGATATGTTTTCTGTCTCAATGGAGGATCTGTGAGCTGGAAGAGTTCAAATCATCTAGTTTTCGCCGATTCTACAGTGGAGTGTGAATATATAGTGGCTTCTGATATAGCCAAGGAAGCAGACTGGAATTGGAACTTTGTCTAGGATATTGATTTGGTGCCTAACAGTAATGAACTATCACATTGTATTGTGATAAAACTACAGCGGTGGCTCTTGCAAAAGAACCAAGGCCACATCAACGAACAAAGCATGTACTCTAGATTTATCACCTATTGAGGGATTTCTATCAGAGGGGTGAAGTTGTTGTGAGCAGAGTTTCCACAGAAGAGAACATGGCAGACCCCATGACTAAAGGCTTATCTCAGCAGAAGCATAAATATAATGTGAGATCTAGTGGGTTAAAGGTTGTTAGCTGTTGGCTCTAGTCCATGTGGGAGTTTGTTGGAGTTGGTGGCCTAGAACCAACTACATTGTACTTTATTCATTAAATAAACCCATTATCACATCTTGATTGTTCTTCTGCGTGACAATGCATGTGATAATGTCCCAAGGATCGCTATCTTATTGAAGGTTCATAGTGGAATCCTACTATGATGAGAACCCAGAAGTGCCATAACACTGTTCTTGAATATATGTTCTATGGCTAGATGATGTTATTTGAGGGACACAAATAATACATGCCATTAGAGGTGACGACTCATAAAACTTTGAGGTACCTTCTCATGGTGTATTCCCTTGGTAATATCCTGGAGGATATTATGAGAATGAGACCTTCCATTAGGAAATCCACATTTCATAGTGTCATTGGATGTTCCTATCTGCGAATGTCTGTATTGGTCCTTAGACTTTAAGATTATTATTAATGGATATTACAACTCGCACACTTATATGTATTGAAGAAAAATGTGACGACACACTATTCGTAGCGTGGTAGGATACGTTAGGTGCATCACGAGTAATACATCATTAATATATAATGCGAGAAAGGATTTGTCCTTTTTCTTCCAAAATGGAAGTAGATATCTCAAGCCCTTTGATGGAATCAATATAGCCTAAGTAAATACATGGCCATGGTAAGGAATGGGAAAGTTTAATTCCTGGAAGTCAAGGAAGGAATAATTGAGCACATGGGTTGATGGCACTAGCATGAAACCCGCTTTATTTGAGATATCGAGACAAAGGGATTATTTTACATGATAAAATTTCGTAGGAGGTGACACGTCATTACAGTATTTACTTCTTTCTCTATGGGTTCAATGGCGTGTTGTTAGACACTAACCTTGGACTTTAGGTAGGCTCCACCTAATGCCACTGTTAAAGAGGCCTAGAGGGTCACACACTAAGTGTGTCCATGATTATTAGTTAAATATTAATTTAACAAGTGGAATATATAGTATTTTCTACTATGGTTTAATAATTATCCACGGATTCTTGATCACATTTATTTCGACACTAGTTATTATAGATAATATATTTTCGAAAAAATAATATATTTATTAGCGAGTAATGTAGTTATAAATATTTCAAAAATAAATAGACATTATTAAAGGTCTAATAAATGTGGTGGTGGAAATAAGGGAAATAAAGACAAGTACACGCAGTGAATTAATGATTACAGGTAGTGTTGTTTTTTAGTCGGGATTTTGACGAAATAATATTGTTTTATTAAATGATATTTTTTATGATCAGTGTGGGCGCATGTCAAGGAATTAATGATTCTAAAAGGGGGGTTTCAATAAGAGTTAATGAAATAAATTAAATTCATAATGTGTTTATTTATTATTATAACTCTATAACCTCAAACCCGATTATAAATATCCTCACAACCCAAACAATTTTCCCCAATCGTTGTGCCCAAAAATTCTAGAGAGTTATCTCAAGGCCAAAAGAACTCCTTCCTCCAATAATGCTCTCAAGACCAAGAGAGATCCACCACCACCAGATCATGGTGATCAAAGGAAGACATCACAAAAGATGGTTCTTCAACTCTTGCAACCAGAGATCCCTTCAATGACATCCATAGATACATGAAGCGTGTGTGGATCACTGCTAGACGAATCCTACCCTTGGATTATATGACACAATTTCAGTCACACTAGATCGTGACCAAGGACATAAATGAATAAATAATATCATCAAGGTAATTCTTGTCAATTAATTAAATTAATTATAACCAGCATATGATGATCTTATCTATATGGTTCTGGGAATCCCTATTTTGTTTTTTTCATTGTTATATTCCAAATATCCTACGTTTTACATCATGAAATATCTCGGATTGATCTTTGTTAATGATAAAATTAATGTTGGGAACTCCCACCAATGTTCTTATGCTATGCCCAGAACCTACAGATACCTCTGGTGCATGTTCACTGGCAGCACGAGAACCTCCTAGAGAGCACCTGGGAGAGGGAGGCTCATATGCGTGATCAGTACCCCCACTTTTTACCATAGTTTGAGTTGTGGATTACAGGGATGTAGAGTCCTGAGGTGGGGAGAATGTAAAGACCTATAATTTCCATATAACTCTTTTTCAATATATTGTAATTTTACAAGTCCGCAAAATTTGACAGCACACGATTCCGAGGTCCGGAGTGCCCAGAATGATCTGTAGAAGTTTTTTTAAGCTTAAGTCAATGTGCTTAAGTAGTTTTCCTAAAAAAATTGGAATAACTCTTAACCAGTTTCTTAGATCAGAAAAATGAGGGCACCGTTACACTCAGGATGGTATGTTTACCCTAGTTGTGACTTAATATTAGTCGCCAGAAGACTCTTGTGAGAAAACCCAAAAATTGCTTAATCATAAATAAAATAATTAAATAAAATAGTTTATTTTTCAAATTCTTATAAATCAGAAATGGAAACTCAGATTAAGAATCTGATACAATCGTTGAACTTGTGAGGGTATGATTTTGTTATGAATATACTAGCTTTGGCCGGCACGTTCTACTAGAGAAAGTTAGTTTTTGGAAGCAAATAAAATAATTAAGTGAAAATTATTTAATTGTAAAATTCATAACTTCTAAATGTAACTCGGATTGAAAATCCGAGAGTACCGTTGGGTTCGTTTGGGTGTGTTTCCCCTAAGAAGAGCCTAACCTCGACCGAAGCGGGTTGAGGGTGACTGATAATAATTTTATAAAATGTTTTTCGGGTACGTTCAGTAAATGCGCGAGCGGCATTTTATAACTTTTGAACCGGTGCTCGGAATTGAAATCTTAGGGCACCGTTGAACTCGCAGCGCTGGTATTCACCTAAGGAGACTTTGACCTTGAAGGTAGATGGACGAGGGTGAAAGTTAGTATTTGGGTTTTTTGTGGAAATAATAAAATAAAATAAACTTCATTTTATTTTATGTTGAGCTTCCATGTGGATATTTTAGTTGGGGTCCACTGAAACTAAGACTCTAGATGGAAGTTGGAAGTGGGGACCACTAGACCTTAAGCTCTGATGAGAGGTTAAGGGGGTTGGGACCACCCGAACCATAACCTCCCATGGGAGGTTAGGGGTGTGGGGACCACCCAGGATGAAACCCCCTTTAATTGGGAGGAACCCTCAACTCGCACAATAAATGAGGTATAGCCTCTTGACCTACTCTACATTAATTGTGCCAATGCACATACCATTAATCATGCCAACGCACCACATCATTGCGCCAGCGTAAATCAATTGTCTTGCCTTTATTTAAATTAAGTAGCAATTTCATTTGAATTTGGGAAGGTTTCTAATAAATGAACCGTCATAAATTTCAATGATCATTACCTACCTCCCCCACTTCTATATATATGAATCTTGGGAGGAGGATTTGGGACAGATTCACCAAGCGACGAAGTGCTGGTAAAGTGACGCGACACCCAACACTTGGAGGATTACGCTTTCCAATGAAGAACATGTTATTCCATGAAAAACGCTCCACCGAGGAAGAATGACCTCGACATCGACTTCCTTCGTTAGAACCTCCTTCGACGTAGGATATGTTTGTCTACAACGAATCGACGTCCGCTTTCTCGTGCCAACAATGATGAACAACGGACAAGGTAGGGATTTTATTTAAGTATAATTTTTCCCCTTGTTTATTTCCTTCCAATACAAAGAGCATAGACCAACTTATTATCAACTTGATCTGTGGATGTTTTTACTTACGGGTTGGGAATATATTGTTAATGAGGTATTATTGAGAATTTATGTTTTAAAGATATTTTCCATACTCGTTCTATGTTTATGTTCGTGATGAACAGATTGCTACCACCCGAAATGTGGATGGTGCGGGCCAAACTAACATGGCATGACCCCCCTCCATTGTTCTTCTTTGTGATGTTATTTGGCATGGCGACGAGAAAATGAAATGACGAAGGCAACCTGCGCAACCCCCGCGACGCTCCGCCACCTCGGACCAAACCGCGCCGCCCCGGCCACGCTGTCCATCGGCCGCACCACCCTACGACCGAACCGGCCTGAGCCACGCCACACTATGACCGGGCACTGCTCCTGTCGCACCATTCCCCGACTCTTGGCCACTGTGCCTCCCTCGCACCCCACGACTCCGCCGGCTGACGCGACGTCCACGCACCCCGCGTTCCGTCCTCTCGACCCATTTCGCCCCGTGTCACCACTGGTTGACCCAGAAACTGGCCTTCGCATGCCCTGTATGCCCCGAAGCTCCGCCATCCGCTGCCCCGTGTTGCCCCGACCAATCCGGCCTCTCGGCCCGGGCCGTGCCACCTCAGCCCCGGGCTGAGCCACACCTAGCCGGCCCATCGCGGTGCCCTTCGGGCTGAGACGCGACATCGTGGTGCCCTCCGTGCCAAGACACCCACACTGCACCCTCCGGGCCGAACCGACATCGCACTGATCCGCGGCTGGTGCTCACCCTCACGGCCCGTCCATGCTCTCGCTGCCCTCCGCAACACCTAGCGGCCGGCTGGGCTGGGCCCAATGGGCCATACGAACCTAACAGGCTTGCTTGCCTAATGGGATGGGCCATACCCAATGGCTAAGGCTGGATCGACCCAGATGGGGTCGGCCCAGACTGGGTCGGGCCGGGTCGGTCCGATCGGGTCATACCAGACCCGGGCCCACTATGACCATTTACTTTCTTTTGGCCATATCTTTGACACCGAGCATCCGTTTGAAGAACCATTAGCGGCCCTTGTAATCATGGAGCATGACAGTCCCTTTGAGTATACCCCACTAGAGTTTGGGGTATAGTTGAGATATGGTCAGGTTTGATCGTGCATGAATCCAACTGGGACCTCAGGACTAAAAGCCTAATAACTCACATACCGGGTGTCCGATTGACGCACCGTCTATTGCATTGAGACCTCTATGATGTGGCAGACCTTTGAGATACTTCTTCGTGGGTCCTCGTGACAGTTGGAGTATTGACCAGTAGCTCGTGGGGTGGATGCTTCCCGAGTACCAGGACTAGACGGTACCTGGAGGTGTACTTTTCAGCGTGTCAGTACACGGAGGATACGAATAGATGTGGAGTGCGGAGGAGGCGATCTATACCTAACCTTCAGGTTATAACCTCAGAGGATGTCCCAATGGAAGTTTTTCCCATTTCCTCAGTTGTACTTTTACTTTCATTTTCTTGTACTTTCTTGTTGGGCTTGTATTCTGGCCCCTTTTTACTTTTTCTACTCACTTGTCGTTTATTCAGTTTACTCGTGAATGTATCTTCTATGTGTGGTTATAGGTTATAAAAGAAATTCCTTCCTTGTTTTAGGGAATTACGCCTTTGGTGCTAGTCGCCAGCCCCTTTCCTATGGAAGTCAGGCTTTGGGAAGTCACAACACGGGCCACAGGGGATGGGTAGTGACATATATTCGGTTATTTTTCACTATATAATAAAACTGAAACCGTTATAA
The DNA here is from genome assembly GCA_963277665.1 of Viscum album. Taxonomy (NCBI): domain Eukaryota; kingdom Viridiplantae; phylum Streptophyta; class Magnoliopsida; order Santalales; family Viscaceae; genus Viscum; species Viscum album. The sequence goes on along the minus strand of OY728132.1, from coordinate 110,063,260 downwards.
TATCATGCAATATCAATACTTGAGGATTTAATCTCACATGGATTCTCATTGCATTGTTTAATATAACATAAATTTTTCTTATATTGATTTAATATATATACAACACTAAATTTCTTCCATTAATCTATTAAACTAGTGATTTTATAAAAAATATATTTTATTATGATAATTACATAAAATTAAATGTAATATATGTATGGAATGTTTATTTTTTAGTGCAATATAATCCAATATAATGAGAGGTTATATATTTAAGAGATATTCTAATGCCTCTATGGTTTCATATTATCAAGGTGTTTATAATATGAATGGTCAAGTCAATGTTGATGTTTCGATAAAATGATTTCTTACACATCTCACATTAATAGGTTATAGTAACAAAATATATAAAATATCCCAAAATGATTTATCCATTGATGCTATGGTGTAATTTTTAGGTTCTATCTCCATGAAAATATCAATTCCTGTCTGATATCATAAATGTTTTTGTGTAATTAAATAATCAATTTCTGAAAAAAAAAGAAAATGGATATATTCAAATTGTGTAATATATTTATAAAAAAATAATGTATTGGTCACAAGACTAAACAGTGAATCAATGAAATGGTATAACCTTAAGGATTATCATGAAATATATGTTCTTCTTCAGTCATGGTCTTCTTAAAACTCACCCTCTTTGATATATTTTTTATACAATGTGGGTTTTTTGGTAGAAGAAAACTATTTTAAAAAATATAATACGTAATATATAGTAAATCATGATGGGTGGGATTACTCATTTTTTACATGGAAGGAAAACAAAAGTTTTAAAGACACAAAATATTTACAAAAACCAACAATTTATAAACTATAGTTGAAATACACATGTTTTAAGGTGTTTTTTCTTCATACTAATGAACTGTAAAAGAAGAATTATTCTAGGACATTAGTTCAAGAGGATTCATCAATTGAAAAATTTTAGTTTATAGAAGATTAAGTCTAGTAATGAAGAAGAATGGGATTCATAAAATAGGGAGTGGATAAGGTTCATGTTCCCTCAAATATTTTTATAGTGGGTGAAGGGATTGAGGGTATATAAATCCTTGAACCAGGTCGAGTTGGATTGTTTTTAGAGATGGATAATTATGTCTACTAAGAAAAACTCTTTTTAATGATAGATTCAAGGAAAATCTACCGGACATAGATGTATGACCAATGTGATTTTCTCAATTACCCTAATATTCACCAAAGGAATAAAATTATAAAATGATAAATTTAGAAAATAAGATTAGGAATAATACAATTATGATAAACTCAAGGATTATGATGTAATATTTGAGGTCTTTCAAAAAACAAAGAATATGAGAAACCAACAAGGAATAAAAAAATAACTTTTTAAATAGTATTTCATACAAACTGACATTTTTTTTCATTTTCCCCCCAAACAATCTTTTTTAATGACTGAATGGTTGTTTGTTGTTTTATAGTAGATAAAAACCATAAAAACATGTCGCATTGTCCTGATTTGGACATCAAGTTCCTTGATTGGATATACATGTACATCTCTTTGATATTTTATGCATTATATTTTAATTGTTTTAATAGTTTAGCCTTTTTTGTTTTATTTTTTGTTTTTCTTTCAGGGTGTGATAAATTTTTATTGGAACATGGTAGTGGATCCCTCTTAACTATTAAAAAGTGGTTTTACATAAATAAAAAACTAATGGAGTTCTAGAGACTACATATAATACATGTAGATAATTTTAAATAATGGTGACTTAGATATTTAATTTTTACAACATTATGCATTTTATACTATTATAATAATTTATTAGTTCTAAAAACACATTATAATCATCCATGTAAAAATTTCCCACATCATAGTAAACCAGAGAGGGATTATATGTGTATAAATTTTAGTTTTTTTATGTAATTCATCGTACTTTACTACTTGATGTAGAAACAATTTCTCTATCACAATAAAATTATACATCAATATTTATCTAATAAGATTCAATTTTGAACACCTATACATATTTACATCACCTATATAATATACAGTTAGAATTTTATACCATTAAATAGAGAAAATTCTTTTTTATAAGAATAAAAAATTATTCAAACTCTTTATGATGTTTCCAGAACCAATACATGTATTTTGGATATTTTATGAACAAGTTACATTTTTTAAATAGTAAAAACAAGTCCCTCGTTTTGAATCTCTATTACTCAGTTTAAAAGATGGTGTGAATTCTCAATTTCCTATGTTTGTTTCTCTTTGAAAAAACAAATTATCTCTTATTTTCTATACTATCAACATGGGACATGATAATATAACCATTAAGTTATTTTTCTAATCCTCAATGTATTTTTAAATTCATGTTATCTTTTGTTGATCTCAATCATGTTGTAATTAAATATAAATTATCCGAACATTTCTAGAAATAATTGTTGGATTGAATTTTTAAACAAATAAAGACTAAGATATTGTAATCTATTTAAATAATAATTGAATTTTGTGCCATCTAACATATATTTTGGAATTATATTTGTTAGATTTTCAATAAAAAAATACATTTAATTAAAAAAATTATTTTATCTATGGCCATATAATAATAATAATTTATTTTATTTTATTTTAATATTATTTTTGTATAGAGATATATATTAATTTTTGGAATTTATAATGATAAAAAATATTTTTAAAATATTAAAAATATATACTATGGAATGAAATAAAATGAGAATGTGATTTTTGATTTTGAATAAAATATTAGTTATTGTAAAAAAATATATATTCATTAAATTATGTTTTTTTATTAATATTATATTTTAAATTTGTATATTAATTTTAATAAAATAATACATATTTTGAATCAATGTGAAAAAATAGATTTTTTTTACAAATTGTAAATAACAAGGTATGTTAGTAATAAATAAATGTGAACTATATTCATTGATTTTGAGAAAAATAATATTTTTCAAATCATTTAACTATTATTTTTTAAAATAATAATTATATTTTAACATTTAGTGGAATTATATATAAATATTTGAATTAAAATTTTTATATGTTTATTGAAATATTTAAATTTAATTTTCTTTTAAAAATAAATGTTCTTACACAAATTAGCTTATAATACTTATTAATTTATAAATATATAAAATATTTTATTGAAATTAAGATATATTTAGAGTAATACATAATATTATATATTTATATATATCATTTTTATTTATATATTAAATATTCAAATTCCATTTGATTAGAGGTTGAGCAATTATTTTATATTCCATTAAAAAATATTTAATGTGACATCAAACTATACATTCCTGTTCAAAATGTGTGTCTAGAAAAATATGGAACACCAAAAAAAATAATAGTAACTTCTTGAAGGATAAATATGATGATAATTTGTTATTATAAAAATTTATTATTTGAGTTGGATATTTGATTACATATTTATAAACGTAAATTACAAAAAAATCATAAAAATCTATAAAAATGGAATTTTTTTTATAAATGATATAAGAATTATTAAAAACCTAAAAAAATATATAGACTGATATTATAATGATTAAGGTTCGAAATAATCATATCATTTCCATTGATGATCCACTTCAACATTGAAGAAAACATTTTTGATCATTATTAAATGAATATTTGTCAAAAATCTAAAATAAATTATCATTAAAAATTAGTTTTACTCTCTCTTATAAATCTATTGAATTTTCAAATTAATATATATAATTTTTAATTACCATAAACTCTTTAAGGTTATTCACTCTCATTTTTAAAACTCTTAAAAAATTCATTTCTCATCTAAAATACTCAATCAAGGTCACAATTTAAATGATATGCAAAGGAATCATTTAGCTTTTTTTGAAATAATTAATTTATTCAATATTTATATTACAATAAGGAATAAATATTGGTAAAAAATATATGATATCCATAATAATTTTTTGTTCCTTAATTTATCGTTATTTAAAAGATAAAATATAAAAATACTACCTCCATTTGACATAAATTTTCATTCAATTACATTTTATCTTTGATTTAACATTAATTGTTTCTCCTTTTTTACTTATTTTTATGACCCTTAAATATTTAACACATGGATCCAATGTTCTAAGAAATTTAAATTTTTATTAAATTCAATTAGAATCATAATTAATCCCCATTGTGGAAAAATTATTAGCTAAAGTTATATACTAGACGATTGATTAAGTATTAACATAGTAATTTTAATTATAAACATAGTTTACAATCATTTAATTATCCACTCAATTCCCATTGGTTGTAAAATAGACATAATTGTATATTATATAATGTATATAAGTATATGTTCTCATGGGTTTCATATTATCAACACAAATGATACATATACATAAATACATGTTTATCATTTAAATATAAGAATTTTTATAATTCATAATATATTATTGAGGAAGATATATGTGATGAAATTTCAATAATAGGAAAAAAATTAATATTAAAATTGTTACCATTTAATAAAAATATTCTATGTATTTTTTAACACATAAGTTATGATATGACTAAATTATCTAGAAATTAAATTATCAACTTCTATGACTATCAAATCTCAAAAACCAAATACAATGGACATGAAAATATTTGATTGAAAAAAATATTATTTTAATTGGAAAAACAATTTCCATTTATAATTATATAATATCCTTTATTAATAATATAATATATAATAATATAATATAGTTTATTTTTATATAATATTTTATAGGGAAAAATCATATATAGAAGTAAATAGTTTTGTCAAAACCATTAAAATTGAAACATAATTTTTTTTATCTCAATATTAACTCAAATTGTTTTTATAAGAATTCCATTTTACATATAAAATTTCAGTTTTATTCATAAATATTCTAAAATTATCCTTTATTTTCCACTCAACATAAATTTTACCCCATTCCATTGATTTATTTGGGTTATGATTAATATTTATTCTTAAGGGTTTAAATTTAATTTCCTAAATGTGTTATTCATTTTAGGGTTCTTAGAAATTATATATAATGTTGAGTGGACCCTGATTGTTAAATTACATATTATTTGAATATGTTAGGTTGTAAATATCGAATTTTATTATTGAATTAAAATTGATTACAATAGATTATAAGGGATTACGAGTGATTACTGGTGAAATGGATATAATTTTACAACACATCCTCAGGATTTATTCTATTTAAATTTTGTTTTAATATGAGTTTCATTAACGGTAATCAGTGGGTTAGAAATTTTTTTCATGATTTAATATAATATTATGATCCTATATAAGTAAAATGTTTATTATTTAAATGGAAATAATTTAAAAATACTTTTCTTGTATTTCAATATATTGAAGTGTGTTTCCCATTTCAATAAACCCTTATTGGTATGTATATCTGAATCACACATTTTCAAATAATTTTTATATTTTATATGTTTCAGTATGAAAATTGATAAATTCATAATTATGGTAATAATTATTTGACCTAAATAAATCATGTTTAACATTTAATTATCATGTTCTTAGGTAAAAAGTGTACACTAAGAGAAAAGTTGGAGTTTTTTTGAAAAATTAATTTTTTTTATCTTGTAAAACTTTATAATTTATTGTGTTTGGACTATAGACTATGTAAACTTATTGAAAAAATAATTATATGGTGGCTATGAAAATTTTTATCAGAGGATTATTTTGATACCAATTTTTGTTATGGTTTTGGATATGAAATAATGTATATAAATGTTATAGATTTGATAGTGGTTTACAAAAGACCAAAGAATTAATTTTTAGTTATATCATCATCGGATATTTTATAATTATTATAATAGTTTCTAAACTATTTAATCTAATATATATATATATATATTATAATTGATCTACATAGAGGTAATAAGGTGAATAATGAATGATGGAAACAAAAAAATTAATTCCCTTTAAGATCATAAACTTGAAACAGTTATACTTGGAGTAAAGAAATTATGGGATTTGTTAACTCAAAAAACATGGTCTATAATTAGTGATACTAAAATAATTGATGCAATAAATTTTCCAGAATTCAATCAATCAACAATATATCATTTCATGTAAAAAGATCATCTAAATTTTTTCTGAACCCAAGACCAAGTTATATATGAACGATGATTACATATTTGAGAAGATATTTATTGTTTTATTTTATTGAGTTAATGAAAAGGTAACCCTCTCTATTTTTTATCTTCATTTTAATCCAACCAATGTTAATATAAAATTAATAATACCATGGATAAAAAATAAAATAATACCATGGAATAAATGGTATTTAATGAATTTTTTCCTGGAAATTTCATAAATATCTTACATTTAGTATGGAAAGAAAATTTTATCGGTTTAACCAAATATAGGATGAATAAGCGATTTATTATGAGGAATAATTTACTAGATTTCAATTTCATAAACCAAATTCTATTATAGAATATTATAATATAATTTATTGATTTTAATCGAAATTAAAATATATTTTTGGAAGGGCTATGATTAGTAATTAATTTTAGAGATATAAGGGAATGAAATTTGGTAAAGATGGTTGAAATGGAGTTATTTATCTCTTATATATTTCAAAAAATATTATATAAAAGGTGATAATGTTAGAAAAAATAGGGCTGATCCAATAATATGATTTGAATTAATGAAAATTAAATTTCTATATTTCTATAAATAATTTTTTTCTATAGAGTGTCTTATGAGGTCAACTAAATTGTATCATCAAATAAATTTTCTCATATGGTTTAGGAATAAAATTAAATTTTTAATAATAGGATCACTAATTATAAATGTGGTGAAAAAAATCTTATCATTTTTTTTTCAACTCATAGCTATTTTTTTAATTTTAATAAGATGTGTCACTATAAAAAAATGTTTTCAATGTTAGTTTTCATGTTGTCAATCACCATGATCGTATGTAGAAATGTGTAGAAAAGTAATTTTATACTCCAGACGTATATTTTTATTCATAATATAATGTGGTAATAAGTGCTTTGTTTTTTAATAAAAATATACAGACACCATTTTTTATTTTCAATCTCTATATTATTTACTTTTGGTGGAATTTTATAATGATATAAAATAACATCTAAATATATCAAGAATCATTTTTTTGTAAAAACTCCACATGGAGGAATGAAGGTATAAGGGATCTATAAGAATCAACTTAAAATAATAATAATAATTTATTCATTTATTATTCTCATAATTATATTTTAATTTGTTGTTATTTAGTATATGGATTGGATTTTTGGATATCAAGCTAAGAAATAATGTAAAACAAAAGATTTTATATTTAAGATTCAAAAATGTGGTTGTGATTTTATTAATGAGAAAATTAAAATGATATAAAATATATCATGAACATAAGAAATTTGTATATTATTGATTTTGAATATGTATGATTCATATCATCTAAATGAAAGAAATGGATAAATATAATGCAGCTCCAATGTTAAATGAATAATTTTTTGTATTTCTATAGGATTTTCCCAGATTTATTCATAATTAGATGGTGAAATTATTATTTTTATTTAGTTTTTGATGTTAATCCAATTTCAAAACCACCTTATTGAATTACTCTAGTAATGTTGTTACAATTGATAATAAAATGATATGAGTTTCTTTTTAAAGGTATCATTCATTCTATCAAATGAGTTTGGGTTGAACATGTATTATTTGTTAACCATAAATATTGTTTGTTGAATAATTTAACTAATTTTAGATTAATAAAAACAGAAAAATTAAGAAAATGTATACTTTGGGTTGTATTGTTGAAATGTTCGATTAGATATAGAGGTCATTGTACATTTTAATGAATGAGTTGAGTTCTAGATACCATTTATTAAAGGTAATGAAGGAATATAATACTATTATGCAGTTTTCAACAAGTTATGGAAAATATGTGATTTTATTTATTCCAATTTGAATTAAGAATACATTGGATGTATTTTTATATTTGGTAAATAGAGTAATAATGGTACATATTGATAATTCGTTGTGTTATTTACTAATGATTCAATAAGATATTCTAAATTTTATGAGTATCATGAAAAATATTTAATTATTGTTCTAGAGGGAAAATTAGAAAATAATATGAATATGTATATATCTGGAGAATTTTTCAAATATTAGTATTAGTTATAATAAATTTCATTCCATGGGTATATATTCATTAATGAAATTATATTTTATGATTTAGTTTAAAAATAAAATTTTGCAATAATGAACAAGAACAACTAATGTCACATATATTTAATTTTACATGGATTAAATACTTATTATTGGTGGTTTAATTAAAATCAATCTTTGGTTACCTAACCCATTACGAATGTTAATTTTAGAGGGTTTTAAATTCATTTGGACAAATGAATGTGAATAATGTTTTCAGAAATTAAAAATATGATTGTTTAATGATCATTTATTTTCACTACCATTAGTAAATTATAATTTTAAAATTTAAAATATTATCTCAAAAGGGTATTAAATTATTATTTAATATAATATGATTGGTTGATAATATATACATCATTAATGATGAAACACCATGATGAATGTTAACCAATATATGACATGAGATCCAAATTTCATTTTTTCAATAAATAATTTAATATTTTATTATTTATTTGGGGAATTGTGATATATATATATATATATATCATAAATGTGTTAGGTATATATTTACTAAATAAAAATTGGATATGAGGAAAACTGGTCGATGAACATAATATAAAAGTATGAATAGATGATTCATTATCTAACTTCTAATTAAAATAGGGACATAAATTATTTTCATCAAAAGAATATTTCAACATTATAAATGTTATACATAGAGAATGATCCAATAGTTAATGATTTAGGAAAAATTATTGTAAAAAACGAAGGAGGTTATCTTCTTTTATTTACACATCAAAATATACAATAATCCTTATTAGAAATGATAATATATACCCTGAAAATGATCACGGATTATACGAGATGATATAATTGATATATATATTAGTGTTATATAATGTTATATTAATGAAAAGGGTGAAATTGGGTTATTAAATAGGTTGTTCTACTGAAACACTATTTTTTGAAAAATTAATATCTAATAGGGATCATTATTCATAATTTTCTTTTGATTAAAGAAATAAGAAGAGATATTATGATCTGTAGGAATATTTTTTGTGGGATGAAATGGATAAATATATTTATTATTTACCCTAAAACATATGATTTATCAATAACATAATTATTAATGGAAAATAGTAATAGAATTCTCAAAAAAGTTTCAATTATTGATTATAAATAGGATCATATCATAATTGATTTCATTATGGCATTAAAATATAAATATTGAGTTAATAATGTTATCTGGGTTGTTGGTCATCATTTTAGTTGTGTTCCAATTTTTATTCCAATTTGATAAAATATTTATTTGGTTCAACATGTCTAAATCTCTTTTTAATAAAAAAATATAGTAAAAATGATTGATAATTTGATATTAGTTTTCTAACAACTTCTGTTAAAAGTTATTTTCAAATAATTTATTTTAAAACTCCTTATAAATCCCACTATTACAGGATTTTAATATATATTTTGTATAATGAATAATATCAAAATACTTGATTAATTTTTTTTAGAAAAACAATAAAACAAATTTTTTTTAAATAGACACATTCAAAACTTACCTACTTATTTCATGATGTAGTAAAACAAGAATCCCTAACACATAAGAATCTCCATCATTATTTTCCTTTATAGAAATTACTTTTACCCTATATTTCTCCAAATTTCTCCTCAATCATCCCACATTCACAACCCTAAGCCCCCTTCTATCATTTTTCTACCTTCTTTCACAATCATCCTCCATTCTAATCATTATTCAATTTTTTTAGGATTACAACCACATTTTACTTTCTCCCTTTATTTCATTTTTTTTGAATTATGAATTTAAGACCCACACAAAAAATAACTAATAGTTATAGGGATAAAAAAATTCTTTTACAAATTGACATTAATAACATGTGATATTATCAAATCAAACCTTTTAAAAAATTTACATTAACGCTAGATCTCATAATAATATCACAAAACCCATTGAAATTTTGGTTTTGTGTCTTTGGGGACTAGCTAGATAATATATTTTTATTACATAACATTTTAACTATTATAAATATTCATGATTATTTAAAATAATTATCCCAATTCCTATAATGCATAATTTTCTTCATATCCAAGGATAATTAAACATACGAAATTTGTGAGATCAGAAACTCTATATTGGAAACCAAATCAACAAATAATCAAGGTTAAGATCATAAGAAAATTAGAAAACATGTTCCATTGTAAAAAATATTTTTAAGAGAAAATGTTATAATAAGAGTTTTATATAATTCATGAGAGAATTATGTTTAATATAAAATGAAAAAAAATCTTAAAGGATAAAGTGTGAAGAATCATGATAAAAGGAGAATCACATAGGCATAAGGTTTGATATAAAATTGGGGCAGAAATATTAGCATAGAAATCATATTTCATTTCTATCCACTATGTAATTAATCACATAATATGTGTGTGATAATCACCCATGTTACATATTGGGATTGGGATAATCTACCTTAGAAATCTTTGGCTTGGGATAAATCCACTTGTTTACCATTTAGATTAAGATAAATCCTCCCAAAATACATTTGTCTTTGAATAAATCCTCTCATATAACCATTTTATTGGGACTAGTCGGTCTATTTATCCTTTAGCTTTGGGTAAATCCTCTTATGTACCATTTAGCATAGGAAAAATCATTCTATGTACCTATTACATTGGGATAAATCCTCATTTAGAAACATGTTAGATCAAGAGATATAAACATTTACAATGAATAAAAGGGATATATTGGACCCCGCCATTCTTTCATCCATAATAATGTGTTCCACTTAAATTCAATCCTTTATTAGATCAATAACAACACATGAAATGAAAAATGAGGTCTAAAACAATACCATATGGTGTCACCATTATTGACCTCCATAATGGTTATCATTTAGAACACCCAATTATTTTATTATATATATATATATTTCTATTAATTAAATTTAATATGTTCATTAACATTTTTAACATGCATCACAAAATGAATATGAACCACAACACCTTTTATTAAAATTAATATAATCATGATAAATTATCCATATGATTAGAAGTCGAAAACAACAATAATTGTATTACATAATTTTGAAAGAAAATAGTAATTTCAATATATTAATAAGAAAAATTGGTGTTGCTAAATGATATTGAAATCATTTTATGCACAAAATTTGTTATCCCTAAGAAAACCTACATTTTCAAATACATTTTTTTATTATATTGTTATTAAATACTTATTTTAATGAACACATTTAGTAATATATACCGTAAAATAAATTTATATCTACCAAATATATTTTTCTAAGAAATTAAAAAATTTATTTTATGTTTATTCAAAAAAAAAATTTAGAAACAACTACATGTGTATTTATTATTATTTTTATAACATCTCATAATAATAAAATAATTATTTAAAGTGTCCAATTTGAATTGATAAAAGTAACATGATATTTAAAGTAAATATTTTACAGACATAAATTCATTTGAAATATATTTTCAATAAGATTATTTAGAGATATGGAGTAAAACATAATTTTCTAAAAATATAATATTTCTAATTTTTTATGTTTTTATTTAATAGTTAATTTTCCATTATTTAGAAACTAAATGTTGTTAAATGGATAAATAATTAATATTTATTATTATTAAATTAATTATAAAGTATAATCATATCTTTATAGGGATAAAATAATTACCATGATTAAAACTAATGATGATTAATAAGTGTTAAAATGGGTAATCTAATATGACCTGATTTTTACTAAATAAACATAAAATTTAGACCATAGTGAAAATAATTTCTTGTTTGGTATATCAATAATATATTTCTCACCAAAATTCACCCTCCTAATATACTTAAATCAATAAACCAACTCAACCCCTGTATGATACCATTCCTACCCATCACCAAACATGTATTTTGTTGAAAGAGACCAAATTAATTCCAATAAATGGATCTCAATCCTACAAATTATTTCATCCCACCAAACACCGTAGTAATTTATCATGAATTTACCTTCATTATACCTACCCAAATCCCTGCCATGTATTTCTTTGTTATATAAGAAATACTCTATATTCTTTGAGAAACTACATTATAGGGTAATGGTTCTCCACCTCCCCATTTTTATTCAAGTGATTTGTTCGTGATAAGCTCATTGAGATTTAATTAATTATTATTTCATATATCCAAAATTATCCCTTAAATATTCAAAAGAATTACTTTTTATGAGAGACTACCATTTTCTATCATTTAACATATTCTATACACTTATTTTAAAATCTGTTAAGCTACCGAAATTAGTGTTTGGGTTTTCATGCCATACATTTATTTCACGAGTGACCAATCATATTCGATTTAATGGTTTTGAAATAACTATAAATATTATTTATATTATGTGGTAATACTTGTATAAAACCAACATTATTTAGTCTGGGGTTTTAACATTGAGATACATTCTTATTTTACATTTTTGAGTTTACACATATTATTTTAGATATATGAATGGTGTATCCTTATTGCACTCCAATGAAGTGGGTAATAAATTATTCTCTATTGAGAAATGTTTATGATTCCTTGGAAGAATTCATTGGTAATGTTTTGTGGTACCATGGTGAATAACCTTGGTACTGTTCTTTTACAATACCTTAATGATATAATTTTCACACATGATTGTTAATGATTAATGTTTATGTTATAGGAGCATTTACATGTCAAGCATCATGTAATTATAATCATATTATGCGTCATGTTATTGTGATACTATGAATGAACAAGTATTTATATAAATTTCCTTATGTCATGAATCAAGTTATAATTATCATATTATGTTTCATGTTGTTATGATACTATTATTTCATATGTCCATATATAATTTTCCTTTTATTATGAATAAAATTTTAACCATGATGTTCTTTTATGATTAATTTTCATTATTAATTAGTAAATGGGATTTTTTCTCACCCGTTTCTATGAAAACATTCCCCCAAAAAATTGGATGTACTGAGGTTTATAGGGATAGAATCATAAAGTATAAATTAAAGAGTGTTAATTAGTTTTTTCATTTTCTTATGTGATCCATATATTCCATTTACTATTATCTTTGTTTCCAAGACTAAAAAAATCAAATGATCCTTAAAAAATATTCATTTTATAATTTTTTCTTAGAATTATATTGAAAACATTGTATAAAATTGTGGTCTATTATTTTTTTCAGCGAATATGTACTATTATAGATTTTTGAATGGGTTATTGTTTCTTTCTGAGATTAGTTAATCTCGGAAATATTTCCAAATGGTTGGTCTATTGTTATTGTAAAGTAGGTGCACATTTTATAGAACATGGCTACATTCCAAATAAATGATATTTATTTCTACAATCTATGTGTATTGAATACACGATGAGTATTTGGATGGATAAACCTATTCACATCGTGTAGATTTTTCCCTTGGAGGGACTGAAACCCAATATTACACAGTGTATAACATGGTTACGCATAGTGTAATTTCAATTTTACCATGGTAAAGGACTCAAATATTACACGAATTGTAATGTAATTAAATGCTATGTAATTTTTGTGGGATGTTTCAAAAATATGAGTGGGGGATAACTTTAACAGTGCCTCATTTTTCTTTAGAAAACTAGAGTAGTGCATGAGATCCCTCTAACACGTCTCCTAGGTTTCCTCCTTCCAATTACATCTAGAAGCTATTCTCTTTTTTTCCTGGTGTGTTAGATTCATATAAATAAGATCTACACCCCATCCTTCATTTTATTGTTTTTATTATATTTTTATGATATTTTTATGTGATATTATTTTCAATATTTTTATGTTTCTTGTACATTTTAACATTTTATTGAGATCTTTTTTGAATAAAAGGTTGAATATGGATGATTGGTCTTCTATGAACCTATGATATGTGGTCTAGCTTCATTATCCATGTTTCATTACATTTATTTCTTGTTCTATTGTGTCACACACTTTAATTTTCTGGTGTCACCTCTCAAATTATTAATAAGTTAATCTAAAAGGTATCACATGTTTTTTCTTACCTTAGTCGGCTGTGTAACACATAAAAGTTTATTATCCTTATTTTGGGTCACCCCTATAGGGTGTTCCGTTATTTTCATATTTTCCCATTTCTTCATGTTTTAAACCATCTTGGTGTGTTTTCCTGGAATTTTATACATACAGTTTAATGGGAAATGGTTAAAGTAAATGATAGACAATTTCCTTATTCTTCAGGCCTTATACCTTGTTCCCTATGTAATATAACATTTTTTTATTTTTCTTACTACCTTATGTCATATTCCATGGATTTTTTTACATTAGTTAAATTATGGGGATAACCAAGTTAGATTGTTATAAATGTAATAGCAGGATGATGATATGTGATCCTGGTTTTTATACCTTAACTTCTTTTGAGATTGGAGAGAACACGAGTCCGGAATTTTGTATTCCAGGTATGGAATCACCGTGCTTGGTTGGGATATGTTATAAGAAATATGAGTTACCCTTATATTTACTTTAATGGGCTCTCTAGAATGTTTATTTATTCCCATGATTTTCACTGATTCCCTTGGGGGATAGCTATGGATGATCTTGTCTGTAAGATGGTTATAACAGGCCTCAGGTGATAGTCAGTTTCCTATGTGAGGTACCTGATATAGGCTCAGAGGTTATTCTGACACCGTCGAAAGGGTGATATTAGGGATTCCTTTTATGGGGTTCCTCTGATGGGATCCACATTATTGGGTATTTCAAGAGCTCTTGTAGTGACCCTTGTGATAGATTGTTGAATATCTCATCTGAAAGATGGCTAAACTAGGCCTTAACTAATAGTCAGTCCCCTGTGTGAGGTACCTTGGATGGGCTCAGAGGTTATTCTTACACTATGGAAGAATTGATATACGGGACCCCTTTTATGGGGTGCCCCAATTGGGATCTGCATTATTGGGTATTTCGGGAGCTCTTACAGTAACCCCTATGATTCTTTTATGGATCTCCTTGGACTAGACCAGGTTTCAACACTAGATTTGATAGATCATTTTGGATTACATGTGATTTTTTATTATTTATTATGTTTTGATAATTCTAGTGTGTTAACCTAGGAAAAAACTACAAAATCCAAACCACACTCATGGGGTAATCCACACTGTATGATTTATTAATGATGACCCATGTACACACCCAATTAAAATTTTTATTGTTCATTTGGTAATGATATGTTTAGATTAGTCCGAATCAGGTTTTGGTGCATGGGTCTCTAGGTTAAATCAGGACAATGAATTTATTTATTTATTAATTAAAATTTTTATGTGGCACACTATTAATCTTATATTACACACACAGGATGGATCTAAACACCATTGGTGATGGCCTACTAAGTTTATCTCACACCCTTCTCAGGCCGCCATTTTTACCCAAAAAATATTCATGATTTAATGTATAAATAAAGGGATTAGAGTAGATTCCAATTAATTATTTACATTCCAGGATTGAGTATGTGATTAGTGGACTAAGAATGTGATTGAAATTCTAGTAGCAAATTCTTGTTAAATTTTTTTTTTCTAGCATAAGGTATATGCATGTAACCACTATTACCCATGTAATTATTTTTATAGTCAGATGAAATCATGATCATCATCTTTTTTATCTTTTTATATTTCAGATTACTCTTTTCATTTTTTATCTCAGATGTTATTTATTTATTATTTCTATTTATAATTATTTCTAAATACTAATTCCACTATATTGGGGTTCTAATCTTGCTATCATTGTGCATGATTATATTTTTCTTATTTGTTAAATACCAATATGAAACACTCTAATATTTTAGGGAATACTCTCCCCATATACACACCTTAGGATCTCCCTAATATTTGAAAGTCTCTGAAATTTGGGGAGACGTGCTCAAGGTCTTGTGGCCCACCGTCTCGGGGAATCGTTATGTGGCATCCATGGCGGAACAATACAACATGGTATCAAATATTTATTCTCATTTTCCCATATATTTTTTTATTAGAAAGGAGATGTTGGTCAGAGTGGATACTCAAGAGGGGGGGGGGGTGAATTGAGTTCCAATAACAATTTCTGTTAATAAATCTTTCTCTTAAAATCCCCTAATTTAAAAACAAGTTAAACTATAGTGAATGTATACATATTTTAAATGATCAATTAGTTTATCAAAGATTGATTAGGTCTCAATTAATTTAACCAGAATACTAAATTAGTTTTTGAAACTAACTTACTGGTTCACAATAAGTAAAAACACTTGCTAATTTAACTATCAAGGTAACATTAAAATAGATTTGTGTTTCAAAGTAAATAGATGCGAAATATAAAATATATAATATACTTTGGACTTAATATAAGATGTAAAACAAATATAACCAAGAGGTTCAGTCTCAAGACAAGACTTAGTCCTCTCAAACAATTTATATAAATTTGATCCACACCCTACATCGGGATAAACAACAGTGCAAAGACTGTCCAAGTACTAATACATCTTCCACCGTTCTATGTGGGAAAACAAAACAACAACACACTGGCTATCCAGGTCTTACTTGAACTCTACCACTATCCACAGTGGGATACAAATGAGTTATGGATGTTTTGTGTGAGGATTTAGAGATCCTCTAGTTTAACACAAGAGATAGCGTGTGTATAAAATATAGGGAGTACACACACTGCTCAAAATGTAAACAGAAGAATCACTAAGAGAGTGGATATGAGTTTTAGAAAGCTCTAGTGATTTGAAGTGCAGCTCTAGACTTCTTTTTATTTGTCATAAATGCTTCTGAGTCATCTGGTTTTTTGGAAAATACAGTGTCGTTTGCTTCCTTGGTTTTCATGTTCAGCTTGATCAGCTTTAGTGTATGAGTATCTCATTGTAGTTCTTCAATCCTTGAACGAAGTTCATTTAGTGTTCTATTCTTGTATGAATCGCTTCGTGTATAACCAGTGTTCTTCGAGTACAAATGTAGTCTTTCTGTATGCACCACTTTACCACATTCTTTTTCCCTTTTTGTGCTCGTTCTTTCATGTATATTTTTCACGGAATTTTTCCTTCCTTTTGTAGCTTTTAGCTCCGACAATGGGAATGATTACCTTTTTATAGGTACGAGGTATGGTTCCCTAACATGCCAATGAATATCATTAAATTACATTAATTTCATTAAAATCATCAAATATGACCATTGATTAATATATAAATAATGTTGAAAAAAGTAGAGTTTAGGAATCAGTGACTGGTAAGCCTTTCATCAGTAGATTTATGTTAGTAGATATGTAATGGTGGACCTCGTATAGTAGTGAGCTCCTATCAGTAGCTCATTGTCCTTGTACTGGTAGCTCTTTCTATCAGTAGGTGTCACTCTGTGTATCAGGAGCTCTATGTACCAGTGACTCCTATTATCGGTAGTTTTGCTTCTATCGGTAGCTCGTTTTGTCTAGCTGTAACTCGCTTGTATCGGTAGCTTGGTGCATCAGTAACTATACTTATCGGTAGACTTTGTATCGGTAGCTTGTACATACCGGTATCTTCATTCGGTACTAGTGATTAAGTGTATACCAATAGACTTATGCATAATGGTAGAATTGTTCTATCGGTAGCTTAGCTTCTATCAGTAGCTTTCTGTATCGGTGGACTTGATCAATCAATGACATGTGCTTACTGGTGGACTTATACATATCGGTAGCTCTGCGTATTGGTGAACTTTGCTTATCCGTGAATATGTCTATCGGTAGACTATGTACCGGTAGATCTGTATTAGTAGCTGTAAGTATATTAGTGACTTATCAATTATCTTTTTTATGCAAAACATATCCGATTGAGTTAGAATTATTTCAAAATTCATATAAACATAGATAAACATAGATTAACATATTTCAAATATTATTTTAATATTATTATCAGATTGATAATAGAATGTCATAGATTTAAAGAATTAATATATATGTATAAATATTATTTGGGATTATCAAAGTATGTAAAGGCATAATTTGGATTATCAAAACAGGTGAGGACAATAATGTCCCCATTTTTGATAATCACAAATTATGATAATATAAGACCAAAATAATTAGTAATGTATCAGCGTATATTGCATTAGATCGAATAGTATTAGAGAAAAAAATGTATTATAAAACATATATAGGAAAGATAAAATATAAAACAAATGTACCAGAGGAAAATGAATTAAGCTCATAAAAGATAGTATTACTCCCCCATTTTCATAAAAGATATTATTTCTCCCCCAGATATGTTTACATTAGATAGTATTTCTCCCCCTTTTTGATAATCAATAAATGGGACAAGAAGGTAAAACAGGACAAACGATGTAATAGAGAGTAAAATAGGTTAAGATAACATATTTTTCTTGGAGAAAACAATTACAAGGAAATACATAAATGAAAAAAATAAGAAATATTGATGATTCCTATCAAAAAATCCTAGCCACTGATCAATCCACATCTTCAGAATTAGATTTCCCCTTGGCATTAGAAGAGGATTCCGGTGTGGTGGATGCAGGTGGAGGCTTTGGAACACCAGAGATTATTAGAGGTGGATGAGCTATAGAAACTGTTCTTGGCTTGTACTCTATAGTTCTCTGAGTGATCATGGGAGTAAGGATTCAGATGGCTTGGGAAGGAGTCATCTGAACAAAAGAAGTATTAGAGGCAGATACACGTAAATCTGGAGGTACAATCACTAGTCGAGCATCAACATGCAGGAAGTGAAACTAATGGTTTCTGAAATCCATAATGATTCCTCCTCCTCTTTCTATGGAAGAAATGAAATCATCCTTGTTTTCCATGAAGTTTTCCAGTGCAGGTGTCTACTCTCTGAGCGTGCTGACTTGTTCTCTGATGGCTTGATTGACTATTGGTATCTTTATGTCTTCTAACAGAAGATTGAAATGTTTGTTGAGCTGATTCATGGTATAAACCCTTTAGAAATAATAATCTACCTTGTCTTTCAACTCTTTCTGAGAAGCAATAGATTCTCTCATATAGTCTTGAACAATATTCATGATATCTCTAGTGGTATCTCTAATAGAAGTAACCACTTTGGTTAGATCATACGAGTCCATAGAGCCACTGGTTGATGCTGAACCAAGCTCCGCCTTCATCAATGTTGTAATCTGATCCAAATCCACTGAAGGTCTGGAAGCAAGAGAACCAATAGAGAAGGTCACAGTTTCCTTAAAACATTTAGTCAGCCCACTAATAGGATTTTTCACAGCAGAATCTTAGGTTCTAACATTATTTGTTATAGAATGCTTAAACTCCTCAAAAACTGAGACCATTTGGCTAGCTACACTCTTCACATAAGCCAAATCCTTGGCTGCTTGAGATTTAGAACTCATATGGGATTCCAGATAGATAACTGATTGCTTTAGAAATTCAATAGACTCTGCCAGTCTAGATTCTTGAGTCTGGAAGGTGTAACTTCATCTACAATCTCTGCCCCAAAGGTTGACACATTGCAACCAAAAGAGAGTTCGAAGGACTTTTCAAAATTGCTCATCTATTCAACAAAGAAACTCTTTAACTTAGAAATAGAAGCACTCAAAAGCTCTTTCATCTCACCCTTTAAAGATGCTATGTCATCCCTGGTGATCATATCAGTAGATGAAACCACCAAAGGTTCTCTTTTAGACACTATACTGGCCACAGAGTCATTCATAATAGATTGAATAGATGACACCAGTGAAGCTTCCATTTTCCTTATTTCATCCACAAAACTGATTTTAAGATCAGCCATTAGCTTATCTAGATCATGTATTCTAACCACATCTTCATGTAATATATCATACTTAATATTATAATTGATTTTTGGTCTCCGAAGAGATGTCTCATTATCAGAATCTGGATAATCTAATCCACAAACTACAAAACCTGGGTCCTCTACCCAGTCTTCAAACTCAACATCCACCGTAACATTTCCAAAATTGGTTGGATGCTCCCCCTCAACTGGTGCATTTTATTGTACAGTAAAAGTACCCTCATCTTCTTGGTATTCCTCATCAGAATCCTTCACAACCATCTCTATTTTTGAAACAGTAGGAGGTTCCTTAAGAATTGGTAAAGTTCTGTCAACTTCATCAAATTCCTCAACAGACATTCGAGAATGTCCAATCAGTAGACTAAGGGTCAAGCTGACAGAAACCGATTCTTCACTTGCATGAACTTCTTATTCATCTTCTCGAGCAGCCTCTTCCTGATCTTCTTTCTTTTGGTCTTCCCCATCCACAAGTGCCTCTTTATAGCTTATACCCAAAATATATTCTGTACTAGGTAGGTTCAAAGAAGCACTCTCCTTTTATTGTGATACAATTTATGGAGTTTGGCTAAGAGGCAAGTCCGGATCGCCTCCATCTGCTATAGAGGAATCTTCCTCTTCTGAATCATCATTATATTGTGTCTATTCTTCATCAGGACTCAGACCTGGATCCCTCACATCCTTAGGTCTTAAAGGATGATCCAAAGGATTGAACTTATCATATAAATTTTTTTCATCAGTAAACCACTCTCTTTTCCATGGGTTCCAGTTCATATTCATGTATTTACATACAGTGTTTGTGATATAGAAGTTGTCTCTTACCACTACTGTCTCATCCTGGGACTCATCTACCCATTTTTTACTTTGATCATCACTGAGATCATCTTTGCAAAGAATAAGGCATTGGTCTTTGATTTTGTACTGGTCATATCCTCCATTTGAATCATTAATAGCCTGCACAGATTTACTTTCACACCATGTCTCAAGAGTTGTAGTAGATAGATATCTTGTTATTTCAAATTTTCAAAGTCTCCCCTCATTGGAATTAAATCATGCTGAACAAACTTGAACAATAATCTATTCTCTCCATCCATTTCAGTTGCCACCACCTGTCTTTTCTTTCCACTTCCAGTGATCTCCTCTAAGGCAGTCTCATAATCAAATATGTTGCTTGTAGGTGGTACTGATTTTGAGAAATATTCAGAAACCCCTTCGTGTGGAACCTACAAGCATTCACCACACTCAATAGAAGAAAAAGCTATCTCCTTTCCATTTACCAATGAAACCTTTCTGTTTTCTTCATCGGATTTCTCAAAACATACAAACTCATAGAATTGTTTCACCAACTTCAGATAGTAGGGGCCATTGTTGTTCAAAAATAATTCTACCCACTTTTGATCTTGTAATACCCCTAGAACTAACGATTTACTAGACACCAGCCATTCCACACATAGATCTGTTTCGATCACAATAACTCTATTTTGTAAATGCGGGTTCACTGGTCACCTCCCCGACCTTAGTATACTAATACTGCTACTTTCTTCTGGCTCTGTCTTCTATTTCTTCGCATTCAGATCATCAATGTCATCTCTGATAGTAGGCATTTTGGTTTTTTTCATTTCTGGTTCGAGGAACATAGGGTTTTCATGAGATTCGGGAGAGAAGGCTTGAGGTAAAAGGGTTTGAGGTGGATCGAGAAGTAATTAAGACTTAGTTTTATCATTTAAAAATCATAAAATAAATAATTTAAATATAATAAGAAAAGTAGAAACGACACCGATTCTGGTGGTAAAAAGAAGTATAAAATAGTGCATACTTATCTTTAGGGTATACCGGTGAGAATTCCTAATAGTGAGATCCACTAATCATTGAGATATATCAGTGAAGTCCATACCGATGAGGTATATCAGTGAGGTTTCATATCGGTGAGGTATATCAGTGAGGTTTTGTACCGGTGATGTATATCGGTGACGTTTCATAATGGTGAGGTATATCGGTGAGGATTCATACCATTGAGGTATATCAGTGAGGTTTCATACCGGTGAGGTATAACAGTAATCTATCATTCCTAACTCATGTCTAATGTAATTTATCCTATCCGAACTTAAAGGTTTGGTGAAAATGTTAGCTAATTGATGTTCAGTACCTATAAATTCAAGAGTAATATCACCTTTTTTGTAGGGATGTCTCATGAAATGGTGCCTTACATCAATGTGTTTGGTCCTAGAGTGAGATACAGGGTTCTTTGAAATATTAATTGCACTTGTTTTATCACAGTTTATTGAAACATGCAAAAAATCATATCCATAGTCCAAAAGAGTGTGTTTCATCCACATAATTTGTGCACAGAAACTACCAGTAGCTATATACTCTGCTTCAGCAGTGGAAAAAGAAACTGAATTCTGTATCTTACTACACCAAGATACTGAGGATTTTACAAATAAATGACATGTTCTAGATGTGCTTTTTCTATCCAACTTGCAACCCGAAAATTCAGCATCTGAATAACTCATTAATTCAAAATATTATCGTTTTAGATAACACAAACCCAAATTTGTAGTATGTTTAGGATACTTAAAAATTCTTTTAACAACAACAAAATGCAATTATTTATGATTATCATGAAATATTGCACACATACACACACTAAACAAAATATCTGGTTGACTACTAGTAAGGTAATGTAAGCTTTCAATCATACCTCTGTAACTTGTATGATCCACTGGTTTCCCAGTTTCATCAATGTCCAATTTAAAAACAATACTCATAGGTTTACCACTTTACTTAATACTATTCAAACCAAAATGTTTTAAAGGATCATTTTTATATTTACTTTGATTCAAAATAATACCATTTTCAATTTGAAAAACATGAAATCCAAGAAAATATTTGAGTTCTCCCATTAAACTCATTTCAAATTCATTTTGCATACTCTTTGAAAAACTAGTACATAAAGAATTTTTAGAAGATCCAAAAATAATATCATCAACAGAGATTTGTACTATCAAAACATCTTTAGAATTTATTTTAATAAAAATAGTTGGATCAGTAATCCCTTTAGTAAAACCATTTGAAATAGGAAAATTACTAAGTCTATGATACCAATCTTGTGGAGCTTGTTTTAAACCATAAAAAGATTTATATAGTTTGAAAAATTTATTTGTAAATGAGGATTAGTAAATCCAGGTGGTTGTTCAAGAAAAACATCTTCAATTATAAAACCATTTATAAAATCAGTTTTAACATCCATTTGGTATAACTAGAAATTCAGATGAGCAACATAGGGAAGTAGAATCCTAGTAGCATACAATATAGCTATAGGGGAAAAGGTTTCCTTATAGTATATCCCTTCCTCTTGAAAGTACCATTGTGAAAATAACCTATATTTATTTCTAACTATATTTCCAGACTCATCAACTTTGTTTCTAAAAACCCATTTAGTGCCTATGGTCAAGGTGTCCTTAGGTCTATCAACCAATTCTCAGACTTTGTTTCTTTCAAATTGATTTAGTTCTTCTTGTATACCCATTACCCAAAATTCATCATTGATTGCATCATTGATATTTTTATGTTCTAACTATGAAAGAAAGGCTTTATGTTCAACATGATTTCTTAGAGACGCTCTAGTATGTGTCCCTCTATCAAGATTACCAACAACAACATCTAAATGATGATTATTTATAATCCTAGTTGATCTAGTAAATCTAGGACTATAAATTTCAGGTTTTTCTTGAGGTTCGGGTTCACTAGGAGCAGATTCTTGAATGTTTCCAGAACTGGTTGTCTTTACAGTAGGTTCTTTGGTTTTATCATTAATGTTTAGAATAGAAAGATCTTCTTCAATATTTTCAAGAGAGTACTTAAATTCATGTGGATAAGTTTCATCAAACATGATATGAAAATATTCTTCCACACATTTGGTTCTTTTATTAAAAACTCTATAGGCTTTTCTAGATAAAGAATAACCAAGAAAAATTCCTTCATCACTTTTGGATGCAAACTTGTCAAGATTATCCTTTGTATTGAGAGTAAAGTCTTTGCAACCAAAAACTCTAAAGTAATTAACCTTAGGTTTCCTATTGTTCCAGAACTGATAAGGGGTCTTTTTGAGAACGGGTCTAATCAAGACTCTATTGATAATATAACAAGCTGTATTTATAGCTTCAACCCAAAAGTAAATAGGCAGGTCATACTCATTAAGCACAATTCTTGTAATTTCTTGAAGGGTTCAATTTCTTCTTTCTCTTATACCATTTTTCTGAAGTGTTCTAGGGGCATAGAAATTGTGACTATATCCATTATGTGAGCAATAAGATTCAAACTCATGATTTTCAAACTCACGAACATGGTCACTTCTCAGGGTCTTAATCCAAAGTCCACTAAGGTTTTTTACATACTTGGAGTATTTAATAAAGTAAGAACAAGATTCACTTTTGTGAGCTAATAAGTATACCCAAGTATATCTAGAAAAATATTCTACTAAGACATAAACATAGTGCTTCCCATTTAAACTAGAAACTCTAGAAGTTGCAAACAAGTCCTTGGGAACCAACTCGAGAGTTTGAGAAGTTGAAACTTCTTTCTCTGATTTAAAAGAAACTTTTTGTTGCTTTCCATTTATGGAGGGATTACAGAATTTTTCTGTTGGGAATTTAAGTTTGGGTAGGTCTCTAACTAAGTTTTTTCATAGAAATTTTTTAAGTGAATGAAGGTTGCAGTGTCTTAATATTCGGTGCCATAGCCACGGATATTTATGAAAAGCATTTAAGAAAGTGATATTTTGTTTAGATAATCAATTCAAATCAACAGCATAAACATTTTCATTTCTCAAAGAAGGAAATAATAAAAAAATTAGAGTTAAAAACATCACAAGAATAATTTTCAAATTTATCATTGAGACCATGATAACATAACTAAGAAAAACTCAACAGATTATATTTAAGTCCATCAACAAATAAAACATTGAAATTTAAAACTGAATTAGTGTAACCAATCTAGATTAGGATGATGATATTTCCTTTAGGGTTATCACCGAAGGTGACATGGCCTTTATAATATTTGATTAGGCTATTACAGAATGAGTAATCTATAGACATATGCCTTGAAAATCCACTATCCAAGTACCATACCTTCTTAGGAGAACTCTTCAAGAAAGTCTCCTACGAAGCATATTTAAACAGAAAATGATTTTGGTACCCGTATTTTCTTGGGTCTAGATAGGTTAGAAAGAAATGCCTTAGGTACCCAGATTTGTCTCATGGGTCTCATATAATCTACATAATCAATAGTTTTTGAAAAATAAAAATTATTATATCTATAACCAAATGAATATCTAGTTGAAGCATATGAATTTAAAAAACTAGAACTAGCAGCATTTTGTCTAGATTTTGGAAGAAATCTAGTTTTAGTAATCTGTCTCTTTCCAGGCTGATAGCCTATACCAATGGTATATTTTGGTGAAACTTTTTTTCATAACATTTGTGTAAGAGTATCTTTTCCATTTGTGAATTTTTCTATGTCCTTCCTCCTTTGCTCATTAGACATTTTCAGTTCAGTATTTTCCTTAAGTAATTGAGCATTCTGTTCTTTTCCTATATCAATTGTATATTTACCAAAACTAGTTAGAGAATGCCATTTCTTCAAGGTCTTATATTTTTCCTTAATCTCATTACATGTTTCTTCTATCATATTACAATATTCAAATAACTCTTCACTAGACATAGTTTCGAATTCATAATCAGATTCAACTCCAGAATAATATGAATTAAAAGCAGGAGTATCCAATGTTACCTCATATGTGTTTGTCATGAAACACATAATAGCTTTTTGATATTTTATATCCTGAGTAGAATCATAATCAGTTGAACTATCCTATGAATCACTCCTAGTTTCTTTCATTGCCTTCTTTTACTTATTATCATTGTAGTCATTTTTCTTTTTGAACTTCAATTTTGGATAGTCTACTTTTACTTGTCCTTTCCTTTTGCATTCATAGTAGACAATTTCATCACTTTTATTAGGCTTCTTCTATTCCTTCTTCCAATGACATGTGTTATCATATTTTACTTTGTAATTTGATTTTCTGAAGAATTTATTCTTCCTATGGAACTTCTTGAATCTTATGGCTATCTGAGACATCTTAGCATCACTGTCAGATGCACTCTCATCACTGATTGAACTATCACTTTCACTTTGAATTTTTCTTTTTGTTTACTCTTTGAAGCATATGTATTGAAGGATAATAAATTCTTCCATGGTTCATCATCCTCTTCTTTATTGACATTCAACTCTTCCTCATACATCATTAGCTTACCAATTAATTTTTTAACAGGAAGTTTTCTAATGTCGCACGATTCACTAATGGAAATAGATGTGCCTCTTCATCTTTGTGGCAAACATCTTAATATCATCATCATCTGTTATTTTGCAAGAACAACTTTTCCAAGAGAACTCATAGTGTTGACGATCTCATTGAACCTGAGATACATGTTAGAGATTGGCTCATCAGGATTCATTTTAAAATTAACATATTTAATAGTGTATGTATTCAATCTCATTTCCTTAACATTGTTTGTTCCCTCATGGGAAATATCCAATGTGTCCCAAATTTCATAAGAAGTTTTACAAGTAGATATGCGATTAAATTCTCCATCTCCTAAAGCACAATATAGGGCATTCATTACTTTACAATTATTATTATAAGCTATTTTTGTAGGTTCATCCCAAGTAGTTCATTCAGATTCTGAAATATTATATCGAGTTTTTATAGCAGTCCAGATGTCACATCCCATACTCTCTAAATGAATTTTCTTTTTAAGCTTCCACTGGGCATAATTTGTACCATTAATGAAAGGTGATCTGTTGGTAGCAGAACCTTCAAGTCAATTATCCATAGTTCGATTTTAGCAAATGTATTTAAAGAGATAAACTTTATAACTAACAAAAATTTAAGATCTTTGATATATAACTAAAATCATATTTGAAAAATAATGTGTTTGAAAAACCTTTAATAATAAACAACCTATGATACCAAATGTTGGTTGGAGTGGATACTAAAGATGGGGTGGGGGGTGAATTGAGTTCCAATAAAAATTTCTGTTAATAAATATTTCTCTTAAAATCCACCAATTTAAAAACAAGTTAAACTGTAATGAATTTATATAGATTGTAAATGTTCAATTTGTTTCTCAAAGATAGATTAGGTCTCAGTTAATTTAATCAGAAGATTAAATTATCTTTTGAATCTAACATACTGGTTCACAATAAGTACATACACTTGCTAATTTAACTATCAAGGTAACTTTAAAATAGATTTGTATTTCAATGTAAATAGAAGCGGGATATAAAATATATAATATAATTTAGACTTAATCTAATATACATAGCATATATAACCTAGTGGTTCAGTCTCATTCCAAGACTTAGTCCTCTCAAACAATTTATATAAATTTGATCCACACCCTGGATCGGGGTAAACAATACTGCAAAGACTGTCCAGGTACCAAGACCTCTACCACAGTTCTACATGGGAAAACAATACAACATCACACTGGCTGTACAGGTCTTACTTGTCCTCTACCACTATCCATAGTGGGACAAAAAAGAGTTATGGAAGGTTTGTGTGAGGATTTAGAGATCCTCCAGTTTAGCACATGAGACAGTGTGTGTATAAAATATACAGAGTACATACACTGCTTGAAATATAAATAGAAGATTCACGAAGAGAGTATATATGATTTTTAAAAATCTCTAGTGATTTGAAGTGAAGCTCTGGACTCCTTTTGATTTGTCAAAAATGCTTCTGAGTCCTTATCTTGTTTTTGTTTGGAAAACAAAGTGTCGTTTGCTTCCATGGTTTTCAGGTTCAGCTTGATCATCTTGCGTATATGAGTAGCTCGTTGTAGTTCATCACTCCTTGAAATTAGTTTGGTTTGTGTTCTCTTATTGTATGAATCGCTTCGTGTATATCCAGTGTTCTTCGAGTATGGATGTAGTCTTTCTGTATGCACCACTTCACAACATTCTTTTTTCATTTTTCTGCTCGTTCTTTCATGTATATTTTGCATGAAATTTGTCCTTCCTTTTATAGCTTTTAGCTTCGACAATGGGAATGATTACCTTTTTACAGGTACGAGGTATGGTTCCCTGACATACCAAAATTTATGATTAAATAACATTAATTGCATTGAAATCAAAAAATATGACCATTGCTTAATAAATAAATAATGTTGACAAAAGTAGAGTTTAAGAATCAGTGACTGGTAAGTCTTTCATCAGTATATTTCTGTCGGTAGATATGTAAGGGTGGACTTTGTATAGCAGTGAGCTCCTATCGGTAGCTCTTTGTCCTTGTACCGGTAGATCCTTGTATCAGTAGCTATTACTCTGTGTATCAGTAGCTCAATGAACTGGTGAATCCTTATATCGGTAGCTTTGCTTCTATCATTAGCTTGTTTTGTCTAGCTGTAACTTGCTTGTATTAGTAGCTTGGTGTATCGGTAACTATACTTATCAGTAGAAATTTTATAGGTAGCTTCTGCATACAGGTAGATCCGTTCTGTAGGAGTGATTATGTGTATACCAGTAGACTTATGCATACCAGTGGACTTGTTCTATCGGTAGCTCAGCTTCTATCGGTAGTTATCGGTATCGGTGGACTTGATCTATCAGTGACATGTGCATATCGATGGACTTATACATACTGGTAGCTCTGCGTATCAGTGACCTTTTCTAATCAGTGACTATGTCTATCGGTAGAATAAGTACCGGTAGATCTATATCCGTAGCTATAAGCATATCAATGACTTAACACTTTTCTTCTTTGTGAAAAACATATCTGATTGAGTTAGAATTATTTCAAAATTCATATAAACATAGATAAACATTGATTAACATATTTCAATGATTATTTTAATATTATTATTAGCTTGATAATAGAAGGTCATAGATTTAAAGAATTAATATATAGATAAACATTATTTGGGATTATCAAAGTATGTGAAAGAATAATTAGGATTATCAAAATAGGCGAGGTCAACAGGAGACTAGGAGTATTTGTATTTTGAAATTACCATGTTCTTGGGATTTTAAAAATCACATAAAAGGGAAACCCAAATTACTTGATATGGCTTAGTACAATTCTTTTTTCCCTTAGTAACAGATTTATGGATTTCACTGTTGGGTGACAAACTTATTTTGTTCTATTTTTATTCTTAGTATTATTATTATGGTTTGTTTTACCTTGGCCTAATAATATAAGAAAATATCATTTTGACATCATTTTCATTAGCATTGGACATAAAATGTCTTTTATTATGTTAGGCCATATCTATATTTTAGTGGGCATTTCATGTATTTCATGTTCTTGTTGTGGTTACTTACAGATAGTGCAATGTAGTGTGGTAAGGTTTTTTGGGATGAGATAATTAGTTCAATTAAAGTTATAAAATCAATATAAATGGATTTTTCCTACATAAATTGATTTCAACTAACCAATTATACCATGTTAGATGATTTGATTTCTGAATTACATGGTAAATTTTATATGAAAGTACTTATATAATTTGGGAGTGGTAGTTCATTCAATCAAACCACTATACACAACCTATTAAATCGCGATACTAGATATACTAGTCTGGTCAATATTAAATGACATTCCAATTTTAATTTAGAAATTGTATGTTCCATTGTAAATATGATATCAGTGACTTGATTAGTAAGATTAAAATATAAAAATTAAAATAAGTAGGAGTGAACTTGAACAAATTAATGTTTAAAAAATTTAAAAATTTACCCCTAGATAAAGGTTTCAAATGAAAAGTAAAGGTTCCTTTCCTCTATACCTTTCATTTGACTCTCCGTATAATGAACGATAAACTAAGTTATATTAGACCTTGACCCTAACCAGACCATTTTTGTTAAATTAGGTTGTGTCTGATGATTCTTTTGTCACTTTTTCTTATCCACTAGACATAGAGTTATCAGTATTAATATAGGTGTGTCATTCTTATAGTAAAGAATTTTACCTGTCCTTTCTTGTTATCAGCCAATCTATTATAAATATTATCTAAGGAGTGATCTTGGATATTCTAGACCTATTCCACCATGATGTCCTCATTTCATACATCGAGAATGTGGTGACAAGCATATTCTGGAGGTGGTGGGTCCTGAGCCACCCAATGTACCTACTATTGTTCCACCATTGGAACCTCATGTTATTATTTTAATTGGCATTAATTCTTAGTTTCATTCATGTTTCATTTATTTCATATAGACCATACAATGATTTCCCCATCCTACCAATACTATGGTAGAGTTGGCTCAAGAGTTCCAACAACTGCATATTACTTACTTTTTGAGGGATTTTGGACCTCAGAGTACTAATTCATTTCTAGAATCCATAGTGTTGATCATCTATCATCATAAGAGGCCTCTAGAGTGGAGGGTCATGATTTCTACCTGCATGTCATGAGACTCTGTCAAGCATATGTTTAATGTTATCTCTTAGCCTAAGAATCAGCAGGTTGTGGTTTGGGAAGACTTATAGACAACCTTCTGTGATGACTTCGTACTTCAGATGTTGTGAGAAAAACACTCCTTATAGTTTAAAAATCTTTATAAAAGTTTTTAGACTATGATTGAATATTATTTTTCCATCACCAAGATCTATAATTTCTCTCAAACTTTGTGTGGTGATGAGTTGATAACAACGAAATGGATTAATGATGGGATAATATGTGCTATTTGATCACTGTTGAACATATTATGATTGAATATATTTTTAGAGGGGGTCAAAAATTCCCTCATTACAGAACAAAACATGAGGGGAGCATGAAGTGTGACCTAGGGTAGTTTAGATTCGTGGAAGGGTGATGGTTCATCTGGTAGAATGAAGAATAGTTTTGAGGGTTCATGTGGGTGAAACATTATCAAGGCGGTAGGAACTAATATCTATGTGGTGTATCACTAATGTGGAAGGCCATAGAATAAAAATACCCAGTGTACGAGGATCCTAATAGAGTGAAAATAGTGTAGCTGGATGCATAACATTCATTAGTTCTATAGATATTTTCCTCTTTCCACTGGTGAGATTGGATCCTTACTAACACCTCTTCCTAGTAAAAGATTAGACATCCCACATTAGGATATGAGTTGGTATTCTACTGGATGATATGGTAAAAATGTTTTTAGGGTCAAGGCTGTAAGGTCTTAGAGCATTAGTTTCAACAAAGAAGACCGACCTAGGCTTGTCAGACATCATGTAAGGGTCAATTTTCAAGACATATCTATGAATTTCAGCCTACGCTAGAGGAGAATAGTTAAGGTCCTTCTATTATACATTTTATTATTCTTGTTTCCTCTAAATTATTTGATATCTTTTTGATATAGTTTCACCATACTCCTTTAGATCTGTTGCAATGACACAAGTTATGGGCCTAGAAATATAGAACTCAAGTGGTGTTATGACTCTCGATCCCACACTTGGGATTATATTAGAGGGACTAATCTATTGAAAGGTGTTTCCCTTGTGATTGGTCAGTTCCATTTCCTATAGAAAATATTTTTCATTAATATGGCCTACCATGACATCAGTCTTGGTATGGAATGCCTTGTGCTTTACCGAGCCCATGTGGATTAGTATCGCTGGTGGGTGTCGTTTACAAACCCTATGGAATCTGGTATATTAATATGGTAAAATGGGATATCCAAGATATTTGATCCGGATAAGATAATTTTGGTATGGGAAAGGTCATTGCCCCAATGGTGAGTCTCTTATGTCTGATCAAGGTATACAGCTCTTGGAATTATCTTCTGTTGTGGGTCATTTTATAGATCTCTTCCTAAATAATTTATATGGATCACCGACATAGAGATAGAGGTATAGTTCATAATTATCCAAGTTCATGGTGAGTAACAAGTGTCCATTACTCCATGTAGTATGGAACATACTGATCTCCTGGTACTCAATAATATGTTTTCTATTCGTGGGGGAAAATGTTTTTTTGAGACATAACATTGAAATGGGGTTCAATTGTCCTTTTGGAAAAGAAGGAAAACAATTTCCTTATATTATGAATGGGCTTCCACAAACTAAACCATCTTACGGTGAATAATTTGTACCCTCATACTCATATAGAATAACTCCCCAACTTCCTTAGAGGATCCGAAATTGTTTCCATGATCGATTTTGAGGTCAGCCTACCATTAGTTATGTGTAAAGAAATAAGAGTTACCATGAATGAAATTCCAGAGTAGGTATAAATTTTATGATTATTTTATTGTGATGTTAAACTTTAATAAGGTTAATAAATAAATTATGGATCCAATGAATCAGGTTTTACACTCGTACCATGATTCATTTTTGGTAGTCTTTATTGATGACAACCTAGTGCATTTCTGCACTAGACATGAACTTGAAAATCTTCATGATATCACTATGAATGTAATGAGAGAGAATAATTTTATGATTATATTGGAAAAATACACTTTTATATCATTTCAGATTATTTCTCTTGTCATATCATTTCAAAGGGACGTGTATCTGTTGACCCAAGGAAAGAGGGAGCCATGGTTTTCTGGGAACAACCCATGAATGAGTTTGATATAAGTATTTTAGTATGGATCGATATCTATTACATGATAACATTTCAAGAACACTGATCCATAAAAGAAACTATTAAAATAATGAATAATAAGTGTGTAAAATTTGAAGGGTATAGAGCATGTTAGACATCTATTAAGGAGTTAATGGGAAAACTGAGTTCAGTGCCAATCCAGATTCAACTCGAGCTAGGTTAAAGCTATACTATTTACTATGGTGCCATAAGAATTAGTCTAGGTGTTATTATAATTTAGGGCTATTAGGTTAGTATCTATGGGTCCCACATTCTGTGATAACCTGAGTATAACAACCCTATGCACGACCTCAAACAAGTGGTTTTAGTCAACGCATTTTTCTAATAGAGGACCAATCTATTGGGTGAGAAGTTCATTTCATACATGGTTTATAAAAGTATCAAATAAATATCCAAATAACAGGAATTGAATTTGTGTTAGTTCTGGTTGGTTGAGTAACTTCAGTTGTTTGATTATGATCCTTCTTATACAACCGGGAAGGGTAATGTTATGGAAGATTCCATAAGATATAATAATCCAATAATGGACATCAAGGTGGCCAACAACAAGTTTAAATGGATGGTTTTTTTATTAAATGTAAATGGTGTTTTAGAAATAACATTGTAGTAGTAGTTTAATAGCCTCAGTAGTGACATACTATCTTATAGAGTGGGTTTGAATGAGAAACAGATCAGATCCTGAAGGCCTTATCCCAAGGGAGAGTTTCTCAACTGAGATACCATATTCTAGTTGGGATTTTTATATCAATGAAAACATTCAATTTCATGAACATATCTCGATTCCATCAAACACATAAGAAGAGTAACCTGATTTATTTAATCACTAGGGTGTATACTTTTAACAAGATGCATATTTTGAGGAAATTCTGATACGAATCGTTGATGATAACATGAAGGCTCTCTAGGGTAGGTATGTTTATCTAGTATGGTTGTTATGATAGCATGGATGCGTACATGATGATACTTGGGAGGAATGAGGCTGATGTGCGTTCTCAGGGGATCTGAATTTTCATTGATGATTATTTATTAACCTCAAAAGGGAAACTGGGGGTGGGTTGTCTTAAGGAGGGGAGATTTTAACTTCTATATTTTTCATCGGGTTTTTTTTATTTTTTTCCTATTAAAATGTTTCAACAAATCCAAAAGACCATTTTTTCTCTTTTGAAAAGGAGGTGCATGTATGATGGATCATGGGTAAAAAATACAAAACATGTATTTAGATAGATGAAGTGACTTGAATATGTGATGTTTATTTGGCACACTAGACCCCTTTCACATCAATTATATGTTTTCCCATGTAGGGAACAAGACCAGAAAATAGTAGTTTCTTTTAACCTCTATTTCACATTTTTTGTGTGTTGATTTCCCCTATTTGTATTGGTTTTTTCAATTTTTCTGTTTTCTTACAATAAAGATTCAATAAAAGGCCGAAAACTGATGAGTGATCATCTACGAACTTATGGTTTTTGGTTTAGCTTCTTCCCCCATTTTTGGTTTCATTTATATAGTTCCCTATTATTCCATGCACTGTCCCTTTCTAATGACTAATATAGAAGGTTAAATAAGTTAATTTATAAGTCATATCTGGTTCATTATGACCATAGCACGATGTGTAATACATCCAAGGTTTTTTTAATTGTTTCAAGTCTCACTTATATGTGTTCCTTTTCTTTGATATCTTCTTGCCTCTATTCTTTAAGTTGCATACAAACTTCTATGATTTTTCCTTTTAATTTGACAAATATAAATGAATGTGAAATAGTTAAAGGATATGATATACCATTTATTATACATTAGTCTTTAAATATTATGTGTTATGTTATATGCCTTATGTCATTTCCTTATTCTTGTTCCTACATCCTTATGTCTTATGTCATGGATGTCTTTCTTGAATTAAATACATGGGATATAATTCATATCATGTTTTAAATGAAATGTATTGTTATTGATATTTGATTTTGCTTTCCATACCTGACCTATTTATGGCCAAAGAGAGAAGTTGGGTCCCGACATAATGAGGTCATGGAAAGACTCTCCATACTATGTATGGATCTATCGAATTCCCCAAAAGAGACACATATAATCATTTTTGTGGGCTCCATCGATAATATTTTCATACCCATGAGTGAAAAATGTTCCCCAGGGGAGAAAATTTAGATATGATCCATGGAAGGATGGTTATAGCATGCCTCAAGTGATACATGATCCCCGATGCGAGATACCTAGGATGGGATGAATGGTTATTCTTATACAATTCCAATAGTTATATAATTGATGCCTTTCCTGGGTAACCCTAGATGGGCTCTATGGTGTTGGGTATATCAGGCGGTCATGTAACGATCCATGGGATTCTTTTATGGATCACCTTA
Source organism: Viscum album (assembly GCA_963277665.1). Lineage (NCBI taxonomy): Eukaryota > Viridiplantae > Streptophyta > Magnoliopsida > Santalales > Viscaceae > Viscum > Viscum album. The sequence goes on along the minus strand of OY728132.1, from coordinate 110,028,316 downwards.
TATGGGCTCAGGTTTCCTCACTAGAATTGAAGGATTTATTTTATTGGATTAAATGTGACGACTTAGTGTTTTTATGTCATGAGAATGCTTGATTGATATCATAGGGACATGTTCTCTAGAAAAAATCACACACTTGGGGTTGCTATACACTTGATAAATTAATCATGATGACCCTTGTACATACCCTATAAAATATATATAGGTTATTTATGTTTAAATACATCCACCTTAGGCCGGATAAGTGAATGGTGGGAAGGTATCTGGGTGAATATCATACCATCAAGTTTTAGTAATTTATTTATTTACATTTATTATTGTTGCATTATTAAATTTATATTTCACGAATTGGATTAATCTAGAAAGAATTTTTGGTGTCCTAGTGAGTATACATAACCCTTTTTTTGGATTCCTTTGGTACCTAATAATACATCAATATTTTATGTATATATAAAGGTATGTTATCAAATTACAATTCTAGAATGACTTTCTACGATAAAGTACATGAGAAAAGGACTCAGCCTATGCTGATGATTCTAGTAGTTACTTCTTTATTTCCATTTTTTGATAGCTCATGGAATATATAAATATACTAGGTTCCTTATGTATGAATTTTTTATTGTTACATGAAATCATGATCATCATATTTTTTATCTATTTGTCGGTCATATTTTGTATGATTCTTATATATATAAGATGTTATTAATTTATTAGTTCTTTTCATATCAGTTTATTTTTAATTCTTCCTCTACAAAACATTAATGTTCTTCTAGTAATTGTTTTTCCTTGTAATTTTTATTAGTTTTTATAGCACTATGCACCAATCTGAAATTTGAGGGAAGAAGATCACGACATACACACCATATACCCACCATGCTAGTTAGAAGCTTCTAGTACACAGGGAGCATGCTTGAGGTCATTTAGTCCACCGTATCAGGGAACCATTAAATGAAATCGAGTTGATAAGCTACAGAAAGGTTCAATTATATTTTAAATATAGTAGAAGAAAATATGATTAAAAATAACTAGGATATTAATTTATATAAAAAACATCCATAAATTTTAGTTATTCATAGTTCCATTGGTATATATAGAAAATAATATATCATATTGACACTATCAATTGGATGACGCTATTTGACATATTCACTTTGTGGTAATCACCTCAAAATGGTCACTTCAGCATTGACTCAATCCACAATCATGTTCAAAATTATTAGCCCTAATATTTCACACTCAGATAAACTATCCCTTGAGATAAGTTATTGTTTTTATATTTTTTTACTAACTAGTATGATGAATGTGGAACTAATGTAATTATTTCTCCATATAAGTAAGAATATACTAAAGTATATGATCATAGATGCACAATGTTATAACATATATGGGATTGTAATTCCTTTTATAATATTAAATCACTACATTTAGTATCCATTTTTATATCTTTCCTTTCTAAATTTTGAAAAATTATGGGAAATAGAAGTTCCTCTAACGAATTCAACAAGAATTATAATGAAGATCATCCAAATTAAGTGGAAGAAAAGTCAAAAACATCATGATGATGATAAATCATTTATACCATGTTATGAAAAAAACAATAATCATTTTTAGCTACCATATTCACCAAAAGGTGAAGTAATGTCCCTTAAATACTTATTCCACAAATGAGTACTGGTATTTAGTGGCCCCACAGACCAATGGATTGTTGAATAATATATCAATGATGTAAAAAACTATCCTCAATTCTCTATTTTCCTATGAAAGAGACGGTTTCCCAATATTTTCTCTACATAGAGAGATAAGCTGATCAGTGGTGGAAATTTATCTGGAAAGCAACACCCAAACATGATGTGGAAGATATATAATTGAAATAGTTCAATAATATATTTTTGGAATTTACATTCCTTGAACCCCATGGGTGAATATGGAAATTGATTTAGATGATAATATTAAAAATGAGAATGAATTTTTTGTATGTTATGAAAGATAATTATAAGACTATCCATATTATTCATCCTTTTTCATCGATATTGATAGGAATATAAATTTATTTATGGGCCAACTGACATCTATTATATTAATGTCACTTGTAATCTGAAACCTTGAATGTTAGGAGGATATATTATGGTTTTTACTAAATATTGTTATTGAATTCATATATTTTTAGTGGTATCCTATGATAATTGATAGGAATTGAAACATCTAGAAAAATTTTCAACATCAATTTGATTATAAAAATAATGAAAAAAGTAACATGTTTAATGTGAAACAAGTACCAAAATAAGAACATGGAGAATTGAATCCAATGATACCTAAAATTTTGAAAATGTGGAAAGACTATAAACATTTATACATTTTTTTGGGGAGGTTAAAAGATAAAATAACCTAAAGAAAATTAAAATGAGAATATAGTCGAATCATACCATGTATTTTGGTTCCTCATACTTGAGTAGAAAGGACACCTCCCAAAACTTTGTCTGAATTCAATAATGATGGAGGAATACTAAAACCAAAACCATCATAGGAAATGGAATCAAAGTTCTTCTTTTTCTATAATAACTAATGATGTCGAGGATCCAAATGATAATGTTCTAGGTGTACTCCTTTTTCAATAAAACTATGATATTATATTGTTTGATTCTAGTTCTACGCATCCAATAATATCATTGTTGTTTGAAAATATAATCAAATAAATCAACAATCGGTTAGAAGAAGAGTTAAAAGTTTAAAATATTAGATGGTTAGTTATATCCTCAAGCGTATATAAATATTCCCATATTATAATCATAGATTATAATGACTTATTTAATCTAGTAGTCATTCCTATGGTGTAATTTGACATAATATTCCTACTATATTGGATCTCAATATAAAATAACATGACCAAATATAGAAACAATGAAATATTTCTCATCATAGAGGGAAAAAATGAAGTTATTTTAAATGGAGATTTATAATATCTGATGTCTTGTTATGAAATTAATCAAATACATTTAAATATAGAAATAATTAGTGAAGAAAGGGGGATTCAAAAGAAGTAATTTTTTTTGATATTTTACCAATTATTTATGTGTAACTAGGTATTTGTAGTAAATAATTATTTAGACATTCACCATAAAGAGAGGTGGACTATCTATTAAACTGATTCCTTATTCCAATCCAATATCAATGACCCCATATTGAATTGAATTTATTATTGTAGAGAAATAAATTAATCAACTGTACGATAATTTGGTGAAGGTGTCCATCTATCGAAGTCTCTATCCTTATGGAGAACCCATTCTCATTGTGTAATATAATTAGGTATCAATGTAGTTTTAAATTAATTATAGAGAAATGAATATGATCATTGGGAAGAAAAAACACCAACTTCCTAGAATTTATGATTCATTCAACTAATTTCATGGGACTCAATTATTTTATAATATTAACCTCATGTTGGGTAATCACAAGCTAATACTAAATAAGGATGATATTCTAAATATAGATTTCTGATAAAGTTACACACATTTTAATATTACTTTTATACCCATGCGTCTGAATAATGATCCCAATATATTAATGAATTTTAAGAATAAGGTCTTATCAAACTATATATATATATTTTTGGTGGTATTTACTAAAAATATTCATATATGTTAATCTTTTAATAAGGATAATAATGAAAACATATGGGGTATTTTAAAAACTCTTATGAGTGAAATGATTTTAGTTAAATTCAACCAGTGTGAGTTATGGTTGAAATAAGTATTATTTGTGTGATTTAATATAATGTGAAAATGAACTATATGGCCCATAACAAGTCAAAGGTAATTTTGGAGTGGCATTTTTTTTACTATAATAATTTAGACTTATAGTCTTCTTAGTCATGGAGTGTTGAATAAAATATTTGTTTAAATGTGTTAATATATTTATAATAATATAAAAAAGTTAACTCAAATGTGATTTATGTTCAACTGGGTAAAATAATAAAAAGATTCCAGGAATTAAAAAAATAGCTATTGAACCTATACTAACATTAAACCCCAATAGAAAAGGATGTGTCATTTATAGTGAAAAAAATTGAAAGGGAATTGATATGAATTACTGGAGAATGAAAAGTTAATTTTTATCTATCTCATAAATAATGTTATAGGGTTAGATATATCCTACCCTTGATTTAGTGTTAGTTGAATTTTTTCATTTAATGATATAGATACAATATATTTATTTGGATTAGTTTGATATAAAAACATATAACCAATTTATGTTTTACATATTTATAGACATAATTTTATATGAGAAAATGGTGATAGTTGGAGTTTTTGAAGGACTATGATTTTTTAATTAATTTTCAGTCAGAGAAAAGTTTTAGTATTGATGATGTACTAAGTTGAAAAGACCAGATATTTCTTATAAATATGTGAATTTAAGGATATACACTAGTTTATTTCCATTTTTGAATGTATATAGATGTTTTAATTGAAGGGGAATTAATATTTCCATCTCAAATTATTTCCCAACCATTATTATTAGTGAGGAACATAAAATCATAGTAACATGATTCATTGATAGAATAGAAGATACAAGAAATAAAAAATGGAACATTTTTTTATTTATATCATCCTCACGTGGGAGTGATATTTTTTTAAATAAGGCTATATATCCCATCTATTTTAGAATTTAAGAATGTGTTTTCAAAAAAAGATCACAACTAAGTGTTCTCTATATTTTATGGGAGAACCAGAATATATATAGATAAAAATGACAATAATTGGTGGGATAACATAATAACGGAAATCAATAATTGTGTGAAAAAATATTTGGTATATCAAAAAGTGAATGTGGAGCATCAAATCACAAATGGAGTGTTTAATTCAAAACCTTTAACATTGTGGAAGTGAGACAACATCTCTTTGTACTTTTTATTAAACTTCATAATTCATCAATGGGTATGAATACCATACATATACTAGTTGATATACTATCCGTGTTTGAACATTTCATCACTATATTTGATTACTTATCCATTCACTTCCTTTTTTATTTTAAATTCATGGAGTGGTGGGACAAAATGTTTCACCACTATCAACTATAATTGACCATGATCCATGATTTATATCATTGTTCTTGAAAGTCCAAAAGAAGTAAATTAATTCAATAGGTTACATAAACAAAATCAATTATCCTAAAACTATTGTGAATTTTGATAGGACTACCAAAATATTGGAGGATATGCTAATGGATTTCACACATGACGTTGAAAATATTTGGGAAAAATATATTCCACGCGTTTTGTTCTTAAAAACAACACCTTCTACACATGTATTATAATGTATCCTTATGAATCATTTTATAAAAAAACATATAGGAGACTAACATTTTTGTATGATTTTAGAGAAGGAATACATTAGGTTCCAAACAAAGTAAATGAAACCACATTGGATATTCAAGTAATCCAAAATCATAGCAAGGCTTCTAAAAACAATTAAAACTGTTTTAAAAACTATGAAATCAAGGGAAACAAATTTCATATTGGTAAATATGATTTTCATAGTTTACCCCCTTATAAAGAACCCATGATTTTTTGGAATAATTTAAGGATAACTCCAACATAAATATGGTCATTTGTAATTATGGTGCATGTTGGAGTAGTTTCATAAAGGCTGGTACTACCTCTAAATACTTCCAATGTCAACTCTTTACATCATGTGTCCTTAATATGAAATTAAAATACCAAAATGGATATAATTAACATCAATATAGAGGAATTAAAACATTTAATTTAATATGAGGAAACATAAAACCATATTATTGATTAAAGGGAACATGTATTTAAGAATAAGATAACCAGACTCGTTAATGTTCTTGGGATTAATGATGTGTTTGTGAAAAATCATGGGAGCCTAAAGAGTTGATGCTGGAATGGTATCCCCATTTATATAGAAATGTAATAAAAAAATTTAAAGGGTATTTTTTATTGGGGGGGGGTGGATAATATAACACCTTATGATATTACTATATATAGATATATATCTATTTTTATTAAATTTTTTTTGATAACTTTTTCAAAATGCATTACTGGAGGAAAACAATCCAAAACAACTTTTATAAAAATTATTAAAATAATAATAATGTTACCATAGTATTGGAATGTGAAAATAAATGTAACTTATTATACAATTTGTATTGAAAGTAAACCATTTGTAACGAGTTATTCAATTTAAATGTTTTAACTAAATTAATAATAAGGATTTTTTTGTGTAAAATTAGTTTTCCTTAATAAAATTTCCTTTTGAGATTTCATACATTTTATTATATTATAGTTAATCAATTTTATTAATGGAATGCTAAAATAATGAATACATTGTATTGATTTTACATCAATCCAAATATTTTTTCTTAGATATTAAAAATTTATTCTATACTAGAAAGATTCGATTTGGACAACATTGTCTTATAAATATTTAAATTATAATTTTAAAAATATTGTTTAAATTTAATAAATTAATTCAAATTAATATATTTTAAATAATAATAACAATATTATGTTTTAAAAAATGTTTGAATAAATTAAAAATGAATCTAAATATATGTTAATTTATATTTATAGCACTTAATTATTTAAATGTAATTTTCAAAATAAATACTTTCGATAAATATATTTGATTTTGTTTGAAGGTTAACTTACTTTTATTTAGAAATTAAATTTTTTAAATAAATAAATAAATCAGTTTAATATTTCAATAGTTTTTTAAAATTTTCATGTTATATTGTTATTGAAAAAATTAAAATCATGATTAATATTTAATTAAAATTAATAAATGTAAAAATGGGTAACCAGATTTGACTCCACTTTTACTAAATAAATTTGACTACTAGACCATATAGAATTTATATTTGTTTCATAGGACCCTCCTACAAAAGATATTACATTGAATAAATAGATATAATGACCCCAAGTCTCGCCTCATGTAGGGATCAGGTTGGTGACTAGAAGTGAGTGCATAAAAATTTCATGTATGGGAGGCATTACCCAATATAATGTAAACAATATCATGAGATAATATGAATCAACCGAAAGTAAATCCATTATGTAAAAAAAATGAAACCGAAATAAATATCATTCAACGCATGTGTAAATGAAAATGTTATAGATAAATGTATCCTTAGATAATACTGAAAAGTATTTATAAAACAACGTATAAGAAACTATATAATGATTCCAGATATTAATGTACAACAGTATCCACATATTCCACCAAGGAACCTGAAAATATATTTATATATGTCTTGTGAGAATACAACTATACTCAGTATGAAAACAAATGTATATCATTCACATGTGAAAAGGGTATACTAATACACTAGTGAGAAAACAATAGATTCTGATAGCACCAATACATGTATACTATCAAATATCATTCTCACAAAAGATCATTCACCAATTACCAAAACCATGCATAATATTATAATATTCTGAATATTTATGAAAGGTACCCCACACAACTTTCTGACTAATTATACGTGCTCACACCCAAATGGAAAATTTTATGGAACTCCCAAACATTTCAATAATATGACATCACATCACATCACATTATATATCTCCCACAGACAAATTGGAAATCACATAAAATCACATCTCACATAAAGAAAACTAACCCATCACATCAAATCACATCTGATAACCAGTTTAGTAGAATATCATGAAAGTGATGGAAATTAATGTCTTTCCATCCTACAATTAATGACCCCTACCATAAGCCATCTCATTACATATATCCTAATGACTCATGGGCCATCACACCACCTCACATCACATATAGACATCAAAATATTGAACTTACAACCACCAAATCCCAATTATGGAGAAAATTCCTATATTAGGGAGTGGGGAAGATTAGGTGTCCATACATCCGTATTCATCGCTAGGATTTTGGGGAAAACACCCCCAATCATTTGGTTTTTGGAACAATATGATCAAAATGGGTGGTTTTCATATACATAATCAAAATAATATACATGGTATAAATATATAAGCCACATAGAAGCCCATCATATGGGTTTAAAATAATAATTAACTATCTCCCAAAATATGTACAATCTCTACAACCTCAAAATGTATAAAACCCCACAAAAATCCATAATCCACAACCATTTTTTATGTCCTCCTTACTTACCCACATTATTTTCATATTTTGGTTACCGAACCATTTAAATTAATAAATCTAATTTATTACATATTTTCAAACACATTAATTTATTTTTAACTTCTTACCATTAAAACCACCCACCATTTTAATATTTTTTATTTTGTTCTCCAAAACAAGTTAATTCCAATTCTAGTGGGGAAAATATCGCAACACATAACAAAAATCATAAACCAAAATTCCAAAAACATTATAATCCTCAATTTCATGTCACCAAGACCACATAAAAGCAAGAAAACATTTATAGAAACATAAAAAACAACAACACCGTCACCACCACTTTCCACATCACTAAAACTATAACCACAACCACAAGTTATTACAATAGTCTCATCACAATTTCCCCATTGCATGAATTCAAAAAAATTCCATGACGAATGACATCAGCCTCATAGACACAACACAACAATTTCGAACATCACATCACATGCCACACCATTTTGAAAAACATTTTTATAGATTTTTAAATTGGGGGATTTTTTCGCATTACACATTATATTTGGGTCATTCTCACACTACCAGATATCCCAATGAATCTATTTTATTATCCATGCATATGATTTTAACTGTTTATTTATGTGGTTTCAAAAATGTCACACAATATAAGATTCACAACATATGTCAAAACCATAATAACAAGGGCAAAAAATACCCAATATTTTTATTGATACAACAAACATTGATAAACAAAATACTACAATATAAAAAAACTATAAAAGATTGTGAAATATTCTCCATCCCAGTTGTTTCAATTAAACCAATTAATTAACATAATTAATCATGTGTTTAATATCTTCCAATAATTTCATATAAGCATTATCCTATCCCACATGTTATAACTAATGATAAATGATGAAATCCCCTTCATGGAACAACGAATCTTTATTAAAACCATAACACCAGAAATATGGGGTGCATGCACAAGAGGAAATCAAAATCAGGGAAGAACTCAATTCAATACTAGAGATAAAGCTCCATGAATCCAAGGGAATATTATTATGTAATATAATATCTCAACATAAGGAAATAATGAAATAATAAAGGGAAGATTATTCCTTATGAAAGATCAATTCTGAAACCATTGGGATTATATAGTGTTTTAATTGAACATTAATGCTGTATATCAATTCCATGTAGTTTAACCACATTAAAACCACCAAAATTTTATGAAAAATATTATATTATTAACCAAATTTAAAACGAAGTAAAAATAATTTATTCAAGGATTTAAAAACACCTTTTTTCAATATATATGAGAAAATGAAAAATGAGAATTTTTTTGGAAAACATGATTCACTGTAAATCTATGGTTAGAATATACTACCTTGATGATCTACTATTGAGATTAACTAATAGAGATCTACCATTGGGATCTACTACCAAGATGATATACCATTGGTTATCAACCACTAGAGACATACTTTTGGTGATCTATGACCTGGATGATCCATCATTGGTGATCTACAGCTAGGATTATCCAAAATTAGTGGTCTGCTGACAAAGATATACCTTTGGGATCTTCCACCATGATCTTCTACCATTGGTGGTCTACCTTAAGATATCTAATATTGGAGATGTACCTATAGTATGATCTACCATTTATGATCAACCACATGGATGATATATCAGTAGTGATCTACTTCTAGAGATACACAATTTAGATCAACCTCTCGGATGATAAACTTTTGGTGAAATACCAATAGAGATCTGCCATTGGTGCCATAACTCTTAGATGATCTACCTTTGGTGACCTACCACTAGGGATCTACCTGGAGGATATTTTGAAATCCTATAAAATACCCTTTTACATTTGAAACACTAAAAATGTAACGCCCCGACCCTAGTTACCAAGAGCCGGTGCATTATTACATAACATCGGCATGATCACAAGAAAGATCAAATCTCGAAAGACTGATTGGTTTAGTAGCCTTGGAAACACTAGATATATTCATAAGTTTTACATTACATCATAAAATGAAAAACTACTACAAAAACATAATGTCTCCATAATCCACACTCATATCCCCACATAATATCCCTGCAGGTCATTCATAATTTACTTCTTCACTTCCTGGGAAAAATAGAACATAGAAAAGGGGTGAGCTCAAATGCCCAGTAAGGATAACAATATAGAGGAAACTTTCATAAATAAGAATAAACATTTAAGGCAATGTATAACTAAAACAAAAGCCTTTCAAAATTGATCTTTCAACATTGTATGGCATAAATAAAATGAAATAATGCCATTTACTTATTCACATGGATATTCTACTAATCGAATAATCATATGAAAAATCAATAACCACTTTCATAATGTTGGAATGCATAATGCCAGACTATCATAACCACATAGCCAAGGCCTCGTGCCAAGACTAAAAATAATATTTTGTCAAGGCCTTGTACCAAGACACTAGTTTGTGTCATGAGACCTACCGATGCATTTTTTTAGAAGATACTTACGTTTAAAATTGCTCAAATATACTTCAGTGCTTTTCTGAAAATATTATGCAAGCTTATGAAGACAAAATAACTAATTCTGATACTACTCGACTAATTACAGGCCATGATGGGTCCACTCCCAATCCCTTCATGTCTACCAAACTCGAGAGTCAGGTTTTCTGAAAATATTTTTATGCTTGCATTAAATACGTATACATTTGCACTGGGTTTTCATGTATTTGAGAGAAATATCTCTTTTTTTAAATCATTTAAAAATCACATATTTATAAAATAAAACATTTACTTTGTAAATAAAAAAAATGTTTTGAAATACATTTTGAAGAAACATGGATGTGGATGATAAAGAGATCCCAGTAGATCATTATGTATAAACAACCTCGGATAATGAAGAGATTGTGAAATAACCCTTACCAATTTGGTAACTTATGAAACATACAAACCATGAAAGAGGTATCATACAATGAATATGTAAATACACATAAATTAGAGTGTATTACACAAAGAATATAATTATGGGCAGTACATACACCACATAAAGGTGATGGTGGCAATATGGCATGAATATCACGGAAATAAGGAGTGAGATGAAAACCCCTTACCCTGTACTTTTCCTTGGTTGGGGTAGGTTAACCTCATGTATAATGGTGAAATAATTGTTATTAAATTATAAAAGAATCATATATATTAATATGATATCATATATGATCTTTTAACATTGATTTGTTAATAATATCTTAGAATTATCGTCGTTTCGGGTGTTAACTTACTCGTTTTATTTTATATGTTTTGTTACATAATCCTTGTTTGTTGTATCTTATTCATATCCAGAATGATATCAAGTCCTCAAACATCATTTTTAAATCATCAAATGATAATTATACTTGAATGGATACGATGGAGAATGAATCTCATCGCGTTCGTGGAGACGGTAGTTCGTACGTACGCACGAGCGACAATATCATTCTTTTGATATTAAAATAATATATAAATGGATGGTATATCATATATACAGAATCATTACCATGTTATATTTATTATTTACATGAGTTACACATCATTATTATACCTATCCAAATAATAATATATTGAATAACAATTACACCACGACGTGGAGACGGTAAGCTGTACGTACGCACGTATGGTGACATGTTATTCAAAGGGTGGATAGAATACTGAATATGGTTGTACCATATTTATAATAACATCACAGTATATGTGAGATACTGGAGTTATTATTTTATAATGGTAAGAACAAAGAAAGAAGAAGTGGAAGAAGAAAGGAACTTGAAAAGGGGTGGTGAAAACATTACCTCTTCTTCGGGTTCTTCCTTTTGATTTGATCAAAAGGGCTCCTTAGGTTGGCTTTCTGATCAAAATAAGGCCTCTAGGTTGTATTGAGGGATGTTGTGAGAGTATTTGGACAGAGTTTGGCCGAACCAAAAGGCTTTGAAGGTGTGAAGAAATGAGAAGGAGGAGTTCCCTTTTATAAGAGGGGTGAGGGGCACCTTTGGAAAAGCTAGAAATATTAGTTTATAATAAATTCTAATTCGGTTTATAATGGCTCAAAAGTTTATTATTTAAATGTTAAGGTGGGGATGGGTCTAAAAAAACTCAACCAATAGAATTTAGACAGGTTTGGGTACTTAGATTAACCTTATCTTTAAGTATTAACTCTATGTTAATTAGTTTCACTTTTAAAATGTCTCTTTGTATTTTTATATAATATGGTTAATAAACTTACTATATACATCCAAGAGACCCCCAAGTGGTCCATTAATGATGAACCTATCATGATATAAGCCTCTTTTCCAATCCTTTGATTTTTTGGAATTTAATATCAATTAATAATATAATATTTGTTTTAAGAACTCTTTTATGTCAATTTTGACACTATTCAATAGTTGATTTTTTTGAAACTCATAACAGATTGATTACTACGAAAAAAGTAAATTACATCAATCCTAATATATCATAGTATCCTAGAAAATTAGTTTAATTCATTAAAAGTTTCATATTATATTTATTTGGGTATTTATAATATCAATTATTTTAAATATTCACTATTATAGTAATTAATTTATCATCATTGTGTCATAAATAAATTAACTTATTTAATGTCTAAAAATTATAAATAAAATATCATTATGTACGAAATCGTTTTATCTTTCTAATGAATATTTATAATCTAAAATCCAACATATATAACCTTATGTAAATATTGTTTTTCTAAAAGATATATGCTTGTGTCATTTTTGTATTCATTTTAACTTAATTAAAATAAAGTGTCCTTATCACCTACAAGTGGCACCATGGGGTCCCAAAATCGACCCAAAGATGCCTATGGTCGAACATGTATCAACCAATAAGGCTAGGATACGTTTTAGGGTAATTTAGTATTATTATAATATTAATTTTTAACCCTTATTTACCGGATTTACCCTTAACCATGGTAAATAAAATATATACCGCAGTAATTATTCAAAATGTCTAAAAATAAAAGTTACCTATTTACACAATTTAAACATCCTGATTCCAAATATGGAATCCATTTTTCTAAATTCAAAACACAGAAGTGGAAAAAATTAGTTTAAAATTAATTCCCGCTGTCAAAATAAAAAGCGTGTTTTAAGAGATAATAACTATCAAAAGATTGACACTTGTTTATGTTCGGTTTAATTGTAAAATTATGTCCAATGACCAAAATTATATTAAATGGTAAAAATATATTCTAAATATACTTTAAAACCTCTCAAATTCATAATTTATCACTATTAATTATTTTGATTAAAAAAGTTGTTTTTAATTAAAATTTAGTAATTTTAACTATTCATCAAAATATGAAAGTTATCCGAAATGTACCAAAATTTCACCTTAGGCTAAATTCGATATTCCGAATCCAAAAATGAAGTCCATTTTGAAATATAAAATATATATAATTTCAAAAAGTAGGTATTACTATTCATAACGGCTAGTTTGATTTGTTATGGTGTGTTAGAACTCGGTGTTGCGTACAACACATGCTATCACATTATTCAAAGAGAAGCGTACCGTAGAAGATTGGGGTGTTACATTCTCCCCTCCTTCAATAAATTGTGTCCTCGCAATTTGAAATTGTTCCTCTAAAATAAAAGGTTGAAAATAAAAAATATCTTTGTGGGAAAACCCACATCGGAAATTGGGTTACTAAAATTTAGTCTTAATATGAGGAAAAGAGAAATGAAAGGGTCACCACCAAATTATGATCTCGATTAAGAGAACATTGGTGGCCATTAGAGACATATAATAGGAGGAAAAACGTAAATATTTATAGGTAGTGATTGAGATCATCAATCACAAACAAGTGTATAATTGAGGTTCTTAAATTCATCAATCTATGATGATTTGAAATACCATCGGTTCATCAAAACATAGGGTATTAGCATAACACATTTTTGATGTTTCAAAATATCTTAGTTGAAATCCCACATCGAAAAATTAATTAACGAGGCATCTATTTAAAATAAAGAGTGGAAAGTATGAAGATTACAGAAAATAACACATACTAGGGTTCCATGTAGGAAAATATGGATATGGAAGAGAAATCTAACCATCAATTATCTGATGGAGAGTGGTAGAGAACATGGCTATGAAAAGGCCAACAATCCCAAAGCCATGAATTAGTTATGATTTAAGTTACCATCTAGGACAACATTTTTGTTCTATGTTCTTTTTATTAATGTTGAGGAATTTATTTATGAGATTGGATAAGATCATAAGGAGAGATACTTACTTTATAATTAGAGTTTTATCCATTAATAAATTTCTACCACAAACTCATCTTTCACTCTAAAAGCTAATAGAAAGTAAAAAAATTTCTATTTAAACTATTCATATAGGGTTCCAAAATAAACGAATTTATAATTCATCTACAAGATCTTTTAATAAAAACTACATTATTTAATCCAGGACATCTCGTGGGCCATTGGTAGGTGATACACCCTTGTCGCCCTTCGGTTGCGGGTTTAAGTCTCGCGGCCTTTCCGGTCATGACGGGTTGCCGCCCGACCTCCGGGTTGTCCTTTTATGGAAATCCAAAATTAATCTCAAACTTAGAATATATCCAAAATACTTCTGTCCAAACTCACAGTCCAACATTTATAAGGAAGGTAAACATAATGTAGATCCTTTTTACCCTGTAATAGAATATTAATACCTTCATCATGTATTCTTTTAAAACACTGAAACATCCAGATTTACCATAATCCTTATTGATTACATTCATGCTCCCTTATTCCATATAGAATGCTGGATATACTTCATCAATCCAAAAATATTTTAAACCCCAACAATGATGGAATATACAAATCATTAATCAGCTTCCCGGTAGTGAAGAATATCCAATATAATTTATCCAAATCAATCATGTATTATTCTAAAATCACTACCTCGGTATCAGAACCATATTATGGTTTATCTTTCTCTCAACCATATATTTTCCAAAAATTTAACCTTCTATTGAGTCACTTTTCTTTCTTCCACACAATCTCAAGTCCTTAATGAAATAGTACTGCAGTACAATCCTCATATACTCCATAATTATTATAACAAGTACATTGTTGATACAACACTCAATTGACATAATCAACATAAGAACTCTAATCATTCCTCTTCATCTGTGGTAGTATCATAACTTGATTATTATCCAATAGAATCATTTTCGGCATCGTCTGATGACTGGGACATAGGTTCGCATAGTGTCCAAACTCCTTGCAAATGAAGCATTGTACATTTGAAACCATTTTCTTACCCTTGAAGTCACGTAATTTGTGCCCTTTTCCTCCACACTTATAACAAACTCCTATTCCTTTCAGGAAAGTTCCAGGGTGTTTCTTTCCACAGTTACCACATATGGGAAAATTATTCTTTTCCCTCTTCCCTTTATCCATCTTTCTCTCTTCCATCCATTTCTTCTCTTGCTTCCCTTCAAAGCCATAGGACTCAGTAAACTCTTTACATATCTTATCAACACATGATATTATTTCTTCATATGATGATAATACATGCGAGACTATTTCTCTTGTAAATTTTGGCTTAAGACCATAAAATATATGATCCTTCTTTCTCTTTGTATCATGTGCATTGATAGAGTTCTCATTCCTTCTACTGGGCGCCATTTCTAAACAATGGCATACATTAGATTAGTTTATGAATAACAATACCTAATCCCAAACTTGTAAAACACATAACATAAATTAAATAGTTTATGGATATAATCCATAATCATAAAAATGTCTCATTTGAGGAAGTATATACTAATAAACCCTTCATAATGATTTGTAAAGAAAATGAGAGTTATCCTAAGCATATCCCCTGGGAGTGTCGTTACCAAGAGTGCAGCAAGGCCCATTGTCGTGCACCCGTTCCCGTTCGAGTCTAGCTCAAAGCGGTGTTTTCGGGTTTTACCCCTAGGTACATCTGTGCCAGATCCGCCTCTACCTGCTCGTATCCAGACAGGGATGTATTGCTTGGAAAACTCACAAAATCTCTACAATACCAATATTCTAGGAAATTCTTCTATACTAATCCTAAAAGTCCATCTTAAATCTATGTGCTCTAATCAGAGTTTATCTAAATCTAGCTTCCAAGGTTTGTACTAAACTTCCTCTAATACCAACTGTAATGCCCCGACCCTAGTTACCCAGAGTCGGTGCATTATTACATAACATCGGCATGATCACAAGAAAGATCAAATCTCGAAAGACCGATTGGTTTAGTAGCCTTGGAAACACTAGATATATTCATAAGTTTTACATTACATCATAAAATGAAAAACTACTACAACAACATAATGTCTCCATAATCCACACTCATATCCCCACATAATATCCCTGCAGGTCATTCATAATTTACTTCTTCACTTCCTGGAAAAAATAGAACATAGAAAAGGGGTGAGCTCAAATGCCCAGTAAGGATAACAATATAGCAGAAACTTTCATAAATAAGAATAAAAATTTAATGCAATGTATAACTAAAACAAAATCCTTTCAAACTTGAACTTTCAACATTGTATGGCATAAATAAAATGGAATAATTCCATTTACTCATTCACATGGATATTCTACTAATCGAATAATCACATGAAAAATCAATAACCACTTTCATAATGATGGAATGCATAATGCCAGACTATCATAACCACATAGCCAAGGCCTCGTGTCAAGACTACAAATAAGATTTTGTCAAGGCCTTGTGCCAAGACACTAGTTTGTCTCATGAGACCTACCGATGCATTTTTTAGAAGATACTTACGTTTAAAATTGCTCAAATATACTTCAGTGCTTTTCTGAAAATATTATGCAAGCTTATGAAAACAAAATAACTAATTCTGAGACTACTCGACTAATTACAGGCCATGATGGGTCCACTCCCAATCCCTTCCTGTCTACCAAACTCGAGAGTCAGGTTTTCTGAAAACATTTTTAAGCTTGCATTAAATACGTATACATTTGCACTGGGTTTTCATGTATTTGAGAGAAATATCTCTTTTTTGAAATCATTTAAAAATCACATATTTATAAAATAAAACATTTACTTTGAAAATATTCTTATAAGCTTGTAATGGAAGCTTTGACGATTTTATAACAGCGGAAAATAACAGCACCCGCTGTATAAGTTAAAAAAACATTCTTACCTTAATTCTGTCGAAAAGGTTAAAAAGGACCTTGTTTTGAAAATGACGGAAACATTCCTCTTATAGAAATTCAAACAAGGGTATAAATGACTTTAACCCATATTCTTGTAAATAATAAAAATGTTTTGAAATACATTTTGATGAAACATGGATGTGGATGATAAAGAGATCCCAGTAGATCATTACGTATAAACAACCTCGGATAATGAAGAGATTGTGAAATAAACCTTACCAATTTGGTAACTTATGAAACATGAAACCCATGAAAGAGGTATCATACAATGAATATGTAAATACACATAAATTAGAGTGTATTACACAAAGAATATAATTATGGGTAGTACATACACCACAAAAAAGGTGATGGTGGCAATATGGCATGAATCTCACGGAAATAAGGAGTGAGATGAAAACCCCTTACCTTGTACTTTTCCTTGGTTGGGGTAGGTTAACCTCCTGTATAATGGTGAAATAATTGTTATTAAATTATACAATAATCATATATATTAATATGATATCATATATTATCTTTTAACATTGATTTGTTAATAATATCTTAGAATTATCGTCGTTTCGGGTGTTAACTTACTCGTTTTATTTTATATGTTTTGTTACATAAGCCTTGTTTGTTGTATCTTATTCATATCCAAAATGATATCAAGTCCTTAAACATCATTTTTAAATCACTAAATTATAATTATAATTGAATGGATACGATGGAGAATGAATCTCATCGCGTTCTTGGAGACGGTAGTCCGTACGTACGCACGAGCGACAATATCATTCTTTTGATATTAAAATAATATATAAATGGATGGTATATCATATATACAGAATAATTACCATGTTATATTTATCATTTACATGAGTTACACATCATTATTATACCTATCCAAATAATAATATATTGAATAACAATTACACCACGACGTGGAGACGGTAAGCCGTACGTACGCACGTATGGTGACATGTTATTCAAAGGGTGTATAGAATACTGAATATGGTTGTACCATATTTATAATAAAATCATAGTATATGTGAGATACTGGAGTTATTATTTTATAATGGTAAGAACAAAGAAAGAAGAAGTGGAAGAAGAAAGGAACTTGAAAAGGGGTGGTGAAAACATTACCTCTTCTTCGGGTTCTTCCTTTTGATTTGATCAAAAGGGCTCCTTAGGTTGGCTTTCTGATCAAACTAAGGCCTCTAGGTTGTAGTGAAGGATGTTGGGAGAGTATTTGGGCAGAGTTTTTCCGAACCAAAATGCTTTGAAGGTGTGAAAAAATGAGAAGGAGGAGTACCCTTTTATAAGAGGGGTGAGGGGCACCTTTGGAAAAGCTAGAAATATTAGTTTATAATAAATTCTTATTCGGTTTATAATGGATTAAAAGTTGATTATTTAAATGTTAAGGTGGGTATGGGTCGAAAACAACTCAACCAATATAATTTAGACAGGTTTGGGTACTTATATTAACCTTATCTTTAAGTATTAACTCTAAGTTAATTAGTTTCACTTTTACAATGTCTCTTTGTATTTTTATATAATATGGTTAATAAACTTACTATATACATCCAAGAGACCCCCAAGTGGTCCATTAATGATGAACCTATCATGATATAAGCCTCTTGTCCGAACCTTAGATTTTTTGGAATTTAATATCAATTAATAATATAATATTTGTTTTAAGAAATATTTTATGTCAATTTTGACACTATTCAATAGTTGATTTTTTTGAAACTCATAAGAGATTGATTACTTCTAAAAAAGTCAATTATATAAATCCTAATATATCATAGTATCCTTTAAAATTAGTTTAATTCATTAAAAGTTTCATATTATATTTATTTGGGTATTTATAATATCAATTATTTTAATTTTTCACTATTATAGTAATTAATTCATCATCATTGTGTCATAAATAAATTAAATTATTTAATGTCTAAAATTTATAAATAAAATATCATTATGTAGGAAATCGTTTTATCTTTCTAATGAATATTTATAATCTAAAATCCAACATATATAACCTTATGTAAATATTGTTTTTCTAAAAGATATATGCTTGTGTCATTTTTGTATTCATTTTAACTTAATTAAAATAAAGTGTCCTTATCACCTACAAGTGGCACCATGGGGTCCCAAAATCGACCCAAAGATGCCTATGGTCGAACATGTATCAACCAATAAGGATAGGACATGTTTTAGGGTAATTTAGTATTATTATAATATTATTTTTTAACCCTTATTTACCGGATTTACCCTTAACCATGGTAAATAAAATATATACCGCAGTAATTATTCAAAATGTCTAAAAATAAAAGTTACCTATTTACACAATTTGAACATACTGATTCCAAATATGGAATCCATTTTTCTAAATTGAAAACACAGAAGTGGCAGAAATTAATTTAAAATTAATTCCCGCTGTCAAAACAAAAAGCGTGTTTTTAAGAGATAATAACTATCAAAAGATTGACACTTGTTTATGTTCGGTTTAATTGTAAAATTATGTCCAATGACCAAAATTATATTAAATGGTAAAAATGTATTCTAAATATACTTTAAAACCACTCAAATTCATAATTTATCACTATTAATTATTTTGATTAAAAAAGTTGTTTTTAATTAAAATTTAGTAATTTTCACTATTAATCAAAATATGAAAGTTATCCGAAATGTACCAAAATTTCACCTTAGGCTAAATTTGATATTCGGAATCCAAAAATGAATTCCATTTTGAAATATAAAATATATATAATTTCAAAAAGTAGGTATTACTATTCATAACGGCTAGTTTGATTTGTTATGGTGTGTTAGAACTCGGTGTTGCGTACAACACACGCTATCAAATTATTCAAAGAGAAGCGTACCGTAGAAGCTTGGGGTGTTACAAAAAAAATCCTCACATGCTCCACCAAACCAATATAGGCATTCCCAATATACCTCATTCACAAAATTTTGAATAGAGTAACTGGACGGAAGGACCAGACCATTACATCAAATAGCATTGAAACTACTCTCACCCTATTAATTTAAAAAATACATATCAGAATAGAGAAATTGTATGAATAAAAAATCCTTTGAGATACCCATTAGGTATGTTTATACATATGATAACATAATTGAATGTATAAAAATATAGCATTTTTATCCCCCATGTCTAGATATTATATGATTTGGATGACATTGACTTTATTATATGGTATTAATCACTTCAATGTATAACAAATCATTGTTGTAGATATTTTTTCACATCATTGTTTGAATAAAATATTTAATCACACATCATTTCATT
This sequence comes from Viscum album, assembly GCA_963277665.1. Lineage (NCBI taxonomy): Eukaryota > Viridiplantae > Streptophyta > Magnoliopsida > Santalales > Viscaceae > Viscum > Viscum album. The sequence continues at coordinate 110,007,701 of OY728132.1, read as the reverse complement.
AAGAAATAACCACAAATCATACCAAACTGAAATGTGTAAACATCAGATAAAGAAATAAAAAACATTAAAAAAGAAAAAATATCACAACATATCTAGTTATTAAGAAAGAATATATGTATCACACACCAAAGTAATCTCCACTAAGACACCATTCATCCACAACATGAAAACCATAGGAATGGTCTATCCCTATAGTAGCATATATTGATGAACATGAATCTCTGATAGCTACTCCATGACCGACACAACATACTTGATATCTAACTATCCCCAATCAATGATATCAGAGTCATCATGAAGATACTAGTAGTGCTGAGAGACATTGATGATGTCCTTGATATGGTCACATTGAGGTGTTAGTGAATACAGGTAACCCATATCATCAATGTCCCCCAACACCATGAGGGGCATAAGAAACCATGGTGAGATCTTACTCCCTTTGTTCATCCTCCATTTCTCACATCAAGGGGAAACATTTATGAGCATATGGTCTCTAACTTAGAACACCAAAGGCTTCCATGTATGATCCTAAACATTTATAGAGATGGTTTGAGATCATTTTTAGGAATTCTTTTACAATTTTTTATGATATCTTGTCTTGGTTTTTCGTTGGGGTGTTTTTGGGTAAAATTGGAGACTTTTGGAAGGAATAATGGAAGTGCATAGCTAGAGAACAGTTTTCTGAAATCATGTTTCCATGCCAGTAGACCTGTAGAACCCAAATAGAGGGATTCTAATAGTTCCAACAAGTTTCTAAAAATGGTGGATCTTCATTATAGTAACGGCTAGAAAACCTAGTAGGATGTTCATGGTTTGGAACACTATTAGGGAACCCATTCACCCCATACCAAAAACCATTTTCTTGAAATTTTAATCACCTAAAAAATTAAAAAATTATTAAACCTCTCTGTATCAATACCTAATCATCCCACTCAGACCTCAACTATTTCATATGAATTTAAGTTTCTCCTGAACAAGTTTCAAGGAACTCCTACATACATTCATGATGAATCAATGATACATTTACATATTTGTACCACTCTCGGTAAGATATTATCACCCCATATGATTTCCTCCCTCTCTCCCATCTATCCCTCATCATTTGAATGGATTTTTTCCTCTATTGGTAATGGATCTAGAATATCATGGATCTAATATATTTGATCATGGATCTAGGCATTGGATCCAGATTTCATTCTTCATAGTGATATTAGTTGTTCCTCTTGAAATGGTCATTTGTGTTCGAGAACATTATTCAACGATCTGGAGGTAGGTGGTCTTAATTAAAAATCCCATTGTCTTGATTTATTTATGGGGATGTAATTTTTAATTTCAATTACATTGATTATAAAATTTCATCAAATATTAAAATTATTTAATTTAATTTCAATGTGATAATGAATTGGTTTAAATTTTTGGAAATTTGAATTGTTTGAATTGGATTAATTAGTTGACCAATTATTTATTTGAGTAATATGATTCAGGAATTTATTGGAAATGGAGATTGTTTTATTGGTCAATCAAATTTTTTATAAACTAATTCAAAATGGGAATTAATAAATGGTTGGATTAAACTTAATGAGATAATTGGTAATATAATTTAAATAATGTAAATGGTTTAATAGAGAAAAGACCATTCAATTCCATCTGATTAAAATATTGATCAATGTTTGTTTGATAATGATGATGGAATAAGCTATGTAAAGTTAGAAAAATAGGACTACTGTTGATTAACCTTAATTGATGTGATATGCAAGATATATGTGATATATGTGAGATTTATTAACATGAAAGTGTGAGAAATGGATAGATGGTCCCAATACCAAAATGTGAATGGCTGATAAATGATTGTGGTACATAGATTGATTCTTTAAATATCCATAGGCTATTGACTTACAAACTAGGTGTGAGACAAGGACTGATAATCCAAATATTCATGGGGTTCTATACATGGAATTGGACCATGGTTCCAATAATATATGATATAAATTTAAATAGAATGGATAATTGAGGCCATGATTATATTGAATTATGATACTCCCTTTATGATATGGTTCAAACTCTATCATCGGTTAACACATGTATTGATGGTTATAGTGTAATCATGAACCTAAGAAATTAATGTGGTCAATTAAAGAATAATGAAATGTGAAAACTATTTAATTTAATCATTTTAATTTTATATTTTTAAAACTGAATACAATGTTATTGATTAGATATCATTTTAGACAGTGTTGGTTGTGGAAAAAATGTTTTTTCACAAAACCTATTCTACTACCTAATCGTTACCAAAATGCACTTCATCTTTTCAAGAAACTATAAGGGAAATAACCCTATATTAGATGCATTTTGTGTAGTTAATCATGGTTGAGTGAACCATAATTGGTATTGATAACTTCTTGGGATTTTTTAGTGTCATTATTTTTTGTTTTTAATTGACATGTGGAACATATTTTGGCATGTCATATCTACTAATTTGGTTTGGAATATTGTATTCATGTTCAGTTCATCTTGTGAACATAGTATTATTCTAGAAATGGTTATATTTTTGGCTATTTTTTATTTATTTCTATTGTTGTGATTCTTTGATAAAGAGGGTACAGTCTCCCCATGATCTATATTAGTCCGTTGATGCTAGTTGGTAGGTAATAGGTTATGTGTAAGTGCACTAGAGGTTATTTGTCCAACTTACTCTGGGAACCTATATGTTGCACTCAGGCTTGGACGTTAAAAAGTCTATCATAGTGTTTTTGGATTATATTCCTTTTTATTACTATTTGGAAATGTTAGATATGATAATAATATGAGTAGGCCCTTGGATAAGTGCTCATGCATGGTAGTATATTACTCATCTACCATGGTAAAATCCAAGTATCTAGGGTTTTATTTCTATTATTGGTTTTTATTTGTTATGGTTGGATGTTATTTCACCTTTTTTAATGTACTTGTTTTGTGATGTGATTATTATTTCTGATTTTATTTGAGATTTGACTGATGACATAGTATAGAACCAAAGTTGAGTATGAATGCATTATTCTATGCACTCATTAATTTTTGTGACATGCATCATTTATAGGAATGAATATGAAAAGTATGTTTTCAGATGACATGTTTATATGAAATTCATTTCCTTTATTCGGTAAATTTTAATGAAAAAGGTTCGTAATGTGAAATAATTTTTTTTAAATGATATATGATGAATATTAAATTGTTTCAAATAAGAATCTTGAATAATGATAATGTGTTTACCATTTTACAATGTATACCTAGATGAGGGATGGTTAATGGTAGTGATAGGGCCTCAATTTTGGCCTTATGGTGGGAAAACGTGGGGATGAATTGATGGATTAATATGAATCAATCTTACATTAACTTTTAATGTTGTGAAATGAGTCATGAAATGTGTGTTTTTTTATTATAGATATATGCCTACATGATTATTCTTTCTAAGAGGATGAAATGAGGTTATTACTAGAGATTATCTACAAGAATTAGAACCTTAGATACCAATATTCCTCATTGAGGATGTCAGATAGAAGATTCGGGAGAACTTTTCTCAGTTTATGATGTTTATGGAAGGGGACCCCTGGTAGTTTTTAAAAAGAATGTCTAATCCGAAATGGGATTTCTAGTTATAGAACCCTACAACTTTCACCTAATAGGGTGGAGTTTAGGAATATTAGTTCTAGATTGAGTTTATCCAGATGATATATAACCACCTAGAGACTCCTACTAAAAATATAGTTAAACTGGGTTTTCACATGTTACATGGTATAGTGGATAATTGGTGGGACATCCAAACATGGTATAGATATATGGACAGTATAGAGTGGAAGGAAATTAAGAAAAATTTATTATAGAACTTTTATCCATATTTGATTAGATAAGAGATGGAAGCCGAGTTCTTAAGATTGACTTAGGGGAGAATGACTATGATGGGCTATTCTAGATTCTTTACATATCTTCAGTAGTTTTCACTAGCATTGAAGGGAGATGTGGATATGGTGGAAAAATTATTTTAGGATGGGATCAAATGTGATTTTAAGTCCTATTTGAGTATACTTTATATGAAAAAGTTTTCAGAAGTGGTCAATATGGCTCTATATTAATATGATAACCTGAATGAGGATTCTAGTGGAAGACAGGTGGTTTCAGAAAAAACTTTAAGATGAATGAATTGTAAGATTAAAAATAATTGTTATGATAATTTTGACTTGATAATTGAACAATAGAGTGGCCAAGGGGAAGGTGTAGTTACTCAAGATCTTACTCTAGTGATATGTCACTAGTGTGGTTGGTCGGGTCACTTTCATATATAGTTCCCTTTACCACCAGTAGAGTTCCAAGATTACTAAAGGATGGGTAATCTATAAAGGTTTTGTAAGAATCCTTGAATGATTTTTAATTATGGAGCAGTTTGGAAGTACCAAATTTTATGAATATGATCTCATACAGTGTACCAGTATGGCAGTTAAAATTATATTTTCTATGGCGGTTCAGGTAGAGGATATGGAAATTCTGGGAATGATTGACCATATCAGCATAGTGGTGAAGCTTTTGGGGCATTGAATTCATAAGAGGGAAGATGGGTATGATAACATAATTAATTTCATCGTACACTTTTGGATAGAGAGGTCGGACCATCTATTGTTAGAGGTACTATTCTTGTACCTGGATGTGGATTTCAGCAGCAAGGTTTTGATGATAGATACACCGTTGTGAGTATAGTAAATAGACATATTATTGTGCAAGGGGTGTTCTCTCAAGGTTTGGAAGTATAATTTTCTTTGGAATCTATAAATTATGTATTTTTATTATTTGACCTAATCATGGGTGTTAACTAGTTTGTAGAATACTAATCCCACATTTATTGTTTCTGAAGAAAATTTCATTTTATGTCTCTTGAAGGTATCAATTATATTCACCAAGGAGATTTGGATATCAAGGCTTCCCGTAAACGAAATATTCATCAAGAACAAGGGGAGCTCACCACTTGGCTTGCTAGTCTTTTTCTAGATGAAGGATGTATAAATAATGATGCCTTTTCACACATAGTGGAAAGGTTCTTAGACATGTTTCCTATAGAATTTTCATGGAATCCACCTGAGAGATATTTGAAATTTTTAATAGATATCATATTGGGGGAAGATTTAGTTTATATTCCATCATATAGAATAGAACCAAGAGATATTCAGGAGATTATGACTCAACTAGAAGTGTTGACGAATTAGGTGCTTATCCATACAAATACATATCCATTGGGTTCTCTAGTTTTTTTTCTAAGAAATATGGTAGGACTCTCTACTAAAGTATTTATTATTAGAAGATGAACCAGATGACAGTGAATATCCGATATCCTATTTTTCATATCAATGATTTAATTGAAATGATGAGGGGAGATTGTGTTTGTTCTAATATAATCATGAGATTGGGGTACCATTAGTTGAGATTTAAAATTTTTGACATACACCTGAACATATTCTAAAGAAGGCTTGGTCTTTATGAGCTCATCATTACGAATTTTGATTTAAAGAATGTACATTCATTTTTTATGGCCTTGACTGACATAATCTTTCACAAATACCTTGTTCATTTTTTGTTATGTTACTAGATGAAATCATGGTGTACTCTAAGGATCATGATGATCACTAAAAACATATTAACATCAGCTTTAGATTTCTAAGAGAGAATCAGTTATATGACATGATATCAAAATATATATCCATGACAAATTAAGTACATTTCATGGGTCACATAATGTCAATGGAAGTTATATTAGTGGACCTAGAGAAGGTGTAAGCAATTATTTCTTAAGAGAAACCCAAGAATATCTTCGATATCCACCATATTTGGTGGTATATAGGCCATTATCAAGAGTTCATATTGAAAATTTTTCTACATCTACGAACCTATTTTTGGATTTAAAAATATGGATTCAATTTTAAATGGTTTTTAGCATGATAAAATTCACTACAAGAGTTAAAGAAGTGATTGATAGTGAAACCAATCACAATTTTACCTAATCCAATAGAGGAGTATATAGTGTTTTGTATTCATCTGGTATCTCTAATGGAGATGTTTTGATAGAGGGAGATCAATTTTTTTAATATGTTTCATGGTAGTTGAGGACACATTTATATAACTACCCTATGCATTTTTTTGAGTATGCCGTAATTATTTTTTATTTGATGTTATGGAAACATTATCTATTGAGGAAAAAATTACCTTGTATAGTGATCAAAATATCATAATGTATATATTTTCTGAATGATATTTGATAATATAAAATTGAATATGGTTTGATTATATACAGTAATTAAACATTGATGTGTCATATTCTCCTAGGAAGAGAAAAAATTTGTTTATACTTTGAGAAGGAAATATAAAAATACAGAAATTCAGATGTCTAGCTATGATTGGAAGGTAATGAATTTGAAGGTAGAGAAAAAACTTGTTGTTCTAGAAAGGCTAGGGGAAAATGGATCTCATTTTAGTTTTAGTGGAGTTTATAATTTTGAGTTAGATTTAGTAAAGTATCAGGATCCATAATTTTTATTCCGGAGGGAAATCCTTAAAGGTGAGGACTTACCTTTAGATTGAACCTTGATGAGGATGATGTCATCTATGATTAGAATAAATTTTTTTTACCTAAAAGAATGTAAGAGGAGTTGATGCATGAATTTTATTCCTTGAAGTGGGAAGGGAATCCTTGTGTGATAAAAATGTACCATGACCTACAACAATAGTTTTGGTAGTCGAGCATGAAAATGGACACAACAGATTTCATGACACAATGCTACCATTATCAATAGGTGAAGTATTTGCATAAAAATACGATGGTTTAGTTTAGTTGTTAAATATTCTAAAATGAAATAGAGTTGATGATACCATGGATTATATGGTGGGTCTCTTGAGGATGCCTTGAGATAATGATGTTATTCGGGTGATTGTTTAATTTCAAACATTTGAAGAACATTTCTTTACTATTTGAGAGAATTTATAAATTGATCAGTTGGGAGATTTTTTAGTTTGTGAGATCTTGGTATACAATGATTTACTTGGAATATTATTTCAAACTATGACTCATGTTTTACATCATGCTTCAAGAAAGGTTTGTAGAAGCCTCTTATTACATAGGTTTTACTAAGTGTGGAATTCAACTAAGAAATAGATTTGAAGTCCCAACATACTATACAGGTACATAAGGATATTCTTCAACCATGTGTTCTCTATTTTGGTGTGTCTTGGGAGAAGAACATACAGGTTTTTGAGTTCTCCTATAGCAACAGTGATCAGAAAACTAAACAGATAGAACCATATGAGGCTCTTCAGGGTAGCCCATCCAGATCACATATATGATGGATGGGGACCAGTGAGTTTGAGTTGTTGGGACCAAGTCTCATGTAAGAGATATCAGAACTGGTTCAACCAATTCAGAAACATATATGTGTGAATCATTGTAGAAATAAGTGGTATAATGATTGAATATGATTATATGTAGATTTTATTGTGGGTGATCATGTGTTTCGTTGAGTGTCACCTAGATTGGGTGACAATATGATTCAGAGAAAAGGAAATTTGACACCCAGATCTATTTTTCCATTTTATGTTGTTGAGGGAATCAAGAATGTGGTGTACTAATAGGATATTCCAAAAATACATAGTTATATAAATGATGTTTTTCAGGTGTCATAGCTTTGGCGTTATCCCCTTGACCCTTCCCATGTGATCGATTTGGATGATGTTGATCATGAGACAATTTCATCCATTGTGGATCATTTGATAAAAGTCTTGGATCACACTTAGAATGTGTTATAGAGATAGATTATGTCGATAGTTTTAGTATTGTGGGAACATAGTCGGGTTCAGGAAGAAACAAGGGAGAGAGAAGCGAGTATGAGGGATTTATGGCCAAATCTTGTAGGATCGAGATATTAGAGATTCATGGAAGTACAACTTGAGGATTAGTTGTTATAATGTGTAGAGATTAAAGATCCCAAACATTTATAGAGATGGATCGCGCTCATTTATAAGTACTCATTTACCCTCTATCTAGTGTATCTTGGTAAGGATTTACATTAGGGTGTTTTGGGGTAAAATTATAGTATTTTAGCAGGATAAGGGGTAGTGCAAAGATAATGCATGGTTTTCAAAAACCGTTCACCCAACACAACAAACTATGAGAACCCTAACCAATCTGATTATCATAGATAGTTCATGGTATGTCAATCGTTGTTCCCTCAAATTAGTAACTGCGTGACACATTAGGAGGAGGTTCATATTAATGTAAAACCATGATCCATGAAAAGGAACCCATTCATGCCAAAAATTAAACCTCCAAAAATTAAAATATATCCCAAAACCCATGGTATTAATCCCTAATAACCCCCAACCACATCTAAACAACTTCCCACAAATTTTAGAGGCTCCTAGATGAGTACTAAGGACTTTAACCTTAGTTATTGATGAATAGAAGATCTTCTGATGAATATGTACCTCTCCCAGTAAGAGATTCTCCTCTTATAGGGTTTTATCCCTCTCTATATCCTTCTATCATTCATTAAAGGGATTTTTAGTCAATTTGTAGAGGATTTAGATCTATGATTTCATGGATATAATTTGTTGGATCTTGGATATGGGTTTCAGATTTGGATATTTTTCGTTATAATGTTATGAGTTGTTCCAATTTAGTTAGGGATTTATGGAGGTGATCATTCTACAATGACAACGATGAGGTGGCCTAAATTAAAAATCCCACAATATTGATATAATTACGTGTACATAGTTATGAAGATCAATTACCATGACTTAGAAATTTCATTGGATATTGATTTTATTTAATTTATTCTCCATGTGGCATTGAGTTTGGTTAAATTATAGGCAAGTGGAACTGATTTAATTGGATTAATTAATAGGCTACCTAACTATTGTAATATTGTGACTTCATAATTGATGGGGAATTTCAATTATGTTATTGGTCAGTTAGAGTATTAACATATTAATTAAAAATGGTAATTATGGGATTGAAAAATTAACGATAATTGTTTAATGGGTTACATCTTTATAATATTAAAAATGGTTTAATGATTAATTTCTCAAGTCATTCCCTGTGATAAAAATTTTAAACCCCAGTTGTTTGATTATTTGGATAGAATGACCTATGTTAAGTGATAAAATAGTAGATAATGTTAATTAAACTTGCTTGATGTGATATATGTGATATATGTGTGATATATTTACACATGAGTGTGGGGACAGATAGATGCTCAAAATACCCATATGTGATTAACGGATATACAAGTGTGGTATGTGGAGTGATGATCCAAATACCCATAGGTGATTAAAATAAAAATGTGGTGTGAGATAGTAACTAATACTCCAAATACTCATTGGGAACTATACTTCAAATTCTTGGCCCAAAATTATAAGATTGACTATGGTTTCAATCAAAACTGAAATGAATTAATATTTAATGGATAATAAAATACCATGATTATATTGAATTGTGATATTACCTATGTGATATGGTTCAGATTATGACATGGTCTGAATTATGTATTGATTTTTTGGGGGCTCATCATTATCCCATATAATTGATGTGGATAAATAAAGAATAATGATATGTTATTATTTTTTACCTTATACATTCTAATTTACACTTTAGAAAAATATATACACTTGAATAGATATATTTTTAGACACCATTTATGGTAGCATACTTATTTATACTCACACTGTACTCGGGTATCTTGATTAGTACCTGAACAGACTCTATGTTTTCATGATATGATAATGGAAGGAGTCCTCTCTTAGATGGATGATATGGGACGAAGAATGGTTTAGTAAACCAGAAGTGGTATGGACACCTTCTTGGGAGTTGTTAGTGTCTTCATTTTATGTTTTCCATTGTACACTTGGAATGTATTTTTTAATTTCATATATACTTATTATGTTTTGAATATTGTATTGTAGTATTGTTTATCATGTGATAATTGTATTATTATATTCATGGTTATATCCTTCGGCTATTTTTTAGTTATTTCAACTTTCCCTACTTTAATAAATAGGTTATAGTATCCACATGATCATTATTAGTCCCTCAACAATAGTCATGAAGCCTTTTTCATATGGGGAGGTGTTCCTGAGGTCACGTGATTGAATAGCTTGGGGAACCATTATGTCACACTCTGGATGGTATGTCACACTCCCCCTATGATCAATCCAATATTTTTACTATTAATGCCAGTATTTAATCCCCTATTGAACCAAATGAACCTTCTCTATCGTATTCTACACCACAATGGGTCTAAGAACTACCGACTCCCTAACCTCATCCAAGAACAATAGGGAACAAAATAGACTTCCATATAAAGACCCAAATAGGGGTTGAAAATGGATGTGTAATTTCTATTGTTATAAGAAAACTCAAACAAGGGTATGATTCATGAACACCAACCATCTATGTCGAGACACACACCTACATTAAGTTCTCCAATGTTTCGAGAGTTTGATCTCTCTTCCTATCTGTTTGAGGGTGGAAAAAATTTCATAAATGTAATTGACTATTAAAATAAGCATGAAATACCCACATAATTTATAGATAAAATGGGTATCTTGATTCAATACAATGGACCTTGGGACTCCATACTGTCTCACCACCCCATCCACATAACATTTGTCCAAAATATCAACTACGACTAACTCATCATTCGCTAGTATGTGTGTCAGTTTCATCAACTGGTTCACAATTATGTAGTTATCATAAAACTAACCTAATATCATGGTAACCCAGTGACGAAATACATTGATATTTTATCCTATTTCTACTCCAAAATATCCATTGACTTTCACAACCCATAGGAAACATTGTTCTCTTCCTTTACCTACTGGAAAAGCAAACACCAAGACACAAACTCTTCTACTAATCATTTAATCCCAAGCCACAAAAACTACCCCCTGAAGCCACTATACATATTCAAAACATCTACATGTACCTCTAAAGGATATCCATGACACTCAAAAGGACTCTCATATGGATCACGACCAGAACAAAAAACATCCACTGATACATCATCTAATTCCAAAAATCCCTACCCATAATCTTCATGGACAACACATTCATGTATCACCTATACCTACGAGTCTCTATACTAAGACTCCTCCACTTTCAAGATCATATTAGACTATAGTATCATCTAAAAAAGGAAACATTCTCTATCAACTGGATTTAAATATTTGTGTATGGCTACCGACTCATCCATCAATATCAAACCATCCATATACTCCTTAATAATATATATTCCTAAAATCTTCCTCAAATAATAGTAAAAAACATTCCTTTTTCCTAAGGTAGATGATATCTCAAAACAATCATCTTGAAGAAACTCCATCAAAAGTTTCTGTTTTATTTTTAGGTTACACTGATAAAATTTATACCAAAAGATCTTATGATTAGTGAAGAGCACAAAGCACTCCCCAATTAGGTAATTACAACACAACTTCAGTGAAAACAACACCTCAAAATTCTATAAATTAGGGTGTTTATAGGTTAATATATGTAGACTTATATTCTTAGGCATATAATATATCCATGTGTTCTACTTAACCTATACACATACCATTCCTAGACACGAATCATCATAAAAAACCTCCATCTTTACACCCTACTTAGGAAAGTGAAGAACTAGAGCACTGAACAACATCCCCTTTATGTATCAAAAAACTACTTAACACTAATAATTACATTGAAAATCATGGTCCTTCGTGGTCAATTATCTAAATGGGGATGAAACTCAAGACAAATCTATAAGAAACACTTATAGTACCCCATGAGAATAAGGAAGCGACAATCCTCTTCTATGTTCTTGGTTTTTTCCCACTAAACAAATTTTTAGACCTTTGATGGGTCTACTGACATACCCAGCCAAGACACCATATGCCTGATTAATTCATCTGTTGTGTCCAAAACATTCTATGGAATAACATTCTTTAGAGCTTATAGTTTCATGAAACTGTAAACCAGCTCTAAGATGCTCAGCATGATCCTCCTCTAAGATTGATTAGATCAATATTTCATTAATTAAAAAATCAATAAAATGACATATGAATTCATATAATATATAGTTCACACACCCCATGAGCACAATCGGTCCATTAGTGACAATGATGGGCATGACCAAGAGCCCAATGTGACTATAAATGGATCTAAATGTAGTATTCATGATATCTCCTTCCTTCACCATAAACTATTGATATCTAAACCATTGATCATTCTTGGAGAACCAACTGGATCCCCTCAATTTGTTGGAATGATCATAAATTCTCAGATGAGGATATAGATTCTTGATCGTCAATTAGTTAATCCTCTAGTAGTATATGCCCAACCCCTGATAATCATTGACCTTCTGAGAGAATAATATTTTAGAAATCCAATATGACATACATTTTTAGATGAAACCCTTCTAAAAAATGATCATCTCTATAAGTCTATATCACCCACAACTTAGATGGTTCCATTAAAGAATGATCCATTGAAATTAGAGAATCACTTGGCTACGAGGCAATCACAAACTCAACCTCGCATTGAAGAGGTTGTGTCATAACCACTAATGGGAACCATTCAATAACTACTACATGCCCCTAGAAGAAGCCACATCCTAACCTATTACTATAATATTTTCCACAAAGTTAATAAGGGGCTCTACACACTGACTAACCACCTGAAAACCTTGCTCGCCAATGAAAACAACACACATGACATCATCAATGGATAATGCGTCTTCTCTTCAGAAGTAGTCGATTATATCATTTATGAAATAAAAACAGTAAACTAAAAGTATGATATTATATATCTAAATATTTAGTATGAAAATATTTAACATGACTGATGTGGACTCATCATCAGTCTAGACCACATAAACATCAAAACAGTTAGTCTGACCACTGATTGCCTTAGTCAAAACCAGGTGCATGTGAAGTTTCTCAAGTTCTAGCACCAAAGAACAAACCAGAGTGGGTATAACAATTTCATGTGATGAAAATGTAAAAAAAAAAATAAAAATGGATAGATTATAAAAAATTGTACATATAACGATCTATGGAACCTATGGTATAGATGAATCTATCACATTCAACTAACCACACCAAGGACCTCTACCACTCTTCTAATGACCTCCTCCATGACCACAATAATGTTCACGTCCCTAGACTCAAGGAAGATCCTAAAATTTTCCCATACCTATCCCATTAACTATGTCAACACCAAAAACCTATTGGACATGCTGTGAAAATGACCTTGCTAGTAATTTTTTCTGAGGCTGACGTTGAACCTGTCTACCCCAACCAATCTGAGATTGAGAATCCACTAGGAACTGATTATGATGTTAGAAATGAACCCAAAAATGAAAAACACTACTATGTGATCCCCAAGATGAGTATAGAAAACACTAACCCTAGAATGTTTTAAAGGAGGCTGCTGAGGCAGAATCTATGTTGGTCAAACCCACGAAGGCCCTAGAACCTAAGACATATAGAGGACCACTCTACTCCTCATGGATATATTCTGGTTCCCCTCAGGAAGTAATCCTCCTATCGAGTGATTCCAATAAATTTCTTAGATCTTCCAATTAATAACTATATATGATTAAAATTTAAAAGAAGTAACTAAATACTTGATCAAATCAAGATGTCCCTTCTTAGGACTCTCACATGAGACTCATAATCATGAAAATAATATTGAAAAAAAATGGTCTATTAACTTGTTTCAATTATTTATCTAACAAATAATTTCTTATTGAAGGGTGAGTATCTCCATCCTCTTCACATCCTTTATGGTCGATGAAGAATACTCTTCCGGAAACACCTTTTAGATTTCAATCCATGAAACATCTACCTCTTTACAATCACCAAGGTAAAATATCCCCCACTAATGGGACATTACTCACCTCTGATTAAATTCAATGGGTTTCCAAAACTCCTCAGAGTCTAGATCAATCAAAAAGATATCTTAATATCCTTTACAAAACTCTCTATATTTACATTTTGAATTACAACCTCATTATTTCCCTTAACCTTCCACTAAAAAGATCATAATTTCCTCTACCAATGATCATCATCCTCAACCAGATCAACCCTCTAGTGATAAACTGGGTTTTCTTGCTGAAGATCCACTGCATGAGGCACACATGGATACAATCAAGAAGAATAAATTTAGAGGGAAAAATTATTTCTAGGGACCTGTAGTATATAATTTTTGTTATATTCATTATAATTTACTTTGTTTTGTTTAAAATTCCAATGAAACCCATTTCATACAAGAAAACTAGTCATTGTGAAGAATATACATCACCTAAGACACTACCCTACATATAGGTCAACCTCACATGGTCATTCAAAGGTATCATAGTACATTTATTTGAATAGTGGGGATAAAATTCATTTACTATCTCGTCTCTTGGGCCTATGTAATGAGCCAATAATAACTATAACTCTTTCTACACCAAACCATGAAATCATCCTCGTGACTAACTCCAAACTCCATCCTATCTCTTATCTATAACCTCTGATGCCACTCTTGCAGGACCCCCACATAATAATGATAATGAAATGAAGGTAGAGAGATAATGACCACTATTTCTTACCTCTAGTAGTTCCCAAGTTAGTGACTAGAACTTGGGAAATAAAAATATCTTGTATGGGAGGCATTTCTCTATATAATATAAATAGTATAAGGATATGAGATGAATCAAATATAATAACCTCAATGACATATAATAAATTAATAACTAAAAGTATCCCAAAATTCATAAACAAATAAAACTAATATAGATAAAAATTTCCATAGAAAAAAACCAAAAGTAAAACTAATGAAATAACAGAGAAACTATCCAATTTTTTGAGCTAGTAAGGTCCAGCACAGTCCACTAAGTCCTTATAGAAACCTGAAAATAGTTGTTTATATGTAGTTTTATCATACACTTATATTATTTTGGGAAATAAATATCTCTCATACACTATTGAAAAGGGAGTAAAAATGAATGCATAGAAGAAAATTAGACCCTAATATTATCTATAAAAGTATTCTAACAAAACCCATCCTCACTATGGTTCACTCAATAAATAAGGCATCCAATTATTATAACATATTATGAAGGAAATCAATGAATGATTTCCAGCCAAACATTCCCATTGATTAGATTGTCTCAAAACCCAATAGGAAACTTCATGGAACTCCCACCCCTTCTATATAACATCAAAACACATCACATCAAATCATTCCCATAGTCACCAAGGCCATAAACGTACATTACATACAGACCGAAAACCATTGGGCCATCATATCGGATCACATATCACATCCAATGTTGTAGGCTATCATAAACATGAATGAAATAAACCACCTTCCCTCATCCAATAATGTGAAACCCCCTCTCTAATCCATCTCATAATATATTTCCTAATTATTCTTGTGCCATCACGCAACCTCACATCACATATAAATTGTGGAAATTTTTACTACTATCTATCTATGCATGTGCATGTGACAAATGCTGGTAAGAGAGTGTGATGAAGGGAGTGAGGCCATCCGTGAATTATCATCATCAGTATGTTGGGAAAAAAACCCAAAAAAATTGGTTATTGGAACTAAATTCTCGAAATTGGTGGGGAATGTATAAAATATCACATGAATATAAAAAGTATATATATAATCCACATATAAGACCATTTTATGAGATCATAATAATAACTATCCCTCTCATAGAATCCCCACTATCATTATTGTCTCTAAATTTATAAAACCACACAACAAGAAAAATAAAAATACATTTTTATATCCTTATTAAAAGGTTGAATATTTTATAAATTTTCGTTACAAACCCATTTCAATTTGGACATCTAATACTGCAATTATTTTCGTACAAAATAATTTGAATTTAACATCACACTATTCATATCATAGATCATGTTATAGTTTGTTATTATTTTAGCCAAAATATGTTACATTTTAATAGTAAACAAGAATCTATCACAAAACATATAAATAAGAATTCACTAAAACTATAAAAAAAAGGTCATCCTCATCTACATCCCCACAACCCCAAAAAACACCATTTCAAAATATTTAGAAAAATTGTATAAAAATCTCCCCATTTCCAACAAATTTAGCATCACTTCCATCATAACCACAACCAATACTCATGATAGCTACCTCATCACAATTTCACCTTCACATCAATCAAAAAAATACATGACCCAATACATCACCCCTTCCCACATGCACAAAAACTATTACAAACATCCCTACGCATACCATAACATTTCCACTACAAATTTCAGGATATAGAAATAGGGGGATTTTATATCAATATAATTTATTTCAGGCTAATACTCACACAACCATTTATCCTAGTGAGACATATTTACTAGGAAATTATAAGTTGATAAATATTTATTCATAAGGTTTCAGAACCATAAAACAATAAGGAATTCTAAAAAATATAAAAACCCAAAAAATTGGTACCACCAATGAACATTATATTAAATGATACAACAAAAATGGATTAACTCAATATCAAAATTTAAAAAATCTATAAAATCATGAGAAAAATTCCTATTCCCCTATGATTAAATTAAACAAATTTATTTTCTTCTTCAATCGTATTTATATTATATTCACAAAATATAATATAAGAACAAACCCTCCCGGCATGATACAAATTATTGGAAATGATTGAATTTAATACATTTATGAATGGATCTTTAGATAGATACCTCCACAGGAAACATTGGATGCACACATAGTATTAAACCACATTCATGGAAGAACTAAAACCAACATAGTTAACATAGATCCCAAATGCCAAGGGAAAATTCTCCATAACCTCTCATCTCAAGTGAAATAATGATGAAAATGGAGAAATAAATATATTAAATTAATAGATATAATATCTAAAATCATTAGGATTAGATATAGTTTTATTGACCATTAATGTCATATATCATCATATCCATAGGGTATTAACATTCAAAAAGTATTTATACTTTATAGAAAAGGATGATATGTTAAATAGTATTTTACATGCAATTAAATTCGATTATCTAACGAATTTAAACAAGTTTTTTGTAAAAATGACATGTAAAAGGAAAAAATGGGAAATTCGAGGAAAACTGGAGTTAATATAGAACTAATATTGGGTTCTACAGCAAGGATGATCAGATGTTGAGATATACCTCCACAGATATACTTTTGGGATCTACCACCGGGATGGTATAATATTGGTTATCTACCACTAGATATCCACTATTGGTGATATACCGCCTGGATGATCTACTATTTGTGATCTTCCATCTAGATGATATATCGCTAGTGAACTATCACAAGACATTTACTGTTGGGATCTATCACCATGATGATCACCCATTATTTTTCTACCACCATAGTTCTACCATTAATGATCTACCAATTATATTATCTACAATTATTGATCTACCATTGGGATGATCTACCTCTAGAGATGTACCGTGAGGATCTATAAGTATGATGATATAATTTTGTTGATCTATCTCTATAGATCTTCTTATTGGTGATATAATGCCATATTGATGTTATGTTGGGGGTCAATCTCAAGATATCAACTACTAGGATCTACCATTATCCTCTAAAACATCAATTTTTTCTCTAAAACACCAATAAACTCCTCCATTCCTCCATTAAAAACTTATGGACATTCATTGAACATGTCAATCACTATATTTCACAAAAAGTAACATGATGGAAGGTCTAAGATGATACATTTGTGATTTTTTATGTCAAACTGACATGTTTCAAAATAACATCCCCACCAAATTAAATAAATACACCAAGCCCACCTGACCCCCATGTAATAGAATTAATACCCCAAACCTAACTATATTTCCCCAGAAGAAGGCACCATTTTAAACTATAATAGAGGACCACTTTGACCTTTTCTCTTATCCCTATATATCCTAATGGAATTGATCTCATATTCCACTTCTCCCTAAATCACTGAATATATCTTAATGAGTTTTTAAGGATCCAAGAAGTCAGCCACAAAATATAATATTCTACTTATCAAAGTAAGAGTTCTCTACCACCTAATTTTTATTGATTTACTTCTTTTGTGAAAATTTATTTTGCATTTCAGTTAATTATTCCATCATATGGTCATTATAAATCCACTATATTCCAAATTATTCACTATTGATTATAGATTACCCTTAACACTATTTAAATCCAATATAAAAACCCTTTTTATATTTATTATGTTGTCGAAATAAATCTTTGATATTCAATGACATAATTTCAATATGTGAAAGAAAAACCTTATTTTATTCATGGGATGTCACCAAAATATAAAAAACATTAATTATTTTGATATGTCTACATTTGAAACCCACATTCTATATAATTGATATTGAAATAATGAAATAAATTATTATCGTATATAATTGATGTTGAACCCATAATGATAAAAAAATGAAGGATGTTCCATGATATTATTATGACTCATTAGGTATATTATTAATATATTGATATGAAATGTTCATAATAACATGGTAATATTCATATGTAATGTTTTATAATTACTTTTTAATACTCTTTTATGACATGTGACTGATAGAAATTGTAAACAATCATATGAATGTCTTATGTTTATGATTTAGAAACATTTATTTGTTTTTTCTTATGAAATTATCATATTGTAATGCCTCATATATTAATCATGATGTTATATAACATAACCAAATGTTCGTGTTCTTATATTATGCCTCATTATATACTGATGATCTTTATTTATTCTTAGTTTTAAATATTTATCCTCTACTAGCCTTTTTGATCACCCATTTCATTTCGTAGTTGTTCCTAGAAAATTTTATGTAGTGGGGTGATCTAGGATGATATAATAAAGTAGTATTTCCAGAGATTTTAATTTCTTTCGTATGATTACCATGTATTCCTTATGTTCGTTTTCTAGTTTCTAGTATAATAAACCTCAAAAGGTCCTATGTAAATTATATGTGTAGTTTTTTTGATTAGAGATTATTTTTTAATGTATATAAGATGTAAGGATTCATTATATTGTAGATACACAAAATAAAATCAACCAAAAGAGTATTTTGTAATAAAATATTGAGTGTAATTGGATGAAAACAATTTCCATGTATATATATATCCAATATATAAATAAATAAAATCGTAGTGTAATCATAATAATGTTTTCAAAAAACCCTTTTATCAATATTATAATATAATTTCTTATAGAAAAAATTGAAAATTAGTTTATTAAAATGTAATGTTTGTTAATTTGAAAAATATTAAATCTTTAATGTATTATCTTATAATAGATCCTTGAGAAATATAGAAAAGATATGAAAACAATGATAATGTTGAAGACCAAATATTTTTATATCTAATGGATAGAAAACTATTTTAATATTTTATAGTACCATTTTTGATTGCCCGCATCATAAAAATATATAGTAAAAAATCCTTTCAAAAGGGGAAAGGGAAAATATGAAGGCCACATGTGGTAACTCGTAATTATATTTAAAAATATATTGGATAATATTTTTAGGGGAATGGTGATATGGGAAAGATTGTAAAACATTCCTTTATGAGGATATGAATTATTATGAACAATGATATACTTCTTTAATAAGATATTCATCATTTTAAAATATTGAATTTAAGTCATTATCCAAATACTGTATGATAATTTATAATTTAATAAACAAATAGGGATAAAGGAACCATTTTTGTAAGAAATAAATTCCATAATATGTATTATAATTCAATAAATAGGGATGATTTAACAAGAGTTTTTCAGATTTTTAATTAGTGGAAATTTAAATAAGGATCACAATAATTCCCTTAAAACCACCTAAATTTAATTAATATTTAAATATAAATTAAATTTGAACTAATGAAAATATATAAAAGAAATTATGGTTGAAATATCTTGTATATCTCATTGATTTATAGTTGAAACAAAGAAAGAATTTACTTTTATTCCCTCTTACTCACACTAGATCTAACCTACTATAAAATAAATATAATGAAGCTAATAAATTATTCCACTACATTATTCATATGTATATCCTTTTATAATGTTTTTCATGTTATTACCAACATTTATATTGTTCATTTGTTATGAATTTTAAATATCAAGCCTATGTAATTTCGATATCATGCTATATATATTATATTCATTCATTATTTTATTTCATAAGAACAACTATGATGAGTGGTGATGATAAACTAAATTAATCATTTAGGTAAAATGTAGTCCATTATACACATGATTAATGATTTCATTCCAAAAATATTGGGACAAAATTATCACGTAAATACCCCAAACCTAGTTTCCCAGAGTTGGTGGACACATTAATACATTAGTAATAGAAACAAGGAATCACATCCTAAAAAACCAGATAGTTTAATATTTATGGTAAAAAATTTACATAATTGAAATTCAAATTAAATTTTAAAACATAAAAAACAAAAAAACAATCTTCAATAATTCCATTTTCACCTTAGTATATCCCTCAATAACATAAACAAAAGAATTCAGTGTATTATGGAAAAAACATATTAAAGTGGTGTGAAATTTTTTTTATTAAGGATTTATATACTATGGAACCTATCAGTTAATGTGGATTATTAAATATATAATTGTATGTAACTAAAACACATGCCATTTATTAATAACTTGAGCATAACATGGGAGGAATAAAAGATGATTAAATAGTTTCATATTAATAATCCCACTTGAGTGAAACTTAACAATGTAAGTTATAATAGTATAAAAATTTTATTTAATATCCTAACTAATATCGTAATTATTTAATGAATAATACAGGATGCCAAAATCATACCATCAAGGCCTCTTCTAAGAAGATTACAAAAATGGGTAAGGCCTTAGCCAAAACATGGTCTAGTTTGTCTTATGATACCTACCAATACATCGAGGGGATGTAGAGCACCCTTCTGATCAATTACTAAGCCCAATGAATTTCTCATATGAAATTTGGGAAACAAAACCAATATAAACATTCCTATTGAAACTAACATTCAAAAATTAATCTCTTTCCCTATTCAATAAATATAATCATAAACAATCAAATGTAATAGGTTGAATTGTATCTAAATAGTACATACCAAACAAACTCATTATAAAACCTCCATATATATAATAAGGATGAAATTAAGAAAACAAAATCCTAATGAATAAAAATTATATCAATGGGTTCATATCATAAAAATATCTAAGAAAAAATTATTAAGGAAAATATTCCTTTTCACATTAAAACTATTATTTTGAAACTAAAATTGTAAAAACTCATTTTGAAAACAATTTTTTATCTAAAATTATACATTGAAACATATATAGTAATCATTTAAAAATTTTATTGGTCATAAAATATGTAAATTTGTTTCATATCATTGAGTTTAAAACAGTTATTCCTTTTACTTGAAAATAAAAAAACAAGCACTATTTTGAAAATCAAATGATGATTTCATTCAAATTATTTTTTAAAATTCTAGCATGGGTTAAAATAGATTTAAAAAAATTTATAATAATATTGAAAACATTTTTGATTTTTTCTAAAAAACATTATCAAGGAAGATAATTATTCCCCAGTGGAGACATCAACATCAACAATCCCGAATAATGATGAGATTGTGAAATAAACCATTACTACTTTATAATCCGTTAAATCCTATGTTCTATGAAAGAAATAACACCAAATGAAACTTTAGATACCATTTAGAAAAATATATTCATTATACAATATATTAAAATGTGTACACCATATAAAATAAACAAGTGGTGAACACGACATATGTCTCGTAGAAGTAAATTTGAGATGAGAAACCCTTACCTCACACTTTCCATTATATTCACAAGATTTAACAACCTGTATAATTTCTAATAGAAAAATATTAGTTTATAACATAACCATATTCATATTTAATATACAATATATAATTATCTTTGTGAAATTTTTTAATAATATTTCATTATTTCGCCTCTTACAGGTGTAAACTACTTCATTTTCTCATGCATGACATGTCATGTATGTCCAGGTTCATTTTCATATGATCTAGTTATATCATATCTAAAATTATATTAAGGTCATATATATCATATTTATTCATTATATAAATTTTTAGAGTAATTCTTGAAAAGTACAAATGGAAAATGATTCACATCACATTGTAATGATGGTAGGCCATACAAAGAGAAGAGTGACAGTATAATTCCAATAATGATTGAAAGGATAAGGATGTGGATGTTATTTTAATTTTTTAAAATAATATATTTCATTTCATCATTATAAATATATATTTATATATATCCATCATTATATCCATCTATGTAAATTGGTGATTCAAAATAAATTACACCGCCTCTTGGAGAAGTCTCACACACGATGATTTCATTTTTCATAGGATTGATTAAAGGTAAAATATCATTGTATCATAATCATAATAACATCTCATTATATATATGAAACATTTTTAATTAACTCATCATGCTAACGACACATGAAGGATAATTGGAAGAAGAAGAAAAGATAAATGGGGCGATAAAGATGATTACCTATACTACGATATACATCATTAGATCTATTCTTAAGTGATATAGAGTTTTAATTTTGTAAGGAAGAATACATCAGGAACATAAATAATTATTTTTATAAGATAAATGGGATATTTTTTTTCAATTTATAGGGATCAATGTGGTGAAATGAGTTGAAGGAAGGAGCTCCCTTTTATAATTAGGGTGAGGGACAACCTTGGAAATCATGAATGTTTTTAATTATAATAAATTAACATTCAATTAAAATAAAAAAATGAAATTTTACTGAAATATAATATGATATGAGGTTTTAAAATAAATATAAAATAAAATTTTCACAAATTTTTATTTTATTTTAAACCTTGGCATTTTGAGTGAATTTGGATAAATTATTTTAATTTTAATTATGGTAACAATTTATTTATTATTAAAAGGCGTTAATTTTTAAATATAAAATATAAATTAGGCCATAAATGAATAATTTATGAAATTTTATATCAAATAAAAATATTTTTTTATTTTTTTTATTTTTTTATTTTTTTCAAATAATTTTATAAATTATTATTTTGATGAAACGTCAATAGTGTCAATTTTGGCACTATACATTACATTGACCTTAAGAAAAACAATAAAACTATATAAATTTGAAATAAAAAATTTAACACCCCATTAAAATGTTATTACAATCTATAAAATTCTTTTATGACATTTATTATTTCAAATTATATTTATTTTAATATTGTTAATATTATTTATTTGATTGTTTCATTAAGGACATAATTACCCCATAATAGGTTAATAATTATTTATGTTAATTAATGATTCCATAAATATTATAAATAAACAAAAATTATGTAGATAAATATTTTATCTTTCCAAATAATATCTATAGTGGGATATATATTAAAAATTACACCATACTAGAAACAATATATTTAAAAAAAGTATGAATGTGACATAAGTTTTTTTTTCTAGAAATGAAATATTCTAAATATCCTAAACTCATCGAAATAGTTACAAAATTCATAAATAAATTTATATTATGAATTTATTTTTTTATAAAAATGGATACATATATTCTTTTATAAGAAACCTTTTACATTATTTAGACACATAAGATATATTTAAGACAAAGAAAGTGTCATTTTTTTGACAATGATTGATTTTAATAATATAAAAGTCATTTTGATGGATGAGTGTCTATTAAATAACTACAATTAGATCCATATGTGTTATAGGTTGAATATAAATCATAGAATAAAATCTGTTTAGGTTTTATGGTAATTACCCTATCCTTATTACATTATTTTTACCATAAATTAACATATTTATCCTTAATAGTAGTAATAAAAAATTACAGTTGTTATCATTCATATTTTACAAAACTAGTACAATAATATTGAATAAATTTGTAAATTCTAATTACAAATATGGAATCCATTTTTGTAAATTCAAAATAAACAAGTGGATGAATTTAATTTAAAATAAAACTAATAAATCTCAACTAAAAATTGATTTCATAAAAATGTATTTTTAAGCCCAAAAACGTACATTTACCAAATTAAGGTATAATGATGAATAAAATAAAATAAAATAAAAAAATTTATAACTAAATATTTTTTAAGTCACATAAAGATAAAAATTAAAATCGTGAATAGAATTTAAATAGAATGAAATTGGTAGTTTTATAAAAATCAGTATTTTTTAATATTCATTGGAAAATAAATTTTTTCAAAAAAATAACAAAAAATTCACCCTAAAATAATTTTGGAATTAGGATTTTAAAAATTATTTTTTTGTGCAATATAATTTATAAATTTGTTAATTTTAATTGTTTAGACCACTGTTTCATTATAATCCGGTAAAATTGTATTTAGAAAAATATTTTATTTCATGCATAAACATAAATTTGTTATTCTCTTATTTATATGTGATATTTTGGATGAATTTAAATATATATATATATATATTTAATAAAATGTTTAATAATGTTCATTAATGATTATTTAATGTCTATTTTAGAAAAACAATAATGTTATATTGTTCGTTTAAGCTTGGTATTTAATTAAATGGATGTTATCGAAGATATAGAATTTAAAAAGAGGAATAACATAAAATATTGAGGTGTTTCATTCTACCATACTTCAATAAATTCAATCCTCAAAATATTGAAATTTAAAATTTAAAATAAAAGGTTGGTACATGTAGATTATATTTTGAGAAACCAACATTATAAATAAGATTAATAAAATATTCTATTATTTATATGGAAAGGGAAATGAAACTTTAACCACAGAATTAAGCTTTAGAATAAGAAAAAATTAGTTGGAAGTGAAAACAGGTATAGGGAAGTGAAATATAACTATCATTTTATGATGTAGAGTGATATAGAAAATGGTCATTATAAATATAATCTACAACAAACCATAAATCTATGATCTGTAAGAAGATCATTGATTTCTTGGAAATAAATGTATATAAATTTTTTCTCAAATTTTTTTTTCATAGAGATGGTTAATTCTTTTAGATACTAGAGAAAGAACATAATGAAATACACTTATATTACATTTAGAGTTTTAAATTTTACTTCAGTTTCAACTAAAATATCATTTTTTCCCTAATGGAAGAGTATGATTTTTTACATAATGTACAATATTCAACCTATATTGAGTTGAAAATACAAAAAAGAATTAAAAAATATTACACTACTATTTATACTTTGAATAAAACTATCATGGTTAGTAAAATATAAAATAATCCCCCAAAAATTAAACCACCATATGTGGAAAAAAAGAGTAATCTCCCAAAATTCAACAAAAGTATACACAATTAAACTAACATCATTAAAAATAAATTCTTACTATTACACAATAATATTCCCCCTTAATATTGAATCCAAATAAATTTTAATATTTTATCAAATATTATTCGATGATAAATTTAAAATTCCTGTCAAAAAATGTGCATTACCTAGATATATAATATCTAAGATAGGCTTATAATAATGAATCACTATAAATTATAATAAAATTAAACATAACTTCAAAAGAAAATTCAACCATTATTCCAAAAATAATTTTACATAGTATTATGATTACATCAATCATAAAGGGTTCCTAGAATGAAATTGTAGATCATTCATAAAATAGATTAATTAAAAATAAAATTTCATGCATACAGGGTCTTTACAGAGGCTAATGGTAGGAACGATAGCCTTTTCAACCTTTAGTTGTGTGTTCAATCCTTATGACCTTTTCGGATGCAATGATTTATCATCTGGCCTAAATTTTGTCCTTTTTAATCTATGTTAATATATTCCTTACAAAATATCCAAAATATTTGATAAACATCTTCAAAAATAAACATAATATACTGAACATTAATGATATGTTTAAACCTCAATGGTTATATTATACATTTCATTTTGTATCCCCAATACTATAATAATCCATAATTACCTTAAGATGAAATATCATATAAACCATAAAGGTTATCCTTACCTTTATAATTTTTTCCATAAAATATAAAGTCATTATTACTTAAATAGTATTTTCACATAAATATATACTAAACTAATGGGTAGTATTGTAAAAATATTTTTCCAAAAATTTTATTAATATTTATTAACACCCATAAAACCTTTATAGGGTGTTTAATAATATAATCATATGGGCGGAATTAATTTCATTTAACCATAATGGTGTATATAATGATTAATTTAATGAAAACATATATGCTGCAAAAATCAACACAATTCCATAAATGTTTCATAATTATTTTAACCATTATATAATCTTTGAAATATTTCATCAAAATATTTTGTATCATATTAAATTTTAATACAATTACCTTTGGTTCCTTCTATTTAATAACACCAAGAAAATGCATATTCTTCATACCATAATAATTATAGTTATATTATAAAAAAATCAGGAAATTGTATTTAAATAATTTCTAAATAATGACTCATTTTTCTCAGTCTATGAGTTTTTAGGGTTATCCTTGTTTATCCATTACCAATTATAAAGGATGTTATCTAATACATAGACATATCATCAATATCTATTCCTAGGTTTATGTTCCATAATCTATGTTCTCCAAAATCATGTTCCCAATGATTCTACTAAACATTTTCTAATACAAACTATAGAGACATAGAACCCATTATCCTATAGTTTGTTATTAATTTATTGTTTTGGAACTGGATCCGGGGAATAAATCCCAGATTAATGAATTGTTTAGTTTTCTTGGAAAACTATATACATAACATAAATTCAAATTATATTTAAAAATATAAAATATAAAAATAATTTTCTACATTAATTCATTTTTCCCTTTGTATATCCATGCTCAACAGGAAAATACCTCCTCAAATACTTGGGAAAAATAATACATAATTAAGGGGTGAGAATAGTTTCTTGGTAAGAATAAAAATATAGTATAATCTATGAGTAAATATGTAATAAAGAATATGTCTAGATAAATAATAGAAACATAGGTCATTTAATCAATAACTTAAGCACAATAAAAAAAATAAAGATTATCAAATAATTCCATATACAAAATCAAATAAGAATGTAAAAAACCCATGGATATCCTACTCATTGATTAATCTCATTAAATTTTCACAAATTATCTCATAATGATGGAATTCATAATGTGGGATGTCTAAAACATACCGGCATGGCCTTAACTAAGAACTCAACAAAAATGGGAAAGGCCTCAACCAAAACCCTATCTAGTTTGTCTCATGCGACCTATTAATGCACTGAGGGGATATAATAGGACCTTACGATAACATACTAGGTTAATAGATTTCATACAATGATGAATGTGAAGAAAAAGAATCATGGAGATTAATATTGAAAATATAATTCGAAATGAAAACACTTTCCCCATTCAATTAACATAATATTATACTATCATGGGTAATATAGTGAATGATATTAAAATTGTATTTATATAGTAAAAATGATCATAAATCATCAATATAATTAATATGTATGATATTAATAAAACATATCCTCGTTGGATTATAATTACAAAAAATGGATGAGGGGATAAAAATATTTTTTTAAAACATTCTTGAGGAAAATATTCTTTTTCGATTTGAAAATGACTTTTTACAACATAAATTACACAAAACATTTTGAAAATTAAATTTTATAAAAATAAACATTGAATTATATAAAAGTGTCTATAAAACATTTGATTGTTCATAAATACTATAAATTCTATTTATGTCATAAATGTTAAAAAAATATTCCTTTCACTTTTCAATAAATTCCAAAAGAGAATCATTTTAAAAATGAAAAAATAATCCATTTAAAAAATTTGGTAGAAGTGAGGAATAAGTTAAAATTATAATAACCAATTATAAGAGAATATTAAAACTCATTTTTTGAAAACAAAACACTAATAATTAATGGGAATTTTTTCCATCGGAGACTTAAATATAAACTATCCTATATAACGACGAGGTTGTGAAATAAACCATTACCACTTTGTAATTATTTGTATCCTATGGTAAATGATAGAAATTAC
This sequence comes from Viscum album, assembly GCA_963277665.1. Classification (NCBI taxonomy): domain Eukaryota; kingdom Viridiplantae; phylum Streptophyta; class Magnoliopsida; order Santalales; family Viscaceae; genus Viscum; species Viscum album. Next base: position 109,979,553 of record OY728132.1, on the reverse strand, counting down.
TTAAAATTAAACATTATATAAAATTAAAGAGAATAAATTTAAAATATATCAAAATAAAAAGGGTTAGTAATTACATCACACAAATGAAATAATTTGTGACCTTGACATATGTCTCACATAAGTGAAAGTGATATTAGAAACCCTGAAATTGTTATTTCTAAAAGTTGAACATGATTTATCATACTGTATAACGGTTTAAATCATTTGAATAATTTTTAGAATAACTATATTCATGTTTATAATAACATCTATAACTCTCTTATATCATTCATCTCATATTGGTTAATAATATTTTTTAATTACCAGCGTTTCGGGTGTCAACTCATTCATTTTCCTTTGTATCTTTTTTTGGAAACTACAGATTATTGTATATAAGAAATAGTTTGGTCATATATGGAATTATATTAAGGTCATATATATCATATTTATTCAAAATACTCATTTTTGTAATCATTATATGATTTTGTACATTGAAAATGGGTGGCATTGTATTATGGAGATGGTAGGCCATACATACGTAAGAGTGAAAATATAATTATCAACATTGTTGAAAGGTTAAGGAAGTGGATGGTATTTTAATTTTTTACAGAATAAATATCATTTCATTATTATCATATATATCTTTTTTATCAATAATTTTATCTATCCATGTAAAGTGGTGATGGAAAAAAATTACACTACATTTTGGAGACGGTACGTCGTATGTATGCACGCACTGTGCTTTAATTTTTCATAAGATTGCTAAAAGGTAGAATATTGTAGTCCCATACTCATAAGAACATCTAATTATATATATATATGATATTGGTGTTATAAGGACCGAGCCTTAAACCTTACATAATACAGAATTAAATGAATAATTCACATTGAGGATCTTTTCAAGAATTGATTTTTAGAGAATTGGGACATAACTATTACCTAACAAAAGATTATAATGTAGAAACTTCTACATAGTTTCCATTTTTTACAAAAAATGAACTCTAAAAAAATAGTCATGTCTAGTTCCATGTTTAAGATAACATGATTTTTCCTTGATCCCATCCTTGACCCTATTCTAAATTATGTCCTGTGAAAAACATTTCAAATACATGGGATGAACATAAAAATCTCAATAAGGGATACACAAAGAAGGAAAACTGTTAGTTTTTCAATACAACAAGTAAACCATGAATACTTTAACATAAGTAATACTTTTCACCTTTATGAAGTAGTAAATACTCTTCACAGAATAAAAGGTCATTACTTACCCTTTTTGTAACCAAAAGATTACCACAAAACCCATATAAAGAACACATAACATATAAAGGTAACTTCTGACATAAGCATACATAAATGGAATAACCATAGGGTCTAAGTCCACACATATCACTAAATGGAATAGCCATACGACCGACTTCCATACCCAATGAATTGGAGGTTATAACATAACCACCCGTCCTGGTATTCACGATACCACCCGTCATATGGTTTATCACGTAACCACCAATAAAATATCCAAGTACCATTTCAGCACATAAAAAATTTCAAATATAAAAATTTCACCCATAAAATTTCATTTTCAATCAGAAGAAGTAATTTCAAGATATTGAAATAATCAATCCAATTTCAAAAACCATTTAAAGAAATATTTTTGAATCCAAGTGTCCCATACCACTTTGAATCTTTTAATGGAATTATAATTTTAAAACATTAATTTCCATATAAATAAATAGTCAAAACCATTTTATGAACGTGGAAATTAAAGATAAATATTTATAATGATAAATATTTAAAACATTTAAAAATGATATTTTTGTAAAAGAGTTTTTAACAAAACGAGAGACCCTTGAATACAAATAATTGTAGAATAAAATTTAATAAGAACATTATAATATCTTGAGAATAAAGGGATTCATGATATAATATGTCTAAGGACAGTATATACACCATATAAGGGTGGATTTGGTGCATAAAAAAATGAAGTGTCAATGGAAATGTAAATTGAGATGAAATCCCTTATAAAGATGGTATCCTTAAATTATGGAAAACTAAATCTCATAATTATGTGTGACAAATATAAATACACAAAATATAAGTGGATATTAAGTGTAAAACAATCTGATGTCATTCACACATATTCATTGGATGACATATTTCATAAGTACAAGTTGAACCCAAAGAATTGAAATTGGATTAAGAAGCTCCCATGCAAAAATTCGACAACCTAAAGACGTCACATTAAAACTCAGATTCTGAGTTGATGAGAGAAAAAAGGGTATCCCATCACTTAGAAATAAAATTTACAGCAATAAATATATAGAAGAACATATCCCAACATAAGAATATGTTAATTAAAAGACATAACAAAAAGAAGCCTTTTAAAAGAGAGGAGGGTGAAAGGTTCCCTTACCGATTTGGTAACTTACGAAAGATACACCACATGAAAGAAGGATCATAAAATGAAGATGTAAATAACCATAAATTAAAGTATCTTTGACAAAGAATACAATCATGGGCAGTACATACACCACACAAAATGAAGTAGTGGAAAATATAGCATGAATCTCACAGGGATAAAAAGTGAGATGAAAAACCTTTTACCACGTTGTAATCAATCGAGTCGTATGACCCAAAGTTAATAAACCCCAAATTACTCACTGAATACCATGAATACAATGATGGTCATGATAATATATATCAAAAGGTAGTGAAAAATACACCACATGAAATAAATAAGTGGCGAACAATGGAAATCTCATGGAATTAAAAGTGAGATAAGAAATCCCTTACAAAAATTTGGAAGCCTAACGGCGCCACTTAAAAATTCTTAAAATGAATTGATGTGAGTAATAGGGGGTCTCTAATCATATAAAAATACAAATTACAGTATGGTGAATATAAAATAACATCCTACAACATAAGAACATGGAGTCTAAAATAAATTACATAAAAGAGATTACTTAAAAAGAAAGAGAGAGGTCAGATCTCGTACCTCGTGTCCGACTTGAATCGATCATTCTTTAATCTCCTGAATAATAAACTAAAGATAATTTATACTTGATTAAGAACCTTTTTAATTTTTATTATTCCTTTTATATCACTCATTATCATGTTATAAATATTATGTAATCATTTATGTTAATAACGTCCATTTTGTCGATATTTGGTACTAGAGTAAAAAATCAACTTCTTATAATCACATGTTGTTCATGTGGTCAATGGTTCATTATATCCAGAATGATATTCATTATTTTGATATCATATATATCATATATATCTAGTATATACATGTATTTATAATAGTACATAACATTTAGAGGTAAGAAATGAAATGTACCGTTCATGGAGACGGTAAGCCGTACGTACGCAAGAATGCTACTTTCATTTCTATTTCTTATTTTAATGAAAATAAAACATAATGATTCATAGGTAAATTATAATCCAGTATAATATCATATATAATATCATTAACTCCATCCTTTATTCATCCCACATAAGGCATTAACGAATCAAATCACTTTGAGGGGGTAGTAGTCTGCACTTCCTGAAATGAGATTATCGTATTTACCCACTATAGAAACCATAAAATAATTCTATAAAAAGAAAATATAGAAACATAAATAAAACCTAAACATAATATATATCATATATAAATATAGTTCCATCATAATGGACACCATGAGAGGTAGTTGGATATATTTTAATAGTCATCGTTTCGTGAGGCGTTAGTTTTCCATCCATAGAAACATTATGTTCTTCATCCATTAGACAGAGGTTTGTGTAAGTGTAGCTAGAATCATTCACATAACTACATCCTATTAAATTTAAGATTCTGATGTGGTTACAAAATAAATGAATAAAAAGATCTTAGGGGTTGGAGATGTAAAATAAAAGAAAATAATTTAAGAGAAACCGTTACATTTAATTTGGGTAACTTCCTTTGGTTTGAACCAAAAGGACTTATTGAAGTGCCTTATGCCTAAGGTAAGGATTTTAGGGGGAGGATATGGATTTAGGGAGCTTTATTTGGCAGAGGTTGGATGAGAAAAATGTCTTGAGAGGTGTGAGTAATTGGTTAGAAGTGGTGTCTTTTTATAAGGGGGAGGAGGGGCTCTTTAGGAAAGTGTGAAACTATTATTTTATTATATAATTATATTCGGTTTCTAATGATCCAAAAATAATTATAGATGAAGATAAGATGACTCATGGTAGAAATAAAATCATCCAATCATATTTTGACATGTTTTGGATATTATTTTAATCATTATAATCTTATTTATTTAAATTATTTATTAATGAGGTAAATACTGCATCATTATTATGTCATAAATAATTAAATTTATTTGTTCTCTAAAAATTAAAAAAATACCATGATGTAGGAAATATTTTTATATTTACAATGAATATGTATAGTCGAAAATATAACTTATATAACACCATATAAAAATTAATTACTAAACGATTTTTGTTAATGTCAATTTTGTCTTTGCATTAAATTAATTAATCTAAATTGTCATTATCAAACCCAAGTGGATCAATGGGGTCCTGAAATTGACTCAAATATGACCATTGACTTTAATGACACAAAAAAAAGGTTTGGAAAAGTGTTAAGGTAATTTTGAATTATTATAATATTGTTTTTACCTTGATTATCCTATTTACATTTAATCGTGGTAAATAAAAGTCAAAAGTAACTATTCACCATACATTATTTTAATCTTAATGAACCACATTTTACTTCTTGATAACAACCATGTATGTTGGATTTTTTAAATTCAATTCACAGAAGTGGTAAAATTTCATTAAAATTAAAAAGTTAGTTTTTTTAACTTCTACTAAGTGGTTTCACTATTCATCAAAAATAGAAGTTTTTAAAAAAAATACCAAATATTTTCCCTAAGCTATATTTGATATTCAGATTTCAAAAATGATGTCTATTTTGACAAATTCAAAACATAGAAGTGGAATTAATTAATTTTAAAATTATTTTCCGTTTTTAAAACAAATAGCGTGTTTTAAGAGACAATAACTATCAAAAGATTGATACTTGTTTATGTCAAATTTCAAAGTGAAATTAATTACAATGAACTAAATTGTATTAAATGGTAAAAATATATTCTAATTAAACATTAAAACCAATTAAAAAAATAATCTAACCATAAAAATAAATTAGATTAAAACACAGTTCTGAATTAAAATACAATATTTTTCACTATTCATTAGAAAATGAACTTTATCAGAAAAATTTCAAAAAATTTCACAAAGTAAATTTTTATTTCCCCATTCTAAAAAATATTATATTTGGTCAAATATAATGTATTAAAGTGACCAAAATTAGATTTAATGAGGTTTTTCCATTAAAAGGTGGTTAATAGGCCTTTTAATGTAAATTATGCTTAAAATTAGATTCATTCACATTTTAAGCCTCTAACATTTATTGGATAAATGTAAATACATATAAAAAACATGTATAATCATATATTTTTTTATTTTTATTCATTTCCTCTAAAACAAAAGCTAGGAGTCAACAATCATTTCAAATAATAATATTATATTATTAGTGTGCAACGCAAGATTTCAAAGAAACCAGTTGTTGCGTATCAGGTATGCTATCGAACATAGCAACCCATTTAAAGTAAAATTAATATTTAATTCAAAAATTTTAATAAATATGAAAATTTCATATTCTTCATTTATCTGGTATGTTACATCCTTCCCTCCTTTTGGAAATTGTGTCCTCGCAATTTAAAAATTAGGCTCGTGAACTTCATTGAAAGCCCCATATCGATAAAGAGTCAATAAAACTATCACTTTAAAATAAAGGAATAGAAGTAAAAAGGTTACCCTAGACAACAGATAATTGGATTCCTTGAAAACATGGATATGGAGGAGAAAAAAAACCTTCAGGTTTTGACGGAGAGTGATAAAAAACATGTTTAGGAGAAAGTTAACCACCAGAAATTCACAAAATTGTGATGGGTTAAACAGTCTTTTATTCCCCAGTAATAAAAGTTAATAGACAAGGTTTTTGTTTTTAGTTACTTTTTTTTGGGGAATTTATTTATGAGCTTAAATAAATACATAAGGAAATATACTTACATGTCATGTAGAAATTCATCTTTAATGAGATTTCTAACACAAACTTATATTTTCTCCAAACGATGAGTATTCAAGATGACTTTTTTTACATTAAAAGTGATATAATCAACTTCAAGAGAATCAAATAATCCAAAAAATATGAACAATATATTTCCCTTGTCTTTATATATTAACTAAAACCAAAACATTTAGTACAAGATCAGATAATCCCCTAAAAAGATAAACTTTTACATAATGAAAAACTACTCTTAATCTCTAAAATTTGTCTAACAAAACCCAAAGTTCTACAAAGACCATTCAATAAAAATTTATCCTTAAAAAATCTTCAATGCAATCCAAACTAGGATTGAAACCCAAATCTTTGAAGGATTTAATCACATAGTCTTCCAAGATAAATCTTAACATTTATCTCCAAATCACACCAGTTACTCTTAAAGTCTATTATTGAAAAGTAATTAACCTAATCACATATCCTCCAAGATAGGTTAATAATTTTCATTTATAACCCAAAATAAACTTATTCTTGATTCATAAGATCATATAACTAAAAATAGTAAGTCATACTAACAAGGGACTTCAAGTATTCTATTGGTAGTAAATAAATACCAGTCGCACTTTGGTTGTTGGTTCGATTCCCACAGCTTCGTCTGACGCGACGGGTTGTCACACGGTCTACGTGTTGTCCTTTTTAAATAATGATACAATTTTATAACATTCACCAAAAAAATATAAATTCATCAAAAATAACCATTACATATTTTAACCACAAATGTTATCTAATAACTTTCATTTTTCATCCTAAAAAGTATTAACTGGTAATTGCCTCAAATTCAAGGATCATATAAACTGAAATAGTTCTTTATAACTATATACACAAAAAAATATAATTTTTCCTTGAATAAAATTTTCATATATCAAACATCAGGGTTACACATACTATAAAGAGTCTTCTAATGTAATCACATCGTCAAAAGATCCTTAATATTTTTAAGCATTTCACCATACTAGAATCTACCATAACTCTTGAATCACTTATATGTGGACTTCTTACTCATTCAAAATTATTCATGATCCATTAAACATTCCTTTCCAACTTATTTTTAAATAATTCTTTCCTACAATAAAATCCTAAATCATATCCTAATATTTCAATAATAGGAAAACATTTCTTTAAGAAATAATCCATACCTTTCATTGGTCATTTTCAGTTTCTTCATCCTCAATTGGAATGGCATTTGGTATTGGAAAACAAATATTTTTATGATCTTGGTGATCCCATTCCCAAAACTTCTTCATAGGACATGTGTTTTCCAAATGACCATGCACACAACATTTAAAACATTCAATTGACCCTCCAGAAAGAACTTCTTTCCCTTTCCTAGAGTCAACTGGATGCTTCCTTTTTCCATGGTTGTTTCTTGATTTATGACCTTCATTCCCACATCTATTGCATATTCTTGTCCCTTTTAAGCACTTTACTAGGTGTTTCTTTCCACATCCTTGACACATAGGTTATTGAACATACTTACCTTTATGATTGTTACCTGAAATTTTGTATGGATTTGTTTCTCACAAATAGGATGCCTTATAAATATCACCAAGGTTCATATTTTCAATCACGAATCTAGATAGTTTGTTGAGAATAACCACAAGAGTTCTCATTGCATATATCATGTCATTTAGTTGCTCGTTTAGAAAACTATCATAGTTATCTTCACATTAAATGTTACTTTGGTGCCTACTAGATCCATCCATTTACTAAAACCAAAAATCTCAGTGAGAGTATATCAATAAAATCATCATATAATATCTTATGAGGAGGGTAAATACTTATTCATGTTATGTTAAACTCATTCAAAATAATTATGACTCTTTATAATATGATAACCATTATGGTTATGTTACTTATACTTAGATAACACCCTAACCTCTAAAGTTTTCTAAACTGACCTTTGATACCAACTATAAGGACCCAGCTTTAAACCTCACATAATATTGAATTAAATGAATAATTCACATTGAGGATCTTTTCAGGTTTAGAGTTTTAATGAATTAGGACATAAATATTACATCTCAAATATTAAAAAGTAGACACTTCTACACAGTTTCTATTTCATTTACAAAACATGAAATCTAAAAAAAAGAGTCATGTCTACTTCCATGTTTAAGACAACATTACTTTTCCTTGATCCCATCCTTGACCCTATTCCACATTATGTCCTGTGAAAAACATTTCAAAAACATAAGATGAACATAAAACTCTCAATAAGGGATACACAATGAAAGAAAACTATTAGTTTTTCAAAACAACAAGTAAACCATGAATAATTTAACATAAGTATCACTTTTCACCTTTATGAAGTAGTAAATACTCTTCAATGAATAAAAGGTCATTACATACACTTTTTGTAACCAAAATATTACCATAAAAACCATATAAAGAACAAATAACATATAATGGTAACTTGGGACATAAGAATACTTAAATGGAATAACAATACGATTGACTTCCACACATATCACTAAATGGAATAGCCATACGACCGACTTCCATGCCCAATGCATTGGGGGTTATAACGTAACCACTTGTCCTGGTATTCACGGCACCACCCGTCATATGGTTTATCACGTAACCACCTGTCAAATGTCCAAGTACCATCATAACACATAAAATATTTCAAATATAAACATTTCACCAATAACATTTTATTTGAAATCAGAAGAAGTAATTTCATGATATTGAAATAATCAATCCAATTTCAAAAAAACCATTTAAAATAAGATTTTTGAATCAAAGTGTCTCATACCACATTGAAGATTTTAATGGAATTATAATTTTAAAACATTAATGCCCATATAAATAAATACTCAAAACCATTTTAAAAACATGGACATTAAAGATAAATATTTATAATGATCAATCATTAAAACATTAAAAATGATATTTTTGTTAAAGAGTTTTTAACAAAATGAGAGACTCTTGAATACAAATAATTCCAGAATAACATTTAATAAGGACAATATAATATCATGAGAATAAAGTGATTGATGATATAATATATCAAAGGAATGTATATACACCATATAAGAGTGGATTTGGTCCATAACAAAAATGAAGTCTCAATGGGAATGTAAATTTAGATGAAATCCCTTATAAAGATGGTATCCTTAAATTAAGGAAAAATCAATCTCATAAATATGTGTGACAAATATATATACACAAAATATAAGTGGATATTAAGTGTAATGCAATCCGAGGTCATTCACACATTTTCATAGGATGACATATTCAATAAGTACATGTTGAACCCAAAGAATTGAAATTGGGTTAAGAAGCTCCCATGCAAAAATTCGACAACCTCACAACATCACATTACAATTTAGAAACATAGTTGATGAGAGAGAAAAGAGTATCCTATCACTTGGACATAAAATTTACAGCAATAATGACATATAAGAACATATCCCAACATTATAAGATGTGAATTAAAATACATAACAAAAAGAATTCTTTTTTAAGAGAGGAGGGTGAAAGGTTCCCTTACCGATTTGGTAACATACAAAACATACACCACATGAAAGAAGGATTATACAATGACAATGTAAATAACCATAAATTTAATTATCTTAGAAAAATAATTCAATCATGGGTAGTACATACACCACACAAAAAGAAGTAGTTGAAAATATAGCATGAATCTCACGGCGATAAAAAGTGAGATGAAAAACCCCTTACCACGTTGCAATCAATCGAGTCATATGAACAGAAGTTAATAAACACCAAATGAATCACAGAATACCATGAATATAATGATAGTCATGATTATATATATCAAAAGGCATTACACAATACACCATATGCAATAAATAAGTGGCAAAAAATGGAAATCTCCCAGAATTAAAAGTGAGATTAGAAATCCCTTACAAAAATTCAGCAGCCTAACAACACCACTTAAAAATTCTTAAAATGAATTGATGAGAGTAAGAGGGGGTATCTCATAATAAAAAAAATACAAATTACAGTATGGTTAATATAAAATAACATCCTCCAACATAAGAACATGGAGTTTAAAATAAATGACATAAAAGAGAGTACTTGAAAAGAAAGAGAGATGTCAGATCCCTTACCTCGTGTCTGACTTTACACGATCGTTCTTTAATCTTCTGAATAATAAAATAAAGTTAATTTATACTTGATTAAGAACATTTTTCAAGTTTATTATTACTTTTATATCACTTATTACCATGTTATAAACATTATGTAATCATTTATGTTAATAACGTCCATTTTGTCGATATTTGGTACTAGAGTAAAAAATGGACTTCTTATAATCACATGTTGTTCATGTGATCAATGGTTTATTATATCCAGAATTATATTATTGATTTGGATATCATATATATCATATATATCCAGTATATTTATGTATTTATAATAGTATATAACATTTAGAGGTAAGAAATGAAATGCACTGTTCATGGAGACGGTAAGTTGTACGTACACATGAACGCTACTTTCATTTATATTTCTTATTTTAATGGAAATAAAACATAATGATACATAGGTATATTATAATTATAGTATAATATAATATATAATATCTTTAAATCTATCCTTTATACAACCCACATAAGGCATTAATGAATCAAATCACTTTGAGGGGGCGATAGTCGGCACTTCTTCAAATGAGATTATAGTATTTACCCACTATGGAAACAATAAAGGCATGATATAAATAGAAAATACAGAAGTATAAAGAAAACATAAACATAATATATATTATATATAAATATATTTCCATCATAATGGCCACCATGAGATGCAGTTGGATATATTTGAACAATCATCGTTTCGTGAGGCGTTATTTTTCCATTCACAGAAACATTATGTTCTTCATCCATTAGATGGAGGTCTGTGTAATTGTAGCTCGATTACATCTCATAACAACATCCTAGTATATTTAGGATACTTATGTGGTTATGAAAGAAAGGAATAAAAAGAGTTTATGGGTTTGAGAAGTAAAATAAAAGAAAACAATTTAAGAGAAACTATTACCTTTAATTTGGGTAACTTCATTTGGTTTGAACCAAAAAGACTTCTTTATGTGCCTTATGCCTAATGTAAGGCTTCTAGGGGGAGCATAAGGATGTAGGGAGTTTAATTGTGTAGAGTTTGGACGATCCAAATGGCTTTAGAGGGGTAAGGAATAGGATATAAGTGGTGTCCTTTTATAAGAGGAAGGATGGGATCTTTAGGAAATTGTGAAACTATTATTTTTTTATATAATTATATTCGGTATCTAATGGTCAAAAAATCATTAAAGATGAATATAAGATGACTAATAGTAGAAATAAAATCATCCAATCATAATTTGACTTGTTTTGGATATTATTTTAATCATTATAATTTTACTTATTTAAATTATTTATTAATGAGGTAAGTACTGCATCATTATTATGTCATAAATAATTTAATTTATTTGTTGTCTAAAAATTAAAAAAAATACCTTGATGTACGAAATCATTTTATATTTCCAATGAATATTTATAGTAGAAAATGTGACTTATATAAAACCATATAAAAATTATTTACTAAAAGATTTGTGTTAATGTTAATTTTGTCATTACATTTAATTAATTAATCTAAATTGTATTTATCACACCCAAGTTTCTCAATAGGGTCCCAAAATATACCCAAATATGAACATGGTCGTTAATGATTCATAAAATAAGGTTTTTAAAAAAGTTAAAGTAATTGTGAATTATTATAATATTGTTTTTACCTTGAATCAACCTATTTAGCTTTAACCGCGGTAAATAAAAGTCAAAAGTTACTAATCACCAAAAATTATTTTCATCTTAATGGACCAAATTTTACTTCTTGATAACAAAAATTTATGTCGGATTTTCGAAATTCAATTAATAGAAGTGGTAAAATTTTATTTAAATGAAAATGTCAGTTTTTTTAACTACCACTAAGTGGTTTCACTATTCATCAAAAATTGATGTTTTTCAGAAAAATACTAAAAATTCAGCCTAAGATATATTTGATATTAAGAATTCAAAAATGATGTCTATTTTTTAAAATTCACATCATATAATTGGACTTAATTAATTTTAAAATTAATTCCCTTTGTTAAAACAAATAGCATATTATTAAGAAACGATAACTATCAAAAGATTGATACTTGTTTATGTCAAATTTCAAAGTGAAATTAATTCCAATGACAAAAATTGGATTAAATGGAAAAAATATATTCCAATTACACTTTAAAAACAGTTAAAAATATTATATAACAATATAAATAAATTATATTAAAACAAAGTTTTGAATTAAAATACAATATTTTTCACTGTTCATTAGAAAATGAACTTTATCAGAAAAATTCCAAAAATTTACACAAAGTAAATTTTTATGTCCCCATTCAAAATAAAGATTTTATCTAGTCAAATATAATGTATTAATGTGACCAAAATTATATTTAATGATGGTTCTCCATTAAAAGGTGGTAAATCGGCCTTTTAATGTAAATTATGATTAAAATTAGATTCATTCACATTTTTGGCCTCTAACTTTTATTGGATAAATGAAAATACATTTAACAAACATGTATAATCATATTGTAGTTAGTTTTATTCATTCCGACCAATAAAACATCTAAGAGTTAACTACCATTTAAAATAATAATATTATATTATTAGTGTGCAACGTAAGATTTCAAAGAAACATGTTGTTGCGTATCAGGTACGCTATCGAACATAGAAACCCATTTATAGAAAAAATAATATTTAATTCAAAAATATTAATAAATATGAAAATGTCATATTCTTCACTTATCCGGGATGTTACAGGTGTTAGTAATTTATTATGAAAAAATACATGTTGTGTATGTGAAAGAAGAAGAAAACTTGAAAGAGTCGATAAGAATGATTACCTCTTATTCAGTGAACTTTCTTCAGATCTCTTCTTAGGGGATCTAGAGTTGGTCTTTCCAAAGGACCATAATCCCATTAATATTACAAAGTATTTTTATTATATAAATGGTCAAATTTTGGTTGAGCTACAAGGATCAAATTATTAAAAGGAGGTGAAGGAATAAATGCCATATTATAATTGATCTCAAGAGAATCTTTATATGTCCTCAAAATATTAAATTAATTTAAATTTATTTTTCATCAAAATATAACCATATGGAAATATATTGTAATATAATATCAGATAAGGTCTAAATATCCTTAGAATATATAATTTTTACATGTTCAAGTTTTATTTTAATCCTCATCATTTTGATTGACTTTAGTTAACCTATATAAATTTTAATTATGGTAATAATATATTTAATATTAAAAGGTATGTGTTTTTACTCATTAAATATAAATTTGGATATAAATTAACAATTAATGAAATTTTAGACAATATAAAAAACACTTTAAATTTTGTTGATTTTTTATGATTTTTAAATAATTTAACAAAATATTATTTTGATAAAATATCCTTAGTTTCAAGTTTGACACTATTCATTACTTTTATCATATGAAAAAAAGATAACAATATATATTAGAAAAAATAATAAATACATACCTAATATTTCATAATAATACATAAAGTCTAGGTAGAACCTTAATTAAATAAAAATATATATTTTTTATTATTTTTAATATTATTTATTTTATATTTCCACTAATATACTAATTACTATATCATTGTAGTATAATTATTTAATGTATTTAATTAATCTTCAAAATTTAAAAGTAACATACCATGATATATATAAACCTTTTTTTATAATAACACCATATTAAAAATAATGTAGTTATTAAAAATTTAAACGTGGTATCTTTATCTTTTCATTAAATACAATAATATAAATACAATAACCTCATCCAAATGGTTTCAAAAGTAATAAATAAAATATTATCATAAATATAATCTAATTCTGTTGAAAATGGATACATTAATTCAATAATAATATACTATATTTCCCATGTGGATACATATGAGACATTTAAGAAAAATAAAGTGACTTTTTGTAACTTTTTGTTTTCATTTCATTAATTCAAAATTCATTTTTATGAAAAAATTTCCATTAAATAACTAAAATAGTAACCATATTTGTTAAGGTTCAAATATAAATCATCCAATCAAATTTTATAAATGTTTATGGAAATTTTATAATCCTTGTCCTAATAATTTCACCCTAAATAACCCTATTTACCCTCAACCGTGGCAATTAAAAATTTCCAAAGATACTATTCCTACATAAAAAAGGATTATATTTACTAAATTATAATATTATTGTTAAAAATAAGGAATCCATTTTTCAAAATTCATAACAAAAAAGAGGATTTTGTTAATCTAAAATTAAATAGATAGAATACAGCTAAAAACATTTCTATTGAAAAGGAATTTTTAAGCAAAAAAATGTACATAATAAAATATAAGTTATATTGATGATTAAAATAAAATAAAATATATTATTTATAACTAAATTTTATTAAATTTAAACTATTTTGAGATTAAAATCATAAAAACAATTTAATACAATTATATTGACAATTTTATAAAAATTGGTAATCTTCCCAATTCACTAAAAAATTAATATTTTCAAAAAAATACAAAAAAATCACATTAGAATAATTTTGAAACATTGGTTTAAAAACTGAAAAATATTTTTTTCAATAGAATTTATAAAACTCTGTTATTTTAGTTTTAAAATAAGTGCACCGTTAAAAGGCTGTTAAATTATCTTTGGAAAATTATAGCATTTTTATGCATATAATTGGATTTGTTCTTATCATATGACTTTGAAATATTTAATTCAAATTTAAAATTATATAAATTCTGTAATTTGGTTATTAATATTCATTCCATCCATTTTAATTGCTAGTTTAAAACAATAATAATATTTTATTGTTTGTTTATGTTGGGTATTATGTGTAACATAATCTATCAAAGATATTGAATTTAAACAAGAGAAATACTGTAAAATGTTAGTGTGTCACAAAATATATATCATAAATAAAAAAATAATTTTAGCAATTTTTTTCAAATTCTTTCATAAAATATATCATTGTTACAAATCATGAATAGTTATGATAAAAAAATACGACATCAATTTGATAAGACTATAGTATTCCATACATATGATAATCATTCCTATAATATTATAAGTAAAAGTGAATGAATAAGTAATTATTGGTCGATTATTATTATATTAAATAATAAATTTCATGATACATGTATTATTATATTTATATGGTAGTGATATTTTTTGAGGTGAAAAAATAAGATGAAAAGTTTAAGGATTAAAAAATACTCTTGTTTGGACCATGAAATTTTTATTTAAAGTCTGCATATAAATTAATGTATAATCTAACAATTTTTTAAATATTATTTTTAATATATTATACGACTCTAGGATGATAAAAAAGAAAATGTTTAGAGATTAATTATTTAGAAATATGAAAGGACTGGAGGGGTTGAAATTATTCAATTTTAAAAGTGATGAAAAAGGCTCTTTCATTAATTATAATTATTGTTCAATAATATTATTACACAACTTAATGTTAAATGGGTGAAAAACAGTGAAATAATATAGCTTTGTTGATATTATATTAATATAGTCTCCACCATTCATTTTACCACATGTTATAAACATGTTTTAACTCTTTTATTACATTTTATTTATTTTTTATTGTTTTTATATTATGACACCTTGAGATTTCATGACTATTTTTATTAATAAAATAAAATTCATTGATTTATAGGGTTACATGAAAAATAATGTTAATCATGAACAACATGTAACTCTATCATTGCATGTGTTACACATGACACTGTGTTTTAAATAAACCATGAAATATTATTAATATAATTATTAAAACTTGCCTGTTATAACCTATCCATTAAAAATGTTGATATAAATAATAATATATACATTTTAAATATTAATTAAAATGTGTTATATAGTGAAAACACATTGATGTTGGAATGCATAATTTTTAGTAGGGACCTTATATGTTTCATAATTATTGTTTTCTCAACAGAATTGTTTTAATGTCATTTCTTAAAAACAATAAAACTAATTTTCAATATTTTAGAAAAATAGTTTGATAAAATAAACAAAATTGTTGAATTAATAATCTCAAAATTATTTTGTATTAAATTGTGGTAATTTTTATAAAAAGTTCAAATTTTTGATTAATATTGAGAAATATTAAATTTTAATTCAAACTGCATTTTCATATGTTTTATTTTAAAAAATAAATTACATTTAAATTTGTTTTTGAAGAATAATTAGATCAATAATAAATTTTTAATACAATTTAGGTCATTATAAACATTTTTATATAGAAGTTATATATAAAAATGTGGTGATATTTTAAAAAATTTCACATTAAAAACATTCTTTCTAATCACATCTACAAAATTAATTTTAAATTTAAATTTTCCATTTTCGGGAATTTAATTAATAAAAAATGATTCCATAATTAGAATAAGAATAATTTATAATCTGGGATATGGTTAACATAATTTTCACCATAATGAATAGTTTATTCATTAAAAATTAATTACCATGTTTATTGTAAAAATGGTTTTATCAGGGGAAAACTAAAATGATAAGGGTGAAAGTGACCTACAATATTATATTAAATTTTTGAATGAATTTATTTCAGCATTTAAAACAAATATATCAAAAATATAGCAATTTATTTTTAATTTCCATTGAATACCCGTAATATAATTAGTCAAGTATTGAAAAAAATAAAAGATACTTCTCTTAAATTTAATTTTATAAAGCGTTACGATATAGAAAAAACAATATAGTTTCAGTTTTAATTATTATTTTGAAACATAAATTAGTTTATTGTATCATTATAATTTATTTTTACATTATAATATGTAATTTAATTACATTAATTGTTTATGAAACACTTCCATAGTAGTTATTTAGTTGATAATTAGCGAAATTAAATAAAACTAAAAATATTAAAAGTAAACTGAATTCAATGAATAATAATATGCATTTAAATATGTCGATGAATGTATAAGTATAAATAGGTGTGATTATAACATATTATAATTCAATCACTGTCATGGTATTTTTATAATCAAATTAATTGAATAATGTTAAAAATGATTATGATATTATTTTATATTAAATGATATTTTATCGAAATATTTGAAACTTCTAAAAATAATATATTCTTACAAGTGATTTTTTATGTTTTAATAAATCGAAAAAAATTATTTTATAATAAATATATTGAATGTAATATATAAAAAACTCAGTTAGCACGGTTAAAGATAAATTGGTTTTTTTTCACATTACATGTGGTAATGTTAAAAAAAATTCCAAAAAATTATGATTTATATTTTTTAAATGAGATACAATATTAAGACTTATTTGTTCAAAATTATATAATATGTATCACTAAAATTTATTCATAAATGATATATTACCATGTTTAGAATAATAGTTACCATAGAGAAAACCTAAAATACAAAAAATAGGGATATGTAGAAGTTGACGAATAAATTGTATAAACATGTGTTTTATTGTGTTATTGATGTGTTTTTGGACCATATCTTCATTGAAAATATTTACATAAAATATTTTTATCCATTTTAGGTTATATAAAACTCCAAATAGTAAATTTTTTTAGTATTTAAAATAATTACAGTCCTCCCCAACTATAAAAACTCACTCATTCTCCCAAAATATTCAAACCTCTAAATACATATTGATTAACAAAAATATGGGAAAGATAATTCCAAAAAATTCCTATCCTCATCCTATAAGACATATTTAAGAAATAAATCCAACCAATCAATGATTTTCTGCAATACTAAGGAGGATATCTAATGAAGAGTTAATGTTCATCAATGAGTGTTTTTGTTTTACTTATTCCTCCACCCCTGAAATTATTCTAATAACATGATTATATTATAACTTCTCTACATAAAATGTATTGATATTTCGTTATGTAAAATTTTATACCTTTATCGATAGACACTTACATCAAATTAGTTACTATTTCATCGTTCGTGGGTACGGTGAACTATCACCTCATGAACCGATGTTTTTCCTTTTTCCATTTCTACTTTTAAAGGATGGGAATAATGATTGATTTATTATTTATATATTATTTATATGATATTTTTATTTTTATGATTCATTTTTAAAATTTATACTTCAAATACCACCATCTTCCAATATTGTGGAAATACGATAACATCATTCACGTGTAGAGAAGACTACAACATCTTGAATCAATGTGATTCTTTCACACTTAACCAGGAATGTATTAAGGATTAGTTTAACAATAATATTTTATATATATGACTTAAAAATGGTAGTATAATTAATATATATATATATATATCATTTATGTTTTTATATCAATATAATGTGAAAATGGAAACAGCATTCATGCATATATATGGCCTACCATCTTCATGAACAATGTCTTTCATTTCCTATCACTATATTTTATGGATTAATCAATATAAATTTTATAAATATATATATATAAAAATTATCTCATATTTTTAACTCTGTTTATTATGTAAACATGGTTAATTTAAAAGAAACAAAAATATGACAAATGAAAACATATACAAAAAACAAAATTGTTATTACAAGAAACATAACAATATCCTGGAATTTAAAATTAACAGATAATAAAAGGCCATAATAAAATAATATATGGTACTGTATGTAAATATATATATTATAAATATATTAATAAAAAATTTATATTTAAATATTTTAGGTTTGAATGAGTATGATGACAGTCAATTGGTAAGGTAAGGGATCTTCGTCTCACTTTTTTGTATTGTGAGACATATGCTATATTCACCAAATATTTATTATATATGGTGTTTATAATGAGCAATACTATATTTTATGATGATTTTAGTTAAAATTAATGTTATCTAAACATACATTTTAGGATTTCTCTTTCATTGGTTTTATGTTTCAAAAGTTAGCAAATCAGTAAGGTATTTAAATCGCAAATTTTTTTTTCCTTGAGACATATGTTATCGTGTACACCTATATTGTTTCATAAGGTTTCATAATATGCCTTGTCTACATATAATATCATGAATGTTTTAATCCTCATTATATTTTCTATTTCATTTTTTTTTATTATTTCACGAGTCTTATGATTCAATGTCAAAAAAGTGGTAAATATTTTATGTTACAATATCATCATTTATAGGGGTTGTTTATAATTAAGTATCCAATGTTAAAATATCCTTATATACCTATTAAGTATTTAGATGATTTTTTATATCTTAAGTTTATTCATGATATCTTCATGTAATGGTACCATTTTTTCTAATATTTGGTAAGAAATAGAAATGAAAAGATATTTTCAATAAAATTAGACATTATTTTCATCTTTGTGAGAAATCAATTTTCTTCAAAAACCGTGATTTCTAAGAAAAATTAAAAAATGTTTTGTTTCTCTCTGATGAATTTTAAAATATCTATTACTCTGATTTGAAATTTGAAAAAATGTTTTAAAATGAATATTCATTTCATTTTTAAAAATAACACCAGATTATCTTTTATCAAAATTGTGGAAAGAATATTTGTTTTTAACATGCAAGACATGAATAATATTTCTTATTATCATGAAAAGTCGAATATTTCAAGCTTCCATTATAGTTTTTCAAATTTATTTTTATTAAAAATGATTCTAATATGGTTTTATTCTTAAAATGCTTTTATATTATTTTGCAATAAGTCATTATAAGTTAAAATATTATTATCAATGATAAGGATTTCAAAAATGTTTTATATTTATAAATTATTGTTAATTATTTTTTAATCATACATTAAACTATTAAATAGTTATTTTATAATAAAATTATTTAAAAAATGTTTTCTTTATAAAAAGTGTTTAAAATATTCTTTAAATCATTGTTTATATTTTTTAAAAATTGTTTATTATGAAAATTATTTTCAAAAGGTTTTATGTTTTAAAAAGAGTTTCCTAAAGTATAAAGTATATTTTCATAAATAAAGGTGTTAAATACTCATTCTATATTAATTTACATCTATTAATAAATCCATTGGTGTTATATATTTTTAATTGGGGACATCATACACGAATACTATTATTATTAATTGCATAAATGATTAAATTTTTATGGAATAATGTTTATGAAACCTGTTTCATTCTAACATGTTATTCCATGAGGAAATTTTTTATGAAACATGATTCCTTTAATTGGTTATTTTATTATGAAATTATTATTAATCCCATATCATTTCCAAAGGATATTATACAACTAGATGTTTAAAATAACAATTTCATTTCATGTGTTATGTTATGGTGAATGTTTATGATCCTATAGAACACATTAATATCGTTTGATTATTGTATTCATGGGACATATATATCTATCAATTATATTTGGTGAAAATTTATATCTCATGTAATAAATAGGAATATAATGGAGTTTGATCCTAGTTTAGTAAGGGACATTTTTCAACTATGATGGTATTTGGAGTGAACTTTGACATCAATGCTGTTTTGAATGGAACTATCCTTAATTTCAATAATGTTATCTGTGAACCTGATTACATGACTCCATTTTTATTCAGGAACATGATTAAAAGTGAACAATGGTTTGAGTAAACCTATATTACATTTTCATACTGTAATTTCTGGACCTATTTGCATGTAAATAAGCTTATGTGACTGCCTAATTTCATATCCTTAACTTAATGAGTGAAAATTCTTCAATTTATATATGTTCAAAAAGAAATAATCTGATGTTAATTCAAAAAATATATGTTTTATGCTGATTATATTCCCACATGTATCATGTTATTTGATTCATAGATGATTATTGTTCTTTAAAATTCCAATATTTATTCCATGACTCAGGTTTATGATCTATGGTTGGTTATGTAATAACTCCATAAGTGAAATTCATTATCTCATCTTCTTGTTCTTATCATATTATTTCATATTTTCATATATTTATTTTATTATGTCTATTCTTAAAAAGAATCAAATCTCACCATTTCTTATCTTTCCCTTCCTCAGGAAATGGTGAAAGGTTATATATTGGGTATGTCAATTAAGACTATTATGTGAGAAGATCATTGTGGGAAACCGTAATTTTTTTCACCAGATTAGAATACTGTGTTCCAGGTTAACAAACTCACTAAATGACTATAGTACTTGTGAAATTCACTGTGTAATATAATTTATATTAATCTGAAAAGATGTAATATCCATTTATGATAATCTTGGTACACTATTGTTGTATTACATGGAAGGTTTAGTTAGACATTGGATACTAGAATGACATAAATTTAGTGATATCCCTGTGGATATTTTAAAGGTTATGACTAGGGATTTCTCTAAAGATAAGTATAAGGATGGGAAAATTTATTAAAAAATTCCCTAAAATTTTGGGAAAGGATAGAGTGAGTGGATTCCAGGAAATTACATCCATGTCTGGATACTACAACTGGACTTGGCTCTGGAATAGATGTAATAAGGGGTAACGAAATAAAAAAACCATTATTGAGTTATAAGAAATCATGAATTGGGGAATTAAAATGATACATGCTATACAATGGGTTTGAAACCCCTAAGAGATAATATTTAAAAATTCCAAAAGTATTTATCAACAATCACAAATAACATAATTAGAAGGTGACTACAAATGACTAAGGATTAATATAAGGTATAATAAATTAAAAATATGGTGTCTATATTTCTAAATAGTACAATTGATTTTTATGATTATGTGGTTCTACATTATTGTTAATATTTATTACACTATGCATTTTTTATTTAATAAATGGTGGAAACCATAAAAACTGCATTGACATTAAATGTGAGATTTTTTTTGATGTGCAGCCAAGTGGGATGATAACTAGGGTAAGAGGTGTTATGATAATTTCTAATCAGTTTTAATGGATTAATATTATAATCATAAAGATTAACCAATTTCCAAATGTATTAATCTAGATAAGGAAAGATCCTATCGAGACATTGGGTATTAGAGACCATAGATAAAATACGATATGGTTTCCTATGAGTTATGAATGTGGAACGAAAAACCCAAGGGAATTTATTAATGTAAGATGAAGATGATATGAATATGGAAAAGGAAAAAAAATCAAGTAATTTTAACAAAAAACAATTGGATATTTTTTATTAATGCAGGGTGTTTTTTAAATTGGCCTCTCTAGGGTTTTGGAAATTGATGAATTCCTTAATTCTGAAATGTATGGGAACTTTGAAAGTAAATATTCCAGGGAATTTTTTTTAGTGAGAATCAGAGAAGTGGTATAAGAATCAACTATATTGGTGATGATGAATAGATACCAAATGACATATGGAATGTAATATGTGTTAGGGAATAAGATGATTAATCATAGTTAAATATTTTATAAGGAAATGGTCTGATTGATGTACTTTTGTATTGGGTGTTATGAATAAGGAAATATAGAAAATTTGTTTAGTATAAAATTTTCAGTAAAGATTTCAATGAATACTATTAAGGGGATTAATGGTCTAGAACTGTTAGTCAATGGAAAAGTGGCATTCCTAGATACCAATTCATTAAAAAAAAGATAGATCTTAATATTTTCACAAAGTTGGGATAATGATGTTGGGTTAATGAAATGATGTATTTAGATAATTTAAATTAGATTGTACGAATTACCTTGGAATTTCTTAATTATTTTTCAAAAAAATTATTGTTACTATCATGGATGGAGTTAAATATATTTTTGGATTTATGGAATATATAAATAATATGTGTTTTCATTAAGGTGTAATAAAGCATGTACATTTTCAATAAGGTTTTATGGATAATTCTGGTTATTACCATGTTTCAACATAATACATGATGAATGCATTCACATTTTTTTATGTTAAAATGAAATTCAAAATTATAGTATATGGTTATTAATTATATGTTAATTTTGGAAATTTCCTGCCCTTATTTTAAATGTTTTGAAATTATGTATTTTGGAAGTGTAATAAGGATAACCTTTTATTAAATGATTATTTTATACATTAGATAATTCCTTATATATTAATTTATTACTTAACCCTATGAAGATTTTTCCATATTGGATAACCTCTTTTAACCCTTTTTGTGATGATAACTAAAGATAGACAGAATACATTATCATTAAATATATCTATCATATGATTTATTATTAACTTAGTAATAACAAATAAACCTTCATTTCTTATAGTATGTGATGAATTGGAAATTGAACAAGGTATAATCCATGGTTAGGATTAGTCTTATAAAATGTATTAAATCATTTAAGCATATATTCTTGTAAATGTTTTTTAACTATAAAAAATGACCATGAAACAAAAAAAGTTATCATTGTACATTTATTTATGATTAATTAAATTATCACTCAAATCATCAAATATTTATGTTTTTTTGGTCCTTAGCCTTCTCAAGATCACTAACATTCTTATAGTTAATGTTTTTTTTCACTCTCCATCATTATTTTGGTGTTAGTTGTTGCTTAGATGTCTATATTGTCACTTTTCACCTTTTTTTTCATACGTAGAAACCTTGTATGTGTCATTATAGATGACCTACATAAATTCCATTCTATATTTCAATAGGAAGTCTTATTAAGCAATTTTACAATGTCGGTTTCTATGAAATAAATATTCAAGTATTAAACTATTGGTAACTGAGAAGAATTTCAATAGTGAAATTCATTTAAAGGAGGTAGAATGGAATGATCCCAATATTCAAGAATTATTCTGAATAATTTAAATTTATTTCATGTATTTCATTACATTAAACTCCTAGTTAATTTTGAGCGACACACATCTTTCTCTTAGGGTGTGTCATACACCGAACTATGTTTTCACAAAATCATGATAAATTATTAATATAATAATAAGCACTTGATTATGATAACCTTTCCATTAAACATACTGATATGAATAATAGTAAATAAAATTAAATATTAATTATAAATATTTTATAAAAATAATAAATATTGATAATAAAATACATATTTTTTTGTAAAGTCATTATATATTCGAAAAATACTATTTTCCCAAACAAACCAGTTTTTATGTATTTTGTGATAAAAAAAATTAACATTGACACAATTGGAATTTTAATATTATAAAAGAAACTAATTTTATTAATTCATAAATTCTAAATTACATTTGGGGTAATTTTTTTTAATTTTTCTGAAAAATTTCATTTTTTAAATAGTGAACAATAGTGAATTTTAATTGAAAACTAACTTTCCCATTGATTTATTTATAATGTTAATTATATTTTAAATTGGTTTCGAAGTATAATTATTTAAATAATACATATATTATTCGAATTTAGGTTTTTTTAATCATTATTATGTTGAATCTAGATATAAAAACATTGTATATTTTGGCACATTTTCAATTTAAAAAATCTCTTTCTTGGTATGTATGCCAGATTAATTTAAAAAAAATTAATGAAATTATATGAATTTAATTTAGGAAAAAATGATTTGGTATTCAAAATAATCATAATTTATAATGTATAATAAAGGAAATATAATTTTTTAACATAATGAATAGTGAATGCAGAAAAATTAATTATTATGGTTAATGTAAAAAATGGGTTTACTGGGTGGAAAAACTAGAATGATAAGTGTAAAAATGACCTAAAATAAAAGTTTATTTTTATTGAATGTATTTTTTTCCATGGAAAAAACTTTATCTAACATATGATAGTTTATTTCCACATTATTTAAATTTTACGAATTTATTAATTTATATAATGAAAAATAATGAAAATAATTTTCATTCTTTCAATTTCAATAATGTTTTAGGATTGGGAAAAAATAATAGATGTTCTGTTATAAATATTATATTAAAAGATAAATTATTTTTTATGTCAGGATAATTTATTTAATTTTTTTTAAAGATAAATAAATTACTCTGAATGCTTTAGAAATGAAAATAGAGTAATTATTTATTAATAATTATCTAAAATATATCATACCAAAAAAATTAAAATTATAGCTGATTGGATGAATTACTATCGACCATTAATTTCTTATATGAAAAAATCATTTTAAATAGTTTTGATCATAATATAATATAATAATATAATTGTATTTACAATTTTGAATTAAAATTAAATTAATAATGTCACAATTTACATTAATGTTGTTTTATAATAATTGATATTTTTTAAAATGAATTAAAATTACAAAAAATACTATATTTTTCCATATGAAATTTATATATTAAAAAATATACAATACGTTTCATTTATATACCAATTATTATTTTATAATGAATATTTTTATAATTAAATAATAAAATTTTAGTTAGATTGGTTAAGGTTAAAGCGGTGTTTTGTACAGTACATGCGCTAATGTTAATATTAATTTAAAATAAAAATTAGATTTATATTTTATTTTTTATTTTTATTATATTGAATAAAATATTCAAAATTATATTTTACGTATCACTATAATATATTCTTAATGGATAAATTATCAATGTTGGAAAATTAGTTACCATAGTGAAAACTGATAATGTTAAAAATTTGGATATATAGAAGTTAAGGAATAAAATGATTAAAACATATGCTTAATTCTTTGGTGTAGGGGAGGATAGACCCTGTCATTCCCATATACCATAAATTAACATATTTGGACCCAATTAATGTAAGAGTTACCTCCCAATAGCGAATATGTTTTAGTATTTACAAGAATGCCTCTCCCTCTCAACTGTAGAAGTGAACTCACTCTCCCAACATCATCAAACCTCTCAAGAAAATTGGATCTGAAAATATATACCCAAATAAATTCCCAATTTTGATAACCTCATTATATAATACTTATTTTTGATAGAATTCCAACCATGAAAGGATTTAGTGAAAATATAAGGACGATACCCGGATGAAATTTAATTCTTATCAACGAGTGTTTTCATTTTATTTCATCATATACCACAAAAATTATTATTATAAAATTATTATATAATAAACTCAATATATTCCATAATTATATATGTTTTTATGTAAAGGTTTCATCTTACAAATTCCAAATATTCCATCAAATGAGTTATACAATCATTATTTCTTTGTA
Organism: Viscum album; assembly: GCA_963277665.1. Classification (NCBI taxonomy): domain Eukaryota; kingdom Viridiplantae; phylum Streptophyta; class Magnoliopsida; order Santalales; family Viscaceae; genus Viscum; species Viscum album. The sequence continues at coordinate 109,953,358 of OY728132.1, read as the reverse complement.
TGAAGAACTACCGCATCACGAACCAATGTCATTCATTTTTCCATTACTACATTTGAAGGTTGCGTATACAACTAGATGAAAAATTTATATATGATATATATGATATTTTAGATGATATTATTTTTTTTAAATATAATATCACAAATACCTTTATGATTTTGAGTTTTTTGGAAATACGATAACATTGTTGGTTTGTACGGTGGACTACTAGCTCGCGTAGAGATGTGATTCTTTAAAAATTTACTAGGGATGTTAAAAGAATGGTTTTTATAAATATATTTTATTAATATGATATAAAATTATTCTATAATTACAATATATATATATATATATAACTTTTCTATCTTTCAATATGATAAGAAAATGGAAACAATATTCATGCATACATACAACATACCGTCTCCCTGAACGATGTATATCATTTCATATCACAAAATTTATTCTTTAATAAAAATAAATATAAAACTAATATATATGATACTTATATAATGTTTTACATTATGCATATTACGAAACCATTATCATTATAATATGAACCGAAATTTGTAAATTAAAACCAATAATAAAAACAAAGAGTTTATAACCTAAAATATAACACTATCATGGAATTATTAATAAACTAGTTATAGAAGGACCTAGGAAAATAATATCTTGTATGATATATGTTAATATGGTTATTTAATATATTTATAATAAATATAATTTTTTTAAAGGAGGTTTGAAGGAATATAATAGACAACGAGACATTAGGTATGGTATTTTCTTCTCACTTTTTACTTTTGTGAGACACATGTTATATTCACCACCTATTTTTTATATGTGGTGTGTATACGAACCATTAATGAATTTTATGATTATTATAAATAAAATTGTTATATTTACACATCCATTTTCTAATCTTTATTTCATAGGGTTTATGGTTCAAAAGTTACAAAATTGTTATGAGATTTCTGTCTTAACATTCCTTCATCGTGTTTTATGTAATATTATGCACCGATATTCTTTCAATGGGTGTATATAAAGCCACATGGACATATAATATCCCCAATTTATCCATAAAAATTATATTTTAAGATTAACATTTTATTATTCATTCATTGGAATTTTGATTCAATTTACCAAAGTGGTAATGATTTTATTTTACAATCACATTATTTATCGGGTTTATCTATAATTAAGTCTCTCATATTGAAATCTAATAATCTAATTTGGAATAATTCTCATTAATTTTATTACCCTGTAGTTATTCATGGAATATTCAAGTAATGGTACCATTTGTCAACTGTTAGGTAATTAAAATATATAATTTTTTTATGGAAACCTGATGTCATTTCTATCATTAGTCAGAAATATGTTATCATCAAATTCCATGTTTTATTAAAATGTTATAATATGTTTAATAATATTTTACAAATTTTTTAAGTTATTTTGACACATTTTTTACTTCTGAAAAAATTATTAAAATGTAATCTTCATGTCATTTTCTTAAAATTTGACTCTTTTTGTTTAACAAAAAATGTGAAAAGAATACTCATTTTTTACATGCACATATGAGAAATATTTACTACTATCATTACAGTTATATTATTTCATGATTTGATTAAAAAATCTTATATTAAATTTCATAAAAAAGGATTTTGTGAAGGTTTTATGATAATAAATTCTATGAAATATTTTCAAAGCTTCCATTATAACTATAAATGTTTTTTTATTGAATATAATTTCAAAAATGTTTAATGATTAAAATGAGTTTTAAAAGGCATGTAAAGATTCTATTGTAAGTATAAATGGTAAATTTAAAATATATTTTTTAGAATTTTTTTTATTAAATGTAATTTTAAATGATATTCAATTATTCCTTTCTATGTATTTCGTTTTACAAAATTATTTATGATTTAAAAAGTACTTTTCAATGCCAGAGTGGTATTTTCTTAAATAATATTTTTAATTGATATTTTAAAATCATTTTCCATATATGATGACATTTATTAGTGTTTCCTATATTTTAATAGTGATATATTTCTAGGATACAATTCATATTCTTTCTCTAAATGGGTTTGTTTGTTGGAATGATGTGTATGAAACCTATTTATTTTCCATATGTTTTACCATGAAGAAATTATTCATGAAACACACTAAATATCATGGGTTATTCTATGGTGAAATTATTATAAAAACTATCTCTTTTATAAAAGATATGATATGATTAAAGTTTTATGATACCTATTTCATTTTATGGGTTATGATATGATGAATGGTTTTTATCTTGTGGATCCCACAAATATGATTGTAATTATGAGATGGGTGGTACCAACATATCCCTCCAATTATTTGGGTAATGATTTATATAACATGAGATAGAGAGTGATGAAATAGAGAGTGAAACCTGTTATGTAAGGGAAATTTTCTACTATGATGGTCTTGGGTGTAAACCTAAACTTCGATTATATTTGGTGTGAAAGCTTCTTTCATGTTTTTATTTTTATGAGTTAACTTAATTAAAATATTCATAATGTTATACATGAACCCGATTACATGTTTACAATGTTACGAGTAGACATATCATCCATGTCCACAATGTTATGCCTCGACCTGGTTATGGTTCTATAAGTTTATGTGCGGTCATGATTTCGTGCTCCTTACCTAATGATTAAACCTATTTATATTTAATCATGTTCCCAAAGAGATATATATATAGGTTTATTACAGAAATATGTGTTATCTTATTATGATATTGTCTCATGGATCACATTCTTTGATTTACTAATGATTCATGTCTTATGAACTACCCATCATCATTCAATAACTCTGGTTTATGATTTATGCTACATTGTGCTTGGACATAATAAGTTATATCTATTTTCAAATCCACATTTGATTATTTTATGTTTTCATATGATCATTGATTTATATCTATTATATATATCCATATCGGTCATATAATCATACACTTTTTTATTTTTCCTTTCACTTCGCAATGAAGAAAGATTTTCCATAGCGTATGCTTATAGAGTGTACTAAATGAGAAGATATTTATGAGAATAATTTAATACCTTCACTATATTATAATATTTTCCCATGTTTCCAATGTCAGTAAAATATAATGATCCTCAGGTATGTGTCTCAATAATGTAAGGAATATTAATCTAAAAATTTAATATCCATCTATCATATTCCCAGGTCAATATAGATTTTAAACATGATAAAATGTTTTTATTATAGTCATTTATATTTTATTAAAAGTATAAGGATAACATTATACAAAAAATAATATTATTATTCTATATTTAGGCACCATATATCCCAATTAAATTTCTTTATAATTGATTATTAAAATTTAAATTAAAACATCAAATATATATATGAATTTTCTTTTTTAGAAATTTTTTTATTTTTTCATGAAGTGTTATTAATCTTATTTTAAATTTAATACCAATTTAATTACTGTTAATATAAATATATATATGATAAAAATTATATTAGTTCAATTTTTTATGAATTAGTAGTTTACTTCATTAGATAAAAAAGAAACATTTTAATTAAAAAACTCCTTAAAATAACAACAGATTTACAATAATCATAAATATCATCTTCAAATATATAATATATATGTTTTTATGAATAAAAATGTAATTTTAATTATTAAATATCAATTTTATGTAAAATAATAATTCCATATTTTTTTTAGTTTATATATGTTTTGAATACATGATTTCAACATATGTGAATTAAAATGGAATTTTATAAGAAAATATTACTTAATTATGGAAATCATTAAACATATATTTTATATATTTAAAGAGTTCTTTAAATAATTTATTTAATATTAAAAATACATATATATTTTTATATTAATATGTTTTAGTGAATTTTTACTATTTTTTAATTCTGATAATGGTATAAATTAGAGGGTATTGGAAAAAATGGTATTTTTTACTATTCATTGAATTAATTTTAATTTATAAAAATATAAAATGTTGGCCATAGAAAAAAATTTATATGTTTAATTATAAAATTATGTTAGTTTAATAAAAATTATAAAATTCTAGTATTTATATTTTTAATTAAAACCAAATATAAATAATCAAAATATGCTTTAATTATAAATACCTTTTTCGAAAAACTATTATTCAAAATAATTATTTCTATATATTTATAATTGATTAAAATCATTTTATTCACTACTGTATTTATTATTAACAAATATTAATGATAATAATCCTATTATATTACTTGTTTTTTAGTTTTTTCATTCTTATGAAGAACGAAATTGAATACAATATCAATTTAAGGAATATTATTTTTCAAAATCATGGAGTGTTATATGCTACCATATTAAATAAACATCATCCTCACAATTTTTATTATCTCTAAGAAGAGAAAAATAATTAATGGTTTCTATGAGATTGAATTGTCTCATGAAAAAAGTAGGAAACATACCTCATTACATAAGAATAGTTGACTCCAAATATTGAGTTTTTCTCAAATTATTTGGGCTAAAAAACACCAAGATATAGTATAATAACTCATATAATTGAATTATTTTTCCAAAATATCTAATATAAATAATTAAATTGATAGATAATAATAGCTTTATCTAAAATATGTATTATTATTTCCATATTTTTTGATTACTATGTTTTATAAGTGGAGATAGCCAATTCATTTCCAAAATCACATTTAATTTAACTAAAGGAGTGATACTGTGACTTCCATAAAATAAATTCTATAAATTTCATAATAGGACACAATAATAGGAGATGTTTTTTCTTTTATAATATCAAATTATTAGAGTATTAATTTGATTCATTAGGAAACAATCCTAGATATACTATAGTTATTGGAGTTAAAATACATGAAGAAATCATGTAATATTTAATTGAGGATATGTATTAAAAAATTATTAAAATCCAAATCATTATTTCAATCCACTTTAGACTTTGTTATTGAATAGGATTTTTCTTATTCTGTTTTCATTGGTCTATGTTTAGATTTATTGTTTCCATCATGCCCAGGTTCCCATAAATTTTATAAATAACTATTTTACTCTTTACAATTGAAGTTATGGAATGATGTTTTTAAAAAAGGAGAGTAATTATTTATAAATATTCTATTAATTGGTCACATCATATATGTTTAGCATTCAGTTTCTTGATTACCATTACATCCACAATTTTAGAACATTATTTTTCTTTTTCTATGTTCTTCTGAATGCTTCTTCCCACATTTTCTATATGTTAAAAGATGAATTATCTTTCCTCCATTATTTTCACTAAAACAGTTTCCATACAATCCAATTTTTCGTTTCTTTTTCATAAGAACTATGGAAATAAATAAAGTGTCCAATTTCTATTTTCCCCTTATATGTATATCAAAAGCCTTATTGATGTCATAAAATTTTACTTCCATACAATGTTTTTTAGAGGATTGTTTTTAAGCCACTAAATATACAATCAACCTTAATTTGATGTTCAAATATTGAAATAGTGGTGTAGATTGTAAGTGTTGTGATGTTTTATTTATAGTTGATAATTGATAAATATTATTTTATTCAACTCATTAAATTATATCTCAATTTTTGGGAAATTTTATAGGGGAAATATTTTCTATATAAAATGTCATTAAAATATTACTATATCCCATAGTCAATTTATTCATTTATGCTTACATTAAGTGCTAGTTTCCACCATTCATCAGCTTCACCATCCAAATAATATACATCTAAAACAACTTTTTAACTATTTGATATCTATATAAAAAATATCATTTCTACTCTATTTATCCATTTCTCAGAAATTTTTAGATCATGATACCAGTCGATGTTTAATTATTATTAGCACATTAAAAGATCAATATCTATATAATCCTTTATATATTTAGGAGATAAACATGGTTTTTTATATTTTTAGTAAATTTGGATATAATTTTCCTGATGGAATTTACTCTATTTTTCATATCATTTGATTTCTTTTTGGTAGAATATATAAATTTTCCACTACACCCAATACTTACTTGTTTCCTTTCGGTTTTGTCCATTACCTTAAATACATGAATTTTGTAAATGATAATGTTTCAAAATCTAATAATGATAATTATGATTCTATAATAAATAAAACAAAAATTTCATATATACCATAACATATGAATTTATAGATTTCAATATATGAAACCCATAGTCACCACCCAACTACGTTTCTTATTGAAAATATTTTTCTATTTTATTAATTAATAATTGTCCATAAATATAATTACAACCAAAAAATATATATAACCTAGAAGTTTCAAACCATGTTTCTATTTAGCCTCTTTTTTGTACATTGGGTAATGATAGAGTTAATTCATAACTTGACCATTTATTGGTTATTATTATTGGTAATATCATTGTCAGATTTTACATCCAAATTTAGTTTCAAAACGTGGTTTTCATAAGTAGAATAAAAATTGATTTTATACTTCAATAAAAATTTTGGAAGGTATACTATATATAGAAATATCGTATAGACTTTTCTATTGTGTTTTTACTAATGTTACATAATCCTAATAAAAAACTATTTCTAAAAAACATTAGTCACTCGTTTAATACAAACTGTGGCACCTCAAACCCACACTCCATGGTTCATCACTAAAAACATATAATTTTACAAATTAACCTTAATTAAATGTTATATTATCTGAGATAACAATTCAAAAATTTCCCTTTTCTATTACAACTCAAAATAATATCACATAACTCAGGGAACCTTTTCGTTTAGTTTCTATGAGGATGAAATACATGAGAAATTTCGATTATAACACATGTGAAAATTTATCTATAATTTTACTCTTTTTGAATCCCCTTAGTCCATTAAAAAACTATACACTTATATATATCCAAAGGAAATTAATCATAATAAAAGGTTGAACACAATCACTTAGAAAGGAAAAAATTTGAAACCATACACATTGATCAGATCACAAGAAAATGAATAAATATGATAATTAGAGAAATATCATTTTAAAAGAGACTATAATGAAAATATTTTCAATTTCTCCTAATATTGGGTTATGTAATATCAAATGATGAAAAATATACCAATGAAAACATGTGTCTAATTCTAAGGTAATGAGTATAATCATAGGCACAAGATTTATGTATAAGAGCATAGAATAACCAAAATCATTGAAATCGTATGTCATGGATTCCCATAAATATATTCATCATATTGTAATCATGGGATAATCACAAAAGTACCATCATGGGTTTGGGATAACCATCACATGTATAATTTATTATTTCATAAATCCTCCCATGTAACCTTTTTTATAAAATATGTACTTATATATACCCTTTATATTTGGATAAATCTTTCCTTTCACCCTTTGAATTATCATAAATCATCTTTTTTTATGATTTATCTTCCTATATATCCTCTTCTACAACCATTTTTTGGGATAAATAATCCCATGTACCCTTTTCTTGGGATAAATCAACTCATGTAGCCTCTTTATTAGGATATATCCTCTCATGTAGCCTTTTGAGATCATGTGATATAATATTTTCTAATATATTAAAGATTGACATAGAACCCATCCCATCAATCATCCATATATATGCATACCTCTTGAAAACTACTATTCAATAGATCATTAAGAACAAACTGATAGAAAAATGTATTTAGTAACATTTCCTAATGGTATCACCATAATTAACCTCATTATAGTGAGCAATTTATACATTAATTTCACTTACGCAAAAAAATTATTTCATAAAGAGAAATTTGTGTTTCATTCCTAGAAAATAAATTTTAATGGAAAAATATTCTTTAGAGGAAAATATTAAAATCATCATGAAATCATAAATGTTTTTATAGGAAATTTTTTATTTTTAAAAAATAAACAATAAGATAAATTTCATTTAAAATTTCTAGAATATTTAAATACATATGCAAAAAAGTTGGATTTATTTTCTTTTAAATGGAAATTCTTATATTATGTCCTTTATAAAGACATATAGGTTTTATAAATAAATGTGTAGTTGAATATAAATAATTTTATTTTGTAAGTATGAAAAAAAAATTTCATATTTTGAAATAAAATTGATAGAAACATTTATATTATAAATACCCAATATAAATTTATTTTTAATAGAGGAATCAAGAAATAAAAATAAAAATTGTTATAACACATAACTATATTTCCAAATATATTGTTGAACATTCTATTAAAAGGAAAATATTGAAAATAAGGGTAACCATCATTTAATAGGATGAGAATTATTATTAACATTGATATTCTTTCCAAGGTATAAGTTTATTAATGAAACATTAATTGAATTAAATATATTTGCAGATAGAGGGGAAGATAAATTACCCTAAAATAAAATCCATTGGTAAAAGGAATTATTCTTGGAAGAAAGATGTTTAAGAATATTAAAAACTCATTGGAGAGAGTTGAGTTAAAATTATGCCATACAAAATTTGTATCCATTTAATCCAAGACCATTTAAATAAAAAACATGACATAGAATTTTAAGCCTTTTATATTTAATGATATTTAAATTGAAATTAATTAAGTAGTAATCAGACCATGTAATAGAATTGATTGTTTGATATATCAAACATGTCTTATGGATTTGTAAATAGCACCAAGAAACACTTTCCATGTATTCAAATTATACATTTTAACTCTAAATTATATTATAATGAACATATATATCATAATCACTAATTCCAAAATCTTATTCATATTTATAAACATTTATATATATATATAATTAGTTATTCTTTAAATATATATTTGTATGTTATTATCATTTTTTGATATTATAATTGTGTAATTCATAGTGTTTTTAAATAGTTAGATAATATCAATGTTATTAATTATTATTCTATAAACATTCATAATCACTAGATTATTGAAGATACAGAAACTGCTTTTTATATGATTTCATTGGGTGATAGTGATGGATATTATTCATTAAAAAGTTGTCTTAATGAACTTTTTATGACATTTTAAATGACAAAAATGTAATATATTAATAAATAAGTAATTTATTAATGATATATTTCTAGAATCATTAAATAATATTAGATATTCTATTATTAAATGTTATTAAGATTCCATGAAATAAAATTTTCATTAATTGTGTAACCATTATCAAATCCTTCACATAGGTTATAACACCAACCAAATTGATAATGTTTCATATTTAGTGTGTGAGTGAGGATAAGTTCTTTATAATTTTAATATAATTATTGTATAACATTTCAAATGTCATCAATATTATATTTCATAATTAAATTCATTCATATAACCATCAATGAAAGGTTTTGATGACCAATGATGTTCATAATTTGTGGAGGTGGTTGTCCTTCATAAGCACAATTAATTGTTATATTTCTTTATGAATGGGTTAGAATTAAGGTATATAAAAAATTATCATGTTTAAATAAAAAATGTTATATATTTGTAATATAAATTCCTCCAATCTATCACTTTAACCTACCATTAATTTATGTGATGAGAAAATGAATACATAGCTTCATGGAAGCAGTATTATTCTTTACACCAAATTAACATTAATTTATTTATAGATATTGATGAGAATGAATAAATAAAAGTTATTATAATAATATAATAAAACATCAATATAATAATGATATTAAGTTCAGTATACTATTATGTGTAGAAATTTTAAAATGTGAAATTAAAAATTTAATGTTCATGATTATGTAATGTATGTCTTTTAGGATGATATTTTAAGGCATAAGGATCACATGATGGTGTTCATGTCTTTCCATTCAATAACTGAATTAATGTGATATTCAATTAGTATCCATTAGTTTTTTGATAATGGGATTTTTTAAAAAATCTATTCTTTTTATGATTACGAAATTTGGAAATAATTTTTTTTGATATAGATAATGCCATGAAATCATTAACCACTCATTTTTTGAGAAGTTTCCAACCTATTTCAAGCCTTTTTCTTCATGATTTTTGTGTTTTACCACTTAATTTTTACCTTGGTAACCATTTTTAAACCATGTTGTTTATACTTTATTGAAAACATAATATAACCCTTATAACCAAATTTGGGTGGTCTATAAATATATATAGACCGCATATATTATATTTAATTTTTTTTAATAAAATATAATTTTAATTTAAATTATTTATTATAAAGAAAATATTATTTTTTTTAAAAATAATATTTTATCCCATAAGAGTTGTTAATCTAATTTAGTATTGATTACCAAAGGAATCCAAAATAATCCAAATATAAAATCAAGGAACTATTACCATTGTAATTTTAGTATGAAAAATATTGAGTTGGAAAAAGGAAAAATTAGATATGGGATAAAAATCACCGCTAAAATTTGATAAACTCAACGGAAGAAAATAATAATCTATGGAAAAGGACTATAAGGAATTTAAATCCTCTACAACATGCATGGATAAACATTATACCTCCTTGTTTTACTCCCAATAAATATGATCAATGTTAAAATGTATTGTTTCCATATATTCCAGATAAGCCATCCAATCTGTGAATACAATATAGGAGACCCATGTTGATCAATTCCTGGGACGATTAACCTCAATTGTAGAGTATGATTTAATCTAAAAATTACACATTATGAAATCCTAAAAATAATTAACCTTGTGGATGACAATAGAATTCTTGTATTAAAGTGAAATACTATTTTTGAATGAAAAATGAAACTATCACTTGAATAAACCCTTACTAGTTCTGAAGATAGAACCATAACCCACAGGTCTAGGTGTACAATGTTCAACAATGTCCCAATGAACATTTTTACATATTTGTAGTGGATGAATGCACCCGATGTACTCTGGTTGAGTGGATTTATGAGGGACACCATTAATATTAAGAAACTAAATAATAAAACAGTCATCTATGGTATTACATATATGCACAACCTAAAAGTTCAAATCTATATGAATATACATGTGGATATCCACATGAATAAACCGGTATTGGGGGTTAACACCTTAAAAACCGATATAATTCCTATACAACCAAATTTTTTTAAAATTTAAAACAAAAAAAGAAGCTTTTTTACCTACTTACTAAGATCCAAACTAAGTTTAACACCAAATAAGACATCAAGTATTTCATTAGTATAAATGGTGTAATGGAAACTATTCTTACCATGATGCCAGTTTTTCTTATCAAATTAGAAAACAATGAAATTTTTAGGTCTTTTAAAAAAAAATTGAAACAGAAGGAATAATAAATATTTGATCTCTATCCTTTAATTTAGAGTTTACCATGAATTGAATATTGGTTTAGTTAATTTTTTTAAACTAGAATATTTAATGATATAGTAATAAATTTTCACCTAAGATACATTTTAAAAACAATGTTCACTATCGTAATAATCACCAATACAACATATATGTTTATAGAACAAATTATGATTAAGATTTTGTAATCAAGTTGGGCACTAAAGGTCATTGTTCTTCTCCTATTATAAATAAATCTATTTAAATTAGTGTAAATGTATTTATATATAGGATTAAAAAAAAGTAGAGCCATTTTTTATATAATAAATTATTTGATTGTATAAAAGTTATTCAATTTCAATAAAAAATCATTAACAATAATTGTTTTACCATTCTCTCATTTATAAACATTATTCCAAGTAATCATATCTTTATAACTAAAAATGGAAATAGAGTTATAACATAACATGTGTAAAATATGAAATCCATTTTGACAGATTTGATTTCTAAAATTTTAAAAAATTCATTTTTAATTTAACGTAATAAAACTATAATTTAAATTAAAATATTACTTAAATTTCCAAAATGATAAAAAGAAGTTTGGTTAATTAAAATAATATTTTTAAATGATTTATTTAAAACAAATAAAATATAATTTTATATTATTTTTTTAAATTAATTTAATTTATTTATTGTCTTTTGATAATTTTATAAAATCCACAAGATTAACAAAATAAATAATTTTCACAATTGACATAAAAATTATTTATTTTGTAAAAAAATTATAAATTCACTATAGGATAATTGTGATATAATGAATCTAAAAATAAATTATATTTTATATATTATATTTTATAATTTTAATAAGTACATTTTTAATTATAATTTAATATACATAGATATAAAAGAAATAATATTATTCAAAAATTCCTTCTAAAAACATCAAGTGTTCCATATAATATTTTATATGAATATATTATTTATTATAATATTTTTATTCACTATAAGATTTATTATTGATAAATTTTCATGATAATACTAATCGAATATATGAAAACACATTTTTATTCATTTTTATTTTTAATAATGCCAATTATAAAAATATTAATTTAGATAAAAATATATTTCAAAGTCTCAAGAAGTAATAGTTGTATTTTAAAAATCATATAATATTGAAAAAATATTTTCTTTATATATTTTTATAATATTTGTTTTCATGGAAATATAGAATTTTAGTTATTTATGTACATTATTTATCTCCAGTTGAGAAGACTACAAGGCCAAAAGTGAATCACAAACTTAGATACCCAAATGAGTGAATCATCATCCATCCCAACTAATAATGATAAGAACCCACTATACCTATTTTATATATACACGGGGACCAATTTTCGTATTGCATGAAGTACACCCCATTGAAAAATACCATTGGTCATTAATGATGTTGTTTCTTCCTATGGCCTCGATGGTAAATTTTTTGTGTGTTGACATCCCTATATATTAATAACCCATTTTCTTGGCATAATTGAACCCTTTTCCCTAAGACCCATTCATTGAATAGTTTTTCTACAATATCAGTCATCGTAATAATCCTTGCTACAATACCACCATTAATTTTTTCCACTACTACTATAACATTGTTATAATTTCTTCAAATCCCCCCCCCCAAATTATGGGTTTTCCAATTTACAAATCCCCAACACCATGAATTATAATGGGGTTTCCATAATAAATGGTTATGTTTTAATGAGTATTTTGATATATTTTAAGTCAAATTTAATTTTCAGGTTGGTTAGATTTTTAATTTTATTGATATAATATTTTTGTAAAAATAAATTGTTAAAAAAGTTTCCTTCATATATTAAATGAATTAAAATATTATTTTTTTATTAGGACATCACTATAGTGGTTTTTATATTCAATAGATATTTTCTTTCTATATATCATTAAAATTTTCATAGTTTGTATATTAATGATTACAAATTTATAAATTTTAAATGTATTTTTCAATTTATTTCAAATTTAGTTTTCAAAATGTTTTATATAATGCAATTATATATGTGTATATATATTTCATATTAAAAAAAATTAGTTCTATTTATATGTTTATATATTTATATGTATTAAATATATATGTTTTAAAATTTTATGTATAAATGTTTATATTTATTTTTATTAAGGATATATATTTTTATATGTTTATAATTATATATATATTATAAATATAAATTTATATATTTTATAAAAATATTAATATATTTTAAGATTTTAATATTTCTTAATTTGAATTATTATTTTTTGTAATTAATATATCATAATAGTATAATTTCATGTATAAAAAGGAAAATTATGAGAAAGGGGTTGAGGATATTTTTGGCATTTCTTATAAGATATCTTGAAACATTTATATTTTTTTGTCCATAAATTATGTGTTTGAATAGGGGAAAATTATGGTTATAAAACCAAAACACCATGTGATTCACTATGTTTTTAATAATTATTATATATGATAGAGGTATCATAGTGAAATAACAATGATTTAACAATAAAATGTTGATAGAGCCATTTATTATTATCTAAAGGATCACCTTGATGAATTAATTCATGTTCTATTATTTGAAACCATTAAAAAATAACATGTGTTAAATGAATGTCTAGATATTAAAAAAACTCAATATTCGTAAGATGTTTAATTTTTTTATTTTTATTAATATTTTTAACAATTTTTTTATTAAAATTAGTATATGTATGGATCGATGAATGTTTTCCAATTTTTTAAAAAAAATTGAAAAGAAATACATACAAATGGAAATGAGCATCGGGATTCTAATTATAAGGATAAACAAATATTTTTTATAATGGGACATGCGTATATTAAATTTCATGCATTCCCAAATTACTGTGTGATGTAAATGGAGGAATTTGAAGCATTATCATAGTTTCTTAAATCTGGGACATCATGATATTAATAGAATTTCTATTCAATTTTGATACATTCCTAAGGACATGCACTATTTATCCATTAATTGAAATATGGTATATTCCAATAATTCCCAATATTCTATTTTAATTTTTAAATTAATATTATTTAATTATGTTGAGATAAAATACATATGAGTAAATATATTATAACATCCAACATCAAGCTATTTATTGGAAAAAATTTAAATGATTTGACAATAAATTTAAAATTTATTTAAATGATTTGACAATGAATTTCCCAATTTTTTAAATGTGGTATGATGTTTTAAAATTTAGACTATTCCCAAATAGAATGAATATGTATAGAAGACTCAGTAGACAAACTTTTTTGCATAGTTTTATGTAAGTAGTATGCCATTATCACCACATATTCTTGTGAATCCAATAAACATTATAATGATTTATAATATATCTAGAAGAGTATTATTAAAATTAGTTTTATGTTTTCATATCACCAATGATTAATGATATAAAATTTCGAATGATAGACGGCTTTAGAGTTTATTATAAATACATGAAATTGTATTTAAACTTAGAAGATATGAAAATAATAACTATAAATTACATTAGTCTATATGGAATCCTATCTTGATATATTGTTTATGGATATAAATATTCTCCAATTTATGAAAAATATATTTGAAATCATCTATTGCAGAATTGGATAGAGACCATGTACACTGGTCACCAATTATTTTTTTTGGATTAAAATTATCAACGATTCTAAAATGAATTCAATAGTCAATATGAGTAATATTTTCCTATAGAAACTGAAATTATATAATATTACAACAATGGAGACATATTGGTGTAAAATTTCTGAAAACATAAATATTAAGTTAAACAAATTATATATATAATGAACCGTTCAATTTTTTATACTAATTAGTATATATTTTTTATGTTTAAACTTAACATTTATGTTACGCATGTCGATAAAATCATATGTGAATTTTTAATCAATTTTTTTATATTTAAATATAATTATAAAAAATTTAATTACCATAATATTGAACTTAAAATATAGTGGAATACATTTGGATTTTTCTCCCATTGTGAATGTAAAATGTAAAAATTAGACATTATGGAAAAGTGACAAAATGAATTTTAATATGGTAACCTATAGATTGATGTGACTGGTTTGTGATGAAGTAAATTGTAGGAGAGAGGGCATGAATAAGTTTTTGTGATGTTATATCCAATGTATACATTCTATAAATTTCCTTATTTTATGACTCTAACTAGTTAAGGTGGAAGGATATCTAATTATATATTTCCACATTTTTCAACAAATGAAACATATCTAAATCATACACACAAAAGGAAAAATATTCTAAAAAGGTTATCCTCTAAAATTATTAGTTACAATACTTAGACTAATTTGGAATTGATCATGATCTAGTTACACACAAGAATTAAATTTTAGGTACTTTTGATCATGCTTTATACTTGAATTCAAGTAAAACTATTTTGTTTCAATATGAAATGGTGTGTCCTATAATTTTTTTCATCCTTTTAGTAATTTATATTACTATTTTTATAGTTTACTAAAAATATTGGTAATTATTGGACTTTAACTATGATAGATTCATATTTTCTGGTAATCTGTTGTGTTATTATTCTCTTAATATTCCTGTAAAATTGTGGGACATTTATTCAATTTATTTACAAAACAAGTGTATAAAAATTCTTCCTCTCCTTAACATTAAACTTGAACAATTCAATTATTTCATGATGGTAGTAATAATTCTATCTTTGTATATTTAAAATGAAAGAATTTACCCATAAACATATTCTCTCTCTCTTTTCATTAGTGAATAGAATGATTACTCTATCTCTTTCTATTCTCATAGGATTTTACATACAATGATTAGACATGAATAGAATTTAGTAGTGTACCTTAGAAATTTAATAAGATTTATTTTCATTTGTTCAATATCATCTCTCTTTGATGTATTCATCAATAACCTATAGGAATATATATATTCACAGCAAAGTTTTCACTATCAGTTCATAGTCGTCCCCCATTCCCTCTTATTTGTATGCACATTACTGTATGACCATCAAATTTGAATTACCATGACTCTGTATAATTATTATTTCTATAAATCATTGATTTTTTTTAAAAAACTAATCATTTTCTTCAAAACTAACAATTCTTTCAAGAACACAAGAAGAACCAAATTGGGCCATCATCATCCTCAAATTATTTTTCATGTATTCCCTGAAAAATGATTTAATATGTGTATATTAATGTATCTATTCATACACTTTTATATGTCTTGGATATCTACATAATTGACAATTGATGAAAAAAATAGTCTTCCTTATTCCATAATCCCAATAAGAGTTGTCTTGGTACCTATATATTCTAACTATATCTTAGATAACATTAAATGGTTCAAACTCACAAAAGGTCTCTTTCCATGATATATTACACCATGTTTTGAAGAAATAGATTACATTGATGAATTATAGATTTTCTACTAATAGATATCCACAATATGGTGTTCACTTCCCATTATAGGAAGAGAAATATCCATCACACCAAGAAAATAATTGTGGGAAATAGATCCATATTTCATTACTCAGACCAATACCTATTTGATTCCTATTCTAAACACATCAAATAGAAACCACTATGTTGGGTCTAATAAACAATATATATATATAGAAATTAATTTCAGTCCATAGACTCTATCTCATTGTGTTAAACACTATTTAAAACATTGAAAAATAACCGAGTAATATGTACCATTAAAATATTCTAAAAAATACAAATTGGATTAAACATGACATTTTTATAATAGTTTTGATTCTAAATAAACATACACATATTCAACAAGCCCCCATTATGATGACAACCAATTTTTTCAACTTGGAAATTTTGAAAGGTGTTAACCTCCAACATAATTCCATAAAAATAAATTTTTTCTTAATGATCTCCCAATTTCACTACATGTTTATCTACAGAAGGGAATCACACATCCCTAAATGATGTTTCTAATAACCAAACTATTCCCTGCACACCTATGATAACACCACTATACATGCCTTCTATACAATAATGAATATGTAAGTTTTTTTATATTAATCCTAAAACCATTTAAGGATACAATTGAGATGGTTCCTCTGGATTTTATTGGTCAGCCAATTATTTTTTAAAAAACAATATAAAAATTCCCTTTAAAACTACCTTTCCATACTCAAGTTCCTCATCTAGACATCTAACCATTCATTTTCTTTTGGTTTATATTAATTCATTTTTTCTATATTCTCATAAACCATAGATTTGTCTTCTAAAAAATCCTTCATCATAATGATAAAATAATTATCATTATAAATTGTATATGAAACTAAAAATCTTAAAATAATTTGAATTTAATATATCTAAATATTCCATACAATCCTTAATTTATAATTAATTTTTTTTATAGAACAAAAAACACTAATTATCAAAAAATAATTCCATGTTTTTTCTTTTTTCCTTTATTTTCCCAATATAAATTGACAACACATTTATTGTCTTATTTTATTCTTCAATAAATTTGTGATTCTTCTACTAGTTTTCTATCATATTTTTCTTCACATAATTTTTTCTTCATTATATTAACATTAAGCTTCATGAATACAAATATATCATTAAAAATAAATACGACACACACAATGTAATTGTCGTAATAACCCCTTTGTGTTTTTTGTTAATACCTCAAAAATGTTGAGATAATTGGTGAACTCCATTCTTAATCAACATCCATTCTATCAAAATTTAACTTATCTACCACTTTATTACCGTGCAATAATTATTCATTTACCACTACCTTTTTTCCCGAAATAAATTGTACATATATGATGTGATCCAATATAAATAAATACTTAAATTCTAATATTTTACATGAATAATAACTTCAACTCACATATAGTCCCCTAGCCTAATGAATTGGAGGATTATATTATTTTATCATAATATATATATAAAAATATTTTATAACACATGTGACTATTAATTAATTATTTTTATTGTTAGGTCGGAACAAAGACGGGAAGGATGGCAAGAGGGGGGGTGAATTGCCTTTTAAAAAATGATTAACAAATTAAAAATCAAAGTTGAAATGCAGCGGAAAGAAAGAGGCAAGACACACAAAATTGATAACAGAGTTCGGCCAAAACCCGGCCTACGTCTCCGCTCCCAACTCAACCGTTGAGAGATTCCTACCGCTTGCTTTTCAATGGTTTTAGCAAGAAACCCACTAGGCTTTGAGGTAGCACTAGGACCTATTACAGCTTGCTTTTTGTGGTTTAGCAAGAACCCACTTGCTTTTGATGGTTTAGCAAGAACCCACTAGCCTTTTTAACGGGTGAAGGCTAGCTCACCGAAACACAAGCCTTTTAAAAGGAAAGGCTTGAAGAAACCTCTTCACACCTTAGTGGTGGTGTGAGAACCCAAAGAAAGGGAGATGAGAAAAGAGTTTGGGGTTTGTAGGCACAAACCCAAAATGAAGCTCAAAATAAATAAAACTATAAAAACCGTAATTGAGGAAGACTTGGGCGCCAAGGTATGATGGAGTTGATGTAGCGTGCTCTCCCAAGCTTCTTGAGGTGCTCCTTGGATTGGGAATTGGATTGGAGCACTTGAGGATCCTTGAAGGTGGAGCGCCGGAGGTTCGCCAAATGTGCAAAAATATGTCCGGGCGCTTGGTATATGATCCGATTAGGTTCCGGGGCTTCCTTGGCCTTTATTTATAGGCATGGAACCCATTGGGGGCCTTCGGAGCCGTTGGAGAAGTCCTCGGATCCGTTGGAGGCCAAAAGATGGTTGACTGGTCAAACCCAACGGCTAGTTTGACTGGGCTACCGGCTGGCCGGTGCCTTGGTAGAGAAGAAGAGTCTTGATCCAGGCTCTACCGGTCGACCGGTGGAGGAGCCACCGGCTGGCCGGTGGCAAGACAGTAGAAAACACTATTTGGGCTGGGTGCCACAGGTCGACCGGTGACAGAGCCACCGGTCGACCGGTGGAACCTGGCAGTGGGCAATCCCTCTGCCAGTTCCACCGGCTGGCCGGTGCTATCACACCGGTTGGCCGGTGGACTGAATTTCAGTCCATTTCTTGTCCATTCTTGGGCCAATCCTTGGCAATCTTTTTCCTATCATCCACAACACTTAAAAACAAAGTTAAACATATATGAAAGTGATTGTGATCATGAAAATCAAAGAGTGTGGGGTACAACAATCTCCCCCTATTTTGATGATCACAATCACTTATCTAAGCAATGTAAAAACTTAAATGAAAGGCATGCTTTAAATGATAAATTGAAAATAAATACTCAGCATGAGAAAAAAGATTCTCCCCCAATCAATCAAGAAATTTCTCCCCCTTTGTGATTATCAAAATAGAATGGGGCATAAAACTTGATTGAGGGAAAAATGAAAATCAAGATCAATTGGAATTTTTGAAAATTGAATTGAAAAATTTGATACCAAGAGTTGAAATTGAAGGTTTGAATCGAAAATTGAAAATTTAAATTGAAAAAAGAATCGAAAGAGATTTTTGAATTTAAGAAAATTTCTCCCCCTAAACAAAAGATCATCGGGGAAACGAAACGACTTTTGGCCCGGAGAGACTCGCCAAAAGGGATTTTTCAGTCCAAATTTGTTTCATGGAGGGTCTTCTCCTATAAAATTCGTCCGAAAAGAAAAAGCTTTTGGGTTGACCATACCGGGCATTTTTACAATTGCATTCATAAATAAGGTGCCCGGGTTTCTTACAATAATTACAAAATTTAAAACTAGAGCTCCCCCTTACAAAAACAGTGGGTGCATGGGAGGAGGAAGCTCGGTTGGTGTATCCTAGCCCTTGGGTGGTTCTAGATATACGTTGGGAACCTAGGAGATTATTCAAATTTTGTTCCCCTTGGGTGAACTTAGCTAGGGTCTCCCTTAGGTCTTTGATGGTTGATTCCATGAAATCAACATTTGGAAAATTTTGGATTTTAAGGGTGAGTTCCTCCTTCTCTTTGAGAAGTTGGTCTTTTTCGGAGGAGAGTTTTTTGAAAGACTTTTTTAAAGAAACAAATTTTGAAGAAATTTCATGAAAACCATTTTCTAGTTGGTCTCTAGCGTGTGAGAGTTCTTCATAAGATAAATGATTTAAAGAGTTTGAATTTGAAGAACATGAGGAAGAGGAATCGGAAGAAGTTACCTCATGGAATGCCATTAGGCATTTGTTACCGTTGTTGCTTGAGGAGGAGGAGGAGGAGGATGAGGAGGTGTCACTCCATGTCGCCTTGAGGACCGTTTTCTTTCCTTTCTCCTTTTACGTGGCCCGTTTCTTGTTGAGTGGGCAATCGGGCTTGTAATGGCCCTTTTCGCCGCACCCGTAGCATTTTACCATGGGCTCGGATTTTTCGGTGGGTTCTTGCTTTCGCGCCTTGCGTGATTTCTTCTTCTTCTTATGCTTCTTCATAAACTTGTGCATTTGGCGGGCGAGATTCTCCATTTCCGAGTCGCCGCTTGAAGATGAAGAAGATGAGGAGGAAGAGGATGAGGAGAAGCTTACTTCTTTTTGTACCTTGAGGGCGATGTTCTTTGGTGTCTTGATTGGTGTGCCCTCCTTTTGAGCTTGCCTCCTCATCGTGATCTCATAAGTCATGAGAGATCCGATGAGCTCCTCTACCGGCATATTTTTGACGTCCTTAGCTTCTTGGATCGCCGTCACCTTTGGTGCCCATGAGCTCGGAAGGACCCATAGAATCTTCTTGACCATCGTCTCAGCTGAAACATCATCACCAAGAGATTTCCTTCCATTGCAAACGTCAGTGAAGCGTGTAAACATTTCAGAAATGGACTCATTTGGATGCATGGAAAAAGATTCAAAATCTTGTCTATACATGTCTAACCGAGTATCCTTAACTTTGTTAGTGCCCTCATGGGTCACTTCTAAAAGCTTCCAAATTTCATGTGAGGAGGTGCAAGTGGATACTCGATTGAATTCATTTCTATCTAACCCGCAATGAAGAGCATTCATGGCTTTGCCATCAAGCTCAAAGTTTCTAATATCGGCGGGGGTCCATTTGGATTCGTCGGGGGTAGACAAAGTGTAACCTTGCATGACAATTTTATAAATGGGATATCCTATGCTTCTAAGAAAGGTAGTCATGCGGGTTTTCCAATAATTATAGTTGGTTCCATCGAAAAATGGAGCACGACCCAATGAGTAGCCCTCGGGGGCGAAAGAGGTGGATGCCATCACAATGGATCTTTGAATTTGAAACCTGGTTAGGGAATTATTCAAATTTCCCTCTGATACCAATTGTTAGGTCGGAACAAAGACGGGAAGGATGGCAAGAGGGGGGGTGAATTTCCTTTTAAAAAATGATTAACAAATTAAAAATCAAAGTTGAAATGCAGCGGAAAGAAAGAGGCAAGACACACGAAATTGATAACGGAGTTCGGCCAAAACCCGGCCTACGTCTCCGCTCCCAACTCAACCGTTGAGAGATTCCTACCGCTTGCTTTTCAATGGTTTTAGCAAGAAACCCACTAGGCTTTGAGGTAGCACTAGGACCTATTACAGCTTGCTTTTTGTGGTTTAGCAAGAACCCACTTGCTTTTGATGGTTTAGCAAGAACCCACTAGCCTTTTTAACGGGTGAAGGCTAGCTCACCGAAACACAAGCCTTTTAAAAGGAAAGGATTGAAGAAACCTCTTCACACCTTAGTGGTGGTGTGAGAACCCAAAGAAAGGGAGATGAGAAAAGAGTTTGGGGTTTGTAGGCACAAACCCAAAATGAAGCTCAAAATAAATAAAACTATAAAAACCGTAATTGAGGAAGACTTGGGCGCCAAGGTATGATGGAGTTGATGTAGCCTGCTCTCCCAAGCTTCTTGAGGTGCTCCTTGGATTGGGAATTGGATTGGAGCACTTGAGGATCCTTGAAGGTGGAGCGCCGGAGGTTCGCCAAATGTGCAACAATATGTCCGGGCGCTTGGTATATGATCCGATTAGGTTCCGGGGCTTCCTTGGCCTTTATTTATAGGCATGGAACCCATTGGGGGCCTTCGGAGCCGTTGGAGAAGTCCTCGGAGCCGTTGGAGGCCAAAAGATGGTTGACTGGTCAAACCCAACGGCTAGTTTGACTGGGCTACCGGCTGGCCGGTACAAGGCCACCGGCTGGCCGGTGCCTTGGTAGAGAAGAAGAGTCTTGATCCAGGCTCTACCGGTCGACCGGTGGAGGAGCCACCGGCTGGCCGGTGGCAAGACAGTAGAAAACACTATTTGGGCTGGGTGCCACAGGTCGACCGGTGACAGAGCCACCGGTCGACCGGTGGAACCTGGCAGTGGGCAATCCCTCTGCCAGTTCCACCGGCGGGCCGGTGCTATCACACCGGTTGGCCGGTGGACTGAATTTCAGTCCATTTCTTGTCCATTCTTGGGCCAATCCTTGGCAATATTTTGCCTATCATCCACAACACTTAAAAACAAAGTTAAACATATATGAAAGTGATTGTGATCATGAAAATAAAAGAGTGTGGGGTACAACATTTATCACACTAAATCCCTTCTAGAATTGTTATAATATACACACATTTTCATAAAAACGGTAATGGAATAATAAGAAAGGGGTGGCTTAAAAATTATAGTAAGGGAAAAAATCACCAACATGTAATCAGCATTTAGATCATAAGAATATGATAAATCATTATGAAATGGAAAATATCTAACAAATAATCTTATGGAAAAATTTGTGTCGATAGTAAGGCCTAATAGATGGGCATGTAATCTGAAATGATCAAACATATACCTGGAAATTTGTTTCTAGAATCGAGATACAATAATCATAATCAATGGATCATAAAATTATTATTATCTATAAACATATGTACTATTAAATTATCATTATTTATTATAAATTTTTTATCTAGTTATAATTTATTTTCCTCATAAGATGTTATTAATTTTGATAACAGCATTTATTCTAAAAAATATCGATATGTATTGCCTTTTTTTTATACCAAGTTCATCATTAATATACTACCAATGTTAATAGAATAGATTCAATATAGTGAGTTATCATTTTCTATTTTCATTCCACTATACTTCTTTTATTTATTCACAAAAATGAAATTTTTGAAATGCTTGTTTTGGTAATTTTTGACTAATAAATGATTAAATATTTATAATAAGAGAAATATTAATATAAATATTCTTGAAATGTTTTCATTTCATAGAAATTATTTTCATTATTTATATAAATTCATGTTTTCATTATTTTTTTGAAATGATGAATAAGAAATACCTCATTCAACGAAGGTGGTAGTCCACACATACACATGAATAGCATTTGGTTTTTTAAATAATTTTGAATTTATGAATTGATTAATCATTAAAAATGTTCTTTAGTTTAAAAATTTTCTATTTACTCTTTAAATCATGCATTTTAACTTATCATTTAATGTGGATGTGGAAAATAAAATACATTATTCATCGAATCCCTAGTATATACGTAACATGAATAGTGTTTTAGTTATAAAAATAAATGAAGAAAATTAGTTAATGATTATTGAATCTAAAAAACATGATATTATTATAATATTATTGGTTTTAATATATTTTAATGGGTACTATATATATATATATATTGTTTATGATGAGTTATAATAAGAATGAGAAATTGTAAAATGAATATACATGTGAAAACAATTCCCCAGTGGAAGTTGATTTCCTCTTGAAAAACTTCTTGATTTAAATATGATTTGGAAAATCTCTTAGAACTAGAAGAACAAGAAATTTGAATTGGACTATTTGGTAGGGAAATGATAAATAATATATGAGATAAATATAGTATTTTTAATACACTTGATGTTTTTTTCGAATCTCCTTTAATAAGTAAAGCGAAATGTATTTTTTTAAACAACAATAACATTATTTTGATGAAAAATAATTTTTAATGGAAGGTGGCCTATAAAATAAAAAATAACGTATAGGGGATATATATTGTTCATGAAACATATCTCCCACACAAATAAGGTATAATAAATTTTGATATATTGTTATTTTTACCTGAAATTATATTTTTATAGTAATTTAATTTTACCACTGTAATTATTTTTTAAACAATGTAACATATTTTTTTAACAAAAAATTAAGTCAATATTATTATCTAGTCTTGATATGTTGATTAAAAATGTAAAAAAAACTTATAATATTAAATTTATAATGGTGATAAAAATCATTTTTATAATTAAAAAATTATTCAAAATGAATGGAAACTATTTTTTGGAAAAATATTACATAGTTTCCAAGATGAAAATTTTTATTTTTTAAATAAAATTTAAATATAAATGTATTGTTTTAATTTATATAAATATCATTTGTTACAAAAAAAATTATAAAATTATATTTTATTCTTATGAAGTAAATATTTAATAATGGTCACTGTATTTTGGAAAAAGTTTTTTTGTATTATTCACTAAAAAATCAACATATTTTGAGAAATTGATGAATTTTATCCTAATAACATATTTTTCTTCCAAATCAAAAATATAATATTATATTTGATTATAAAACTCTATGATATTGGATATAATATTTTAAATTGAGGCATGATATATAATTTATAAAAAGTGAGTGTTTTTATTATTAGAAAACTACACTTTTAATGGTTTAGTGCGAATCTAAAATGAGAACAACAAAAAATATCATGTACATCAAATGGAATCATTTAATAATTTCAATAATGTTTTTAAAAATCAGTATCATTAACCACATGTAAAATCTTGTATTTGGGAAACTCTTTCTCCTCTAAATAGTAATTATTAGTTTCCTCAAATATGTTGGTAATTTTTCACATGTATTGATATATTATTGCCTGATAATATTTCATTTATTAAAACTGAGCATTAATATAAAGTCACTAGTATTGATAAATGAATCTCATTCCACAATGGTTTCAATTTTAATCAATATTTAATATATTGTTTTTGAAATCCAGAAATGTATTAACATTAAAGGTCAATGTCTCCTTCTTTCACATTGAATGTAATTGTAGCTCTAAATCCAAGACAGGTATGCCAACCTCAAATTTAAGTTAACACAACCCTTTATGAATTTATGTTAAATATTAACATTAAATGATCAAACAAAATCATTAATCGATGTATATAGTTCACTAAATTCCATAGTTTCCAAACCAATAGGTTTAAGACTATATAATCCCCTTGTACATATATGTACTCTATCCACCCTTCATATTTCTACATCAAGAAAAAGTTGGTCTTTTATTCTTGAACCCATTAGTGGGGTATACTATTTTATATGAGATTAATCATATTCTTAATCAAAATTTTTGCTTCCTTACTGATCATGTGGCTATTTGTTTATGATGAAAAATATAATCTTTATTTCTACTAGTTTTTATCCTATTATTTAATAGATAATTCCAAAAAATGAATCCTATATATTTTTTTCTTAAATGAGAAAAATAATAATCCAAATTATCCAATTCAAAATTTGTATCTATCAAAGATGTATCAACTATGGATTTATTATTATATTCATAAGATCATCTGCGTTTAATAAAACCATCAAAGAAGACATTGATGTTATTATACAGAAAGATTTTCAAACTGATCATATCTATATGTGAACTCAAAGATTGGGGGACACCCAATGATGGACCTTATTTAGTATTTGACACCTTTATGTAAACATCAATATTGTGGGAAGATAGATAAAAAATGTGAATGTAAGAAGTGTCAATAAGAACAACATCACCAAAAAACATATCATTTAGAGGTAATCAATTCCTCATCACCTCCACAGGAACCCTCTATAAAAATATTAATATTCGCAAACTCTTTATTGTATTGTAAAACATGATACATAAATTCATATTTGGGGATGAATATTGATGATTTTTATAGAAAATCCATGCATTGAAGTTCAGATATTGAATCACCACATCCATTATGGAGATTTGAATGGGTGATTCTATTTCTTAGTTAGACAACACCTTCCTTTTAATCTTGGAATGATTATAATAAATTAAATTAGAGAACCTCATCAATTATGAAGACCCAAGATGCCCTTAGTAGTAGTTCCATTACAATAAAAGGATGTTTTACAAGGATCCTAATGGATACCCTCCAATCCAAAGTACAAAACATTAAAAATCAATAACACTTCTACAATTGTGGAAAATGATTTTTCTGATGGTCTTCCAATAAAGATCATGATAAGAAATAATTAATTAAAGACTAATACATCACTATCTGATGATATTGTAACTCATTTTTAACATTAATACAAATTGAATTAATATATGCATTTGAAACATTAAATTCCATAAAAATTAAAGGTCTAATAGGATGAAACTTAATCCTCGATATATTATAAAAATATATAAATATTCTCAAAAAAAATTTCATATATTTTGAATAATAGAGGGTTTTAAAAAATAAGGGGAAACCCAAAAATGGAATCCGTGATCACCATTTAAGGGGGTCCTATTTCGTATGGAATATGTAATCCCATATGAACAAGTAAATCTAAAATAATTTGATTTATCATAGACAATTTAATAATATATTTTCTAAATCAACTACAGTCGCAAAAATGGAAGAGAATGTGGTGAGGATCTGGTAACCGAACGATGGTACAAACCATAAAATCCCATTTTTATTTTTTGAACTAGTGGAAGAAATATTTTATAGTATTTCCATTCAAAATAGGTAAGCTGGGGAACGTTAATGATGACTTGATACCATAGATATTTCTACAAGAGATAGGGGACACCTTGAGGTCCCAAAGAGAAATGAAAAGTCATTTAGTATATTTGATATTAGAGATAGTATAGGAGAGAAGTATCAAAAGAAAATAAGATTTAGTTTTTTCCTATATTTATAATAACCACCTACATAGTCATCCAACCATTATAAGAAAAAAATAGTATGTGTTTTTATCTCCATAGGGAATTTTTCCGCTCTTAACTCTATAAAATATATTGAAACACGCTTTTATTTAAATATATATTGTCCAGGTATATAATATTCCTATTTTTAATTTCCATAAATCTAATGATATACAATTATTAATATAATATTATGAACAATGATATATGTCATAATAACTTTAAAATATTAAACATTTTTATCTTATAAATGAAATATACAATGATTAGAAATCTAATTTTAGAAACTATAATTTTTTGTGCATAAAATGATTTTATTTGTTGTTTTTAATAAAAATTAAATTTCCTCAAATTATTAGTGTTAAATTGTTCTTTATATTTATATCTATATAAATTTCACAACATAGTTATCATTATTTATGTATGTTGTTTCAGTGAATACATTATACTAGTTATAATTATCTTAATCAGAATTTTTATAATGTTTTTATTTGGTGTTATAAGTGAAATAATATTCTAAAATATATATTTATTTTATAGAGAAATATTCACTAAAATCATGGGTCCTTGCTATGGATATATGATGGTTCATTTCATTCTCCTGAAATGTTCTATCAACCATTACCCTCAATGTTTACAAGATTTTTGATGAATATATAAAAAAGTGGGTATTGTTAATACAAAAACATATCCATTATAAATGTGTATGATAAAAATTTGAAATAAAAAGCATAAAAACTATCATCATGGAATTACAAACTATATTTCAGTCTTTGAAAGAATCATTAAAATCAATTGAAATATTATTAGACATGAAATATATAAAAACAAATTTATTACACCAATATAAATACATATATTATAACATTATAATGTAGTATGTTTCCCAATATCGTTGAAACCTATTCACGATTCCATACTCACATCAATAATTACATCCCTTTATCCCCATAATAGTTATAGATAATATTAAATTCCATGAATTTGATAAAAAATAAATCATACATATACACTGATATTCTCTAAAAAAACCTTGTAGAACTTTTCCCTTAATTTGGTTATTCGTTTATATTCCTCTACATTCAAAACTATTATACCCTTTATAGTGATTCTATAAAAAATATGTATCATGGTGGAAGTATTCTTTAGTTTTATTCCAAGATATTCAAAATAGGTAATTCTCTAAAATGTATTACTTCATTGGGGCCAACCAGATTTTAAAACATACACATCTTCACCAAGGATTATATTTTTCAATACATTTTTTAAGAATAGTTGAATGAACATTCAAATATATAATATTCACAATCTTTTAACTCAGTGAATACATCAATTTCATTAACATCATAAATGAATATTATTTTCATCAGGTATTATTAATAATACAAATTGAGATATCCCTTAATGATGTTTCCTTCATCATTTTAATGTCATGACATTAAAAAATTCCTCTTTTTATCGGTTTTCCCCACTAAGAAAATTATTCCCCATAAATTCATTATATTTTATGTAAAACAAAAATATATAATGTTATTGGGAATAAAGTTCATCATTTTATTTCGTAATTATGGTAGCACTATTGAGAGTATTTTTTCAACCACATTGAACCAATCTTCCTACTTCCACATTCGTTTTCAAAACTAATTTTATTGGTGGGATAATGGTAATTATTAAATATTTTGTTATATTTTGTAGTTATTTTAAATTTACATCAACATTAATCTAATATTTTATATTTATTCTCTTTAATGACTAATGGTGTTGTTCTTAAATTGTTAAATATATATTTTTTTCATTTTATACATCCTATTTTCATAAAAAAAATTTAAATTGATTCTCATTTGTTGAGAACCTCTCATGAAATTTATATTCATAAATTTTGTCACGACCCGTCCTCGGGGCCCGTTCCGTGACTACCCCAAGCCCGCCTTCCATAGGCCAGGGGATGGCGACTAGCACCAAGGCGTAAATCCCGGTAAAAAGGGAAGGCATTGCCTTTGTAAAGTAAACAAGCACTACAGAGTAAGCAAGCGGAAAAGTAAACACTAAGTAAAAGCTGGTACAATAGTAAGTGCAGAAAAGTAAAGGGGGCCGGAAATACAAGCCCAACTGTAAAGTACAACTGAAAGGGGAAAACGGCAACTGAAAATTAAAGCCGCAACGTTGAGCCGTCCACTAGAAGTCCCACCTGAAGGGTGGGTACAGAAAGCCTCCACCGCTCCTCGGGTCCAGCCGACCGCTCCGAGTACGTCCCGCCCAGTGGTCCACCTCCAGGTACCGTCCTGCTCCACAAGCCTCCACCACGATCAGCACTGTCCGTCGTCTGCAACCAACACAACGAAGTGCTGGCATAGCCCCTGCAGGGGTGAGTATAATCTACTCAGTAGGGACCTCGAGACCCCCAAAGGTATCAGAAAATCCACAAACGATAAACCAAAAATGAAAGATACAATCACAAAGTAACATCTGACACTGCTTAGGTATATTCCCATACATATACCTAAGTCATCAATTCTCGCTTGGCTCCAACATCCGAGCTCAAGTACAACCCAGTCCACACAGGAAA
Organism: Viscum album; assembly: GCA_963277665.1. Taxonomy (NCBI): domain Eukaryota; kingdom Viridiplantae; phylum Streptophyta; class Magnoliopsida; order Santalales; family Viscaceae; genus Viscum; species Viscum album. The sequence continues at coordinate 109,923,677 of OY728132.1, read as the reverse complement.
GAAAAACGTGAAATCCACACAGGATAGCTCAACACAATCCACGAAGGAATGTAAAACGTAAATCCACACAGGATAGCACAACACAATCCACAAAGGAATGTAAAACGTAAATCTACACAGGATAGCACAACACAATCCACAAAGGAATGTAAAACCGAGTTTCAGATCACACAGATATACTTCTTCGAATGACGATAGAGATGATCACTGATCCATCTAAGTCGTCAGACCCACAAAGGATCGATAGGTAATAACCTCCAAAAAGTCCCACAAAGGATCTGACCCACAAAGGATCGATAGGTAACTATCCCCCACAAAGACCCACACAGGATCGGGCCCACACAGGACCTGTAGGCGCTGGCTCACACAGAACCGCTGAGCGCTGACCCACACTGGATCGGACCCACACAGGATCGGTAGCACTGTCCCACAAAGGATCGCTGAGTTCTGTAGTCGTCGCCATCGAATCCACTGAGGATCTCTGTACAGTCGTCATAGTCACAGTAGCAGTCGCAGCCAGCTCTAGGGTTCCCGCACACAACAAGCTCATTCGGGAGGGTCCGCTCCACGAGACGAGAGGCTGATACATCAAATGACACATAGTCTAGAATTGATGTATCCAAAATTTTCGTATCGTCAAAAGGAACTCAACGTCGCAGACGGCGCGTCAATCGGACGCCCGGTCTGAGAGTTATTGGCTTTTTCGTCCTAGGGGCCCGGTTGGTTTTTAAGGCAAAAGCAACCCAACTGTACTCCACCTGCGTCTAAACCTCGGGCGGAGTATTCCAAAAGATCGGTCTCACTTAGAGGAAAACAACAAAGTCGAAGGCACGTCGATCGGACGTCCGAAGCTCAAGATATGAGCGTTTTCACTTCGAGGGCCCGATTGGTTTCGTGTACGAACCAACCCGACCGAACCCAAATTAATCCAAAAACATGAGTGCAATATACCGAAACGACCATCTCGATCCAAGGATCGCATCTCTGCTGACGGTGTGTCGTTCGGAGGCCCGTAGATCATGTTATGAGCAAAAGACCGAAAACGTCCGGAAATGGGGGGTCTGGGCCTGGACCGACCCGGCCCAACCCCCCTGGGTCGGCCTGACCCAGGGCGACCCGACCCGGTTCGGCGCGGCCCGGCCTGGGCACGACCCGGCCCGGCGGGTTGGCCCGGCTCGGCTCGGCCGAGCCGGCCGAGCGGAGGAACATCGGGGCGCTGGCCCCCGCGGGATGAAGCGTCGCGGCCCCGCGTGGGGCCGCGCTGGATTCAACGGACGCGGCAAAGCCACGTCCCGTGTGTGCCGGACCCACGCGCCCGCGGGTCCTCTGGCTGCCGCCGCCGCGGCTTCAGCTGCGGCGGCCCTGTCTAGCGGCGCGCCGGGGTGCCGTCGCCTCCGGCGCCGCCGGTGGGTTCCGCGGGCCACCGGAGTTGCTCTGGTGTTCTGATTTCATTTCTGTCTACGCCGTAGCTCCTCCCGGGTCCCGTACTTCACTGCAGAAACAACGAATCACCTCTGCGGCATGTTTTTTCATTGCCCGCCAATCCACACATCAACGAAGAACTGCGGAGGGTTGTCGGGCCGTGTTTGTTTGGCCCGCACCCTCTGCGTTATGCGATAACAATCGGGAAGAAATATTCAACACATGAATAACAAGCAGGGAACAATTTTAATAGAATTAAAATTGAACCTGTTCTGGGTTCTTTGTTTTAAAAGAAACAATCATGGGAAAAATAAATTATTTCACAAACCCCTACCTCGTCAAGTCGTCGCACGCACGTTTTTGCGGAATTGATCGCCGCGGAAGGAGGCGATCGTCGCGTCGCGGAATGGCGTCACGTCGTCGTGGAAGGGCGTCGCGTCGTCGCGGAATACGGTGTCATGTCGACGAACTCTGAGGTTCAAAAACATATAGATTTAATTTATAATAATTAAATCCATCTTGTTGTTATAAAAACCACAAAGAAATTAAAAGGAGCGCACCCCCCTACCTTGACGTTGTCGATCAAAGGTTTTCACGGGGTTGGATTGACGCGGAAGAACGTCGCGGAGGAAGAATCGCCGACGTCACGGTACTTGGCGTCGCGTCATCGATCTCCGAGGGCTCGGCGTTCTTCACGTTCTTTGCGTTCATCGCTTTCTTCTCAAAGGAGGATGAAGAACTTGAGGTTTCTGTCAAATCCCCTCAACGAACAACACTTAAGAAGAATAGGCTTGGTGTTAGTTTATTATTATGACAATGGATTGTAAACTGGTTAAGAAACGATTAAATTAATTCATAGAATTAATTCACGAATAAAACCGCCCAATTAATTGGTACGTTAAGAATTTAAGAAAACGCGTCAGTTGACTTTCATAATGACGGGTTTTCGCGGGGGCGTTACTTAGCGGAAAATAAATGGTGGGATCATGTGGGCCCCACCCCACAAATATCCTACCGAGGGGGTAGGATATTTTTGGATGACACCCTATCCGCAACAACTCAGCTTAAGAAGCTTTAAGTGGCTTTCAAGTGGATTTAATTGAAATAAAATAAAGTTTGCCGTACCAATTATTTTATTTCCTAACTTTAAGCCCAAAAATTAAAAACCACACCTGAGCAAACGCAACTCCAGAAGAAGCGTTTCTAAGAAAATACCGGCGCTGCGATTCCATCGATGCCCTCAGAATTAGATTTCGAGCACCAGTTCAAAAGTTAGAAAAACCCGCTCGTTCGTTCACTGAACGTACCCGAGCCAAACTTCGGAAAATGATTCCGGGCACACCGGACCTCAGAATCAGGTGCCGTCAGAAACTGTGTTCTTGTAAAATTCAAAGAAAATTAAGAAAAAAAATTTCCTTGAAATTTACGGGTCTTTAAATCACTCCCACCTTAGGGCTTTATGTCCCCGTAAAGATACATCATTAGCTAGGGAAAAAAATGTGGGTACTGAGCACGCATCTGAGCCTCCCTCTCCCAAGTGCTCTCCTGGAGGTTCCCGTACTGCCATCTTATGTGCACAAGAGGAATCGATCGTCCACATAGGACCTGCTCTTGTCGATCCTTGATCTCCACCGGGACCTCCGCAAAAGTCACCCCATCATCAACGTCTAGCTCCCCGTGGTCAATGATGTGTGTCAGGTTGTGCACATATCTCCTCAGCTGGGATACGTGGAAGACGTCGTGCACCCGGTGTAACTGAGGTGGTAGAGCCAGGCAATAAGCCACCTCGCCAATCCTGCTAAGGACCTGTAATGGTCCAATGAAGCGTGGAGACAACTTCCCTCCTCGGCCAAATCTCCGTAATCCACGTCGAGGTGACACACGCAAGAAGATGTGGTCACCATCCTCGAACTCTAGTGGCCTCCGCCTCCTGTCAGCGTAAGAATTCTGCCGGATCTGAGCTGTCCTCATCCTCTCCTGGAAGACCTAGACCTTCTCTGTCGTGGCCCGGACCATCTCTGATCCCACAAGTGCTGACTCCCCAGGGTCTGTCCATCACAAATGAGATCTGCAAGGTCTGCCGTACAATGCCTCATAAGGTGTCATCCCGATGGTGGAGTGGTAGCTATGGTTGTACGCGAACTCCACCAAGGGTAGGAGGTCCTCCCAAATGTGACCAAAGTCGAGGACACATGCGCGGATCATGTCCTCGAGAGTATGAATGGTCCTCTCCGTCTGACCATCCGTCTGAGGGTGAAAGGTGGGAAGTAAAGAGAGCATCTAGATCAGAGACGATAGATGATGGCACACCGTGAAGCCATACAATATCCTGAATGTAGAGATGCCCCAAGCTATCCACTAAGTCCTGCTCCCTGATGGGTAAGAAGTGAGCCGACTTGGTGAGTCGGTTGACAATCACCCAAATAGATTTGTGACCTCTGGAAGTCTGTGGAAGTCCAGTCACGAAGTCCGTAGATATGTCGTCCCACTTCCACTCTGGGACCTCCAAGGGATGTACCAAGCCTGCTGGTACCTGATGCTCTGCCTTCACCTGCTGGCAGGTGAGGCATCGAGAAACGAACTCTGCCACAACCATCTTCATGCCTGGACACCAGTGTTGTCATCTGATGTCCTGGTACATCTTCGCCACTCCAGGTTGTACGGCCAAAGGAGAAGTGTAAAACTCTCTCAACACCTCCTCTCGTAAAGCGACTGGTACCAAGGTACGTCCTCTAAAAAGGATGTCGTGCACTGCTCCAAAGGAGAATCCATCAGGTGCTTGTCCTGAGGATATCTGTGTATGCCGCGTCTCATAGTCAGTGTCCCCACGTTGTGCATCTCTGACCCGCTGTAGTAGTGGAGGAGTGACTGTGAGAGACTGAAGGAAGGCTGATCCATCTCTATCCATGAAGGATATCTGCAAAGCAGCTAGCTGCTCTGTTGCCTCCTCAAGTAGCTGAATGCCCGTCCTCCTGCTGTGAGAATCGGATACCACGTTCCCCTTCCCATGGGTATAGAATATCACAAAGTCATAGTCCTGGAGGAACTCGAGCCATCGCCACTGTCTCAGGTTCAGGTCCTTCTGAGAGAAGATGTACCTGAGACTCTGATGGTTAGAAAAGACTGTAAAGTGCTCGCCCATCAGGTAGTGTCGCCATGTCTTCATAGCGAAGACCACTACTGCTAAATCCAAGTCATGGTTAGCGTAGTTCTACTCATGCGGCCTCAACTGAAGTGATCTATAGGCGATCACTGCCCACTCCTGCATCAGGACACATCCGAGTCTGGTCCCTGATGCATCGTAGTAGACTACGTACCCTACTCCCTCCTCAGGAAACCTGAAGATAGGTGCGCTGGTCAATCTCTGTCTCAACTCCTGGAAGCTCTGTTGACATCTGACTGACCACAAAAAGGTTCTCCCCTTCTTCGTCAAAGCTGAGAGTGTTGCCGAAACTCTGGAGAAGTCTGGCACAAATCTCTGGTAGTATCCAGCTAGTCCCAAGAAACTCCGCACCTCCGTCATGCTCCTGGGTGGATCTCAAGCTAGCACTGCCTCGATCTTCACAGGATCCACTGCAACTCCTGCCTCAGAGATGACATGCCCCATGAAGTGGAACTCATCTATCCAGAACTGACACTTCGAGAGCTTTCCATAATGCTGGTGCTCTCGGAGTGTGTCTAGTACAAGCCGTAAGTGGTAGGCGTGCTCCTCCTCAGTCGTCGAGTATATCAAAATGTCGTCGATGAATACTACGACAAATAGATCGAGGTATGGCTGGAAGATCCTATTCATGAGGCCCATGAACACTTCTGGAGCATTGGTTATGCCGAAAGGCATAACCAAGAACTCATAGTGGCCATACCGACATCTGAAGGCCGTCTTCTGCACGTCCTCGTCTCAAACTCTGAGCTGATGATAGCCTGACCTGAGGTCTATCTTCGAGAACCACCGTGCTCCCATGAACATATCGAAGAGTTCATCAATCCTCGGTAGTGGATACTTGTTCCTCACTGTCACCTGGTTCAGGCGACGATAGTCGACACAAATTCGCAAGCTCCCGTCTTCCTTCTTGGCGAACAATATCGAGGAAGCCCAGGGCGAAACGCTGGGTCGGATGAAACCCTTGCCCTGCAAGTCCTCCAACTGTACTCGTAGCTTTCGAAGCTCAGCGGGGGCCATCCAATATGCTGGAGTTGATATTGGGGCTATCCCGGGGTACAGGTCGATATGAAAGTCTACCTCTCTGCGAGGAGGTAGCCCTGGAACGTCGTCGGGAAAGACGTCTGTGTACTGATCCACCACTGCAGGAAAACTAGGACTCCGCACATCAACTACTCCTAGGATGAGGATAGCCAACTAATGATTGATGGGCTGTCCTATCCTCTGCGGAAGTCCTTCATGTGCTGTGAAGGCTCCCTTCTCGCCGGTGAAGGTGAACCTGCTCCCGTCGGTGCGTACACATCACACCTTGTGCCTAATACAGTCAATCTGTGCATGGACTGTAGATAACCAATCCATGCCCAAGATGACGTCGTAAGGCCTCGACGCTGCAATAAGAAGATCCCAGCCGAAGCTCTCTCCTCCTAGAGTAAGCTCACACTGCCGACGCCAGTGTGTAATCGTTGATTCTGCTCCCATAGGAGTCTCTAGCTGTAAGGATCGAGCCAACGGCTCTGTCGGAATCTCCAAGCTCCGAACAAGGGCAGCGTCTATGAAAGAGTGACTCGCTCCTGTGTCTATAAGAACTGCAGCAAGGGTGGAGTAGACACAGATCATACCTCGAATCATCTCGGGCACGCCGTGGTCGTAGGCCTCTGCTGCCTGGAGCTGTGCCTGTCTCTGCCCGCCTGCTCCCTATGGCCGCGGTGGACCTTCTAGTGGTGGTGGTGGTAGAGCCTCAAAGCGTCGCCCACCACATGCTACTCGGCCAGCTCCTCTGCCTCGTCCGCCTCCTCCCTGCGGACCGCCACGGTCGACCCTCTGCCTATGCTTGGGTGGCCCCTCAACTGTCTGCGGCTCCTCGGCACGGTGGGTCGGGCAGTCACGAGCCATGTGACCCTGTCTGTCGCAAGTGTAGCACTGCCTGCCTCTCGAAAGACTGGCTCCGCGCTGTGTGCCCCGCACTGCTGAGCCAGTGTCATGAGGCCGTCTATGTGAGGGTCTGGTCTGCCTGGACCCCTAAGTCATCCATCGACTGCCTGCTGCGGAAGATTCTTCTATATGCCGCCCCGCGGTAGGTCTCGCCGCTGGAGAAGTCTCAGCAAGAAATCTCTCGATCAAAAGGGCTCGCTCCAGTACTCATGCTTGTGTCGGAATGCTGAGGGAGATCAGTGATGCCCTGATCTCGTGTCTCAATCCCTGCTCAAAGGTCCGGGCCCGGAAGAACGGGTCCCGTACCATGTCGGTCGAGTAGCACGAGAGATCAGTGAATCTCGCCGAGTACCGGGCGACCGTCAACCTGCCCTGCCGCAGCTGAAGAAGCTCCTGGATGCACACTGTACGGAGGGTGGCCGAGACGAACTCTGAGCGGAAGAGGCCCTCAAAGTCTGTCCAGATGAGAGAGCCCTCATCGTGCACCTGGAGCATCAAGCTCCACCATCGTCCTACTACTGCGTGTAGTAGGCTCGATGTGAGGATCACCATGAGGTCTGCTGGTGTCCTCACTAGTCTGAAAACTCGTACCACTGCCTCCAGCCAGTCCTCGGCTACCTGGGGGTCCGTCTCCCTGCGGAACCTGGGCGGTCGCTGGTGCTGGAACTCATGTAGTGCACTGAGGCGACGTGCATCGTCAGCAGCTGGTGCTGGAAGCATCGGTGGCTTGGCGGGTAGAGGTACCGCCAGTGCCTCTGCTGTCAAAGGGCCCTGTACCGAGGCCTCGTCGCTCGGAGGGATGCCGTCACGCTCAACTCTCGGAACACTAGATGGCTACCTTCGTGGGGCCATCCTGAAAAGAAATAGGTGTGCCATGGACAGAACAGTATACCCGGTGAGCTGATACAAGTAATCATAAAGAAAACTTGAAACACACATGCAATCAATATTTTCGTGCATTAAGTCGGAAATCAAAAGTCAGGGTCCTGGTGTATGGATACGTCGGCCGCTGCACCAACACTGGACTCCTTGGACTGATAACCACACTCAATACGCTAAACACTAATGCTTCACATAGAAGAAAGATCAGAGTCTGCGGTAGAACTGAACTCCTCTGATACCAATTTGTCCCAACCCGTCCTCGGGGCCCGTGCCGTGACTACCCCAAGCCCGCCTTCCATAGGTCAGGCGACTAGCACCAAGGCGTAAATCCCGGTAAAAAGGGAAGGCATTGCCTTTGTAAAGTAAACAAGCACTACAGAGTAAGAAAACATAAAAGTAAACAATAATGAAAAGCTGGTACAACAGTAAGTGCGGAAAAGTAAAGGGGGCCGGAAATACAAACCCAATTGTAATGTACAACTGAAAGGGGGGAAACAGCAACTAAAAAGTAAAGCCACAACGTCGAGCCGTCCACTGAAAGTCCCACCTGAAGGGTGGGTACAGAAAGCCTCCACTGCTTCTCGGGTCCAGCCGACCGCTCCGAGTACGTCCCGCCCAGTGGTCCACCTCCAGGTACCGTCCTGCCCCGCAAGCCTCCACCACGATCAGCGCTGTCCGTCGTCTGCAACCAACACAACGAAGTGCAGGCATAGCCCGTGCAGGGGTGAGTTTAAGCTACTCAGTAGGGACCCTAAGACCCCCAAAGGTCTCTAAAAATCCCCAAAGGATAAATGACAAAGGAAAGATACAATCACGAAGTAACATCCGACACTGCTTAGGTATATGCCCATACATATACCTAATTCATCAATTCTCGCTCAGCTCCAACATCCGAGCTCAAGTACAACCCAGTCCACACCGGAAAGCAAAATGTGAAATCCATACAGGATAGCCCAACACAATCCACAATGGAAATTAAAACATAAATCCACACAGGATAGCACAACACAATCCACAAAGGAAAGTAAAACGTAAATCCACACAGGATAGCACAACACAATCCAAAAAGGAAAGTAAAACAGAGTTTCAGCTCACACATGTATACTTCTTCGAATGACGATAGAGATGATAACTGATCCATCTAAGCCGTCAGACCCACAAAGGATCGATAGGTACTAACCCCCGTAATGTCCCACAAAGGATCTGACCCACAGAGGATCGATGGGTAACTAACCCCCGCAAAGACCCACACAGGATCGGGCCCACACAGGACCTGTAGGCACTGGCTCACACAGAACTGCTGAGTGCTGACCCACATAGGATCGGACCCACACAGGATCGGTAGCACTGACCCACAAAGGATTGCTGGGTGCTGTAGTCATCGCCATCGAATCCACTGAGGATCTCTGTACAGTCGTCGTCGTTACAATAGCAGTCGTAGCCAGCTCTAGGGTTCCCACACACAGCAAGCTCGTTCAGGAGGGTCCGCTCCACGAGCCGAGAGGCTGATACATCAACTGACACATAGTCCAGATTTGATGTATCCAAAAGTTCCGTATCGTCAACAGGAACTCAACGTCGTAGACGGCACGTCAATCGGACACCCGGTCTGAGAGTTATTGTCTTTTTTGTCCCTGGGGCCCGGTTGGTTTTTAAGGCAAAACCAACCCGAATGTACTCCACCTGCGTCCAAACCTTGGGCGGAGTATTCCAAAAGATCTGTCTCACTTAGAGAAAAACAACGAAGTCGACAGCACGTCGATCGGACGTCCGAAGCTCAAGATATGAGCGTTTCCGCTCCGATGGCCCGGTTGGTTTCGTGTACAAACCAACCCGGCCGAACCCAATGTAATTTGAAACCTTGAGTGCGATATACCGAAACGACCTCCTCGATCCTAGGATCGCGTCGCTGCTGACAGTGCGTCGTTCGAAGGCCCGTAGCTCAAGTTATGAGCAAAAGACCGAAAACATCCGGAGACGGGGGGTCTGGGCCCAGACCGACCCGTCCCAACCCCCCTGGGTCGGCCCGAACCCGGTCGACCCGACCCGGGACCGGGTCCGACCTGGTTTGGCGCGGCCCGGCCCAGCCTGGGCACGACCCGGCCTGGCGGGACGGCCTGGCTCGGCTCGCAGAGCCGGCCGAGCGGAGGAACCGCGGGGCGCTGGCCCCCGCGGGATGAAGCGCTGCGGCCCCGCGTGGGGCCGCGCTGGATTCAGCGGAAGCGGCAAAGCCGCGTCCCGTGTGTGCCAGACCCGCGTGGTCGCGGGTCCATTGGCCGCCGCCACGCTGGCGACCCGCACCGCTGGTGGGTTCCGTGGGCCACCGAAGTTGCTCCGGTTGTCCGATTTCGTTTCCGTCTGCGCCATAGCTCCTCCCGAGTCCCGTACTTCACTATGGAAACAACGAATCACCTCTGTGGCATGTTTTTTCGTCTCCCTCCAATCCGAACATCAACGAAGAACTGTGGAGGTTTGTCGGGCCGTGTTTGTTTGTCCCTCACCCTCCGCGTTAGGCGATAACAATCGGGAAGAAATATTCAACACATGAATAACAAGCAAGGCACAATTTTAATTGAATTAAAATTGAACTTGTTCCGGGTTCTTTGTTTTAAAAGAAACAATCGCGGGAAAAATTAATTATTTCACAAACCCCTACCTCGTCAAGTCGTCGCACGCGCGTTCTTCGCAGAATTGATCTTCGCGGAAGGGGGCGATCGTCGCGTCGCAGAAGGGCGTCGGGTCGTCGTGGAAGGGAGTCGCATCGTCGCGGAAGGGCGTCGCGTCGTCGCGGAATACGGTGTCGCGTCGATAAACTCCGAGATTCAAAAACATACAGATTTAATTAATAATAATTAAATCCATCTTGTTGTTATAAAAACCACAAAGAAATTAAAAGGAGCCCAACCCCCAACCATGTCGTTGTCGATCGAAGGTTGTCGCGGGGTTGGATTGACGCAGAAGAACATCGCGGAAGAAGAATCGCCGACGTCGTGGTACTTGGCGTCACGTTGTCGATCTCCGAGGGTTCGGCGTTCTTCGTGTTCTTCACGTTCTTCGCGTTCTTTGCGAAGGAGGATGAAGAACTTGAGATTTCTGTCAAATCCCCTCAACGAACAACACTTAAGAAGAATAGCGTTGGTCTTATTTTATTATTACGCCAACAGATTGTAAAAAGTTTAATAAACGATTAAATTAATTCATAGAATTAATTCACGAATAAAACTGTCCAATTAATTGGTGCGTTAAGAATTTAAGAAAACGCGTCAGTTGACTTTCATAAAGAAGGGTTTTTGCAGGGGCGTTACTTAGCGGAAAAGAAACGGTGGGCTCATGCAGGCCCCACCCCACAAATATCCTACCAAGGGGGTAGGATATTTTTGGATAGCACCCTATCCGCAAAAACTAAGCTTAAGCAGCTTTAAGTGGCTTTCAAATGGCTTTAAGTGAAATAAAATAATATTTCTCATACCATTTATTTTATTTCTTAACATTATGCCCAAAAATTAGAAACCACACCCGAGAAAACGCAACTCCGGAAGAGGCGTTTATAAGAAAATACCGACGCTACAATTGCATTGGTGCCCTCAGAATTTGATTCCGAGCACCGGTTCAAAAGTTAGAAAAACCCGCTCGTTCGTTCACTAAACGTACCCGAGCCAAACTTCAGAAAATGATTCCGGGCACACCGGGCCTCGGAATCAGGTGCCGTCAGAAACTGCGTTCTTGTAAAATTTGAAAGAAAATTAAGAAAAAAAATTCCCTTGAAATTTACGGGTCTTTACAAATTTTTACACATTATTTCCCATAAAAAATCAGTCACTTTACTATTCTTCCATTATCAATTATTTATATATAAATATCAATTAAATAATTTTGGTTGTTTAATTGATTTATATATTTTTATATTTATTAACATGGTTTTATTTATTTCCATTTCTAACTTTTGTGTTCTTTGAACATAATTTATAATTATTATATTAAAATATAAACATACCCCATTTATTATCCACAAATATTAAAAACATCATAGTTTATTTTGTTTTTCCAAATATTATTGAGGATGATAAATTATTGTTAACATGCGGATGTTACTTCTGGACAATATTTCTCACATTTGATGTTTTCTTCCCCCAATATGTTCTATATATATGATTGTACTAATAATCTAATAAATAGTTCAAAAACATACTCTATATCTATCATTTACCAAACATCAGTGATCTTCTTCTCTAAACTACATACAATTTGGAATTTCCAAATTTTGGAGGGTGCATTGTTTATTAGAATTTTCAAACACTAGTGAGACATATTTTGAGGAATGAGCTCCCTCATGCATTTTTTATCCACTATAGCCATGTTTTTAGGTTTCTCATCACTATTTATCCTACAAATATGTAAATATATTGTATTTAAACTAATATATTTTTAATTGAATTGAGTTATTGAAATCTTTTGAATATTGGATTGAGGGAACTAATTTATTTAAATTTGAATGATAAAGATCTTATAAGTAGTTACTTGATATTGTTTATATATAATTTTTGAATATTGCAAATAAATCCCCCCTTAAAATAATTTATAGTAACCAATCAATTCTACTTAAATTATAAACACATGCATTTCGTTGTATCTATAAATTTCACATTTATATCCTGGTCAAGAAACATCATATTAAGAATTTATTTTCCCCTTTCAATTTTATTTAGTGTTTTTTCACACTTCTTATTAATTCTATAAAAATTATCTTCATACAACATAACCATTTCTTTTACTAATGATACATGATCAAAGATATTCTTGGGTTTAACATGCTTAAGTATATTCTTAACATAAATGCAGTTTTTCTGATATTCTTTAAATCGATGGAATTTCCCTTCAAGAAACATATTAATATATTATTTAAATTAATATACATTATCCATTTATTTTTAAACATGTATAACATCACTTTGTGATATAAGTAGATTAAATTAATCAATATAATGTGCTTAGTTAGCTTATTTACATTTATTATTTTTCTCATAAATATTTATACATAGTCACAAAATCTTCCAAGAATAAATGGATTCTTAATCTATAAATTAAAAATACAATATATAATTAAATAATATTTGAAATTACCATGGTTCATATTCATCAGTGCATGAACAGAAACATTTTTGATGTGGCACTACTCCCACTTTTTCTTCAATCAATTAAAATATTGTTTCATTAGTTATTTTATTTTACCTTAGGTTCACATGAATTACCTAAACCATTTGAGATATTTAGTCCATCCATTATATATTATTCTCAATATAGATAAGATCCATATAATTATTACACGAAGGTTCTATACCAATTTATTCGTTAGAAAATAGTGTTACTTTTTCAATATTTTCTTCTCTTACATTATCAATTTCATCAGAGTCTAAGAAGCTATGAAATTATAATAATAAATGGGTTGATATACACTAGAAATATCCTTTATTAAAAATGAAAAAGGATGTCAAATAGTATTTAAAGATAATAACATAAAAAATGAATCTAATCAGAGGTGAACTGGGCACTGATACTAATTGAGGGGACTTATTAGGGATGAAATAAACACTTAGAGGGGAGTAAATTTGATCTCATTATGTTATATATAATTTATAAATTTTATCCCAATTCCCCTTATACCTCTATAATTGGTTATGGAAACAAATATCAAGAATAAACTCTAAAGGAACAATGATCTTATCATTGTTCACCCTGTAATATATGAAGAATAATTATTTTCATGATTTTGGATTGACCAAGATAAGACATCACATTGTAACTGTCATGTGAGTATAGTTTATGAACCATTATAAAAAAGTTAAAAATATAGTATTGTATCGAAATATTGAAATATGTGTCTTAGTCTCTCTTATTATCCTTATTACACTGTAAACATCATCTCAAAAATTAACTTAAATGTTTTTTAAAAGAATAAATTCTTTAATAATTTATTCTCTTTGTTATTTATATGATGATTTATTCTCATAATTATACACTTTTAGAGTTGAAACAAACTTCTTTAGTTTTCAATCATAAAAAATGTGGACAACATTTTCCTCTTCATAAATCCATATATGAATTACGCATATATTTTCCAAATATAAGACTTCTTATGTTTGGGAAAATGTAAAATGAAACTCCTTTCACATAAAACTATTATCAACTACATCTTCTTAAGTGGATAGAAAGACTAAACTGGATCTCCCTATTCTCGTTGCATTTTTCATACAATGATTCTATAAGAATTGAATATTTTATGGCCTCTTTAATACTCAATATAATTTCTTCTTTGTTATTCACTATTCATTCTCACTCATGACATCTTCCAAACTAAAAGAATATATATTCATTGAAAATGTATCAATACAGTTTCATATACCTGGTATTTTTGTTATTTTTTCATCATAAAACCCCATGGTCTACAAATTTTTAATTCAATAAATCTTAGCAATTCACATTATATGAGATCATATCATTTCAATTTTTTTTAAAATCTTCATAATTGAGTATAACCACATTCATACATTCATAACCCAAATGACCCAATTACATTATCGACTTCTTTTGATTATTTCATTTAGATATACTTTATCATAAACATATATATATATATGTATACTTACACTATTAATGGTCATGAATTTATCCTTCCAGAAACATTGCTAAAAAAATATTCTTCATTCTAAATGAATCATGGTAAGAGTTATCTTGATATTTATATTATTGAATAAAATCATTACTATAATATACTTTTCTAATATCACACCATAACTAGTTCCATGGTATATTAATACTCATTCCAAACCAAAATCATCTATGCGGAATTAAAAAAACTTCTATCCATGGGGAATTATTCCAAGGTTTCCACATAACATTTCTAATGAGGAAACATCCATAACAACATAAAAAAATTTAGGATTTCTAGATCCTTTTTTCAAACTTCTAACTACTAATCTATCAATTATTAATCAGAAAACAAACACCAAAGAGGAATTATAATGTAGTGTCTACTCAATGTCTCAGACATAGAAAATCCTTTTAGACTATAACCTTTTATATAGAATGTTATTATACAGTTAAAACTCCAAACATCATAAATAATTTTTTACCCATTACAATATTCATAAAACACCGATAGTGGATACACTATGATGTGGTTTTTCCTATTTTGATTCCCAATTGTATTACTATTCTTCAACCTACCACTATGATGAAACCCAAATCATGTCCTCCTTTTCTATTTTGGAAAGGTGGATCTCTCAACCGACAAACCTTTAAAACACTCATTTAAAGGTAATATACCAATTTAAATTAATGGTGTAAATCTCACAATGGACTTCAATATATATTTATACTTTATTATTATTATGGATGCATTATTCAACAACTATTAACATTTGCTGGAGAATGTTATTTATAGTGATGCATCATGCTACCACATAAGGGATATCTAATCAATAACTCACCCATACATAGTTCATAAATCCCATAATATATATTACTACAAAAATTTATAACATTTTCGTGCAATGGTATATATTTACCAGATAAAATTTCATGTTTGTGATTTATTTGGTTTTTTTATTGTATATGATGAATCATATTTTGAAACTCTATAAAAACAATCCATTAATAAATTATATAATATTTGAGGATCCTCCTACATATTTATCACAACTATTCCCATTATATTTTATTTTCATCCAAATTTGGTTTTACTATTTTGAATAACCATGGATGGATATTCATCATATTAATTTTTCATAGAGATATACTAATAATTATTATTATTTCCCTATAGAACATCAATATTTGATGTTATGATCTATTAATGTACATAAATCATCCAAAACAACTAAAGAAAAAACACTATTTCCCTAATCAAGCATTATATGAAACCTCACACATCACAACCAATTTGTTTATTTGATGATTTTAAACCAAATATAAATTAAACCAACTCTTGGGATATTTTTTTCTTTAACAGATATTATAACATCATTCCAATCCTCTATACCCTTCTTCTTCAGTATATATATTTAATGAAATATAGATATAAATATTCCTAAAATGATCCTCATATTTTCGAAATTGGATATATTAATTACATTATAATATACTAATATAATTGTTTATCTATTGATTCACATTGACTGAGGGATATGGATATATAGGATGTAATTTTTTTTCTCGATATATAAATTATAATCATATATATAAATTATAAAGGAAGATGTCCAAAATTTTTATCAACCAAATAACATTCTAGGAAAAAATCTATATCATAGGTTTGGGTTGAGTAATATAATAACTACATATATTAAGTAGATCATTTTAATCGCTATATATATCAACATCTAGTATTTTATAGTTGTGGTAATGTGATATGAAGTTTAAAATTAATTTTTATTACACCTGATGTAGAAATATAAGAAAATTTAATCATTTTAAATAGAACTTGTGAGATTCCACATATATATAATAATATATTAATTCATTGAATTTTTGATGTCTACAAATAAAAAAAGTAGTTGAATAATGAGTATTAATTATTTGTTGTTTCATGGTAAAAAAATAGGATCATTATTGATTAATAGAAAAAAATATTGAAATAGTTAGTTGGGGACCATGTTTTTATATTATTACGTATTCTGGTTTTGACATTATGTTAACACATTTTATAAAAAAATTTAGGGAAGCAAGAGAACCATTCAAAATAATGGAGTAATCTTCATCACCAAGGAAAATATTCTTTTGGTTAATATTAAAAAACCCAATTTCTATATCATTAAAATATTTTTATGTTATTTAGTATTTATTTCAAATTGATTACACTAACTTTGAGGAATAAGTGTTTATGTGTAAGTATATTGACATCAATAGTGGTGTAAATACTAATGATTATAGATGTACACTTATTTATTAAAAATATATAGTTGAAAAGGGGAATAATTTGTTATACAGAGACACATGAAGTAGTTATATCTTATTATTGTCCCATCAAAAGATCACTGGTCCGTCATTTTGGAAGGGAAATATATTCATTAGGGAGATGCGAATATTGATGAAATTATAGATTTATTAGATAATTATTTATCTATTATATGATTACATATGTATAACGATGAAAATGGTGAAGAAAAATTTTATGATATATAGATGATCTTCTAGATGGGATATATGAAAACTCTATGATACTATCCTAATAATTCTGGTATATGTCAACTTTTTTTAATACAATATATAAAGGTAAAAAAATAATTTGTTCACGTGAATATTATAATAAGAAAATGATGTGTAGTTATACTATATTTTCATTAATTTTCAAATTTATTACTTTTATATAAAAAATTTTGTTTTTAAGAAACATACATTATTATTTTTCTCACTCTATTTCTTTATATTGATAATTTTTAGGAATTTTTATTTCATAAATAATATTTTTTATTAGAAAACATATAATTTATTTTTTTATTATGATAAATAAACTTTTTTTAATTTTAACAACCATTTATTTTTAACCAAAAAGTTACATATAATCACTTCAAATTAGAAAACATATATAAAAATTATGTAAAAATAGGAATGAGAATTCCCACTGAGGTATATGTATACCACTTTATACAAGAATATCTGCAATTATAAAATTACTAAATGAAATTAAAATTATATGTGTTCAAATTATTTATGATACTAATAGTGACCCTATTTTAATGAAGAATTATTATTCTATAGATAAGCTATGATCATATGTTATTAGATATGGGTTTACATTTTTACGAAAAAAATTATTATACCATATTAACAAATTATAGTTTCTAATTGAGTTTTTTTATAATCATTACCTATCATTCTCAAATGTAAATAATTTTAGATATATCAAGGCCATGTATAGTTAATTTATGCTTATAATATTATATCTTAATTAGAGTATTGTGGAATCAGATATAATTGATTATTTATAAGAGTGTATACTAGTAAAATATATCGACTAATGTTTTTATAATTTTTTTTAATTTTATATATTTCATTTGATCAACATTTTATCTATTCAATTGATTATAAAACATTCCTTTTCAATTGTTAAAGAATCTAATAAGTGTTAGTTTTATTTTCTATCAATTAGATCAATGGATTTTAAATGAATGTTAACTATTTTATATGTTTTTGGGAGAAATAAATTGAAAATTAATCAATAAAATAATAAATTTTAGATATAGAGACATGAAGTTTGTACTTCCAAATCCATTAGGATTAATCCATTTACGTATGATAATTATATCTATAAAATAAAAAATTAATATTATTTGTTAATTATATAATGAACTACTATTTTATTCTTATGTAACAGGAAACCAAGATATATTACCATGAAGTCTACAAATACAAATTATATCTTTATAAAGTATCATATGGAATGATATATTTTTTAATGTGAAAATGGTTGTATAAAAAATTGATAAATAAAATGATAAATCTAGTAGAAACATTGGAGAGGTTTAAGTAAGTCCACTCCCCCCTACACAATGAAAAAATTGAAGAAATGTTAGAATGAATGAAATGTGATGTTTTTAACTGATCTATCAAAATAAGTAGTCTGTATAATTATTAGAAATTAATTTTAACAGTAATCAGCATAAATATTTATTTATGTTATAACACCCGATGATTTTATATGAATTAAAATTGATATAATCTTATAAAAATTTATAGATTACATTACATGTAACACTGAGTTATGATTATATAAATTTTACCATTATTTTCAAGCATGTAAATTGGAGGTATGATAAATAATTACCTACTTATGGAAAATATTTATAATTTCTTTAAATAAACACAATTTATTGATTAATTAATAACAAACAAGTACTCAGTTTTCAATAATGTCATTATATTCTTTAGAATTATATTTAATTTACAAATGGGTTTTATAACCTTTTATGAATGAATGTTATAATTAATAATTTTCACTTTTAGAAAATTTATATTATAAAAATTTTATTATTTTTGGAAGAAGAATTTTTAATGTAGCTTAATGTAGTATTTCATGACCAATATGAAATTATTTATTTTCCAGCGAATACTAAAAAATAATGATTTAATGAAAAATTACATTCATATTCAATTATATTCCAATTCTTATTTTTTAAAATTATTATTTAAATTTAATTAGATAATTTTGATTAACTTTATTTTGTATATTAAAATTATAATCATTATTATCTTCAATTTTTTAATATAATAACTGTAATACCTAAAAATAAATATTTTCTAGGAATCCATTTTTCATCACGTGTTATGATTTTATTTTCCAATTAATTTATTCTAATTAGATAAATTTAATCATAAAAATATAATCCATATTTGGAATCATAATAATTTATATTATGTAACATGGTAAATATATATTTTTTATAAGGAATATCAAAAAGAGACAAAAAAAATTTCACAATGGTAAAATGGAAATTCAACTTAATCTAGGATTAAACTAATATATTAGTCCATAATTTATCATGACAATAGTTTTTGGATGAAGGGGTTTAAACCATTATTAACTTAGGGTAAATATTTAATTTATTAATGGGAAAATGTATGTGAAAATTATATAATAATATTTTAATCCATTATAATATTTACAGTGTACCCCTCCCCCACTTATAAAACTGATCCTCCTCTCATATTTAATTTAAACCATCTTGACCCACATAGTTTAATAAAATCCTATGAAATTCTATTCTAAAACCCCATATCCATGAATTAGGAGGTATTTTCTTCTTAATAGACGATTCCAATGATCCTTTTTAATGGATCAAAAGGATGTCTTCCAAATTTGAAGTCTTCATCCAACCATGCCTCATTCAGTTTATGTTTTCTTATACATACATTAAATATATAGTATTAATCATAAATTAATAAATTAATTTTTCATAAATTAATGAATTTTTTTATGACTATTAAACCACCATTATTGAGACTCTTTTCGATGAAATTGTAAATGAATATATCGCCCGTGCAGACATGTGGAATACAACCTCAATTTAGAGATATAAAATATTTTAATTCACCATAATTTATGGCGGGTTATTAATATGGATTAACCATTAACAGATTATATTTATAATAGATTAATTTAATTATATAATTATAAATTATTTATCTTTATTTTTTCAATTTTCATTAGAAAATGAAAATAACATCAATGCGTACGTACAGACTACCAACTCCATGAACATTGTAATTCATTTTTTATCTATAACATTAGTGTATCTCTATAAATATGTATATATTTAATATATATGATCTTAATATCATTTTTAACATTTTGGAGATAAAGTAACACTAATAAAAGTACAAGTGCGAGAACAATCAAATAATAAATTTCATGAAATACATAACAGTTATCAACTAGAAAAGATGATTATAGAAATAATTATTAATAAATGGGTGTTTAAATTTTATTAGTGGATCATATATGATATTAAAATAAAATTAATAGTATGATTATATATATATAATTTAAATTTTTTATACATGATTTTTTATCTTCAACATATAAATTCAAACTTGAGGTAAGGTTTTATCATTCCACTTGTTTCTTTGAAACATATTCAATATCGACCACTAATTTCATTCATGTAGTGTATATACTTAAAAATTGATATGTAATGTAATCAATATCATTAAATTTGTGTTAATTAAACTTTTATTTGATCTTATATCTTTTTGGGTGTTATAATTTTAATTTTAATAAATTGATAAGGATTTTAAATTACAATATAATTTTATACTAGAATTGATTGTATATAAATTTATAATGGTGAAATTATTAATAATTATCTAATATATATATATTTTTAATTTATTATATATTATGTTTTATAATATTACATGTTTTTATTTCTATTTTCCTCCATTTTTTATTGAATACAGCGACAAGATACTTTTAAAGAAACCTAAAATTTTAATATTAATCAGTAGGGTATATTTTTTATGTCTATATTCTCATTAAAATATTTTAATGAATGTAACAACTATTGTAACATGATTTTTATGTATTTTTTATCCTTTAATGAATTTATAAAAAACTTAAAGTTAATATTCTTATTTTTTTCTGAATGAGGTACTTTGAAATTTTTAACTAAAATGTGAAAATAATTTTTTTAACCAACATAGAATGATCATAATATTCAACCATTATTACAAATAAATGATATGATTCTTCCTAATTATTTTTTCATAGTAAATATAAATGATAATTTCTTCCTAAATATTTTTTAAAATTTTTAGATTTTAAATAATCAATTTCAAAATGAGAATGGTATTTCTAAATAATATATTTATGTAATCTTTTAATGTAATTTTTCATCTATGATAGTAACATTTGATGTTACTTGTTCATTAACTAGATATATTCCAATTATTACATCCTTATTATTTCCCTATATATTTTAATTACTACAATGATGACATTTTTATGAATCCCAATTTGTTTCAATGAGATATGATATGATGATATGATGATATTTTTATCTCATGGAGTGGGTATATATGGTTTAAATTATGTGAATAAAGGTATCATAATTGTATAAACCACAAATTAATTAGGTAATGAAGGATATCACATGAGATAATATTAACTCGAATAGGGATTGAATCTAGTTCTCAAAGGGACTGTATTAATATTGATTGTATGGGGAGTTATCCGTCTCTACATATATATTGAAATGGGGAGTAAACCCTGTCCACAAGTTTATCCTTGATAGGTTCTATTAAGGAAATGATAATGTATTTTTATTTTTATTCGACAATATTATGTATCATTCTTAGGATAAGTTCCCATAGAGCATGATTGATTATTGATAATTTCTCACTCTTATGTCTAATGTCGTTTTATTGAAAAAATATTATGGAATAATTAATGATTAATGATATTTTATTTATAAGGTATTATTATTGTAAGTTATGATCGAGTTCTCTACCCCATATTCAAATATTATTTTGTTATATGATCATTGATTGATATATCCTATGTTTTCTATTTATGAGCTTCTATTCTCACCCTTTATGATGTTTCATTTTTAGTTTTATATAAATAAATGTTCTAAAAATTATATTTCTAAAAAAGTGGAATGTTTTGATAAACATATTAAGATTTGTTGAAAATAACATTTTTTATTTTTTTATGTATCCATGATTTCAAATAAAATAACCATTATTGTTATGTAATACATCATAATATAAAGTATTAATTATTAATCAAATAAAATGTGATGATTATATATGTAATATTTGGTATGATACAACTTTCATCAGATTAGGGTTTATTTGTCTTTCGAAACTATGAAACTGAAAACATATTTGGAAACCGTAGGATATTACCAAATATAGGATAATATTATAAGTCATGGTAAGTTATGTGTTGTTGATTTGGTAGAAAATATATTTGGATATGGATACTTGAATGTTAATATGTTTTTGGAACTTTGAACCTATGGGTCATAAATCTAAATGGGTTGGATTGAGTATTATATCAATCATAACTAGAGCCCAACAAGTGGTCCAAAGATGTAAAAAATAATCTAAGAACTATTGTGGGTTATTCATGGGTTAATTCATAAGTTCATTGTAACGATCCAAATTTTCCATGTAATATATTTTAATTATATGCAATTATGATGAGTCTTTGAAAATTTATGGCATGTGATTATGAGGCCCGGTGTGCCTCGAATGACATTCAAAAAAAATTTACGCTACGTTCCGTAAATGCACGGGCGGTATTTTATATCTTGTGAACTAGTGCTCAGATTAAAAATACGAGGGCACCTTTGAATCTCTAGTGCCATGATTTTCTTAATGGAGGCTTCAATTTGACCGCTATTATTTTGGAGAAAATGTTATATTTTAGACTTTTTAAAAGTATAATAAAATAAATTTGTTATTTTATATTTTTCTTTTATTCTCTTCCAACTAACAAGTGGTGGTGGTGGGGCCAATTATGTGTCAATCCATAAAATGGCTTGAATCCTAAAAACCTTTGTAACAACGTTGTTGGAATTAGGAAGGTTTATATTAAATGAACCCCCATTAATTCCAAAAGTGTTACTCCCCCTCCCCCCCTTATATTTATATTGAGCATGGGGAGGGGTATTGGAACGGATTCACCAGGCGAAGAAGTTCTGATAAAGTACCACAACACCAACCCCTTGGAGGATGGGCCTTGTTCCGGTGAGCGGTGACGAGTGACACCGAATCCCGAATTAAAGAACGATTATTGAGCCACATCATTGGTGGATTATTGTGTGGACGAAAAACATAGAAACTTCCTCGATCGAGGGTGCTCTCCAATGATATTGTGGTAGGGATTTATATTATTTTAATTTCAAGTTTTTTAGCCCTATTTTACCCTCTTCATATCAAACTAACACGGAGGGCGTGGGCCAAACAAATAATACCCAAACCCTCATCTAACTTGTTTACCATTGCGTTCTCCGTGGAAGACCGCAAGCGCAGTGGCACGGGATGGCCATGATGGATGAGGTGTGATGTTATGCGCCGCAAGAGGAGGTCACGCCACTTTTCCACGGTTGTCAGCAGAGTAGCCAGCACCGGCCGACCGCGGGGGTGATTCGGTGCGCCATCGCATGCCGCCAATGGAGAAGTGGTTGTGGATTTTCAGCCGCGACAGTCGAGGAGTATGTCCGGCATGGGCCTGCTATGTAAGGTGGAGGGAGAGTGGCACACTGCTTTAGGAGACCGCATCTCGATGCCGCATCAGTGGAGGGACCCACCCTCCTGCGGGTCCTGTGGCGACCGGGTGGCACCATGTGGCGCCACCGCTTCACAAACCGAACATCCGCATGGCTGTTCAAGAAAACCGGGGGACCCCCCCCCTGTGTAGGATTGAATGGTCCCTACTCTAATGGAAGATACCTCAGTGGGCCGGGCCACATGAGCCCAGTAGCCCAGGCCGCGTGAGCCCAACGGGATGCACTTCCGCGGGTCGCGTAGCGAGAGCCAAGCGGGCCATGCTGGACCACAGCCCAGCCCTACCGGGTCGGACTCAGACCATTTCGGGTGGAACTAAACTGGGTGAGGGCAGCCAAGATCAGGTCGGGTAGTGTCAGTCCGACCGGGTCAAACCGGACATGGACCTGGACCCTTCAAGGCCCAGTTTCACTAAAGAAGCCATAACATGAAATCCATGCGTCCTTTTGATGATCCTTCTGCAGCATTGGGACCCTTGGAGTGAGGAGGTCCTTTTGGTATACTCTAATTGAGTTTTGAAGAAAAATAGAGTATGACCGGGTTGGGTCGAACCCAAATCCAACCTGGCCCTCGGAAATAAAACGCTTATAAATCATAGACCAGGCGTCCGATTGACGTGCCATCTGTCGCGTTGGAACCCTTACGAAATGGATTTTTTTGGAATACTTTTTCATTAAAATTCATCATGTTTGAGGTATGACTGATTTCTTGATCATATTTTCTCCCCAATGCGATATGAGTGGGAATCCAGTGGCTTCTAGTGAGGCGGAGGTTAGAGATAGATCATATGAAGGTTAGTACCGAGTGATCTTGTGTGTGTCAACACTGATCCGGTGTGGGTCATATCCTGTGTGGGTCAGTTTTCAGCGATCCTATGTGGGTCATTTCATACAGATCCTGTGTGGGTCACATCTTGTGAGGGTTAGTGCTCAACGATCCTGTGTGGGTCAGTGCATACCGATCCTCTGTGGGTCAGTGCATACTGATCCTATGTGGGTCAGATCAAGTGTGAGTCATTATGGGGGTTAATACCTATCGATCCAGTGTGTTTCAGACTCTAAATGGTTAGATTTTGTTCCTCTTGATAGAATAATATAATCTATCTTCATGAATAATAATCTACACTTCTACACTTCAATAATTCCTAGTGTAAGATGAGTCTCTTACCTTCATGGTAGTACCATTGTGGTACTTTTAACTTCTCGGTGTTACCTTTGTGGTACCATCGACTTTGTGGTTTTATCTACATGGTGTTATATGTGGGGTACTTTTAACTTCATGATGTTATCTTATTGGTGTTACTTGTGTCGTACTTTTACCTTCATGGTGTTACCTTCGTGGTGTTAGCATTGTGGTACTTTTACCTTGGTAGTGTTACATTTGTTGTGTTATTCCCTCATGTATGATTCCTGTATATCTTGATAAATTAGGTATATATATGGGAATATACCTATGTAGAGTATTTGATAGCTTCCTGCATTGTGGTTGAGGTCTTCCATTGTGGTTTTTCCTTTTTGGAAATCTGGGACACCTTCGGTGGTCTCGTGGTACCTTCAGAGTATTCTTATACTCACCCCTACATAGGTTTTTCACGCACCTTGTTGTGTCATGTGAAGAAGGAGAACAACATTGATTGAGGATGAGGGATCCATAAACATACGATGCTCAGTGGTGTATCATTTGATGTGATGTGACGTAGGACTACTGATCCTGAGCTTGACCTACCCATCAGGTAGGATCCTCAGTGGACGTCCTAGGAGATCTTTTTTCCTTTTCCAGTTGTACTTGTACTTTCCAATTGGGCTTGTATTCCGGACCCTTTTTCTTTCATCACACTTTTTAGTACAATAGTTTACATTGTGGTTTCTTCTATTTGTGTTCTTGTTTGTGTGTTTGTATAGGTTTAATGGCAATGCATTCCTGTTAATGGATATGACTTTTTGGTGTTATTTGGCTGCCCATGGCCTATGGAAGATGGGTTTGGGGTAGTTACGATAGGAGCCCAGAGGGACGGGTCCTAAAAAAGTGGTATTAGTGGAGTCAGTTCTACCAAATAAATTGGACTATGATCTTTTCTATGTGGAAATAGTGTTATGTTTTATGAGTGTGGTTTTCTGTATGGGGAATCCAGTGTGGGTGCGGAGGCCGATTTATCCATACATAAGGACCCAAAATTCTGATTTCCGACATAGTACATGACAACACAGATTTCATGTGTTTTGAAATGCTTTTCTTTTGATCTCTTGAGTCATCTCACCTGGCATAACTTTTGATCATGGAACACTTTTTTTCATCCAGGACGCCTCCAGGTAGACTACCATCTAGGATTCTCTAGAGAGTACATGATGACAGCCCACCGAGCGATGAGGATGTAGTGCAAGGCCCTCTTACGACGATAGTACCATTAGGTGGGGCACCAGTAGCACCACCACCCATTGGTTGGTAGATGACACTAGCCCCACCAGCAGAGGGTGGATGCCGACTGAGCACGTTTCACGAGTTTCAAAAGTAGAGAGCTACATGGTTTCGAATTTAGATGGATCCATAGGAATCTGAGGACTGGCTGGAGGCTGTGTCTAGAGTTTTTCACGTACATGGGACACCAGCTGATCTCATGGTTATCCTAGCTGTTAGTCTTTTCTAGGGAGAAGTTTGGAGATGGTAGAGTCAAACACTCTAGTTACATGACGAGGAAACCCTCACCTGCACAGACATCGAGAGAATTTTCATGGTAGAGTTCGTCCCTCTGACTCAATGCTTAATTCATATAAAGGAGCTGTTATACATATAGTAGGGAAGCATGACCATGGCCCATTACTTGGTGAGGTTCACTGATCTCTCCAGCTACTCCACTAATATGGTACGAGGCCCTTTATTCACGTATTGAAACATTGTGCAGGGTGTTCGAAAAGAGATTATAGCATTGATGATATCGCTCGGCATTCCGATGAAGGCTGGGGTGCTAAAGAGAGCGCTTTTGGTGGAGAGATTCCTAGCTGAGCAGGTACCGACAGCGGGAGACACCACCAGACGTCAGGTAGTAGAGTCATCCACAGTAGGCAGTAGACAGATGATGTAGGGGCTGAAGTGGGATAGACCTTCTGGTGGATGAACTTAGGATATAGGTTCAGTGGTGAGGGGCTCACGAGACAGAGAAGGATAGTGGAGTAGAGTTTAGTATTAGGCAGTGGTACTCGTGCGGCAAGTAGGGTCACATGGATCACGATTGCTAGACCCGCCGTACAGACGAACAGCTAATAGTTGAGGGACCGCTGAGGCAGAGTCAGAGGTTTGAGTGAGGAGGTCTGCATGGTAGATGACATAGTTGAGGATCTAGCTATGTAGTAGGTGGTGGGAGGAAATTTGAGGTTCTATCACCAGCACCTCCGGGTGGTCCACACACACCATAGGGAGCTGGAAGACAGGGACGAGCTCAGCTCCATGTACCTGAGGCCTACAACCATGGTGCTATAGACATGATTAGAGGTACAATATGTGTCTATTCAACCCTAGATGTAGTACTTATAAACACAGGTTCCATTCACTCTTTTATTTCTGTGACCCTCATTTGGAGCTCAGAGATTCCGACAGAGCTGTTGGCTCGATCCATAGGGCTAGGGACTCTTACGGGAGGGGATTTGAAGATTACAGAATGGTGGTGGAAATGTGAGCTTACTCTTGTAGGCAATAGCTTCAGATATGATCTTCTAGTAGTGGCGTCGAGGCCTTACGATGTCATCTTGTGTGTGGACTGGTTATCCACAGTCCATGCTCATATTGACTGTATTTGGCACAAAGTGCAGTGTTTCCACGAGGATGGTACAAGGTTTTGCATCATGAGAGAGAAGTGGTCCTTTGAAGCACAGGATGGACATTCCTGGAGGAGGCTGCAGCCGATCACACATCAGTTGGCTAGCCTTACCCTCGGGGCAGACGATGTGGTGAGTTCGAGATATCCTATAGTTTTAGACCAATATCTCAATGTCTTTACTGATGATGTTCCCAGACTACCTCCATAAAGAGAGGTTGAAATATACATCCACCTGAACCCCGATACTATAGCAATACCTACACCAGCATATCGGATGGCTCCTGTGGAGCTTCGTGAGTTGCAGGTACAATTGGATGACTTGCAGAAAAAGGGGATCATTAGGCCTAGTGTTTCTCCATGGACAGCCCTGATTTTGTTCGCCAAGAAGGCAGATTAGATTTTGAGACTCTTTGTGGACTATCAGTGCCTAAACCAAATGACTGTGAAGAACAAGTATCCACTTTTTATGATTGATGAACTCTTTGATCAGTTGAAGGGATCTCGATGGTTTCCAAAGATTGACCTCAGATGAGGCTATCATAATCTCTGGTTACAAGTTGAGGATGTGCAGTAGACGCCCTTTAGATGTCGGTATGGCCACTATGTGTTCTTGCATGTGCCATTTGGTGTGACCAACACCCCTGTAGTGTTCAAGGAACTCATGAACAAGATAATCCAGTCATACCATGATCATTTTGTGGTGGTGTTAATCGAAGAAATCTTGGTGTACTTTGTGAAAGAGGAGGATAATGCCTATCATCTGTAAATATTTTTGGATACACTCTGAGGGAACCAAATTTGTGGTAAGCTCTCGACGAGCTAGTTCGAGATATGAGAGGTTCAATTTTTGGGGTACATTGTCTCAGAGCATTGAGATGCAGAAGATCCTGCAAGGATATAGGCTGTGCTAGCTTGGGAGCCACCTTGGAGTGTGACTGAGGTGCAGAGTTTCCTGGGGTTGGCTTCTTACTACCAGAGATTCGTACATTAATTTTCTATAATTTCGACACCCTTGTCATCTTTGATGAAGAGGAGATATCTCTTCATGTGGACAGATCGATGCCATCAAATTTTTCAAGAGCTGAGGTATAGACTGAAGAGTTCCCCTATCTTGAGGCTAACAGAAGAAGTTGTTGGGTATGTAGACTACTAGGACGCATCAGGGACCGAACATGGATGAGTCCTGATACAAGAGAAAAAATGATCACTTATGCATCTCGACAAATGAGACATCATGAGAAGAACTATGCTACCCATGTCCTGGATTTAACATATGTGATCTTCTCGTTGAAGATGTGGTGAAATTACATGATGGGAGAACAATTTACAGTCTACTCTGATCACAATAGTATCAGGTATAACTTCTCACAGAAGGAACTAAACCTAAGACAATGATAGTGGTTATAGTTCCTCCAGAACTATGAATTTGAGATAGTCTGTACTCTTGGGAAGGGGAATGTAGTGAAGGACTCACTCAACAGGTAGTCTGGTCTACAGTTGTCAAGTGAGGCAATAGAGTAGCTAACCACGTTGCAGATATCCTTTGTGGATATATATAGAGCAACTTACCTCCAGTCTATGACTATCACTCTCCACTTATTTAGCGACTTCAGAAGGCCGAACTTGGGGACATTGACTGCGAGACACGACGTACTCAGATATCCACATGATAGAAACCTGATGGATTTTATGAAGGTGGGGAGTACGTCATCCTCTTTAGAAGAGGCTCCATGGTACTAGTGGTGCTACTAGAGGATTTGTTGAGGGAGTTCCACACGTCCCCTCTCGTAGTTCATCCTGGTGGTACGATGATGTACCAGGACCTCCAAAGTCAGCACTGCTATCTACAGATGAGGAAAGAAGTGGTTGAATTTGATTCACGATGCCTCAATTGACAACATCTGAAGGCCAAGCATCATGTTCTAACATGATTAGCACAGCCACTAGAGGTGCTGAAGTGGAAGTGGGATGGTATCTCTAAGGAATTTTTAATAGGGATTCCATGTATGTCAAGAAGACGTGATTCCATCTGGGTGATAATTGACCAAATCACCAAGTAAGACCACTTCCTACCCCTGAGAGAGTAGGGATCAGTAGAGGGATTGGAACACCTCTATATACATGGGATTGTACAACTTCATGGGGTTCCATTGATGATCGCCTCTGATCGTGACACACATTTTACATTTCGGTGGTCAAAGGTATTATAGGATGTGTTCGAGACTCCACTTCTTTGGAGCACTGCCTTTAATCCACAGACAGATGGTTAGAAGCAGCAGACCATTCAGACATTGGAGGAAATGCTTCGTGCTGGCATCTTATTTTTTTCCCACAGTTGGGAGGACCACTTTCCCTGGGTGGAGTTTTCAGATGACAATAGTAATCACTCCACCATCGGTATGGCACCATTCGAGGACTTATATGGTCGACCTTGTATATCATCTCTATGATGGATAGATCCAGGGGAGTCAGAACTTATGGGTCTAGAGTTGGTACGGGCTACCATTGAGAAGGTGTAGATTGTCCAGGAGTAGATGAAGACTGCAGAGAGCATACAAAAGTCTTATTATGATAGGTGTTGGAGGCCCTTGGAGTTTGAGGAGGGAGACCATGTCTTCATACTGTTCTCGCCTTGACAAGGCTTGTAGAGATTTGGTTGAAGTGACAAACTCTCATCGAGGTTAATCATAACTTTTCTGATACTTCGGAGTATTGGAGAGGTACCACACTGCATGTCACTACAACCACAATTGGATAGGGTGCATGATGTCTTCGATGTATCCCAACTAAGGAGTTACGTGAATGACCCATCTCACGACATCATCCATGGAGATATGGACTTTGATGATGGGGTGACGTTTACAGAGGATCATGTGGAGAATGAGGATCGACAAAAACGGGTCCCTCATGGATGATCGATAACTCTAGTGAAAATTTTCTTGCAGCACAGTTTCCTCCACAAGATCACATGGGTGCGGGAGGATCAAGTTAATTCTCAGTACCCCGATTTTCTTCCTTAGTCAATGATGTGGCTTTCGGGGATGAAAACCCCTAATGTGGGGAGAATGTAATGAACCATATTTTCCATGTAATTTTGTTTAATTATATGTAAATATTATGAGTCTGTGAAAATTAACGGTGTGTGATTTCGAGGTACGGTGTGCCTGAAATGAATTTTTGAACATTTTTTTATGGTACGTTCAGTAAACACACAAGCGGAATTTTCTAGATTTTGAACTGGTTTTGGATTAAAAATTCGAGGGAATCATTTAATCCGTAGCGTTGGGATTCTTTTAAGGGAGGCTTCACTTTGACCGTAGTATGTTTAGAGAATATATTATATTTTGGACTTTTTAAAAGGATAATAAAATAAATTTTTTATTTAATTTCTTTCTTTTATTCTCCTCCAATTGACATGCAGTGGGGGAGAAACCAATGATGTATCTAGCCATTAATTTGGCTTGACACCTCAAAACCATTGTAACAACAATGTTGGAATTTGGAAGGTTCTTATTAAATGGACCCCCATTAATTCCATGAGCATTACTCACCCTCTCCCTCTCCAATTTATATGGAGCTTAGGGAGGGGTATTGGCATGGCATCACCAAGTGGCAATGTTCTCATAATGTGTCTTGAATCCAACCCATTAGAGGATGGGACCAGTTCTGTTGAGTGGTGATGAGCGACACCGAATCCCAAACTGAACAACAACGATTGAGTGGCATTGTTGACCACTTGTTGCGGGGATTAGGAACATCGACTCTTCCTCAATCATGGGTTTTCTCCATCAATATAGAGTTATGGATTAATCTTGTTTTAATTTCAAGAGTATTTTGAATCTTATTCCACTATCTTTTTATCAAGAAAATGTGGAGGGCACGGTCTAAACAAACAAGACACGAACCCTTTTCTACCTTGTATACCATTGCCTTCTATGTGGAAGACTGTCGGTGCGACGACACTTACCGGCCACGATGGAGGTGGCCCACCATCGCATTCCATCAGAGGAGACTGCGGAACAATGTCACAACGGTCAGCAAATTGACAGACACTAGCTGACCATGGAGGTGATGTGGTGCACCATCGTGTGCCTCCAGTAGAGAATGGGAAGCAGATTTTCAGCCGCGACGGTTGAGTAGGGCGGTCAGTATGGGACAACAACATAAGATGAAGATAGAGAGGATCATTTTCATGCACCACTAGAGGAGTCCACGACTCAAAGATGTGGTGGTGGAGGGGCCTGCCGTCCTGCGGGTCCCTTGGAAATCGGGCGGTTCCACGTCGCACCACCACTTCGCAAACCGAACAGTCTCTCGGATGTTTGGGAAGATCAGCGGGACTCCCCCCGGTGTCAGCTAGGGTGGGCCCTGATCTAGTGGGCTGCATGTACCAAGAGGGCCATGCCTCCACAGGAGTGGATGTGCATGCCTAGTGGGCCATGCCTCCGCGAGCAGGGCCATATGAGCCCACCAAGTCGCGCCATTGCGGGCTGGACCGGGCCGGACCCTGGCCCAGCGGGCCGATCCCGGCACGGCCCAACCCATCCCAATTGGACCTAGACTAGGTTGGCTTAACCTAAATTGGGTCTAGTTGGCCCAGACCATGTCACGTCTCGTCATCCAAGACCGGGTCGGATCAGACTCGGATCCTTCCAGGCCCAGCTTCACGAATGGAGCCATAACATGAAATCCAGGCATCTGTTTCATGAACCTTCTATGGCGCTAAAACCCTTGGAGTGAAATGGTCATCTTGGTATAATACACTTGTGTTTTGGATAATTTTGGAGCACTGTTAGCCTAGATTGAACCCGAATGCAACCGGGCCCTTGAAACTAAAACACTTATAAGTCACAGACTGGGCGTCTGATTGATGCAGCGTTTGTCGTATTGGGATCCTTAAGACATGGTGGTCTTTTGGAATACTTTTTTTTTGTAATTTCATGGTGTTTGAGGTATGACCAATGTGTTGAGGATCAGTTCTCAGAAATGTTCTATGAGCTTGAATCCAGTGAGTGACAGTGAGGCGGAGGATGGAGGCAGATCATACGGACGTAAGTACCGAGCGATCCTGTGTGGGTCATCACCGATCTTGTGTGGGTCAGATATAGTGTGGGTCAGCACTCATTGATCCTCTTAGGGTCAGTGCATACTGATCTTTGTGGGTCAGATCCTATGTTGGTCAGCGCTCAGTGATCCTATGTGGGTCAGCGCATAATGAACATATGTGGGTTAGATATGGTGTGGTTCATTGTGGGGGTTAGTACCTATCAATCCCGTGTGGTTCAGAATCTGTATGGTCAGCAGCAGTTCCTTTGGATAGAATAATAAGAACTATCTTCGTGACTAATCATCTATACTTCTATACTTCACTAATACCTGGTGTGAGCTGAGTGTTTTACCTTCATGGTGTTACCTTTGTTGTACTTTTACCTTCGTGGTGTTACCTTTGTGGTACCTTCACCTAATGGTGTTATCATCACGGTGTTACCTTTGTGGTACTTTTACCTTCATGGTGTCATCTTTTTGGGGTTACCTTTATGGAACTTTTACCTTCAGGGTGTTATATTCATGGTGTTACCATTATGATACTTTTACCTTCGTAGTGTTGCCTTTGTTGTATTATTCCCTCATGTTTGAGACAATATTCTTCCCTCATGTATGAGACGAGTATATCTTGATAACTTAGGTATATTTATTGGAATATGCATATGTATAGCTATTGACTACTTCTTGCTTTGTGGTTGAGGTCTTCCTTTGTGGATTTTCCATTGTGGAACTCTGGGAGACCTTCTGGGGTCTTGGGGTCCCTACTGAGTATTGTTATATTCACTCCTGCATGGGCTTCGCTCATACCTATTTGTGTCTTGTGCAGACGACATACTGCATTGATCGAGGCTAAGGGAGCCATGACATGAAGGTGCTTAGAGGTGGATCATTTAACGTGACGTGACACATCACTACTGATCAGGAGCTTTACCTACCCTTGACATAGAATCTTCAGTTGACAACCTAGGAGCTCTTTTTACTTTTCCAGATGTACTTTTAATTTCCACTTGGGCTTTTATTCCGGCCCCTTTTTCTTTTATCAGACTTTTTACTCTAGTAGTTTACTTCATGGTTGTGTCTTATTATTTTCTTGGATTGTGTGTTTATACCAGTTTAAAGGCAATTCATTCCCGTTAAGGGGTATGGCTTTTCGGTCCTATTCTCCTACCCATGTCCTATGGAAGGCGAGATTGGGGTAGTCATGGCACGGGACCTAGGGGAAGGGTTGTGACATTATTTATGATATGTTTTAATGGATTTGAATAGGTGGTTACCATGTAATCCCTAAGATAAACATATGGTTCCATATATTGAAAATAAGGTGCTAGGATTTTTTCATCATATAAATTATATTCATGATTTTAAAAATTTTCACCATGATTTTTAATGCTAACTGTAAGAATTTTTCCCTTTTAATGGAATATGGATAGAATGATAATGTTTTTGTGCTGACATGCACAAACAAATATTTTGGAATATTACTTTTTCATAGTAATATGATTTCTTATACATAATAAAACGTCTCAATGGATGTTCCTAAGTTTTCTAAATCATCATATGTTCAATTAGGAATGAAATCCCATAATAGTATGATGATAACATCTAAATTAAATTTTTTTATACAATGGAATATTGTGGGAATGCTTCGGGTCAGAATCACGTAATTATAGTTCTAGTAAAATATTAAATTATTTTGTTAATTGGATTGAATATCTTTATATGAGGCCCACATAAATTTCTGAAGAAGTTATGTTTCATTATACATTCTTATTAAACCTATGATCTTCTATCAATGCGATGATAAATTTGATTTTTTTTGTAAATTTCATGCTTTGTATATGTCTTGATTTTTATTCAAAATGTTTGTTTATCTCAAGTGGTTGGGTTGAAGATCAAAATAGAACATATTCCAATTTAATTTATTTTTTATAAGTCTTTATAAAAATATTCATATCCTTAATAAACACAATTAAGTCTTGTTTTCAATATATCTCATACTAGGTGCTAGGCCGATTTTATAGACTCTATAGATAATCAACCTAATTGAGCTATGTTAATTGAAGATGAAAATCTAGGTGAATCAAGAAAATGGATTCATTTGAAAATATGTAATGTCATGTGGTGAACCTATTTATTCTTTTGGACAAACTATGGATCTATGTGACTATGTATTTATTATATTGAATAGAAGATGATAACTATAATGATTCAGAATACTCTAACATTAATTGATTATTTTTTTAATGAATTGTTTGTAAATCATTTTCATGACAAGATTGATCTTAGATCTAGATGCAATAAGTTCAGGGTGAAATGTAAATACCTAAAAAATAAAACATTCTATATTAGGTATGGAAACAATGAATTTATAAATATTCTATTTGGTGTTTCTAATTAACCTGTTATCTTTATGGATTTAATGAATACAATTTTTAGTGATTACCATGTTAAGTTTGTGGTAGTCTATATAGATGGTATTAATATATATTCCAAGGGAAGGGAAGATAATTAAGAACAATTAAAGATTATATTTCATAACCTAGGAATGTATAAGTATCATGAAGAAAATACCAATTGTGAATTTTGGCTTCAAAGAAAATCATCTTTGGGTCACAATCTCAAGAGAGGGTATATCGATTGATCCATAAAAGATATAATGTATTGAAAATTATCTCAAAACACCCTTTTTGATTGGGAAATATAGTTTTTTTAGATATTTATAATTAATATGTAATATATAATTTTTCATTAATATCTAGTCCACTAACCACCATAATTATAAAGAGGGTAAAGTTCTAGTAGATATATTATTGTGAGGGAAATTTTATGGAGCCAAACATAATTTGGTTCAGTTCAACTGTGTTCATACAAACCTACAGAATATAAGGGTTTAGGATATATAGTGATTCATTATAGTAGGTAAAATATATATTCTCATGTAAAATGATATTTTTATAGCTTATTATTTGCGCAAATAGATAGTTCATGAGAAAAATTTCCCTAATCAAGATTTTTTGTTAGATATGGTAATTTTATTCATTAATGGGATTGATAAATTACATTTATAGTGAATGGTGTGTTATATATACAAATTATAAAATTTGAAGGTAAATATTCCACCAAAGTGTGTAGAATATGTATTAGAGAACATAGTTGGAGTTGATAAATGATAATGACTGGTCAATAAATTAACACATGGGGAAGGGGAATAATGTGGTTGATTATCTATGTTGAAAGGATCAATGGAACATATCAATTCTAAATATAAAAAAGATCATTTATTTATTTATTTTTAAATGATGAGTTAGGAGATCATTATAGAATGGGGAAGGTCATAAAATTCTCAAATGAAACAATCTATCTATGTGATAATTAAAGATTCATGGAAAGAAAGATATAGATATATAAAATAAAGAGGGGGTATTTACCTAAATTCAACCATGTTTATTATATAATTATAATACTTTGGATCAATGTATTTGTCCACCAAAAAAATTCCAAAGAGAGATTGTAATGAACCATCCCATTAAGGCTATCCAGGAAAGATAAAGGGCATACTACCATAACAAAAATATCATCACCAATAATCTTGGTGATATTGATTAAAATTTGAAAGGGATAAATGGAATGTGATCACCTTGACGAATGGACCTATAGTAATTTACCCTATTATCTCTAGGTATAAGTAATTAGAAATATAAATTTTGGTAACATAATTTTTTTAAGAATGTGTACTATAAGCTACAATAAAATACAATAGAGTATGATAGTGTAAATATAAAGGAAAGAATAACAATTAATTCCCTACTAGAAATGAATTTATTTCTTGAAAAAATATGGAATAAAATAAAACTAAGATATCCCAGCTCAGGATCTATAATTATACACCACATTACATGGTAAATGAACCTCAGTAACCCTATTCTCTACCAATGTAACCTCTGATATTTATATCATCCGTATAATACAAAAAACAAGTGTAAAATACCATTCAAGGGAGAGTATTTACAAACATAGTAGGAAACCCTGAAAACCACAAAGGGAGTAATAAAAATATATGATAGATGTAGGCTTCTCAGCCCAAATAAATAAGGGAAAAACAGAAAATATATATTATTATTGAAATCCAGATGATATGAAATGGTGATAACCAAATCACATCATAGTCCATAGTTTATGAGTCTTCTTGTAGATTGAGAAGACCATCACTAATTCCTATCATCAAACACAACCTCACTAGAATATGTGTGGAGTGGCTTACCCCATGCTATGATGCTCCATGATCAAGGGATCCATAAATCTTATTGTGGACCGGTACATCACCGATGATTGAACATAGAAGAGTTCAACTCCATAGATAAAGGACTGAAACACATTGTAGGGGAGCTTGCACTCAACCCACATAAATAATATAATGGAAACACACCCTGGTGAGACATGGGAGTTCCATACCATACATCTCTATGGTTATTTTTGCAACAAAATTCGTCATCATTAATTGTATAATGAAGAATCATGATTAGAATATCTCACATCGTATCTCATATTCCACAATGAAGGGAACTATCAAGTATTTTCACACTAGAAAGGACAAGATAAATAGATACTAGGGGGGAAATATTCTTCAACTAGACATATCACTACTATGTTCTCTATTAAATGATCTCATGATTACATAGAAAATTTATGTAAAGAAATTTTCCATCCTCATAGGATCCTCTATGTATAATCTTTGATCCCTATTAGGTAATTTATAATGGTGGATCCATCCTCATTGTCTATATCCCCCAATCAATAAATTTCATCAGATCATACATTTATATACCCATCTCTGACACATGGAAGACTTGTTTCACCCTATACAACTTTTGGGGAAATGGTATGAAGTAAGAAACATCAATGAGCATGCATAATATCTTGAATAGCCTAATAAACATTGGGGATAACTTACCTTCCATGCCGAAACTCCTCAAATCTCATCATGGGGAGACTCTCAGGAAAACAAGTCATCCGTAATTGAACTCCATGTGCCTAAAATCTCAACATGCTTAATATATTTTCCGCCTATAGGGTATACTATAACACTCATGGATCACCTCAACTTTCATCATCGTCACATGGACCATTTATGGACCTACATGAGGCATCTCGTGAATATCTATCCAAGATATGTGTTCCCGACATGGTCTCTCATATAGGGGGAAAAAGTATTATTCCAATAAAAGGGTGGTATATGTTATTATAACAAACTATAAAAAAGTAAATGGATTCTCCAAGCTTTATCCAAATGATAACATGAAAGCACTGAACATATTCTCTAACACATGGATAGTTTGCTCATCCTTTTAAACTATGTAGTGGTGGACGGTAATACTCATCATTAATTGGGCCATGTAGTCCCCCTATATACCTACCCGCAATCATGATGTTAACCATGCTTCATAGTTAAAGACAATCATCAAGGGTACCACATGGAGTCAAATTATCTTCCACATGTAAAATTGACCCCACTCTCATCTGATCTCTACCCTCTGATAGAAGGAATGTATGTTAACATAATCAGTCAGTCCATGATAGCACTAATAGAATAAATTACTCTTAGTTTCTATGGAATAAAATTCATAATGTCAATAGATATTTCATCTATTCCATCTATAGGAACTTAAGAGGCTATATTAAACCCTCTAGAACCAAGAGCACATGATTCACCCGAATACATGTGAGACATTAGGAAACAAACTCAAAAACACTTTACCTCAAAAAAGACCACCAAAACTACAATTGAAGATACTTGTAAATATTTACCTCTCTAGGATACATATTAAGATGATATGTACGAAACTACCTCATCACATTGTCCCACATTGTTCACAAAACATTCCTGAATCTGAAGAAATTTTTAGAATAATACCCTCCTTCACCGAATGCATTTTGTATATCTTCTAAGGATATGTGGTCATGAAGAACATCACTATAAATTTCTTCCAACTATGAACCCCTCACACAATGAAAATTCATATGATTGAACACCATCCTCTGAAGAGTAGTTTTAAACCTCTCCCCACTGGGGCCATCTGAAATGAATCCACCTGCTCAAACAACTCCACTTCCATGAATGAATGGGATCCTAACCGAATATTCCACAAAATTTCCCATCATAAGAATATATATATTTTTTAATTCATAGTTCTATAGGTACTCAACCAACAACTATGTCTTAACATATGGTTTCTCTTACTTAAGATGTACCTGAGATTATTGTGGCATAATTACTAAACAATATACTCTCAAAGAAGATAGTGAATCCAAATATTCAAATAGAATATTTCCACAACCAAATCAAATTAGTGATTTGTATAGTTTTACTCATGGGGAATCAACTACCTTGACCCATATGTGATCAATTCTGGCATGTACCTCAATAAACAAATGACCCCATCTCCATTGGGATCGAAAAACACTATCTAAAACATTCCATTTTATAGTAATCTAAAAATAAGAGAATTGTTCAAACCTATCCTCAAATATGATGACGGATATTTTAAATTTTATGATCTAGATAAATTGTTCCCCTTTATATGTTATTGTTGTTAATGTGGATGATACTTTGGAAAAGACTTGCACAAACACCCTATAGAACCCCACCAAGCCAAGAAAACCCACCACCTCTATCATGCTATTGGGTGGATCTCAAAAAAATATCAATATCCACCAAATATATAGATAACCCATTATTGAAAGTGAAATTCCCTAAAAATAATATATTTTCAATACAGAAATGACACATCAATATTTTACCAAAAATATATTTC
This sequence comes from Viscum album, assembly GCA_963277665.1. NCBI lineage: Eukaryota > Viridiplantae > Streptophyta > Magnoliopsida > Santalales > Viscaceae > Viscum > Viscum album. The sequence goes on along the minus strand of OY728132.1, from coordinate 109,884,823 downwards.
ACATAGAGTAAACATTTGACCATCCTCATATTCTCTATGTGGTCCTCCTCAAGAGTAGAGTAATGAATATTACATCAATAAAGAAAACAAAAAAATGGTTCAAGTATATAAAGAATATCTAGTAATAAATTCCATTATCTTACTAGGGTTACTCATCACACTCAAAGGAATCTCATGGAATTCATAGATTCTACAGTGACATCAGAATTCCATCATTAGAATATCAGCCTTGAAAACTATAAACTGATGGTACTCAAACCTATGATCATTATTTTATATCCAACTCACACTTCATAACCAGTTAAACAAGATGAAAATACATATAATGTGGTACTTTTTCTTTATCATTACATGGTTCATGTGACAATAATCAACATAAAACCTCATGATCATGTCCACCATTTCCCAAAAAACCAGAGCTTCATAGGGTTACACAATGTGTCTAAAAATTACCTTATCTCAAAGGCCCTATAACTACACACATAGCTAACATATATTGATAGGTATCTTCTAATATTTTAGTGAAGATATCAGGAAGGTACTAGGGTGCATGTCAATGCAAAAGTATATGTCACATAGTGGTGGTTTTCGTTGAATATCCTCAAGGAATACATTTATAATTTCCTCCACTAATACAAGAAACCATAAATCTGAATATCTCACTACACTATGGGATAAAATCACCATGTTATAGGTAATGTGTTTTATATTTCTTCTCAAAATATCCACATTCTCATCTAGGAAATTTATCTCTCCAAAAAAGTTGAATGTCATCCCATCTATCTAGAGGCATCCCACACATATGTCATCATAGTCAATCAAGCCATTAATGGTGTAAAAATAATCTATAACTGTGATGAAATCATAATGTTTCAACAATATTACCATGAGTTAATATGTGAATCAATCCCCTCCATGTGATAACCCACACTATTGAAATATAACTGGTATAGAATAATCAAACCTAGTCGCAACCTCTAGCAAAAGTTGTTGGGATAAGGTATCTGTTGTAAGCTTTATCTCTCTTACCAAGAAATAAGATATAAAGTAATGAATCAAACATGTTACTATTAGTACATGGGAAAGATTATAATAATCATATATCAAACATCAATTCATATAATATGTAGTATGTTTATATCCATCCATGGTCCGAAACTACCCATGAAACCGACTACCAAAATAGTGTCTTTGATGTGGTTGACCTGGTGGTGGAGGTTGTGGAATAAATTTCTAGGGTAATTCTACACCAAATACTACTCCTAGTGGAGTGGATCTTACTTCTCTTCCAAGATTGAATCCCAATGGGAAACAATGACCACATATGTGTGAACCCTATTTATAGTGATACCCTTCCCATGGTGATCGATCAACATTTTCCATGTCCTACTCTGTATTCTTGGTATGGAAATGATTTACATGTTACCTAACCTATCACAAGTATAGAATTATCCCTCTATAGGATGACAATATATTTTATGCCATACCTCAGCTGATGATCCATGAATTTGAGTTTGATTGTGATAATTTATCCATTATTGATACGTTGACGTATGACACTTGCTACATGTTATTGACAACTCATCCACATTATTCCAACTACCTGGTCTATCCACATGGTTTTTATTTTCTAGTAAGATCAATGTTAAAATAGTATACAATAGTAAAATTGTTTACATGGTAAAATGTAAGGATACCACATTAGCTCGAATGCCTCTTGGTGACCCTACTCGAAGTATATCTTCTGGTTGATGAAATTTCTTACCATATAATGGTAGTACTATGAAAGTATAGTGATCCTCACTACATACTAAAAAATAATAATTAAACTCTAATTATTTTTTTGATTCTATATGATACATACCATGCATAAGAACAAGGTGTAATACTCCTCAAGAAACATGAGTTGGAAGTCAGACCATGAGAGAATTGTCCCATCATGGGTCTATGTGGCTTGACTCCACCAGTGGCCTACAGATTCATATAAATGACTAGATATTAATGAAACAATCTAATCTGTCATGGTACAGACCAACTTGAATACATTAATCACTAACTCAATCCAATCCTATACATATTGGGGGTATGGTTCACTGTGGAACCTCAATTAAACTTGGCACTAGAACTCATGGATCATGCTAAACATATGTGCCCCATCAGTGCGAACTAATTGTACTATTTTCAGCATGATAGTTGGTGGTGTTTCTCTCTTTCCACATGTAGGTAATATCTCTTGTGATGTCTCCAGAACTGATGAATCATCAATCATCAGGAGTAAAATCCAAATATTTCCCTATTTAATGAACCTATATTATATAACTATATAATGACCATACCCACTGAGGCCCAACTGGATGGATTAATATTGATCCACCAACCCTAATCCCAAATGAAGAATAGTAGGGGCTAGACAAAAGTTTTTGAGAAGGCATAAATGAAATGGTAGGCCCTTACATAATGTACCTATAAATATGCACATAACTATCTCAATGCATAAATAAAAAGTAAAATAAATGTAGGTAACATCTAGAGTATTAGCATGCATTAAATATCAATTAGAAAAATACATTCGAGTATGAATATATTAATCGAAATTAATGAGAAAAAATACATGTCTAACTAGAAATCGATTTCCCTAGAGGAAAATAAATAGAATAAAAGAATACTATCATATCATGGATCCAAATATCTAATCCACAACATGCCTAGGAAATTTCACCCAAGATTCCCTATTATAAAAGAATGTCTCCCCACATCTATCAATAATTTGTATAATACCTGACATTATGAACGTAATTATCCCTATGCTCAACCAAAGTCACCACAGATATATTCATCATTTTTATAATACATGTCACATATGGGAAAATCCCATGATGGTTTGAGTATACATACACCCAATAGGATTCATTAAAACTCAAAAATATATAAAGAGAGAAATCTGATAAATGTAGTCAAATAAACACCAGGCAAGAGGGAAACAAAAAAAATGTATATATATATGCTCATAAAGAAACCTAGTTGAGATGGAATAGGGATATCCACCACACAGCCTACTCATAGGTCAAAGAGACTACCCACATATCCAAAATTCAATCCCTTATGTCCATCAAAAAATTAAATCCCTCACTAATATGTTTGTAGGGGACCCTCCTCTCTATAGAGCTATAAAATCAAGGGATCCAAAAATCTTATGGATGAACCACAAACCATAAAATATTGATGATGGGTGAGAATAAATTCATAGATTGACGAATCATTCCCACTATAGTAGTGTTATGAGACTACTTATATAAAGCGTATTGGGACCCATTCCATAGTTAGACTGCAAAGTTCATACACCGAGAAATCTCTGATTATCCTATTGAATCACTATAATAATAATCTCTTTCAAAATTAATTTTAAATTTTAGAACATTTCAAATCGTATCTCATATTTGATAACAAAGGGAATCATTACATTCTGTACAAATAATAACTCATTATAGGCCACTCACATTCTAAAATTAGATTCTGAATGAAGTAGATATTGGAGGGAGAAGACTCTAGATGGATTTGATGGTGGGTAAGGGTTCCACACACATGAGTCCTCAACCCATTTAATGGATGTCTCTTCCACTGTAACATATTGGATGTCATGTTATCATACATAGTGTGTATAGGTGGTACACAATGTGTACATGCTATTCAAGGCCTTCCAGTGTGCTCGCAATCATTATTTTTTACTTCAGGCCATACCCGTATACTTGGTCAGTACCATGTCCATATGCAGTTTCCAGCACATGCCCATGTACTCCCAAAATACACGACGGGACTGAATACATGAGATCGTAGGGATGATTTATATTTTAAAATACATGTAAGCTTGACAATGGTAACATGGATTGTGGGACTGGCCATAGGGAATGTGATCCATATATATATATATATCCAAAAGACATGCACTATGTCTAGAAGTGGATACATAACATGTGTTCTTGGAATACATTCCATGTAGTTAGGTTTTCTATAGAAACCAAGGTTCTGATTAAGGATTTAATATCCATCATGTCATCTCCCAAACATGTAAAATTCCTCCATGAATCTTATAGTGCAATTTTGATTCAATTTAATTCATTCCAGATATATTTTCTGATGGATGAATTCATTACACATTAGTTATTGGGGGATCTCCCACCATACCATGCTACTACCATGGAAATATGTTGTATAATATAGCCTCCAATTAATGTATCCATGACTATAACCAAATAATAAGGCCTATAAGTTTTCAAATCACTAAAACATTCATCATCTCTGATACCACAATGAGTTTTTGGGTTTGATCACATTCAAACCCACTTCAGAAATGTCAAACCATGATCCCAATGGAGAATAATAGGGAAAGAATATGATGGAGGGTAAAAAAGAACAATATAAATTTGATATAATAATTTTTCAGTGTGTTCCTTGCCAACTAACACATAATTGGTGAAATATGTAGTGAAATAAATGTATTAAGATATTAAGAATAAAATATTATAGTAGGGAATATGAGAAGGATAAAATTAATTGCCTCATAAGAAATGAATAATTAATCAATTTTCTATATTTTAATAAAATAGTTGGAGTCCAAAAATTACTATGCCTACCACTATTTGAATAGATCATTTGAGAAGAATTAGTTTTCCAATGATGAATAAGTCATGATGTGTGTGTTACATATTGATCCATTGTAATATGATAACCTATCATCCTCAAATGTTATCCACCAATGAAGAGTTCTTAGTGCTCCTCTACATTGTCATATTATTTATTTGGATAACCATTGATAGGTTTTACGTTAAGATATTAATTGTAATGATTATTTCATGGGAATTTAAAATAAAATAAATAAATAGTTTTTTATTTTAATTCAGTCGTTCACCAATGGTTGTCTCAATAGTATATTTTGTGTTGGCCAACCACGTTTCATTATTACAGAACACATTGAAATCTAGAATGAACCATGATATTATAATTCATATATAGGTTTCCATTTTTCTATATTTTTCTAGTTTAGAAAAACTATTTATACTTGGTATTAATAAATTTTATATTTTTATAATATCTTTTTCCGGCTCATTGGGCCCTAAGATCTCAATCCAAATTAGCACCATGATATGAAAATATTCTTTAATATATTCAAATGTATAACATAAATAAATATTCACTACATCAATATTCCACAAAAACATCAAATATAATCATTCTTTATTCATACTAGACTAAAAAATTTATATAATGGTCTAAAAGTGTTTTTTGGAGGGAAAACATTAAGATATACATTCAAAAGTACATATATTGGTTATCAGTATATCAACATGTTAAGTCTATGAAATTTAATTCTAATGGGTTTGAACAATGATTACACATACAAAAATGGAAATGGGGAAGCATCCCCAATGATTTCATTATAGGACTCCCAAAACATCTAAAGGCCATAATGAAATATGGGATGTAGTCCATTCCCATATGAAGAAAGTACACATTTTTATATCAAATATTTTTTTGAAAAATTTGGAGTCAATGCCTCTTTTATTGAAAAAAGAAAGTAAAACATAATAATTCGATATGGAACATGAGTACAAAAAAAGTGCCAATAACATAAGCTAGTGACCTAGATTTTTCATCAATCGTTCACTTAGCCTTCTTTACTCCGCACTTAGTGCATTAAATTTAGCAATATATCTTCCAAGACCTTGCCACTGACCTCTAGATATTCCTCCACTTTGTGGAAGATCTTTAATCAATTCATATAGGGTCTCAGAATCAGCGATGTTAGTGTCAGAGCTATCAGTCTACTTCTCAATATTCTTTTTAGGGGAGTTTTATCTCATCACCTCAACCTCTCCAGTATAAGGAGGAGTCACTTGATTGTTCTCCTCCATTGTTTGCTCAACCTCTATATATAGGTCACTTGAAGGCCTAGTATTATTATAGGACACAAGTCAGAATGCCTCATTATCCACGAATATGTATGGATCATGGGAATTCCATATTCTATTATATCTTATTTTCATCTGATTTTTACATCAATGTTATAGAGAGTTCTTCTAGAATCAATTGATACAAATTTGAGTTTTAGTACTACTTATGTTCCTCGTATAAATGGAATGTATAAGAGGTACATTCAAAAAATGGATGAAATTGTAAGGTTCTAGTCATTATATTCCAATTGTTTATGGGATCAACATGTTTCTATTATTGAATAATATTATAATCATAAATTTCAATTCATCATTTTTAAATATTATGATGTATCTATCTATATAAATAAATCCATAATATATAAAGGAATATAGAAAATAACTCTATTTTAACCTTATATATGTTAGTAAATGGAATAGAAGGTTATATACATTTTGTATCACATCATGGAAGCCTATAGGAAATATAAAATTTAATTTGACAATCATGTGTTAAATATTGAATTTTAAGATAATGATATGAAATTCCTATGAAATTATCTATTGAAATAGGTTATGATATTAGTAAATTAAAAAATTGAGATCCGTATTTCTATTTACTCTTTTGAGATTCTTGAATTAATATGGACAATAACATATCACTTGGAACATCCACTCAAATGACTCCCAAGTTAAAAATGTATTTCATATATCTCTCATAAGGAAATACATTCACAATCCTCTACATGTATATAAATCAGATCTAACACCACTATAGAATGATATTTATTTTGTATAATAACTTGTATAAATCTTTTATCTTAGAGATAATGTGAAGTAGGATAAGACTACTCCCCTAGTAAGAGTTCTTTGGAGGAATCAGTAAATGAATTCATACACATATAGAAATTTAATCATTTAAAATAGATTACATATTTTGAATTGAAATATTTATGATTATTTAGTAAGGTAATATAATTATATTTTTTTCAAAATTAATAGTAAAAAGAGTAGTAAGTTAACATTTTTGTAATAGGGTAAATCATGTTACCCTATGTTAAAACTATGTGATGAGGCCAAAATATTTCATCATCATTATTATTTGATGATGTTTTCCAATACTGTCAACTTAGGATCTAATTTTTTTTACCTGGACCTTCTTTGTGAATATGTCTTAATTTTAATTTAATCCTTTAAATTACTAATGGTGTTTCCGTCCACCCACTTATTAAAGGAAAGCTCCTCTATTCTTTCCTTTATTACTTCTTAGGACACATAGAAGTCTAAAAACATAAAACCTATCTTAGAAAATTCCTTTAACATGATTTGGAGGAACTAGTTTTATTATAGGACCATTCCAGGGGTCCTAATTATGGGATATTAAGGTGGTATATCGAAGAAGAGCTAATGTTTTTACCCAACATATTTCAGTTTTTTTATTTTTCTAACTCCATTAAATGTGTTTTATTCAACAAAAAATAGTAAAATAATCAACCAAAACAAACTAAAATGTTATTATAATTTTTTATACCCCATTATCCTTCCTCTTTTCAAATAAATGAGAACTGAAATTATCACTCATTATTGTATGTGGATTACCTCTACCTAGAAATATAATTCATTTTCTATCACCATCAATGATGATTGGTCTTTATGATGGGTTTAAAGTTATTATATGTTATTTTTTATACAATAATGACTCTTTAATGATATATTTTCACTTATCATTCATTATTTATTTTTTTTGAAAATGGATGTCGATATTATCTGTATGTATAGACATCAGTCTCCATTAAATGTTTAATTCATTTTTCTGTGAAATAATTTAACATATTACTCTAAATATTTATATAAAAAATATATATGATATTTAAATAATGATTTAAAATCCTGATATTATGTAACAATGATCATAAAACAAGGAAAGTTACTATCGAACTGAAACACACATGAAAAATGAAACAGGTGACACCAGTAAATGACATTTTTAATATTGAATTATTGATAAATTGGTTTTAATATTTTATAATTGGCTCATATATGATATAATGAGTATTTAGATTTTTATTTTATATAATTATAATAATTTATATTTACTTTACAGATGGTTATATCATTGAAAAAAATGTGGAAATTTTGGTAATGGTTTATCACTGCACTTTTGTTTCTTTGATAGATATGCCATAATCACTGATTGTTTCTTTAATGTGGTTTATATACTTCATATTTTAAATGTTTTTAGGTACATATTTATATTAATTTTTGTTAATATTAATACTTATTTCATTTCAATCATTGGTTTTATTCTTAAAATGTTACCAATGTGGTACGGGTTATATATCATAATCTCATTTTAAAGGGATTATTTTTTCTTTTATTTATAATGATGAAATTTTATGATATTTATATCCTAAATAGTAGGTATTATTATCTCCTATTTTTTTGAATATTAAATTATCTTTCCATTAATTTTACTATATTTTATTACTTAATATTTCAAAATATTGTGTTAAGGAAAACCAACATAGTTTTACTGTTGGTTTTTGAATCGTTTTATTCTATGTCAATATTTTCATTAAGAATTTTCAAGAATGTTGTTAATATTCTGTTATTCATTTTTTATTTCATTTTAACTAATTGTTTAATTTCTATAATCATGATTATAATAAATCTTTTGGTAATTTTTCAAATGAATCACTTATAAATTTTTATCATACTACTAAAGGGATAACTGTTTTAATATAATCGACATGAACACAATTTCTTACCATAGTAACAAAAAAATTATTTGAATATTCCTTTTTTATGTTCAATTTTTACCTTTGAATGAAATTTTTTTCAAAAATATATTAAAAATATATTTATTTATGACAAGAAGTTTCAAAATAATAAAGGTATTTTCCAAATGAAAATCAAGTGGTCTTTTAAAGGCACATCTATATATATAATGACTTTATCTGATCTAAATTATTCTTTAATAGGGACTTTATTGATTTATAATATAACTATTAATTCTCAAGATTTTTTATGATTATTATGAGGAAATTTTTATGAAACAAGTTCTCACAAGCTGACCCGTGTCGGGGCTCGAGCTCCAACTACCCCAAGCACGACTACATAGGCCCAGGGGGCAACAAGCATAGAAGGAACAAAAAACTCGGGGATGATTTTTCCTAAGAACCTATACACACACATGGCCAAATCAATGAAAAATTTTATAGGGAAAGGAAAAAAAGATGAAACACTACTATAAATTAAACCAAACATGCATGAACCACTAAAAAATAAAAGTATAGTAAAGAAAACTAAAAGGAAAAAAGGGGAATAATACACCACAAACTAGAAAGGTTCCACATCCTAGAAATAACTGTAAATGTAAAAAATCTAAGAGATCCCTGCTCTTGGATCCCAAGCGATGACCACCATATGTGGTTCAAGTACCCATATCCCTATGCTCCTCAAGAGTTATGATCCACATGTCTTTCATCTTCATATGGCATGACTTGTGTGGTCAAAGCCCACATAGTAGTGAGTATAAGAATACTCGGTAGGAAACCCCAAAGAGGTGAATGGGGATCTATAAGAAATACTAAAAAATTAAATCAATATATTGTACAAGGTATAATAAAAGAGAAAAACTCTACCCAACAATATAGTGAAGTAAGATCATCCAAATACAAGGAACTAGAAATGTTGAGATGATGAACTTCTCATCGAGTCTCCACTATCTATAGTAGGAAATTATACACCTACAACCCCAAGAAGATAGACAGAGAAAGAATATAGAATACCCCACATGTATTCACCTCTCCTAGAAGGAGAGTAACAAAATCCCATGGAGTGGGGTATGAAATATGATAAATATATGCTGAGTCAATGAATCCCAGAAGAGAGAGTAAGGTGATATCCATATCTCATCTCACACCAAGATGGATAGTATCCCATACTCTTGAAGTATCCATAAGTGATTCCCAACAACCCACATGTCTTCCTTGAACACACAAGTCAAAGAGACTAAATCACCAATACTTGTACTCTCCCTTTTGGGGGGCCTTGTCTCACCATCATGGTTTTAGGCCATGTCAAATGGATGCGTAATTGTGGTGAAAGGGGCCCTCTTCCTCGACTGTCCAATGGTTCATCAAATAACATATATTCACTATGACACATAGTTGATAGGTAACGTCTCATGGTCTAAGAACCTTTCCCACCCTAATTGGAGGTTTCAAATCGGAACTCCTGTCAGGGACCCACTAACTAGACCAGTTGGAGAGTAATCTAGTAAATTCCATAGGGGACCCACTACCCATCCCAACTGGAGGGAAAGCCCAGAACTAGTCTAGAAATCCCAACTTGATGGTACCTCTCATAAATCATCGAGAGAATACACTTTCCATCCACTCTATATGGTACCTCTAAAAAACCATAGAGAAAACTACATTGGACAACTCTGCGGGATGATACCTCTCGAATGACATTGAAAAACTAACATTTCCATCCCTATTGGTAGGTATGTCTTAGAAAGCATCGAGGAACAACATTGTCCATCCCTACTGGATGGTACATATTGAAAAGAATCTAGGAACTCCAATTTCCATCCCTTCTGGATGTTACCTCTTGAAAAGAATCAAGGAACTACCCCAGTCATCCCCTCTAGATGGTACCTCGGGCAGAGAACTAAGGAAATAAACTATCCATCCCATATAGACCGTACCTCTTAAAAAGAAACTAGGAACTACATTGGCTATCCCATGTGGATAGTACCTCTTAGAAAGAATTAGGAAATAAAACTAGACATCCCTACTAAATGGTACATCTCGAAAAGTATTACTATAGATGTTTCTTCAAATGGACATTGTATGCCGAGGTTATGTTTGAAACAAGTTTCATTAATAATAATAATTATATTATTAATAATAATCATATGCTTCTCATGAAACCAAGCCATTAAACAGACTCTTAAAACTCTCAAATTGGACTATATAGATCCATCTCAATGAGTGGAATGTATGGAAGCTGACGGTGCATTAAACATACACCTGATTATGAGATACCACTATTTGAACCCACCATGGCCGGATTTGAAGTTGTTTGGCCCGATCATGCCGGATCGCTTTTCTAGGGCCATCTCGCAGCCCAGCCAGGCAGCCTGGTCTTCCAGCCTCCAATCCAGACCGCATGCCACCAGCTCGGCCTAGTCTCTACATCAACACAGCATCCCACCATGTCACGATGGTATCCTCTGCTAGAGGTCGCACGCCATAACTGAACTATCATTATTGCATGTAGCTCCATCATCCTAATTGTCAGACGCTTTCCATGAGCCCACTCCTCCTCCCCAGACATCACACCCCCACACGCTATCCACCCACGCATGCCCCCTACCTCATCTGACCCTCACTCGCATGTCGTACCACCTACCCCTAACTCCCCTTGGATCGTCATACTCGTCAACCGACTCCACCAGACCGCTACCCCCACCTCAACCTACTACTGTTGCGGGTGCCGCTGTTTCCACCATCGGTCACCATTGGCGATGCTTTATTTGACCCATGCTACCTTTCCAGACCCACCCCACCACCTTATTCCACATTCATTACTGACAGATCATGTTTTTTTATTGAAAATATGAAAATGGATCGGTGATCTAAATGATGAGAGATTCATAGAGCCAGATGCCACTAGATGATCAATTAGTGTTTTGATGATCACACTTGTGTGTGATAAATATCCACAACGAACTAGTCAGGAGTTGATAAATTTGTGGGTTTAATCTTGGATTGATGGTAATGTTATTGTTTCCATCAGTGATTCATAACAAAATGATTATCTTTAATAAAAAAGAATATATTTCAATCAAAAACCTCTATCAAAAATTAAAAGCTGAAGAATCCAACCTCGATTGATACGTTTTACGCTATCAAGGCATTTGTTACACACTTTCTTCGATCCACCTTGGTTTCATCAAATAACTCTACTTGATTTGATGAAGAATAGATGGGAGAGAGGGAGAGGGTTTGGTGGAGAGAGAAGGAGTGGGGACTAGGGATAACCCAAATCCTAAACGATTAAACATCTATTTATAGTGGCCCGCTTGACAAAAAATCCAAATATCCCATGCCCCTCATTTTATATTGCACCTAGTAAAAACACCCTATTATGAAATAGATGGATATCTCCTATTTCTAATCTAAGGCCCTGTTCAAAGGTTTTTTTATTCATTGTTAAATATAAAATAAATAGGTTTAATTATTTTATTTATGATTTTTCCCATGGGTTAATTTTCTCACAGAAGTCACATGCCGAAAAAATTATACCCCTCTTAGGGAAAAATCCACATTACACACACAACTATGGAAACATATTTATGAACTGATTTACTGTTTGGGAATTTTAATGTTTCCCTCATGTTTATCATATAAAAACTTCTTAATATTGTTGTAAAAATTATTTCGGGCACACCGGGCCTCAGAATCACATTTCGTCTCAGTGCCAAGATCTAGAAATATATTTGGAAAATTTTCAAAGTCATATAAGGAAAAATGAGGTCTCTATATCATTACCTCCTTCAAACTATTCATCCCCAAAATGAAAAACTAGAGAAAAAACTTGTGATACTGAGCCAACACCAGGCTATCCCACTCCTTGGAAAACCTACACATTTCTGTTCTACCACATCATATGTACCAAAGGGGTTGTCCATACTCAAAAGGATTAATCCTACTGATGAAATGTGTAGAATCATGCATATATCTCCTCAACTGCGACAGATAAAAAAATTTGGGCACTCGGTCTAGTTGTGGGGGTGGGGAAAGGCGGTAGGAAACCTCTAAAACCCTCTGCACAGTCTGGAATAGATGGATGAACATATGATGAAGTCCATAAATATTTCATCCCATTTCAACTCTAATATTTCAAGAGGCTACAACAACCCACATGAAATCGGTGCTCAGCCTTATCCCTCATCATAACCAGAATCACTATTCACCCCTAGAACAAGATATCGTGATTCCCTCCTTCAGATTACCGATCAAGTACATCGCCATTGGATATATGATCATGAAGAACATCAAAATTGATATTCCCTAGAAGCTTTTGTCTCTATAGTATCAAAGAGAAGACAACCCCTTCCACAATTGGTAGTGAATCACATAGTCTTGTTCATGGGGTCCCCATCACCTCGACCTGTATTTGATAACTTATGTATCATGGTTGATATGGAGAACACCAAGGTACCACCAAACATGGAATTTGTGTAAACTCATCTGACCCTAAGCAGTTAGACATTCAAAGCATATGACATACCCTATGCGTCTTCTATTCTGTTGGAATGAGAGTAATCCCCAAACTAGGCACTCCACCACACCCACTAGTGACATTCCAAGCAAAAGGATTCCAGAAGGAAAAATCCTCCAACAATGCCAAGACGAGATATGAAACTCCATCGCACAACCTCTCCTTGAACGTACAATTCATAGGGACTATTCCACCACACCTAGATTGTATCAACTTTGGGTGACACTAGGTCACCATCATGATTTTCTCATGTCAAAAAAACTTCTATTGTTAGGGGAAGAACCCCTCTTCCTTGGGCATTCAAAGAAACATCGAACAACACTGACACAAGGTTACAACAACACCTGAATCACCTAGGAAACACCTTGAGAAAGAAACATGGAGAGAAGAGTACCTCACATATGGAATAAAAATTTATAATATAAGAAGTATAAGCAACACACAACTTACCTCTAATAATATCATACACTACATGATTATAGACCTGAAAGATTGTGGTTGTTCACAGCCCCAATTACCAGCTTCATGAGTCTGATGCGGGTCGCACGATGATGGGGGTGTGGAAGGACCTCATAATGGCATCCCCCGCATCCATCTCCTCCTAATAATATTTTCTCATCGCCTCCCTGGGTACCACCATGTTCCCCCTTGGGAGATCCCTTTTCATGACGATTCCTTTACCACAATGGTCTAGCTGGGTGTTTCCCTGGGTTATTAGCACGACTAGTCAGGTAATCACATGCCATGTGACCCCACTCATCACATGCATAGCACCATCCCTCTCTGGACTGACCTGATGCTGCCTGAACACATGTCCGAGTCCGATCATGAGAAGACATCCTACATAAAGATCTTGTTGGATGACATTTATTAGCTACCGAAGATGCCTCATTTCTATTGTTCCCACTTCCAACCCCAACTACATGAAGTCCCTCTGACAAAAATCTATCTATCACTAGTGCCTTCTCTAGTAGCCTAGCATATACGGGGATGCATAAGGGTAATATGATATCACATATCTCTCTACGGAGTCCCTACTCAAACATCCATGCTCTGAAGTATCTATCATGCATCACATCCAGAGAGTACCATGTATGGTCTATGAACCAAGTCGAATACTCAGCCACTGTCATCCCTCCCTACAGAAACCAAAAGAACTCCAGAATCTAAATAAAGCGTAAGTAGGCGGGGTAGTACTCTTCACAGAATTGCTGTAAGAAGTTGTCCATCAATAGTGCTTACTCTTCGAGTATTTGAGTAACCATGCTCCAACAAAACCGAGCTACTCTGTGCAAAATATTTACTACCAAAGAAACCATAAGATCTGTAATTTTCCATAGAAGCCTGAAGAGGTGGACCACCAACAACTCCCAACAACTCTTTCATTTTCTTTTAATTTCCTTCCAATTAATTTCCTTTTCTTATCCCCCACTCACCTACCAATCAAAAAGTAGCATGATAACACTTGTATTCTATATATACTGATATGTTATTATTTTATTTATTGTATCCACAATCAAATCCATTCACTTCTCCTTTTGTTCTAAAAATTAATATATCTTCTGTGTGGTGTTGATTCACCTCTTTGGTGAATAATACTTTTTTGTTTTATAATACCACATTGAAATAAAGTCATAAAACCATTATAATTGTTAAAAAATATTGTAAAATTCATATTTCCAACTATTTTCTCTTAGGTAAATATTATTTATACATAAAATTAAATAATAATAATAAACTAGTACCTGGTGATCAAAAAGATGAAAAAAATATAAACCTTTATCGTTAATGTTTATCTAATAAATCAACCTCATATATTGAAAAAATGAGACCTAAGAAAATTTAATCATCTTGTTGTTCACTAATATTAAATTATTTCAATTCTAGATAACTATTCCTATTTTACATAATCATTCATACATATATACAAGTCAACTGATCATGAAACCCTTTGAAACAAGCACTCCTATATGATGAAATTGCATCTTATAAATAATAAAAAAGGACATAAAAGAATATAGTAAAATTATACTAAATCAAATACTTGTATAAATGTTTCTAAATTATTTAATTAATGAATATAATTTGATTATCCATGACATTAATAACTCAGGAAAATTACTTTTGGAAATAAGGTAAGAGATTTCCCCTGAACCTCCTTTTTTTCTTTCTAGTTAAACCTTATCTCTCTTTACTACATCATAATAATTAATTCATATTATTTACTCTTAATATGTTCAATATATATGTTCCAAAAAAAATTCCCATTAAAATTAAGCTTTATTTGATGGGGAAATACCTGTTTTATAAGTCCCCCTTCACCAATACCACTTGATTATAAAACATAATAAAGGGAACATCCTGATTTCTTACCCATTTTCAAGTACACTGCATAAAACTTTTATGATGTCATTATTTTTTAAAATTAATTCATTTTATTATGATATATATCATCATTAATTTTATAGTTTTATACAAACAATTATGCTTTTTTTAGTTTTAAGGAATATTTAAAAATTTCCTTCAACCACAATAAAATGTCCCATTTATAATGTATCATAACAACTTTTTTACAAATTTTTAATTTAGTTAGTCATCATTTATCATGATCTATACCGAATTTATCTTAATAATGTACCTTTATTATTTCAATCCATTATTTCACGGAGTATTTTATTTTAAAACTATTTTTATTCTTTAGGATAAGATTAGGATACCCATTTCATTCCATGTGTATCCCTTATGTTTATCCCTCATGTATGATTCTTCAGGTGGATCAGATATGCATGAAAATGTTATGATTGAGGCACCCATATAATGCTAAAAATAATTAGATAATGTTTAGTCTCATGAGACATCATATTGGGACTAAGAGTAATCCCAATTACTTTATAGGACTCAGTCATCAATGTGTGATGGACATGGAAGTGATCCTTGAGACATGCTCCTCCATGTGAAATGGTCATGGATGTTTTCATTGACTCATGCTTATGTCATGTTGTATTTTATTTCCACATTCTTAGGATTCCATGATAACATTATTTCGTGTTATTCATTTTATGCTTACTTATGTTTATTCATCTTCAATGACTTTTTATTTTATCATCTTTTTCCTTATAACCCATTTTTTATGCTTTATTTGTATTCTTTCACCGATATTGGGAATTTATCTCATCACTTTGTTCATTTATTCCCCATGTTAACATATGATGATCTTATATCTCAAAGGATTTTAGGACATCATTATGGAATTTAAATTAAAGATGTTTTTATTTTTTGTTCGATGTATTATTTTTTCTATATCTAATCATCCAAAGACAATATACATTATGATCATTTGGTTGTATTTGTTGGATAATTATGTTTAAATTCAAGTAATAATATGTGTAAAAGGCTAGGTATGTAATAATGAGTAACTATGGAAAGAATGAATACAATCTAAGAATGTCATAGCTGTCACTGAGGTGTTATTAATGGGATATGAAACTCATGTATAATCTTCCATTAATACCTCTAATAAACCATGAGATTATAAAAATGAAAAATGAAAATATATTATATCTATTAATCATGGTTCATTATATAATGGGTTTTATATATGTATGTTTCGTCCCATTAGGCATGTCTTATTGTCCATAGGTGATAAAACTATGAATGTAGATATCTTCAAATTGAAGATTCCTTAGAATTTTTACATTATAATTATGAAATAATTTTTATTGTAAAGGTGTTTTTATATAATTTTTTAATTTTAATTACATAGATATAAATCTTGGGAGTTTACTTTTTTAAAATCATATGTTTATTATTTTTAGGATTGTGTCCTGGGAAATGGATTTCAATCCATATAATATAATGTATATTGAACCTTAATTATTTTTTATAATGTATCACCTTAGTTTAATACTCTATAACCCATATATTATGAATAAAAATGAATCTTGTATTGGTTCCACACTAAAACAGTCTGAGAAAAAAATGAGGTTAAAATTGGGTATTATGAAAGGTTTAATGCTATCATATACCTCTAAAATACTATACCAAATAATTAAAAACATTATGTTTATTAAATATAAAATATGTTAAATTTGAATATAAATTTATTCAACCTAATTTCAAATTATTTAAAATTGTGGGTTGTGTGGTCTAATGCTTTCTATAGGTACATAGTATATAGGTGAGAAGGAAAAATCTCCCAAAAAACTTGAAATGGGATGGAAATATTCATGATTCCTAGATGTGGTCAAAGTGGGAGGGCTATCAATTTCATAATAGGTTATAATTCTTTTGGTAGTAAAAAATAAAAAGGATGACTATTCCTTTTCATAAATCAGTGTTATCGAGGACATTGTTAATGATTGGGAGGAAAGGAAGGTACTAATCTTAGTTTTTTTGCAGATCTCACCTCACTACACTAAAATTATTATTATTTTGATAAATTCATCATTTTCTTGGATATAGTGTGTTTTTATAGATTTATAGTAGGGGATAAATAAAAATTCTCCCTATGAACATTCTAAGGCTATTAGAACTAAGGCTACCACTAAGAATTCATTCCTTATTGAGAACCTTGAGGTTGCTTAGTATTTAAGAGGGACTATGTACCAATGAATTTCATGTCTTAGACCTATATAGTCCATTAATTTTATAGAATCTAGTGTTGAGGTGTTATGGGGGATCAAGATGACTCTTTCCAACATATTTCAAAATTTCCTGGTTTTCCATGTTTTCCAACAGGGCATCCCCAATGGAATCACCTAGAGGTAGTGTCACCCTGATGGTGTCACCACTAGTGGTATCAACATATAATTATCTTGCTACTGGTAGCTCACCCTAGTAGTAACTCATTAGTGGTATCCCACCCTAGTGGTCCCTCACTGGATGTGTCTCACCCTGGCAGTTGATCGCCCAGTGGTGCCCCATGTGTGGCTATAGGTTGTCTGGTGGTTTCTTTCCTGAAGGTGTCTCACAGATGCTAGTAGGGGTTTCATCTTATGATTCCTTGTCTGCTGGTGCATTTTCCAATAGTGTCTCTGGGGAGGTTCCTTGCTAGCAGTGACTCATCAAATGGTGCTTCATCGGTCAGGGTTTCATCTGGTGGTGTCTCATGAACAGTTGTTCTAGGTTATTCCAATTTTTCTCTTTTTGAGTATTACTTTAAATAATATTAGTTTAATCAATTATCTATAAGGACATGATACTGATTCAAATCCCATACATCTTATCTTAAATTCTTTGATATCATGGAGGGTTTTATTTGGTCAAAATTCATTTTTCTTGAAAAAATATGTCTTTAACAACAAATCAAAAATATATCTAAACCCAAAAATCTATTTAGATAATTCCCAAGGCATGAAATGTTTCCCCTTGTTTTATATATTGTATATTCTTACTATGGGATCACCAAAACCTTCTTTCTATTGGGATCAAGTGATGTGATGCAACAATTGGTTCAAGTTTCCCTTGTGTTCTTCCAACTGCATGCGCTCCCCTATTTCGGTGAATCATGAAGTGAAGATCACCATTTCTTCCAAATGGGTTTCTCCATCATCCCTCTAAATTTATCATCATACATGGAGATTATATGAGTATTACTCTTGTGAATATAGTTGTTTCATTATTAATAAAGATAATTAAACTAGTTCTAAATCACTGAATAGTTTGATGGAAGATGTGATGTATGTTCTTCCTATGTTTTTTTTTGTTGAAATTGTTATTTATATGATCTAATTAGACATTAAAAATAATGGCCATTTGGGGTCCTTGTTTTTGCACATAATAGATAATGCAATTTTTTCCCTCTTTCTAAATGATAACTTGATCAAACAATTAACCACATATATTTGGCTAATGATTTGATTCCCTAGGATCATACTACTTATGTGATACCCATGAATTAACAAGTGGAATTAAAGGATGTATTCTTTATTAAATCAAAAATACGTTTTTCCTTGTTTTGTGTGGTGATGTGGTAGTGGGAATAGATGAATATACATGGTTAGGATTTTTGATGTGGTAGTTTGGGTGTGTCATGCTTGAATAACAAGGATAGAGAACATGTTGTGGTTCAATGTGTTATTGGATGTGGTTACGAGTGGGGGGTATTATTGTTGGGATGATAGATTATGAAGGATTAATTGGAATAAGTATGGTAGTGGTTGGGTTGGGTGCTTCTCCATGGAAAACATTCATTAAGTTATACCCTATATCTAGAGACCAATTTATCGTATACCCTGAATGGACATTGAATGTCGAGAACATGGAATTTTGTATCTCTAATGTGGAGCCAACTAAATGTATTTGGATATTTTCCTTATGAATGACTGTTTCTATGTTTCATATGGTGTGTTCTACATAGAGGTTTCCCATTTAGTGTTTTAATAAATAAATAATTTTATAATAAATCCTATAATGGATTTATTTGGTTTGAATAAAAGAATGCAAAATGGTTAAATAAATTTTTTGGGACTATGAATCAGAGTTTGTGTCATGTCGTGTAATATTCGGCATTTAGAGGTGGTAGAAAAGTTGGTAGTGTTGTGATTTGTTATTTTGTTTGAGAACCCATAGGTTTGGTTGAGTGTTTGGTAACATATATCCATATACATTTATTTTTCATGAGATTTCTTTTTTCACCCCAACCTAGTTGAGCACTACGTATCAAACACCTCATCATCATAAGGGAGGGTTTCATTCAAAAACATCGGGTGGGAGGATGGATGGCTGGGCACTTTCCCTTCCCTGGTCCCTCTTCTAGGTGGTGATAGCCAAAGATCCTTTATGTGTGTTTTGGATTGTGAGGACCTGGTGTTTAGGGGTGAATTATTCTTTTCTAGGTGTCTTCAGGATGTGATGGGTTGTGCTTTCTAAGTTTATTTTAGATGAGAAGCGTTTCTCTTTACTAAGTGTCTTTAAGATTAGATATTATGTGATTTCCAAGGTGTATTCGGGATGTGGTGTGGTTTGTGCCCTAGGTGTCTGTGAGTTTTGTGTGATGTGATTTGTGGCCTACGTTTCTGTAGGATATATGTGATATGGGTTGTGGCCCAGGTTTCTTCAAGCTGTATGTTGAGAGGTTTTTAGCACAGGTGACTATGAGGGGGTTGTGGTGTCGTTTGTGAGACCAAAGTGTGTGTGGGTAGATTTTTATGTGGTAATTTTAGAAAATGTGGGCGCATGAGGACTTATTCCATTGGGAAGGAGATGAAAAACAGTCAGAAGTGGTGAGAGGTACTCTTTTATCGATTTTAATTATATTACATTACTGGACATGACTTATTTAGTGAGCATGCCTTGGTGTGGTTTGGATGGTTTGTATACCTGCTATATACTATTTGGTTTTGATGTTTTCTCATGGGAGCCTTAGAATGTTTCCCTCACATTTGCATGAGAGAGATGAGTATTCCTACGAAGTATACCCCTTTTCTCACCTGATGTATATAAAACTATATTTTGGACTCCAATAGGATTTCATGGACGATGATGGACCTAACTAGTTCAACTTTTAGAAAATTTATGTGTATCTTATTATCATTAATTTTTGTATTTACTTGGATACTATTGTACTCGTAATATTTCTATCTTAAAACGTGCACGTGCTATGTTTTTTTGGATTCTTTTATATTTTTCTAGGGGTTGTTTTGTGGATGATCTATCATATATCCTAATCTGGTTTCAAAAAAGGGTAATACCTACCATGTTGTAAGATATGTATGGCCTTGGTGCTATTCAACAGCTCATGGCCTACTAGAAGTAGTAATTTAGGGGACATTGTATCTTTTTATTAATATCTAGCTTAGGGTGGGCATATTTGGTGGGAGGGGGCATGAAAGTGTGGTATTAGAGGCTGATTGGTGAGAGAGAGGATGGAGTCTAGAGTTAGGCATATTAAGGATTTCATGGGTTGGTAGGGAAATAGTGTCAGGTGAACTTGGTGTGTCACATAGGATAAGAAAGACCATCCAAGACATAAGATTTTAGTTCCCATCATGATCTAATTCAAAGACTCGAAGACCACCAAATGACCAACTGAGGATACACCATTTTTAGGGTTGAGACCTAGAAGTGGTACATGTATCATAATAAATATTGTTCTCATTTTAATTATGCAGTTTTGGGAAAGTTTAAATAAATAAAAATTTTGTTAAATGTGATAAAAATGAATCGTATGTAAAATTACCTAATACATATGCTTAGGAACACTGTTTTTTTACTTTTTAGATATGGATCATGGTCATCCTATTCATGTGGCTCAGGTATTGGTGGTTCAACAAGCTGGTCCGCCTGATCATCATAGGGTTTGTCTAGTTGATGATGATTACTATTGGAAAAAGCATTGCGTTCTTTCTAGCAGAAGGATTTGGGAGAGTACGAGGGTAGTGTTTTAGATAAGATGATAGAAAGATGGCTCGAGGATATTGAGATAACCTTTAGTTTGATCTGATCCTCTGTAGATTACCAGGTTCCCTTTGTTGTCATCCAGATGTGGGGTGCTGCGTGTTGGTGGTGGAAGATTTATGTAGGGGAATGGAAGGAAGAAAACATTCTCTGGGTCGATTTTGAGAAGGAATTCGGGATAAAGTTTCTTTCATTGACTATGAAGGATGAGAAGAGATAGAAGCTATTATCCCTCTAGTAGGGGAGTATGTCAGTATGGGAACACATGATAATGTTCAAGGACCTCCTCCATTTTTTCTCCAGATCACTTTCTAGAAGATGAGTCTTGTGAGAGAATTCATGAGGAGGCACTATATCCATCAATCCAGTATGTTTCGACTCCTTTTACTTTTTAACATATCTGGAGGTTCAGAAGAAGGAGAATGTGATCGAGTAGATGCACTATTCATTAATTATCCAATGAAAGTGGACCTAAAATAGTTCTGTGAGAGGTAGGGAAATCACTGGAGGACATCAGGCACCTGAATATTTGAGGTTTTAAATAATATGGTGGAGATCTTAGCAGTTTATTTTATAGATTCCTAGTGATGGTAGCCTCCATGCATTTCATATAGGATTTAAGATGATGTGTTCATTAAATTGGGGTGGTGACCATCTTTGGATTCAGTTCGCTGTGGCTGCAAGACCCTAGTTTGGTGGAGGTAGGCATGTTCAGCGCCAACCTCAGTAGTAGACTCAAGTGCGGCCATTTCAGCTATAAGGATAGTAGGTGTTTTCTCCATTGAGAGGAGATGATGCATATATAGTCAAACCTCAGGATTTCCTTTCACCTCAAGGTCCAAAACCTGAGCATGGTTGTGGATGTGGTCATCATTATAGTGTTAGAGGAGCTGGGCATGGTTAGTTTCATACAGTAGAGGCAATTGTTCCGGTGATTCTAGAGGGCGTTAGAGCTACGATTAGTATTTATGGTACGCCTGCTTGTTATTTGTTTTATACACGAGATTCTTAATCCTTTTTTCACTAACTCTTGGCCATTCTCTAGGACAATACGTAGAGAGTATTTATGTGCCCCTAGTGTTGAGTACACCAGTTAAAGGCCAGACCACCATTTTTGATGTGTGTCGGGGGTGTAGACTGATGATGGGACCAAATTAGTCCAATGGGTATCTCTTACTGTTATAGATGTAGTAATACAATGTCAACCTCATCCTCTAATAGTTGAATTCTGTATTTACCATTATTGATTTCTTCTGATGAAGAGTAGTGTTTTTAGATGTGGATGGCCAATATGTTCTTTTCATTGGGGAGTGGGTTTTTCATGTGGGCATTTGGTGTATGGATCCCTTTATTTCTTTATTGGGTGAGCTATCATTAAAAACTTTGGTTTCTAATTTGGTTGAGTTTTAGAAAGTCATTGGTATGTTCTTGGATGTTTTCCCCAAAGATGTTGTGATGTTACCCCCTTGATGTGATGTTGTGTAAGTGATAGACTTGCATCACTATGCTTCTCTAATTTCAATGGATCCTTATTAGGTGAGACCCTTGGAGGGGAGAGAGTTTAGGATAAAAAATGGTGAAATAATGTAGTAGGGTTTTATCCATCCCAATATGTCACCATGGGGTTCCATAGTGTTGTTCACAAATAAGGAAGAGGGTGGTCTGAGGCTATGTATAAACTATCTGATGTTCAATCAAGTGAGAGTCAAGAATTGTTACCCCATATGAAGATAGATGATATTTTCAAACACCTGACATGAGAAAGTTTTTTTTCTATGATCGATATGCGGTCTCGATATCAATAGTTGAGGGTGAAGGGGGTGATATCCAAAAGGCGACTTTCAAATGCATGTATCGGAACTTTGAGTTTGTGTTCACAATGTTTGGTGTTACGAATTCCCCATCCATGTTCATGGGACTTATGAAATTCATTGTTCATAAGTTCTTCAGTTGGTTCATTTTCATATACATTGCTAAAATCATAATGTAATCGAAGTCATAGGAGGAGCATACCAAGAATCTCAGGATTGTCAAACAAGTCATTAGACCACACTAACTATATGGAATGTTATCCAAGAGCATGTTCTGGACATGGTACTAGAATTTCCATGGGAATGTGGTTCAATTAAAGGGTGTGGAAGTAAAACTGATGAAATTTGAAGCTATTGTTTCTTGGTAATCTCCTTGGAATGTGGTATAAGTTTATAGTTTCTATGTCCTTGTAGGATATTTTTATTGGTTTTTACCTGATATATATCAGGTTGCGGAAAAATCAATATCTTTGACTAAGAAGTACCATTTTTTTTGTGGAGTGAGCAGTGCGAGGCAGTGTTCGATTACCTAAAGCAGAAGTTTTTTAGTTCTCTAGTGATCCTGTTCCCTGAGGAAGGTTTAATGTTTGAGGTGTTTTTTGATGCTTCCCATCTAGTTTTGGGATGCCTGTTAATGCAGCTATAAGGAGTGATCACTTATGGGTCTAGGAGGATACATCCCCCTGATTGAAATTAGTGCCATCCATGATATGGAGTTGGAAGCATTAGTAATTTCATTGATGTTGTGGCAACATTACCTCATTGGGGAGTACTTTTTGGTCTTCCTAGATCACAAAATCAGGAGGTATATCTTCTACCAGCATGATCTAAATATAAAATAGGGGAGGTGGATGGAGTTTCTTCAATACTGTGGTTTTAAAATCTACTGAAACTCAAGAAGGGGAAATGTGGTCGATGATTCTTTTAGTTGGAAGTCACAAAAGGAGGTTGTTTGGGAGTTTGCAGATGCTTGGAGAGAAATGGATGAGATGGAAGCCTTTCAATTATATGTGAGGGTGGAAGATGGTAGAGGTTGTATATTTTAGATGAAGGAGAAATGTTATCTGATGTAGATGGTGGAGGATTCTTAGTGGGGAGTTTTAGAGGCAGAGGTTTTGTGGGATCGTGTTGTCAATAGTGATGATTCGGAGGGGTTGTCAGAGGACGATCATAACTGGATGTTGTTTCAAGGGATGTTGTTTTCTTTCAGTTTCAACATGTAGTGGAGTGCTTCATGAGTTTCAAATTTCACCCTTTGTGATGCATCCAAGTGTTTCCAATATTTACCATGGATTGAGGATGCCTTTGTTCAGGCATGGGATGAAACAAATAATGGAATTGTATGTGGAAAAGGGATTATTTTCCATCACATGAATGGTGAATACCATATAAATAGATGTTTGTTGTAGCCCTTGGATTTTCCCAACTAGAAATTTGTGAAATCCAAGGGGATTTCTTCACATGGTAACTCTAGGCTAAAGGAGGCTACGATGCTACCTGGGTTATAGTTGATCAGTTGATGGAATCGACCCAATTCTAAGAGATTAAGGAGTCAAGCATAGTGTAATATTTGGAATGGAGGTACATGGATGAATTATTGTTATTTCCTGGAGTAATAAGGTCCATTATCTCATATTTTGATGTACAATTTACCTCCTGAGTCTGGAGGGGATTGCAGTATTCCTTTGGAACATAGATACACATCGGCACTACTTCTTACCCTCAGTCAAATGGCCAGGTGGAGTGAACAAACCAAAAATTGGAGGATATGTTGTGGGTGTGCATCATGGACTTTAGAGGGTCTTGGGTACAACACATTCACATGGTGGAGTATTATTTTAATAATATATATCGATGTTCCATTGGCATGGACCATTTTGAGTCATTATACAGGAGGTCATGTCATTATTTTTTTTGCTAGATGGTGGTTGGGGAAGAGGAAATTCTTGGTTCAGATTTTGTGCAGGGAATGATCAAGAAGCTTTAGCTTGTTATAGAAAGGGTCATAGAATCACTAGACTAGAATTTGTCTTATGATGACTGTAGGAGGAGGTCATTGTAATTCGAGGTTTGGGACCACATGTTATTGAAGGTCTTCTATCGATGTGGGATGTGGAGGATTGGAAGAGGGAGTAAGCCTTCTTCCTTGTTTTTTGGTTAGTTTGAAATTTTAGTTTGATTTGGTAATGGAGAATAAAAATTGGAGTTTCCACCAAAGTTAGATAGGATCCATGACAGATTCAATGTCTCTCATCTTCATCAGTATCTACAAAATACCCCCATGTCATTGACTATGGAGATTTTGACAACGAGGATGACAGAACGTTTGAGGAGCATCCATTGGAGATCAACAATCAGACTGATAATGTGTTTTTTGGATGAACCATTACATTGGGTCATGTGTTTTGGATACATGGTGGCCAAAAGACGTGTACATGGGAGTGATAGATTTAGATGTGTGCCTAGTACGCAAAGTTGTATTGATTTTTACACGGTTCTATTTTGTTCTATGGTGTAATGCTTGTCCCTTGATTTATATGGGATGAGATATTTTCTTACCATATGTGTGTGTAGTGTGATATGTGTCAATGAATTTAGATATGAAAATGGGAGGGTCATGTTCCTAATCAAGACGTATTAATTACGATTCGGTCAAACCCATGATGTTGAGTAAGTCCCACCCAGAACAGATATAGTCATTACATGTTGGATAGAATTCACCAATTTGTGAGTTCGGAAGGTACGGTATTTTTGATTGTGTGGTTTTTCCTATGGGCGTTTGGGTTAGCAGTTGTCATTGGTGGTTTTTTTGGATATGGAGGTTTCACTCCAACTTTCAAACAACACAATGTGTTTTATCATTAGATGTTGATTTGATTGGTTATTAGTGGTGTTTGAAGTGTATCCAGACCCTTGAGTGGTATCTCACCGGGTGGTTGTTCAGACACCCATTTATTATGATATTGGTATTAAATTATCAAGGGAGAGAATATTTTGAGAGGTATCTATTGTAATTTCATGGACCATTCCAATCCTTTCCTTTATGGGAATCTGGTGTTTGAATTGTTCTGGGAGATCAAGGTGACCCATCCCAACACTTTACAAATTTTCCTAATTTACCACATTTACTGATTGTGCCCCACCAACAATGTCACTAGGTGGTGGTGTCACCCTTGCAGCTTCACCATGGGTTGTGTCCCCACAGGTGGTTTCACCAAAACAGTCACTCACAAATGATATCTCACCCTGGCTGTTGCTCGTTAACGGTAGATCACCCTAGTGATTTTTAACTGGTGGCATCTCATCTTAGAGGTCGATTTACTAATGGTGACTCATGCCTGGTTGTAGGTTATCTGGCTATGTCTCACCTAATGGTGTCTCACTAAAAGTGGTAGTTGTTTCATCTAACGGTGCTGCATCTGGTGGTGCTTCGTCAAATTGTGGCTCGTGATCGATGCCTTAGTATAAATTCCACATTGAAAGGTACCTTGTTGAATTGTGCCTTGTCAAGCGGTGCCTCATCCAATGGCGTTTCATGAATAGTATTTCTAGATTCTTCCATTTTTCCCTTTTTATGTCATCATAAGAATAAAATCATATTATTGCCTTATTTGGAAGGCTTTGAGACCACTTCTGATAACATAAATCATATATGAAATTCTCTAAGAGAGATGAGGATTTTATTTGGTCTAAAGGAATTATCATGACTAGATCCTCCTTTAACAGAAAATCAAAAACATATCTAATCCCACAACTATATTTTTATCAATCCCTAGTTGATATACCTTTCCCCTTGGTCTTCCTTCTTGTTTCCACTCACTACGGGTTGCCCCAGATCATTCTATTAGTAGGGATTGAGTAAATTTCTGCAAAATTTGGTTTGTGTTTTCCAAGAGTTCTTCATTATGCATGAATACCCCTGTTTCGGTGCAACCATAAGTGAAAATTGACTTTTCTACTAGTTAGGATTATCCTTCATCCCTTTAAATTATGAATCATGCGGGGTCGGTATATAGATGTTACTACTTTTTATATAGTTGTTTCCTAAATAATAAATATTATTTAATTGGATTTAAAGATATAGACAGTGTGCTGGGAAAAGTGAAGTATGCTATTATTGTGTTTTTTATGTTGATATTATTATTTTTATGGGCTAATTACCCGATAAAAACATAGTTGTTTGGGGTCCTTGTTCATGCATAGAATGGTTTTTGGAATGTTGTCTATTATCATAATAAATGATTATCTTTGAAAATTGATAACCACATATGTTCACAAAATAATTAGATGCCTTAGAATCATACTAATGAGATAACCCCTAAATTAACAAGATGAATTAAGGGAGTTATGATTTGTTAGATATTAAATATGTTTTCCTCGGTTCATGTGGTGATGTTTTGTGGGCATGGATGTTAACAAGGTGTTGGTTTTGTTGATATGATATTCTATTCATGGTATGCTTGTGAATCAGGGATGGAGAATTGGTTGTGGTTTAAGGTGTTACTAGATGTGGTTGCGAGTTGGAAGTGTTGTGGTTGGGATGATGGATTAGGAGGGATGAATTTAATGATTGATGGTAGTGGTGGGTATCGGTTCTTTTCCATTGATGACATATAGAAAGGTTCACCCCGTATCTAGATACAAATTTATGATATACCTTTAATAGGTATTAAACATCAAGAATGTTGAATGATGAGTATTTAATGTGGAGCCACGTTAATTTTTTAGGCTCTTCGCCTTCGGAATGAATATTTTTGTGTTTCCTATGGTGTGTTATGTTTAGTGGTTTCTTGTGTAGTGTTGGAGTAAACAACCAATTGATTGATAAATCTTGGAATGGCTTGAGTTTCTTTGGTTAATATAATGGAAAATGGTAAATTAAATTTTTTGGAATTTGAATCAGGTTTCATGGATTATTGTGTGGTATTTTTTATTTAGAGGTAGAAGAAAGGTTGTCTAGGTTGTGAGTTTGTGGTTCATATGAGAACCATTAGGTTGGAATTCAGTGTTTGATATCATATATGCATATAATTTAATATTCTTATGAAATTTATATGCAGCCCACCCTAGTTGAGCACAATGTTCCAATCACCCCCATCTTCATGGGGGAGGGTGTCTTTCCCAATCATCCCAATGGGAGGATGGAGGGCTATCTACTTGTTATTCCCTGGAACCTCTTCCAGGGGGTTATAGCTCGTGATCCTTCGGGAAGGATGTAGTTTGGGAGGAAAACATGTTTTTAGGAATTTTTTTCTTTACCTTGGGTCTTCGTGATGAGATGTGTTGTTCTATCCTAGGTGGATTCATGATGAGATGAGTTATGCATTCCCATGAGTCATTAAGTTGATATGTGATGTTCTTTCCTAGGTTTTTAGGGGATGTGATGTGGTTTGTAGCCCAATTTTATATGATCAGGATATGATGTGGTTTGCGGCCCTGGTATCTGTACGCGGGATGTGGCCTAGGTTGATATGGGAGGGATTTGATGAGGTTTTGGGACTAGGTATCTACGATAGGAATGCGGTGTGGTTTGTGATTCCTAGGTGTGTGTGTGTGGGTTGTGATGTGGTACATTCACAAGTGGTGGGAGGAAGATGACCTTTTTTGTTTGGAATGAGAAACTAATCAGTGGGAAGTGGTGCATGGTACCCTATTTATGATGTGAATTATATTACAATAATGGACTTGCATTAATTTGGTGAGTGTTCTGTGGTGAGGTTGGGATGGATAGTGTACCTGTTAGGTGCTGTTTGGTTTTTCTATTTTCTAATGGGAGAATTAATATATTTCCATCACATGTTCCTAAGAGAATAGTGTTTTCCTACTATGTATAACAATATAGTCACTATATATATATATACAACAATTTTCATGTTCCCATGAGGATTTCATGGACCATGCTGGACCATACTAGTTTAGGCATGGGACAGTTTTTGTGTCGCTGCATAGCTTTAATTTTAGGATTTACATTGATACATTTGTACTTGTTATAGTTATATCCTTAAACATGTTTGTGGTATGGTTTTTGGATTATTTAATATATGTATTGGATTTTTTTGTGTATGATCTATAAAATCTCCCAATCATGTTTCATAAAAAGGGTAATGCCTCATGTATTGTGAGATTTGTATGCCCTTGGTGCTTGTTGCCAACGCATGGCCTACTGGATTCGGTGCATGTGGGTCATTATCTCCCATTCATCATTTCCATCCTTAGAGGTGCATTTTTGGAGGTATGGGTTCATGAAAATCCTTATTCAGGGTCAATCGGGAACATGATGTGGGTTATATTAGGATATAAGGCTAAAATCTCAAAGTGATGGGGAAAATCTCAATAGGAACCTATATTTTTATATGGTCGGGCAACAAATACCAGCTACCTCTAGGTAGGTTTTACCTTATCAAGGGGAATATATGATTTATAGTAATCCTTCCCCCATTATTAGAGGATATAAATATGAATTTATCAAATTTAATTAAATCTAGAAACGTATGTTGGCTCTACGTGATTTATTCCGTCTACATCCTAATATGGGACAAGGAAGGGAAAGACTTTGGAACAAAGAAGTTCAAAGAAGATATCCCTGGGTGGGAGGGGTTAAAAATATAATAAATATAGGAAATGAATTTTATATATTAAAATTTCCAATGGCTTCTTAAAATTCCCATCGACATTAAAATTAATATCTTTATCTTGAATCACCACCACAAAATGTTAGAGTTTTTTGAACATCTATTTTTACATTGGCTATTTAAAATACGGATGTTCAATGAATTTAGGTAGGAAAATGATGTGACTAATATTCATACTACTACTATATAAACTAATTAGGTCCTGGTTTCTAAGAATATTTCATGATTTTACTTGACCCACACCATTGAGGAAACGATCAGTACTATAATTACCATGAATTAGAGCACCTTATTTTGATATATTAATTATACCATTTCCAATTATCGATGGTGAACAGTTTTTTGGTAGAGGAAATGAAATCTTAGGATTAATATTTAGGGGCCATGAGTGCTTACATAGTAATTTAATGATATTTTGGGTTATCATTAGAGAATGGGAAAGAAATATCATTATTTCTAGTATATAATTATGTTAATTAATTTATTTAAATGAATTAGTATTGTTATCTAAATAAGGGGAAAAATAACATTGTAAAGGAGAATTTTATTAGAGTTGTTTCTAGTATAATTGATCATTTTTTTCAAATTTCAATGCTCTTTATAAATGGGTATAAATCCATTAAAGGAATATATTTAATAATAAATCTAATCATCATCCCATCTTGAACGTTGTTATTAAATATAAGTATAGGACCCCTTTCCTTATAGATTTAATATTTTCAATTACAACAACAAACTTTTTTGAGGGAAAAGTAATCCAATTTTGAATAACTAATCATTAATTGTTGATCCTAAAGAATGTTTTACTACACTGAAGAAGTTTAAAATTTTACATAGTGATTAAAGAAATGATATCTTTTATGGTACGTAGAGTGGTATTATGTATTTATAAAAGGAATAGTATGATCCTCATATTTAGAAGGATCATGAATCTTATTTGAAACACATCAATATTGAGAGTATATCTCAACAAAATAAATGATACAATATAAATGAAAGAGGTTATTATTAAATAGAATTATCTAAGTAAATTATTGTAATCTGGGTGTAGAAATACTGAATTTTTCAATAATCTAAATATTATTAGGATGGCCTTTAAAACATGTACCTACATGATTATTGATAATGGAATCATTAATATGAGGGAGTATATTAATGATTACACTATTAAAGTTTTCAAGGTGTATTTTATTAATGATAATTATATAGAAATTGGTATGAATAGTGATTTCATACTATGAGTTGTTGATTATCTAGAAAAGAAAATTGTAAATAAGATTTATAACATGGTTTCAATTATTTTTACTAAATTTTCTCTAAATTATAGATGAGATCATGGCCTACTTGGTTTTAGAAATTTACCTTTATTGTAAATTTTATAAATTATTCAAATATATATCAACAATTAGATCTAAGTCATTTTCGGAAATAAAAATCTCTCTAATGTGATCATCTCTAAATTTCCTATCCTTAATCCTAAAACTGGTGGAGCTAAAAATCATAGTTAATTTAAACTAGTCTCTCTACCTAACATGGTCTATAAAATTACATGAAATATTCCTACAATTAGGATTTTAACTATAATAAAAAAATGTGGTGTCCGATAATTTTTCTTTCAATTGTAGAAGACATCAATATTAGTATATATCTACCTATAAATGTATTAATATTTTGAGAAATCTTAAGAGGAATGAGAGAATTTATATCAATATTGATGATAAAAAAACATTGATATAATAAAATATTTTTGTATGACTGGAATTTGGAACAATTATGGTTTAAAATAATAATTTACTAATATGATCCTCATCATATTTAAATATATTAGAATCTCCATTTTTATAAACGGTAATCCTGAAAATATTTTTCATACTTCTATTGAGTTATCATTTCATACTTAAATTGAGTTACCAAGGGTAATCCCATGTCAATATTCATATTTAGTATTTCTAAATAGTATTTATCATATGGGGTGGAAGCATATTTATGATGACTAGTATCAATATAACATAGAGAATGTATTATAAACAACTAAAGGTTTGAGTGATGTGACTTAGAATCCATTCATTATTTAATAAGGATCATCAATCCCTGTACATAATGAGACTCTATAAATATTTTATTTCCAACAACTCCTCAAATAGAATATTATTCTACATGAATTACTAATTGGATTTGTTAAAATCTGCACTCTTCTAGTTGACCTTCCAAGAAGAAATATTATGCTTCTATGATAATGGACTATAGGTGGAAGACCTACCAAAAATAAAAAAAATGTTATTTATCGATCAATGGTTGTGTATTCTTTATCAGAATAAATCCATGTAGAGATTGCATAAACTTATATATCCATAAAGTATAAAACTTCCTCTCCCTATACCACCTTCCATTTGATTTGAGATATTTTTATCATTCGTATCCTTTTAGTACAAAAAGGGAAACATTGATTTGGGAACCATTCAATTACGTAATTGTCACTTATATGATAAAATATGAAAAAATGATGTTAAAAAAATAAAAAAAATACACCTTGTCATCATACAAATTAAAAAATAGATTTATCCCCATTTTAAATTCTCCAGTAGAGGGAGTTTCTAATAATTTTCCCCACTTATATCGAATAAAAGCCGATTGTTCTATATTTGTACTCCAAATTTAGTGCTTGTGGGGCTAAAGAAGACTATGTCTTTAATAATATCATTCACTATTCAAATGGAATTTCTTCATAGCCTATCATTTCAAATCACATTGATGTTGAAAAAATACTTTATAATGAAACCATTTCATTACCATCATGTTGTGACTCTCATGAGGAATGTATTTTGAAAAAATTATGTTTGTGGATACTCTGAAAGATGTTTGTTGTATAATTTTCAGGAACATAAACAATTTTTAGTGTTATAGGAATTTTATTTAAATTAAGTTGTCCCAGATAACACTCTCTCATACATAAAAATGGATACATCTACGAATGATGCATTAGTTTGATGTTCTATAAATAATATTTATAATGATATATTATATATCACTTGGAATTGAAGGAGTTATAATGGTTTTCATCCTACTGTGGGAAAACCTCATATTTCATATTGGATAAATGTTAATATATAAGGTGCATCAAAATAAATCTTGAGACCTATATGATATGGAAGAATCTTTAGTTATGACTATGGAGGGTTTGTTTCATTATTTTATAGAGGTTATTCATGAATAGTAGTTTAGGAATAAAATATTGGGTTTTTGATTATGGAAATTCATATTCTAAGATTTAGGAATTGGTGGATAATTTGGATTGATTTATTCTCATTATTCATTGTGAATTTACAAAAAATTCGAATTCATATCCGTCTTGGTGGATAACTCTAACTTTGGATTAATTCCTTATAAATTGTAATCAATTTTACATGGTGTTATCTCATATCTATATAGAGTGAAATTTCATCACTAGATTTATTTATACTCATGGTGTTGAACTAGGGGGTTTTAAATGTAAATTTGTGATGATAGATATGATTGACATGTGATTTCTCCTTTACATTTTTAAAACAATAATCTTATTATTTTTATATATTTTTTGAGCCCTTGATTATAACTTTGTGTTGAAATTATTAGTATTAAATTAACTAAACTAATTTAAAACCGACAAATATCATATCCATACACCCTTTAGACGAATTAAACACATGGAACCATTACACCTAAAAGTAGGAAAGAAATTATTGTGAATACTTTTGGAAAGAAAAAGCATGTGATAAATGTAAGAGGATATGAGGTTGTAGTATTTATAGATAAATATTATAGATTATGTTTTATGATATTGTGGGACTCATTACAAAAGGGTGAAATAGATTTTTTGGAAGTTGAACTTTCATAAAAGAATTAGTAGATATAATAGTGAATTAAATCATATGTATAGTCTGTGTTTTATTTTATAGTAATAAAGGAATAACCTACTTATCCATATTATCCACCTACTCATTCAAACTAAACTATGTAATGTAATATTCATTATAGGTATCACAATTTAAAAATAATAGTATATGAAATTATACATATTATTAGGGATTATAGAAATCATCATATTATTTAGTATTATCATGTTAGTGTAATAGTACATGATATTATTAATAAAATTTAACAAGAAAAGTAACTACTTAGTAGGTGGTCATAGTTTAATAGAGGTCATTTTGTTTTTTATTCTATCATGCTAGCATTTTTTTTCCTTTTTTCATTGTAGTTATGCATTGTTTTTCAATTTTTTTAACGTTTTTTCAATGGATAACAATTTCTTCCTTACATTTATCTTATATATATATATGTATATGAAATATAAATAATCATTAAAATGGAAAAAGTATAATTGAAACCTTTTAATACATCAATTTTTTCACAAGGTCAGGAAAATTCAAAATTTATTCTATTATGTTATAGAAATTTCTTGAGCTTTTGATGAGTTTGGAAAAACATTGGGGATGCTATTTGTTAATAATATTTCAAAAAATCAGATTTAGTGATTTTATTGGTGTTGATATCCTTATTCAAAAATTGAAATCGTCATCCACGAAATTAAATTTCAAATTAAAATATTTTTTCACCATATAAATTTAACTTATTGTGATTTAATTAATTACTTACCTAATCATGTATCTACACACACTTTTTATAAAAATCAATCACACTTCCTTTTATTGGTTTTTAATATATAATACTATTTTATATCTTTCAAATACTCAAGGAATCCTTCTAGATTTAAATATATATTTCAAAATTAGAAATCAAAGATATTATTTGTTTGTTTACTAAATTCCTTATCCTATAGATATACATAAATAATTATGAACTATTCTTCATTATAATTTCATTCTTTCTAAAAAATTTACATTTTAGTGTATTTTTAATTCTATTTTTATGTTGACCATAGTAATAAAAAAATATTAGTTCTGAATTTTATTAGGTGTGGTTAATAAGAGAATCATGATTTATTTACTTCATAATTTTTATTCTATTTGATAGACTCTTTAATATAAAAATATCAAAGTAATATATGTGTTATTAGTTAATTTATGAAAACACAAAATGTTTTTGATGTTGTTTGTTAGGGTTCAGTTTTCAATTAATTTGATAAATAACATTATTTTTGTTTTAGTACATGTATGAATGTTTCATATTAAAAAATATTATTTTTACATTGATATGTGGTGTTACATATTATCATAGTGTTTTTTCATAACCTAAGATTCATCATCAGGGCGGGTTTTATTGACTGTGTTTATTATGTTATAATATTGATTTTAGAGATTATCAGTACTAAAAAGATGAATGTTCCTCTTAGGAATAGTTCCATTAAAACTATTACATTTTTTGCGAATATGATGTAATATTAATTTTATAATATTTCCTTTTATTATGATTATTTATGATTAATAGACTTATATGGTAGAAAACTTATTCTTTAATCCATAATTTTTTATAGTCAATTTTATAAGATTCATATATATATATATATATTCATTTCTAAATGTATCATGTATTTACATTATCTTTGATGATGATCGTATATTAAGATTTAAAGTGAGAATTTACCTATTACGAGATATATTTTGTTACTTATCATACAACAAGATCCCTTCAGATATAGCATGGTCTATGTAATTATAATATATTTTATAAAAATATTTGGTTTGAAATAAAGTTATTTTAAAATTTATTATTGGAAAAAAGTTTAGATATTCAATTTTAGAATAAAAAACATATAAAATGAATATTAATGTCTTATTTTATATATCAATGGAAGTAAATTTTTTTATACATGTCTATTTAGCATGGGATTGAATTTCTATTTTATATAACATAGATGTCGAATGTAATTTTTCGTATTGGATTCTAAAAGTCATATAATAATACAAAATTTACAGTTTCTTATATTCTAATAATTTTTAAATCATTAAAAATATATAATATAATTAATAATGAAGGGGTTATATTCATTTATTTTATCTTAACATGATAGTAAAATATGAAACCATTTTAATTTTTGAACATTAAAAATATTGTAAATGTTATTTTTAAGTTGATTCCTTAAGCAAACACATAGTTGCAAGAATTTATAATCCTTGTTAATAATATAATAAATATAATATATATTTATTCACCCCTTAATAGAAATCATATGAATCAGGATTTTCCCTCACAAGGGATAATCAAAGAATAATTCTGATACTATAGTTTCATTCATAATATGGGTCTTACATTAGTGGTTGTAAAAAATTATTTTTCTTCAAATTTTATGTCATTTAGAGATCATTGATAAATTAATAAATATAAATCAAAAAATATTAAATTTATTTATTTATTTATGTGATAATAAAACCCGTGACATAGATTACAGATCTATCAAAGAATCAAATACTCTAATCCTATAGTTTCATGTATAAATCAAAGGATTGGGGACTGAAATATTGGGATGTAAATTAAAGGATTTGAATAATCCTCAGAATCTACATATAAATTTTATCCATCCTAGATTCCAACTAAATAAGACATAATAATTATCTCTGAATTATTCAATTTTGATTGGATAGATTCATATTTCTAATATAAATATCAAACTTTAGTTCAATATTTAATTTTTTAAATTCTTTTTTGTCGGACACTAGTAGATTATTCACTAAACCTGATATTGAATCCCTAAATCATAATGGTGTGGAATTTATAATATATTGTAATTTTATTTCACACTCAATTTTTTTAGTTATGAGAATTTTTTTATGTATTAATGACCTTTTAGGGATCTTCCTTCTATATATATCTCCTCTTTTCTTTCCCTCTGCATGCATCATTCTCTTCACTTCTCACATAGATTGTAAAAATGATGTAGCGATGGTGGGTCATGTAATGGGGGTTGCCTCAATGTAGTTTGAATGTGGTGAATACTAATGGGGATGGTGGGTTGTTTGTTGAGTGCTTATTTGAACGTGGTAGGATGAGGAGAGGGGGATAAAGCATTGATGGTGAGAGTACGTGCTAGTGGGGGGGGGGGGGGCTCGACATGAGGAAAATATCAATGGATTATGAGATATTGTTGTAATGATATGACTTACTACTAACATGATAATAATTGTGTGTATTGGTTTTATCATAAGGGGGGTATTATATATTTGAGGTTAAATCCAAGAAGGGAATACATGACCTGAGGTTAGTGACTACAACTTAGTTATCACAACAATACCCTACCGATGGGGCTCAGTTCACAATCATAACCAGGTGAATATGGACATGTGCTAAGATATACAAGACTAACAACATTTTTCTAGCCTCATGTGCTCGACCATATGGTCATGGCTAATAGAGCTTGGGTAGCCTAGCACAACTGATGGTCAGGGAGGCCAAAGTGGGTTTAGTCCGTTAA
Source organism: Viscum album (assembly GCA_963277665.1). Taxonomy (NCBI): domain Eukaryota; kingdom Viridiplantae; phylum Streptophyta; class Magnoliopsida; order Santalales; family Viscaceae; genus Viscum; species Viscum album. Next base: position 109,847,352 of record OY728132.1, on the reverse strand, counting down.
CCTGACCAGGTTAGGTGATGCACCACCACATTCATGTATTGGATGCACCTAGGAAACACTATTTTCATGGGGGAATATACCTCCTCAATTCCACACACAGTGGGTGTAAACATATTCATATACTTCCAACAAACTATATACTGGGATGGAATTACACAATTTTTCATGGTGAAATACAATGAAGGGTTTTTATGGTTTTATTAGAATATGTTTATTTTGGAAAATAAAATGCTAGTATTGAGATTATTTAACATTATATATAGTTGGGATGTTCCTTTTAGACATCAATGAGAATTTTGAAAATGTAATTGGTTGATTTTTTATTTATATCTGTGGGACCGATGATGAGGTTTGGATGTATTGATGCGAGAATTCATCGCTTAAGTAACTTTCTCATCTTTTGTGTGTTACTCATCAATTATGTTCTACAACCCATTAATGTGTGCTATAATTTAATGTTATTTCCTTATCAATAGTAAATGGGTCACCCTTTTCTAGTGTTGTGAAGAGAATCATGTTTTTTTATTTTTTATTGTTCAAATTCTCAATATTGTGTATTGATTCTCCTATTATGGGGTTCTTATTAGTTGGACTCCCTTTTTTATGTTGGGTTCACATTTATATTTCATAACTATGTTATATAGATGGGTTATTATTTAATTATGGAATATTTTTTTTGAAGTGAATGATTTTGATAATATTATTTCAAGGGGTTTTGGATGTCCTACTAGTATGTACATACTCACTCCAATATGAAGATCTTCTACCTCATACATTGTTTATTATATTGATTAGAGATAGTTTTATTGAAATATTTTTGGTGTTTTGTTGAAGGGACACAGTGGTTCTTGAATTCAATTATAATTGGTGGTTTCCATCACAAGGTTTTATTAACTAGTATTATTTAGGTTTTTGTTTCTCCATATTATTATTGTTGGGTGTATGTCATTATCTTTTTGACATTTCATATTTCTATTGGTTACGTCTTTGTGTGATTATTCATGTTTCTACATGAATTAAATATATATTATTATTTTATGTTTAGTTTACATAAATGGAGTTTATATTTTGTATTTTGTGAGGATATGTGTTGTCTATAAGTGTATTAGTTTAAAGACACCCATTAGTTGTGTAATTACTATTGGATACTAGTTAACAACCCTTGTACTATTAAAGGATGAATTAGGGGGAATAATCAACTAACCTCCATATAGAAAGGGTCCTAGTTTTCTAGATTAGTTTATAGTTGTATGAAAATTGATTGATCATTGGGATAGAGTTTAAAGATATGTTCCATAAGAGGTTAGTTAAGAAATTTTGGGAAATATTAATAAGTGTTATCCATTTCGTCATTCATCACTAGTAACCTATTTTTTTAATGTGAGTTAACAAATAAATTCACAAGAACATTGAAATCATGGTTTTCAACATATTAAACTAATAAATCAATGTATGTGAATAAAGAAACATTACATGTATGATATAAGAAGATTTCATCTACATCCAAGTACTTATCACGTTATATCTCCATATGTTCTTTAATAACTATGGCTCATTATATCAAAATTGGAAGATTACACATTATAAAATGCCAAAAATAACCAAATGGAAGGTTCATGATATACTTATGGAAATGATTGGGCATATTTTCGATGTATAGTTGAAGGACCACTCTACTATTTGTGGGATAGTTTATAAGGTGTTACTATCAGGAAAAAAGGGAGTAGTTCCTGTACCTTTTATTTTTATGATTAGGCCAACATCTCGATGTGATGGTGGTAAATTCACAATTTTTTGAGTAGTTTATTATTCAAGTAGAAATGTGTAGGGATTAAAATATATTGTCTTTATTATACCAATTATAATTATTGTTCTATCTTAGATTCCGATATTAACCTAACCACTTAATTTCCTTGGTCTACCATGGGAAATGTTTTCAAAAATTTCACTAAGATCAGAATCCTACTCAATAGAATGAAGCTTCCAAATCCATTATTATTTACTGTGGACTAAGTCAATGGTGGTCTTTGATCTTCCAAAATATGGATGATGTGGGGCTTCATTAGGTGGAGCTATATCATCTCTTTCAAGATTAGTAATACTTGGTGAAATTTTGATCCATGAATAGCCGAGATATTTTAGAGTTTAAATAGGTTATTACATTATTTAATGATTTTTTTCTATCATAAAAAATATCTGCAATAATCATATTATTTGTTCATATATGGTTTCTTTCTATGTGTGGTTGTTTGAGTGAGGATGAAATATAAATAATTGATCTACCATTGTTACAATATATATTCCATCTAAAGTAGGTGATATGGTATGTTTCCTAGTGATATAGAGCTTCAACATAGATGGGAAAATGTTGGAAGGTACTATTTGGGAATTTTGGGTTAGATTTTTTATATATAGGTTGCCAATGTCTGGAATTAGCATCTCAAAAGAGGTTTAAGGTTCAAGAGAAGGGATAAATGAGGGATTGGATGCTAATGATTCACACATAGGATCCAAAAATTTCTTGAAAAAAATTACATATGGATCTATTGAACACATCTATAAGCCAAATTACTACCTAACACATCTTGTGATGGGGTGTTTTAAGTCTGTTGTTGGACATTGGTATCAGAGGTAGCGAAGTGACCAATGACCTCCATGATGTTATTATGGTGTCTAGTGTATAGGTTTCATTCATAGAGGATCTGATTGTGCATTTGGAGTTGGATGTGAAGGATGATGGAACTATAACCCTGTCCCACCACCACAACCCCCTTTTTGTCCACACCAGGATCATAGGGAATGTTGTCATGTAAAAAAATACTACCGATTTATGGTTAGGACCAGGTGATACATGACATTATTAAACACATGGTCCTTGAATTATCTATAATGGAACCAATATTTATAGACAACAGAGTCTTCTATTACATAATATTTTTATCCCAACATTAATATATTAACATATTGGGGAGCTCATTTCTTGACCCATAATTCTATATATACATATTTGGATTGATCAAGGGATCAATGGTATATATTATTTATTTGACCCTTTAATTATTAGGGAGATGTTTTTTCATAATTCAATATAGATATGATGAAGTAATATAATATATTATATAGTATGAGTTTAATATATAATGAATATATTAAGATATACTTACAATAGTGCTGGGTGAGGTGATTTTCAATTGATGGATTGATATTCATCATTATGAATGAAGAAGTCTTTGAGTCATGAAGACCAAAGATTCTACATCTATGTTTTTGTATAATTATATATCCTTGGAGAGTTTGGTTATGTTTTTAGATTAAATCTAAAATGATCAATTTGAAGATGTTTTGGAGGAGTATATTTAAAATTTCAACAAGGATTTACCAGTGTTTCCACCCTCAATGTGTGGTTGAATTTTATGTAAACCTATAGCCCATGACTACTCTATTACTTTTTACAACAATTTTGGTTTCCCTTTAAGATGTTAAAAATAAGAGGGTGTAGTTAGAGGACCTCATACAAAAATGGTTTATTAAAGTTATAATGTCCCCCCAAGAAAGATATAGTATTAATCTAAAAAATAGTTAATATACTGAGACTATGTGCTAAGTATCACCAACCCAACACTGTGATATTTAAGAAGAACTGTTTTATAATGAGGATTAAAAAACATCTCAATTGATAAAAGGGGTGAAGATGTTATTGATGGGTTTTCTATAGTATTTCTATCACTAACTTCGTCTTCATGATGTAAATCACATGTAAATGGATTTAATTGGCCCGAATGTCTAGTAAGATATTTTGGTGATGCCTTTTATTATGACCAATTACATGGTTATATTAAAATGTTTTTTTAACTGAATCATTTCTCCTTTCTTTTATTTTTTTTTCATTTAACAATAACATCCTAAATTTTTCAATAGTGGGATATGACTACGTGTACCATCAAAGGATTTTTGTCTACATAATTTTGGAATAAATTATATATGAATATCTCACTAATTTTTACTTTTGGATTCAGAATGGCTGAATCATGTAGAATTCAATATTAGAGGATGGGTTAAGAATTGACCTATGAGAGCCCAAATCAATTATTTATTTTGAGCCACATAAGTGAATGTTTTATGTGTCTAGTTTTCATCTGTTGGTGGTGATTTTATTAAATGTTTATGGAAACCAAATAAAATATTATAGGACCCATTACTATACCCACCCAAAATATTAATACATTCATTTAGTTTTACTGATGTCACAAAGATTTGGAGGATTTTATTTAGATGTTTAAATTTTCTCATGTACTATATTATATAGTGGAAGTAGTGTGGAATGTAATATTATTTGATTCATTTAGGAAAGGGGATTTATTCTGTGATGGTACAGTGTTAGGAATTGATTACTTTTGGGTTTAGGTATTTGAGATCCAATGTAAATAAATATGGAGCACATAATTTGGATATGGTAGTGGTAGGATTCACGTTGAAGTATTAGAGGAAAAATATTATTAGAAAGTAGTTCAGAGTATATAAAAAACATTAGAGTCATCAGTATTTATTTACACAGAGAAATATAAATCTATTACATATGTTCTGGTTGGATTTAATGTTTTTATGGATTTGGGATTATATATTAAATGGTGAAGGTAAATGCAACATGTCATTCCCTTAATAAGATGTTTAAATCATGGTTGGTGGAGGAGGCATCAGAGTGGTTTTATTCATAAATTTTTTCTATTGTATATGATGGAGAAGTGGACTATTTTTTATTAATGTTTGTGACTCTCTATAATCTACAGTGTGTGATGTGGGTTATGTTTACTGATATTTATTGCATGGTTTTTCACAATAGTATTACCTTAGAAGATGGTCTAAATGAATTTTTTAGGGTGGGGAGAGCACCACTAAAATTCTAGTATGGTCATTACTACCAGTCAAAACATGGGAATAGGTAGTAAGGGAGATTCATAAATCACTCCAAATTGTACATCTAGGTGTGATGAAGATGAATCAACCCCATGTGCATCAGTTATGGTATCCTTCTATAATTGTATTGTAGGTGAGATTATATTGATATTCCTTGAATATCATATGTAAAGTCATAAATCTTTGTCAAAACATGTTTTTACCAACCCATTGTTGTTCTAGAGTAGATGCAGAATATCAAATCATCAGATCTTATGATTGGACTCCCTCAACAATCGGTGGATATAATGTCATTGGGGTTATCATTGATTATGTGACTTTAATTATATATATATTTTTACATTATTTCTCTGATATTTGAATTATGTACAATTAAAAGGCTTATTTCAATGAAATAATAATGAATTTGAATAATATTTTATTGAATATTACATTATTTGATAATTTTTTAATTTTTTTAATTTCATTATTAATAACTGTTCAACAATTTTATTTCAATATAATTTAAAAACAAAATTTTGTTAGTTTTTCATGAATTTTCATAATAACATAATTTAAAAATGATTATAATGATGATGAATTTTAAAGTTATGTTTTTACTTTCTGCATGAATTTTTTTAATTCTACACGCTTTGATTACATGATATATTTCCTTATAAAGATTTTTTCTGTCTTTGATATCCTATTTAACATAAAAACACCATGTTTAAATGAACCTTGATATACTATTGAATGAATATTGTAAAACTAGATATTCATATCCTATTTTTTGGAATGATGGTTATTAATAGTTTCGTATAAATTGTAGAGAGTACTAGTTAAGGCAGTTTAAAATCAATTCATTTAGATCCCATTGGATAAAACAAAAATAGAATCATTTGAAAGTAAAATAACGATTTATTTCCTATAAATATATTTTAATACATATAATTTTTTTAATCTTTTTAAATCAAATTAATAAATATTCGTGAATTATTTTATAAAATATTCCTGATAATATATTCAATAAAATATTGTAACCTTAATTTAATATTTATTATAGGGAATGAAATGAGAGTACATTAAGTTTTATATTTAAGAATAAATTTACATAAAAATAGATAATAATGCATTTAACTTGATTATTTTTTAATGAATTTTGGTTGTGTTTGGGTATTTAAATTGACAAAGTAGTTTCTATATTTTAAATTAATAATTTAATTTTATAATAATAAAACATAATATTTTTTTCATAATAAATATTTACTATGGTAGAAAAATTCTTGTTAGTTATAGTTAATATTGATTAAAATAGGATTAAAATAAATGATAATGTTTAAAATTTCATAAAATCATTCCTTTTTTCATTGGTCATAGATATTTATCCATTAACATATCTAATATTAGAATTTTTCTTTCCATGATGCATGTTTCACTAGAAGATGACTTATTAAATTTTGAAGTTCTATGTATTTACATTTTTTCAACCATCCTCACATATTATAGGGTACCTACTCCCCTATACTATTTACGAACATCAAAATATCTAGTTTGAACAATACCTATCTATGAAATCATTTAAAATCTCATGTCTATGACATTGATTTTTTTTCAACCCAATGGACTCAAATATAAAGCCTTACTAAGATTCTGAAAGGAGGGAACCGAAATAATATGTGAATGTTATTACCTTAATTTAATGTTATTATACTTATCATATGTCTTCTTTTAGGAAATGTAAGTAACACTCATGCATATATAAAGACTATCAGCTCCACAAAGTGATGAATTTAATTTTTCATCACGATCATACATGAATGGTTTTAAAATTGTATATGATGAAAAGATATTTTTTATATACCAATATTATGAATATATAAATTATAAAACTATTACCAATGTTTAGAGAAGAGAACCATTGAACCATAATCTTCAAAAAAACTGAAATGTTTTCACTAGAGTATAGATTTTAATGAAAACAATTTTGATAATTTGAAATTAAGAAGGAGTATTTTACTATATTGGATATTTAAATGTGGTTAGGGTATATATATATGTGTATAATAAAATTTTAATCAATTATAAAGTAGAATAAAAAATTTTATGCTCAAAAATGGAACTTGAGGAATGGTTTTAATGAATTTAGGCTGTATAATTGTATTTAAATTGACAAAATTGTTTCCATATTATAAATTAAAAAACAATTTTATTTAATCTAAAAACATAAATTTCTGGTCACAATATATATTAAATATGGTAAGAAAAAATCACCTTAGTTATTTTTAATATTGATTAAAATAGGGTTAAACTAAAAGATAATGTCTCAAATGTCACATAAACATGCCCAATTTCCTTAGGATATTGATATTTATCCCTTAACATATCTAATATTGGAATTTATCTATCCTTGATGATTGTTTCAATAGAATATGATTTATTATGTTTTGATGTTCCATGTTTCAACATTTTTTTCATCCGACCTCCCATATAATAGGACACTTACTCCCTTGTATTATTTACTCATTAAAAAACATCTAGATTTACCAATACATATCAAAGAAAACATTTAAAATCCCATGTCCATGACCCAGATATATTTTTCATCATAAAAGACTCAACTATGAAACCTTACTAATATTCTCAATGGAGGGATCCAGGATAAGAGGTGTATGTTCTTACCATTTTTTATGCTCTTACACTTCTCTAATTTCACCTTTCGAGAAGTATAAATAACCATCATGAATATATATTGTCTATCGGATCCACAAAGTGATGAAATTAATTTATCATCGCCACCTAACAATAATGGTTATAAATTTTTGTATAATTAATATATATTTTTTATATACCATTATTATGAATATATAAATTATGAAATTGTATCCATTGTGTAGAGAAGGGAACTATTGGACCATAACCTCTATAGAAAACTGATATGTTTACACTCGAATGTTGAATTTAATGGAAAACATATGGATAATTTGAAATTATGAAGGAGTACTATACTATACAGAATATATTAATGTGGGTATGGTATATATAAATATGTTTAATAAAATTTAATTCAATTATATAGTACATTAAAAATGTGTATGATGAAAATGGTACTTGTAGTAAGGTTTTATGTTGAAATCACATTTTTTTAATAAAATTTATTATGATTTAATATCCCTTTGGGTAAAATATTATATTGTCTCATAAAACCCAAATATATTCTTTTAATATTATTATATTTAGTGTTTTCATTTTTTTCATCCCTTTTTCCATTGTGGTAGTTAAAATATTTAGGAAGAGATTTTTAAGAAATATTCTTCTCATTTCCACATTGGCCGATGAACATTTTCTTCCTTGACCATATTATCTAAAATTATTTCATGAATGCTCTCTAATATGTTCAAATGATTAGTCAATTTAATTTTAACCTATTTTTTTACTTTATTTTAATATTTTTAAAAATAATGTTCAGGATATTTCTTAAACCTGGTTGTTTTGTTATTTTTTAACAAATGTGTGGAAGGAGTTGTTTTTAACATTTAACAAATTAACATAATTTCTTAAAATTAAGTAAATTTTTATCTTTGATGCTCATTTAAATTATTTTTTTGTAATTCCAAAATTAATTTATGAAAATATAATATAAATTTTTATTTTTTCCAATACCGATGTAAATATATAACTCAATAAATTTTAGTAAATAAACAATTGTTATTTTAAAAGTAATTTTCAACTTTGTAAACATCTATTGATATTTCCTATTATTACCTAGGACATGGTCGAATGATTCCATAAATATTCAATATATGGATGGATTATGATTTGTTTGATGATTTATTGTTTATTAAAACCTATCCTTTTCAATTGGTTAATCATTGGTGAATTGATGAATGTTCATATGATATTTTGAAGCAAAAATATTTTGCTTTCATTACTTGCAAGGATGCTTCATTAAATTGCTATAATTAATTAGTTGATTAATGAAATATGATTGCTTAATAAGTATTGGAATAGGGGAATTAATATAGTTTTGTATAACACTCTGGCCACTGTAATGGTCTTCGGAGTTCACCTTGGCTATGGAAATGATTGAATGGATAGCGAACCATATCCACTATTGGAGTTTTTCTATATAATTTGTCTGGGAAGTGGTCCTTGAATATTGAAATAATCTATAATGATTATTATTATTCCAAGATTCCTATCACATTTTCTTATTCTTCTAAGGTAATCTCATGTCTCAAGACTGATTAGAGATGATTCTCTACTATGGTAACATAGATTAATTGAAATTATAATTATTTATACAATGAATCTTGATTTATCTTCTATGATAGACTGGCTATGTAAATTGTAATTTATAATCATGATCTTACGACGTTAATAATATCTTATTATTTCTCGTGACCATTAATTTTTATCTCCAATGTTTACCCTAAATGACAATCCAATCTCTCACACTGTATTGTTTATATTTTCCTATTGTTAACAAGAAAGGTTTCCATTTTGAATGTATTAGAAGTGTACTATGATAAAAAAATTAGACTTTGTTTAAATTGTAAAAAAAATAATTTTATTGTACAGACAGTCTCTGATGAAACTCATCCATTAGGGTCATTAGGTACATTTCATTATTAAATATATTGAATATTCAACCAAAATGATTCGAATAATAATTTAAGGTATACTCAGATCACATAAGTTTGTATTATAGTATATTTCAGATATTTTTATAGATTTGGGTATAAGGAATATGACGATAGTACATAAGAAAATAAATAATAATTTTATAGTTATACTGGGCGAACATAAAATTTTCATATGTCAATAAAATGTTTTTATTGATTAGATAATCATAGAACCAGTTTCAATCGTTATATGATTTATTAATATGAATACTATAAATTGATTCATACACTATTACTTTTTGATTTAGTAAATGGATGGGACCATGAAAAAACATGTAAACAATGAATATGTAAGACAATGTTGTCATGTACCTTTTGTGTAACTGAACAAAGTCGAAGTTGGGATGAAAAATATTTTTTCAATGATCATAAAATAATCTTAATCCAAGAATCATTTTGATATAACAAATGAGAAATTTAGGAACTGATATAGTGTAAAATTTTTCATGAGGAAATAATCCTATAACTTTAGCAAGTCCTCTGAATAAATTTTTTATTAAATCTGTCACTACCACCGAAAGATAGTTTCCATTCTCCATTTCTTAGTGCATGAAAATGTTGTCTGGGAATTATATCTTTTTCAGGGAGAATTTGACCAATGGTGGAATAATAATATTATTTCAATAAAATAGGGATAAATTGATTCCAAGGAATGAGATGAGTATAGGATGTTATGTATTAGTAGTTAAATTTCTCAAAAAACGTTCATCAATATAGAAAGATTATTTATTTCTAATGAGAAAAAACATGGAAAATCATTAGTACCTATTTGAAAATTTTCAAATGAGTTCCAAGGTAAGCTTCTTCTTTTTTTATCGACCCAGAATGGAAATTTGATATTTTCATTAAAGGAATAAAACGATGTATCTAAATAGAAATATATATAAAGAATAATTGTACCTATTATTAAGTTTTTTTATGTCCTCTCAAGGTAGAATAGTGAGTAAATATTCCAGTAATTATCATTGTTTTTATAAGAGGAAGATAATTTGTTGATAAAATTTTAATATTAATACCCATGTTTTAAAAAAACATAATCATCATTTATTCCATAATTGTGTTATTAATTTTAGGGGAATTTTATCCAAGGGACAGGTAAATAGTTTATTTGTAAAGATAAATACCATCAAACAACCGAATTTTGGAAAGACACAATGTGTGATGAAAATAAAATTAATCACTAGAAAGACCAATTTAATAAAACACCCACACTCCAATGCTAAATCTATATATAGTAACGAATTATTCCAAAAAAAATTTAAATTATATTTTTAATGATGAAAATATTCATGAACAACATCTTAATCTATGTGGTAAAGTGAAATATCATATTATCACAAATGTTGATGCAGTCCATGAGGATAAATTGGTGAAATGTATAATATCATCATCTTCTGAACAGCATAAGTATTATTTGATTCTTTTTGTACTATCTCTATTATAGTTGATGAATTCCCATATAGTATCATATCACCATATGAAAATTCGTATATTAATTTATTAGTAAATTATCATAATTGTATGGTGATCACATCTCAGGTCTATAACTCCCCCCAAATTGAGGTTTGGGAAAAAATGCTTCCTGAAAATCTTGTTAATCATAGTCTTTTGAAATTTGATGATATTTTTTCATGGAATGGAGTTATTTATTTAAAGAATCTAGAAACATCCAATTATGGGAATTCACATTTGATAATCCTATGAAACATATGATCATATTTGAAATGGGTGAATGAAATTTAAATTCTAATGTAAATTACATCCCTTGTAGATAGAATTCCTTATTTTCATGAGGGATATTTGTCTCAAATTTTTTCGGAGTAGATCAACATTGACGACATTTTGATTATTTAGAAATGTTTTTCTGTATTTATTAATGAATTTTAAAATATTACCCATAATTATGAAGTAGTTTTTTAATAGAACTAAAACATGGTGCTACAACTATTTGAAAAGCTCAATATATAATGGACTTAATTGAATTTCATGAATGGAAAATACAAACCCAAAAGAATTTAAAAATTTATTCATATTCCTAAGTGTGTCACCATGGTTAAACATGTTCTTTTTTTAAGAAGAATTATTACACACTCTATATTTGGATTGATTAACAATAACCTTAAAATATCACTATCAAGAACCAATATCATATACCCTATATTAATGAATTTTCTAATCAAATGTATAGAGATCAATACATTTTAATGACTGAATACCATGTTGGATATCATTATTTGAGTGCTAATAATGATTATATTGTAACACCTCGATATTTAAAGATATTAAAATTTTGCTCGATAACATATTAAACATGAAACACCGAGCTTAAACAACACATGATATATATAACCATTAAATCCTTTCCATTAAATATGTTCTTAAGAATAATATTTTATAATTTATGGAATACATATATATCATAATTAATTTAAATAATTGAAAACTATTTAGTAAATAATTAATCCATTTTTGGTAAAGTGAATTTATTCTTATAAAATATTTATTATTCAAAAATTATTTTTATTTAATTTCATGAAGAAAATATTATTTTCAAATATAAAAACATATTTAAACTTTATGTGAGATAATTTTATTCATTTTTATAATTAGCATATAAAAATTTAAATGTGTTATTATTTTTAAGTTTTTATAAATAAATAGATTTTTAAATGAATAATGAAAATACCTATTTTTGTAAAAATGTAATTTGATTTCAATAACTTCATAAATTTAAAAGATACATTTTATTTTCAAAAAAATACTTATTACTAAATTATATTTAAAATAATTAATATATTTTCAAACAAATTTATAGTGGAATTTTTATAAAGTTAATTATGGGTTTAAAAATGTGTAAATTTTCATTTAAAAACAATTTTAAAGTACATAATGTTTCTCCATTTTAATTAATTAAAATAATTCATATTTTGGAATGATTTAAAAGAAATATTTATTTTATATCTAAATATTTTTTAACTTATAATCATAAAACTATTATTATACGATTTAGATTTAACATATAATCATCATATTTTTTTAAAATAAAATTCCCAAAAACCAGCTTTTCAATCATGTCTATATTTTTTAATATTTTTTTTACTGTTTTAGAAACATAATTTGTGAAAAATAAAATTTATTTTATAAATCATTATTAATAATATATTTTTGGTTAATATTTTATAATTTTCTGAAAAGAATAATTTCTCTGTTGAACAATAAGAAATACATAATGTAAATTGAAAACTGTATTTCTTTTAAATTAATTATGAAGTTAAAATATATTTTAAATGTTTTTAATGTAAAATAAATTATGTTTTTATTCTATTAATCCAATTTTTTTAATTATAATAATTTTCATCTTGAATGTTAATATAACATCTTGGCAACAATTTGAACGTTCTCTCTTCAAAAACCCTCTATCTTATCATGTCAACATGATTAATTTTAAAATTACAAATTTTCACCTCACTAATATTAATTTATAAAAATGGATTCCATATTTTGAATCATAATAATTTATAATTTATGACAATTTTAACTTAATTTTTATATCAAAATAATAGTTAAATCCGTAAAAAATAATTACTGAGGTTATGGGAAAAATAGTTTTACAGTGGGGGTTATGATAAGACGAAAAGTGTAAAAATGACCTACCAACTTGTCAAAAACCCATTGGATGGCCACATTTTGAATAGATATCTTATACATTAAAGAATGGGCCATTTTCAAACCTCATTGAATGATAGAAACATTGTTATAAATGATTCCTTCCAAAAAAGTTCAATTGTTCCACTCACCTCACTTTTAAAAGGCCACCCTCTCCACTTTTCATTACAGAATCAAGCCTATTTAGATTGATTAAAACCATTCCAAATCCCATCCAAATATCCCTCCAATCTTACTATAATCCTTATATTGGGAAGAAATACAACCTATTAATTATTTTAACGAAATTTGAAGGAGGATACCAAGATAAGAGGACGGTAAAAAATGATCAAACAAAACGAAACATGAGGTATGGGATATCCATCTCACATTTTACTTCATTGATAAACATTCCATATTAACCACTTATTTCTTTTATTTTGGGTATATAATACCTAAAAATTTATTATATGATTCATCCCCTAAAAAATATTGGGATATACATATCAATTTTATTATCTATCTTTCATAACGTTTATAGTTAAAATGTTTCCAAAGTTGTAATGGAATTCATGTCTCTATTTTATTTCTAGGAGACAAATGAAAATTCACCTCTTTCTAATTTTTTTAGTCTATATATTTCCCCTCTAACATGTTATATCATTAATTCCTTTATTATCGTGATATATAATATTTAATTATATGTTATTCTTTATTGGAGATTATGATTCTATATATTACTAAAACGGGAAGGGATTTCATCTCGATTTCTTATAGTTAATGAATATTTTGATTATATTCACCAATATTATATTATGAGTTTTATGTGCAGGCCCTTTGAAAATTTATATCATGAATTTCTCTATTATCATGGCATTTAATGTTTCATTTAATTTTATTATTTTATTGGGACTATGATTAAAATATTTCTATGGTGATAAATAATATTTCATTATAAAAAAACATTTTAATTTATTATTTCCATCAATTTTTCCCATGCCTACATTTTTAAAATTATTTTATTAAAAAATTATATGAAAATGAAAGATTTATAATATAAAAAATATTTTTTTTATTATATCAATAGATTTCAGAAATTTTCCTTTTTACTTGTTTTGTAAGGGTGTTTTTGAAAAACGACCGGAGGTGTTTTCCATATGATTACAATGAATTTTCAACCATCGTGACCATTATTTTATTTCTACACTCTATTTAAATCATTAATTTTTTTATAATGGAAAAAATATTCCCTTTTATCTGTATTTTGTTATTGAAAATGGTTTTTAAATGAACATGGTGTTTTGTTATTGAAAATGGGGTTTTAAAAGAAAAGTGTATTTTGATATAAAAAAGATAGATTATTCTGTGTTTTAAGGGGTTCTTTTCAAATTTTTTATAGTGAAAATGTTTTTGAATAAAAATATTTTATTCATGATATGGTATAGGGTAATTATGTTTGAATAATTGGTGTGATGAATTAGTTTAATTTGAGAACATCACAAATTATACAAAGGGAATCACAGGTAGCACTAATTAATCCCCTTATAGCTTATTTGATGGGGGTGCCCCAGAAACTACCTGGTGATCCTATTATAACTTAAATGATGGGTGTTCCCACTTAAAAATCCAATCCACTTAATTAATTTTCATTTTATTAACATCAAATTAATTGGGTTTTACAGAAGTGTTTATCCTATACATTTACGGGCTCTAGTTACTTTTCACATGAATTTAAAATGGGTTATTAATATGATGTTGTATTTTACCAAAAATTAATTTTAATTTCTTTTAATTGGTTTATATTTATTTTAATAGGGAATGATATATCGTAGCTCATTATTGCTTATTTTTATGAAAATTTCATTTTATAAAGCCCTTTTCCTTACTTCAAGATTAAAGATTCAGGTACTGTTGTGTATGGGTCCTATTACGATTCACTCATGAAATATGATTATATTTTCATACAATTATGAAATTATTATATTCATTGAATACATTAAATTTTTAATGTTTCTATTTACAATTATCACTTTATATGCTGTTAATTTATTCCATTCTCCCCAAGTTATCAAGAAATTATGTTGAACAAATTATTTCTAGAAGGGATTCTATATGGATGATGATGATGACATAATTCAAAATAATAAAATTTCAGTTAAGAGTGAGAAATTATCATTTAATAACATGTGAATCGTTTAAAAAGGATTTTCTCCTAATTATTAGAAGCACTAATCCTAAAAGTTCCATAATATTGTATGTGAAAAAAATATTCCTTTTGATGTTATTTGGTTTAGATGGGAAAAATATTGGCCACAATTACTTGTATCAAATCCAAAAATGAAATTTTTATGATTTTAGTTTTAGATTTCGGATTATAGGGTATAGGCTGTTATAGTTAGCTTTGTCATGACCCATCCTCGAGGCCCGCGCCGTGACTACCCCAAGCCCGCCTCTCATAGGCCAGGTGCTGGGGACTAGCACCAAAGGTGTAAATCTCGATGAAAAGGGAAGGTATTGCCTTTATAAAGTAAACGAACACCACAGAATACACAAATTGAGTAAACACCAAGTAAATTGAGTACAAAATTAAGTGCTATAAAGTAAATGGGCAAGAATACAAACCCAACTAAATGTAATGTACAACTGAAAAGGAAGTACAGCAACAGAAAAGTAAAACAGCGAGCCCGATCCGTCCTCTGGAAATCCCACCTGAAGGGTGGGAACAGATAGTCTCATATCCTCCTCGGATCCAGGCGTCCGCTCCGAGTACATCCTGTCCAGTGATCCACCTCCAGGTACCATCCAGCTCCACGAGATCCCACCTCGATCAGTGCTGTCCATCGTCTGCATCCATCACAACGTAGTGCAGGCATAGCCCGTGCAGGGGTGAATATACGCTACTCAGTAGGGACCCCAAGACCCTCGAAGGTCTTCCAGAATCCACGAAGGATAAACCACAATAGAAAGATACAATGACAAAGTAAAAACCAACTCTACTTATATATATGCCCATACATATACCTAAGTCATCTATTCCAGCTCGGCTCCAGCACAAGAGCTCAAGTGCAACCTAGTCCACACAGGAAATCACAATCCAATCCACACAGGATAACACAACCCAATCCACACAGGATATCAAAACAATCATATCGAAAATAGTGATTGTAAGTTAAGACTCAGCTCACATAGGTACACTTCTTAATAAGATGATAGAGATGATCAGATGTAGCCACTAATTCATCTAAGCTGTCAGACCCACATAGGATACAAGTACAAATTCAAATAATGCTGGACCCACATAGGATACAAGAATACTAGTCAAGTACTTCCAGACCCACATAGGATACAAGAATAGTAGTCATCGCCGTTGAACCCACGGAGGATTCGAGTACGGTCGTCGTCACTGCCGAACCCACGGAGGATCCCTGTACGGTCGTCATTGTCGTCACAGTCACAGCCAGCTCTAGGGTTCCAGCACACAACATGCTTGATTCCGGGAAGTTCTACTCCACGAGCCAAGGGGGTTGATACATCAACTGACACGAAGTCCAGCGTTGATATATCCCAACGTTTTGTCTCATCAATAGGAACTCAACGCAACAGACGGTGCGTCAATCGGATGCCTGGTCTGAGAGTTATTGGCCTTTTCGTCCCAGGGGCCCGGTTGGTTTTTAAGATAAAACCAACCCGACCATACTCCAAGTGCGTCCAAACCTCGAGTGATGTAATCCAAAAGAACCATCTCACTAAGAGGAATCCAACAAAGTCGACGACACGTCAATCAGACGTCCAGAGCTCAAGTTATAAGTGTTTCCGTTCCAAGGGTCCGGTTGGTTTCGTTTTCGAACCAACCCGACCATACCCAAAGTTCTTTGAAACCCTGAGTGTAATATAATGAAACGACCATCTCGATCCAATGATCTCAACGCAACTAATGGTGCGTCGATCAGAGGTCAGTAGCCCATGTTATGGGAGTTTGAACGGATCTGTTCGGAAAACCGGGGGTTTGGGCCCGGTCTGACCCGACCCAATACCCCCTGGGTTGGCCCAAACCAGGTCGACCCGACTCGGGTCCAGATCTGGCCCGATTGGGTGCAGCCCAGCCCGGCCCAGCTGGTGCGGCCCGACGCAGAGGTCCGGCCCAGCGTGGGCGGCCCGGCCCAGCGCAGGCCGTCCAGCCCGGGGTGGCCGGTCCGGTCCTTTGCGGGCGCCCGCGTGCTGAGCAGATGTGGAAGGGGGGGCTGCCCCCCCTCGTTTTTTAATGGAAGCCCCCACATAGAGGGGCCCACCCCTGCCTGTCGTCGGGGGTTACAACCCCCGGTCTTCCGAAATCCGGCCGGCGAAATGGCCGGCCGGTGTGCCGCCGCGGTACACCCATGGGTCCAGCCTTCCGAAGCACCGGCGGCTGGCGGATCCGACCGCCCTCCTCTACAGCGCCGCGGCCTTAGGCCATGGCCCTTGTCCGACCAGCATGGCGCGACGTTTCCGCGGCCCTCCATGGTGCGCTGATGTGTTGCGACGGTGCCGCGGCCCGACTCTGGCAGCGGCTTCCATCAATTTCACGAGGGCCGCATGATGGCGCCACACTCCTTCGTCGCGGTTTTCCTCATTCCCGCGCGGTGCTGTTGCACTATGCCGCCTCTGTTCCAAACCACAATGGTGATCAACAATAAAGGGGAGGAGGATCGGCCGTGTTTGTGCGGTCCGACCTCCTCCCGTTAAATTGATAACAGGAGTTCAATTATTAACGACGAGCATCGAAATAATACTTGAATGAAAAAACAATCCCTACCTCGAAGAAGTTCACAGAAGCTTGCGTCGCGGAATACGGTGTCGTGGGGTGAGGCTCCGTTTAAGTCAATGGAGAACATCTGAGGAGGAAGCATCATCTCCCATTCATTGATGCGGAGCGATGTTGGAATGGCGTGTCGGCCTTCTTCATCGAAGTCTCAACATTCTTCAATGTAGAAGATGAAGTTCTTCAAGGCTTAGTGTATTCTCTCCCAAAATATCCACACAAAAAAACAACAAAATTAATATAAGGATTTTGCCTAATTTTATTACTCATGCCAACACTTTTCAAAATTCAAAAGCCTTAACTGACTTAATAAATTAGTCTTGAATTGACAAAATTAATGGTGAGATAGGTTGGCATGTATTCATGAGGAAGAGGGGTAGACACAACATTTAATACAGGGGAGGTTTAGAAGTATTAGGGAATTTGAAGGGGTGGGGCTCGTGTGGGCCCCACCTCACTAATATCCTAACAAGAGGAGTTAGAATTTTAGTGGGTTCCACCCCAACTCCCACACATGGGGTTTAACCACTTACGTGAAATAAAATATGTAGCACAATTTTATTTCTCTTTATACTTAATCAACAAATTTTAACAACTCTTCCTGAGAAAACACAACTACAATAAAGGTCATATGAAGTAATTATCGGTGCTACGGTTTCATCGGTGCCCTTGGATTTAGATTCCGAGCACCGGTTCAGAAGTTAGTAAATTCCGCTCATCGGTTCACTGAACGTACCCGATCTAAACTTCGGAAATTGATTCCGGGCACACCGTGCCTCAGAATCAGGTGTTGTCAGAAACTACGTACTCATAAAATCCAAAAGAAATTCGGAAAAAAATTTCCTTGAAATTTACAGGTCTTTACATTACTCCCACCTCATGGATTTACGTCCCCGTAAAGATACATCTCAAACTAGGGGAATAAATGAGGGTACTGTACATGCATATGAGCCTCCCGCTACCATGTGCTCTCCTAGAGGTTCTCGTGCTGTCACCTGATGCGCACTATAGGTATCGACTGTCCACATAGGAGCCACTCCTGTCGATCCTCGATCTCTACTGGGACCTCTGCAAAAGTCACCCCATCATCAGTTTCTAGCTCCACATGGTCGATGATATGCGTCGAGTCATGCACGTATCTTCTCAGCTGAGATACGTGGAAGACGTCCTGCACCCGGTGCAACTGAGGTGGTAGAGCTAGGCGATAAACCACCTCGTCTATCCTACTAAGAACCTGGAATGGTCCTATGAAGCACGAAGATAACTTGCCGCCCTGACCAAATCTCTGTTATCCTCATCGAGGTGAGACCCGCAAGAAAACGTGGTCTCCATCCTCGATCTCTAGTGGTCTCCACCTCCTGTCATCATAAGACATCTATCGGCTCTGAGCTATCCTCATCTGCACCTGGATAACCTGGACCTTCTCTGTCGTGTCCTGGACCATCTCTGGTCCCACAAGTGCTGACTCCCCAGAGTCTGTCTAGTAGAGAGGTGATCTGCAAGGTCGATCGTACAATGCCTCATATGGTTCCATCCCGATGGTGGAGTGGTAGCTGTTGTTGTACTCAAACTCAACCAAAGTTAGGTGATCCTCCCAGCTGTGACCAAAGTCGAGAACACATGTACAGAGCATTTCCTCGAGAGTCTGAATGGTCCTCTCTATCTGAACATCTGTCTGAGGGTGAAAGGCGGTGGTCAGGCGTAGCTGCGTCCCGAATTCCTCCTGCAACCCCTTCCAAAACCGGGAAGTAAAGCGAGCATCTTGATCAGAGACGATAGATTATGGCACACCATGAAGCCGTACGATAACCTGAATGTAGATGCGTGCCAATGTCTCCACTGAGCCCTCCTCTCTGATGGGTAAGATGTGGGCCGACTTGGTGAGTTGGTCGAGAATCACCGAAATGGAGTAATGACCTCTGGAAGTACGTGGAATTACAGTCACGAAATTCATAGATATCCCATAACACTTTTACTCTAGGACCTCCAAGGGTTGTAATAAGTCTGTTGGTACCTGGTACTCCGCCTTCACCTGCTTGCATGTGAGGCATCGAGAAAATTACTCTGCTATAACCTTCTTCATACCCAGCCACTAGTGCTGTCATCTGGTACATTTTCACCACTCCTGGATGTACCGCTAAAGGGGATGTGTGAAACTCTCTCAGCACCTGCTCCTGTAATGTAGTTGGTACCATGGTACATCCCCTGAAATGGATGGCGTGCTCTCCTCCTAAAGAGAATCCATCAAGTGCATGTCCTATGGAAATTTGTCCATGCCGCGTCTCATAGTCAACGTCCCCACGTTGTGCCTCTCTGACCCACTGATAAGTGGAGGTGTGACTGCGAGCGATTGAAGAATGGCTGCCCCATCTCTATCCATGAAAGATATCTTCAAAGCGGCTAGTTGCTTTTTCTCCCCTCCAAGTAGCTGAATCCCCGTCCTCCTACTGAGAGCATCAGCTACTACGTTCCCCTTCTTAGGATATAGACTATCTTAAAGTCATAGTTCTAGAGGAACTCGATCCATCAATGTTGTCTCAGGTTCAACTCCTTCTACTATAAGATGTACCTGAGACTCTGGTGGTCAGAATAGACTGTAAATCGCCCGCCCATCAGATAGTGCCACCACATCTTCAGGGTGAATACCACTGCTGCTAACTCCAAGTCATGGGTAGCGTAGTTATGCTCGTTCTACCTCAACTGTCGTGATCAATAGGCGATCACTGCCCGCTCGTGCATCAAGACACACCCAAGTCCGGTCCCTGATGCATCGCAGTAGACTACGTACCCTACTCCCCCCTTCGGTAGCCTCAAGATGGGTCCACTGGTCAATCTCTGTCTCAGCTTCTGGAAGCTCTGCTGACATCTATCTGACCACATGAAGGGTCTCCCCTTCTTCATCAAAGCTATAAGTAGTGCTGAAACTCTGGATAAGCCGGGAACATATCTTCGATAGTACCCAACCCATCCTAAGAAACTCTGCACCTCTATCATGTTCATGGGTGGCTCCCAAGCTAGTACGGCCTCGATCATCATAGGATCAACCAAAACTCCTACCTCAGAGATGACGTTCCCAAATAAGTGTATCTCACGTATCCAAAACAAACACTTCGTGTGCTTACCATAATGCTGGTGCTCTTAGTGTGTATCCAATACAACCCGCAAGTGGTATGTGTGCTCCTCCTCGGTGGTCGAGTATATCAATATGTCGTCAATGAAGACTAAGATAAATCAATCGAGGTAAGGCAGGAAGATCCTGTTCATGAGACTCAGGAACACTGTTGGAGCATTGGTTATGCCGAAAGGCATAACCAAGAACTCATAGTGGCCATACCGATACCTGAAGTCCATCTTTTACACATCCTCGTCTCTAACTCTGAGCTGATGATAGCCTGACCTGAGGTCTATCTTCGAGAACCACCGTGCTCCCTTGAGCTGATCAATGAGGTTTTCAATCCTAGAAAGTGGATACTTGTTCTTCACGATCACCTGGTTTAAGCGACGGTAATCAACACATATTCACAACCTCTCGTCCGTCTTCTTAGAAAACAATATTGGGGAAGCCCAAGTGAAACACTGGGTCGAATGAATCACTTGACCTGCAAGTCCTCTAGATGTATCCGTAGCTCTCGAAGCTTAGTGGGAGCCATCTAATATGCTGGAGTAGATATCAGGGCTATCTCGGGGTACATGTCAATATAGAAGTCTACCCCTCTACGAAGAGGTAGTCCTGGAACGTATTTAGGAAACACGTCTTCATATTGATCCACCACAACAGGAAAACTCAGACTCTGCACATCCACTTCTCCTAGGATGAGGCTACCCAACTGATGAGTGATTGGCTTTCATCTTCTCTGCATGAGTCAATCCTGCGCTATAAAGGCTCCCTTCTCACCGATGAAGGTGAACCTGATCCCATCGGTGCAGACACACAACACCTTGTGCCTAATACTGTCTATCTGAGCATGGACCGTAGATAACCAATCCATGCCCAAGATGACGTCGTAAGGCCTCGACGTCGCTACAAGAAGATCCTAGCCGAAGCTCTCACCTCCTAGAGTAAGCTCACACTGCCAGCACCAGTGCGTAATCGTTGAGTATACTCCCGTAGGAGTCTCTAGCCATAAGGATCGAGCCAACAGCTCTGTCGGAATCTCCGAGCTCCGAACAAGGGCATCGAAAATGAAATAATGACTTCCTCCTGTGTCTATAAGAACTGCATCAAGGGTGGAGTAGACACATATAATACATCAAATCATCTCTGGTGCACCGTGGTTGTAGGCCTCCAATGCCTGGAGCTGGGACTGTCTCTGTCTGCGAGCTCCTGGTGGTCGGGGTGGACCTCCTGGTGGTGGTAGTGGTAGAGCCTGAAAGCGTTGCCCACCACCCGCTACTCAGATAGCTCCTCTACCTCATCCGCCTGCTCCCTATGGACCGCCATGGTCAAACCTTTGCCTCTGCCTGGGTGGTCCCTCAACTGTCTGCTGCTCCTCTGCACGGCGGATCAGACAGTCCCGAGCAATGTGGCCCTATCCGCCGCATGCATAGCAGTATCTGCCTCTTGTATAACTGGCTCTAATGCATGTGCCCCGCACCTCTGAGCTAGTATCCTGAGGTCGTCCTCCTGATGGTCATGTCTGATTGGACCCATGTGACATCCATCGATTTCCAGCTGCAAAATACACTGCTACGTGCCTCCCTACGGTAGGTCTCGCTTCTGGTGTAGGCTTAGCAAGAAACCTCTCTATGAGAAGGGCACTCTCCAGTACTCCTGCCTGCATTGGAATGCAGAGGGAGATCATCGATGCCCTGATCTCATGCCTCAGTACCTACTCGAAGGTCTGGGCCCAGAAGAATGGGTCTCATACCATGTCCGTGGAGTTCCCCGAGAGATCGGTAAATCTCACCGAGTACTGGGCTACCGTCATGTTGCCCTGCCACAACTGTAGCAACTCCTGAATGCGCACCGCTCGGAGGGTGGATGGTACGATCTCCGAGAGGAAGAGGCTCTCGATGTCTGACCAAAGAAGAGATGCCTCATCGTGCACCTGGAGAATCAGGCTCCACCATCTACCTGCTGCCGCGTGTAAGAGACTCACGGCAAGGATAACCATGAGGTCAGCTGGTGTCCCCACTAACCCGAAAACATGTACAATAGCCTCCAGCCGATCCTCTGCTAACTGAGGGTCCATCTCCCCATGGAACCTGGGCGGTCTATGATGCTGAAACTCGTGTAGTGCACTAAGACGACGTAAACTCTCAGCGGCTAGGGCTGGTGGCATCGGTGGCTCGGCGGGTAGAGGTACCGACGGTGCCTCCGCTATAATAGGGTCATGCACAGAAGCCTCGTCGCTCGATGGGTTGTCTCCTCGCACATTGGTCGTAACCCTAGCTGACTGTCGTTGTGAGGCCATCCTGAAATGAAACAGGTGCGCCATGTTCAATACAGGATACTAGGTGACCTGACACAAAGTAATCACAAAGAAAACATTGAAACACACATGCAATCAAAGTTTTCGTGCATTGAGTCGGAAATCAAAAGTCAGGGTCCTGGTGTATGGATACGTCGGTCGCTGCACCAACATTGTACTCCCAAGACTGATAACCACACTCAATACCCTTAACACTATTGATTCACATAGAAGGAAGATCAGAGTCCTGATTTCTGCGGTAGAACCGAACTCCTTTGATACCAATTTGTCATGACCTGTCCTCAGGGCCCGTGCCGTGACTACCCCATGCCTGCCTCCCACTGGCCACAGGCTGACGACTAGCACCAAAGGCATAAATCTAGATGAAAAGGGAAGGAATTACCTTTATAAAGTAAACAAACAACACAGAATACGAAAACTGAGTAAACACCAAGTAAACGGAGTACAAAAGTATGTGTTGTAAAGTAAATGGAAAGAATACAAACCCGACTGAAAGAAAAGTACAACTGAAAAGAAAGTACAACAACAGAAAAGTAAAATAGCATGTCCGTGTCATCTACTGGATATCCCACCTGAAGGGTGGGTACAGATAGTCTCCTCTACTCCTCGGCTCCAGTCGTCTGCTCTGAGTACGTCCTGTCCAGTGATCCACATCTAGGTACCGTCCAGCTCCAAGCCTCCCACCTCAATCAGCATTGTCTGTCATCTACATCCAACACAACGTAGTGCGGGAATAACCCATGCAGGGGTGGGTATACGCTACTCAGTAGGGACCACGACACCCTCGAAGGTCTCCCAGAATCCATAAAGGATAAACCACAAATGAAATATACTATCAAGAAGTAACAACCAACTCTACTTAGGTATATACTCATACATATAACTAAGTCATATATTCTAGCTCGGCTCCAGCACATGAGCTCAAGTACAACCCAGTTTACATAGGAAAGCACAATCCAATCCACACAAGATAACACAACCCAATCCACACCGGATAGAGAAACAATCTTATCGAAGATAGTGATTGTTTGTTAAGACTCAGCTCACATAGGTATACTTCTTCGTAAGATGATAGAGATGATCAGATGTAGCCACTAATTCATCTAAGCTGTCAGACCCACATAGGATACAAGACCAGCTAAGCTGTCGGATCCACAAAGGATACAAGACCAGCTACTCTGCTGGACCCACATTGAATACAAGTACATAGTCAATTACTATTGGACCCACATAGGATACAAGAATAGTAGTAAAGCACTTCCGGACCCACATAGGATACAAGAACAGTATTCCTCACCATCGAACCCAGTGCGGGCGGCCTAACCTAGCGCGGTCGGTCTGGCCCGTTGCGGGCGGTCCGGCCTGGTGCGGCCGTTTTGGCCCTATGCGGGCGCCCACGCGCTGAGCAGACGCAGAAGGGGGGGGGGGGGGGTGCCACCCTCGTTTTTGAATGGCGTACCTCATGTGGAGGGGACCGCCACTGCCTTTCGCCAGTGGTTACAACCCCCGGTCTTCCGAAATCCGGCAGACCGTAATGGCCCGTCAGTGTGCCGCCTTGGGACCCCCGCAGGTCCTGCCGTCCGAGGTGTCGGTGGCCTGTGGATCCGGCCGCCCTCCTCTGCACCGCCGCAGACTTAGGCGGCGACCCATGCCCGACCAGTGGGGCGTGATGGCACCGTGACCCTCCATGGTGCTCCGGCGAGGCGTGACGGCACCGCGCTCCTTCGTCGCAGTTTTCCTCACTCTCGTGCGGTGTTGTTGCACCGCGCCACCTTCGTTCCAAACCACGCCGGTGATTAACAACAAAGGAGAGGATGATCGGCTATGTTTGTGAGGTCCAACCTCCTCCCGTTAAATTGATAACATGCGGCCAATTATTAACGAGAAGCATTGAAATAATACTTGAACGACAAAACAATCCCTACCTCAAATAAGTTCACAGAAGCTAGCGTCGTGGATTATGGTGTCGTGGGGCGAGGCTCCGTTTACGTCGATGGAGAACGTCCGAGGATGAAGCTATGTCACCGTTTCATTGACATAGAGATAAGTTGGAATGACGTGTCGGAGTTCTTCATCGAAGTCTCGGCGTTCTTCAATATAGAAGATGAGGTTCTTCAAGACTTATTGTATTCTCTCCCAAAATCTCCACACAACTAAACAACAAAAATAAAATAAGGATTTTGCCTTATTTTATTACTCATGAGAACACTTTTCAAAATTCAAATTCCTTAACTCACTTAATTAATTAGTCTTGAATTGTCAAAATTAATGGTGAGATAGGTTGGAATACATTCATGAGGAAGAGGGGTAGCCAGAAAATTTAATATCGGGGAGGTTTAGAGGGGTTAGGGAATTTTAAGGGGTGGGGATCCTGTGGGCCCCACCTCACTAATATCCTAACAAGAGGACTTAGAATTTTAGTGGGTCCCACCCCAACTCCCACACATGGGGTTTAACCACTTAAGTGAAATAAAATATGTAGCACAATTTTATTTCTCTTTATAATTAATCCACAAATTTTAACAACTCTTCCTGAGCAAACACAACTCCAGTAAAGGACATCTTAAGCAATTAATGGCGCTACGGTTTCATCGGTGCCCTCAGATTTCGATTCTGAGCACTGGTTCAAAAGTTAGTAAAACCCGCTCATCCGTTCACTGAACATACCCGAGCTAAAATTCAGAAATTGATTCCGGGTACACCGGGACTCGGAATCAGGTGCTGTTAGAAACCGCATACTCATAAAATCCCAAATAAATTAAGAAAAAAAAATTCCATGATATTTATAGGTCTTTACAAGATTTATATGGATGTTTAGAGAACTTTTGAGATTATGGTGTTTTTAAGTTATGTTATCTTAAGAGTTATGGGCACGTTCATTAGCATAGAATCTTCAGGATGATAATATGATCAATAAATTAGACACCCCTTGAGGTATTTTGTGATGATATCCAAAAGTAATTAATTGTAATTTAGTCTTAATTTAATATCTTTTAGTGTTTGTAAAAACATAGTTTTACATGGAGTATTAATTTAAATTATTTTTGGAATAATATTAAAGGTATTTTTAACTATTAGGGTTTATATAATCTAGAATATTTTTTATAAAAGTTTTATTATATAGATAACACACTATTGAAAAATGATTTAGTGAATAAGTGACTAATGGTACCTCAAAAAAAGATCACCATTTTTGAGCTTAAAATCAGAAAGGTACGAGAAAACCATAGAGGTTAAAATAGTCTGTCCTTTCATGGATATTAAGTATATTCAGGATACTTTTTTAGAATAGTTTAGGTTCTAAATTGTGTATTTTTGTTAAATTTTGATGATTATTGTATCATATGAAGTTTAATTATTTTTATAAATTATCTGAAAATGTTATAGAAATTTTGGTTTCAATTAATGTATTATACATGACGAATATATATTTTCCCAATTGAGGTTATGTTTCCCTGAAAAATTGTGTGTAGTTGTTCGTGCATAGAGAATTCATCTTTAATACTAATCTTTTGGAGAAAAAGATCTGATTGTGGTGGAAATTGAAAAAGCACGGAAATTATACTCATCAAGTAGTTAAATATATAGATCCTTTTAGTCTTGAGGGGAAATAATTCCTTAACCCATGGATATGTATTTTTTAAATTTTTTAATAAAATTAAATTTATTTTGGATGAATCAGATGGTGTTTTAGATCTTTATGGATTTATGGTATTGATACCTTTAACATTCCATTGATTATTCACTTTTTTGTGATAAACGAACTTAATCAATCTCTAAAAATATTTAAGCTTTAATTACATTGCAAAATATGTTTCCCTATTTGGAAACATAGTTATTTTTTATTATATAAGATCTTTCCACTTATCTTTTTCATTTATTAAAATGACGGTATATCAACCATTTTTATGATGTGGGTTTAAAACAAAAGTATTTTAAAATTTCAAAACATTGATTACTAAGATAAATTTAAAATTAAATGGTTGAAATTTATTAAGTGGTTCAGGGAGAATGTAATGCCTTGATATTTTAAAATAATATTTTTTTGATGGTGTATCCAACATCCAACACAAATCTTAATCGACCCATAATATATATATGTGTTTAAAAATAGCCATTAAATTTGATTTTAAGAAAAGAATTAAATAATTTATGATATATATATATATGAAAAACTAAATAAAAATTAATGATAAATATTTAGTAAATAATCAATCATATTTTTGTTAAGTGATTTTATTTATAAAAAAAATTATCTTTCAAAAATGATTTTTATTTCATTATTTGAAAAAATACTAAAATAATATTTTTAGTAATACATCATTAAATTTAAAACCCTTTTTATTTATCCAATATAAATAATAATTTTTTAGAAGTATTTATACAAATTAATTTCTTTTCAAATAAATATATTTTATTTTAGTATATGTATATTTTTGGTTTTTAAAAGGGTTTTTTTCTGAAAACTATTTTAAATCACATAGGGGTTCTTTATTTTAATTAATTAAAATAAATAATGGTTATTTATTAAATTAAATATAAAGATTATATATAAATATAATTAAATTTATATTCATTAAATGATAATTTTCACTCATAGAGTTAATATATAAAACATCATATTCTAAAAATATACACTTATTTAAATCCTGATCTTAATAACGGTAGTAGGTTTTGTTTTAAATGTAATTTTTAAAACTTTTACAAAATTTATTTTATAAAATAATATTCATTTTTTAAATAAACCACTCAGAATTATATTTTCATAAATTTATTACAATTTTTAGAAAAGATTAATTTCTTTCATTAATTGTTAGAAATACTTAATTTTAATTGAAAGATATCATTTAATTAAATTACTAATAAGGTTGAATTATATTCTATTTTTTTTAAATTTTAAATTAATAAAATTATATATAAATTAATAAAATTTATGATTTGGAAATAATTTTCATTTTTAATTTTTATAAAAAAATCATTGTAAACTTTGGAGATTTTTCTCTTCGAATACCCTCTTTCTCATCAAATGTGTGGGATTAATTTTGAAAATATATTTTTTCACTTCAATGAATTTAATTTTAAAAAAAAATCCATATTTAGAAACATAAAAATTTATAATATATATTATGTTGAACATAATTATAGACTAAAATTAATAGAGAATAGGATAAAATAATATTATTGTGATTAAGGTAAAAATAGTTTTAGAGGTAATTATACTAGGATGATAATTGTAAAAATGTACTACAACTTGTCTAAAACCCAATGGTTGGACATATTATCTATTCTTGTTTTGATAATTTCCATCATTGGATTCTTTTTTGGATGAAGAAAAAAGTTTCAGTATAATTAAATCCTCTCAAAAAATTAATATTTTTACCCTCACCACACTTATAAAGGTCGACAACATCTCATATTTTCCTCACACCCTCAAACCTACTTGGATCTTCTAAGGCCTACCCAAATAACATTCCAAATTCCATCCCCTCCTCCAAGATTCCTTAATTGGGGAATATAGATAAACTGTTAATTATTTTCACTAAAACCTCAGGAGGATACCGACATAAGAGTATGTTAATGCATTATTAAAAAACTGAAGCACGAGGTATGGGATTTACATCTCACTTTTTTACATCAATGATACCCCTTCAATTTTCACCACATATTTATCTATGGTGGGGTATATAATTCCCATTAATGTATTTTATGATTCTTCTCCTAAGAATTATTTTGATTTACACATCCATTTGCAGTTCTCTTTTTCATGGAGTTTACTATTCAAAATTTACTAATGTGGTAAGTAATTTATATTCTCTGTTTTATTTATGGGAGTCATATGAAACATTAACTCTTGTTTCTTTTGTGATGTGTATATAAATTCCCATTAACTGTTAATATCCCTAATACCATTATTTTTATTATATTTAATGTTTTTTTATGTTATTCTTTATCAATTATTATGATTCAAAATTTTACAAATGTGGTATGTGACTTATTCTCAATTTCAATTCATTGAGGATTATTTTTTGAAGTTATGCACATATATTTTTTAACATGGTGTATATACAGCCAATTGTACTTGTTATATCACTAATTTATATATTTAATCTCTATTTAATGTTTTGTATAATATTATTATTTCATGGGGATTAGGATTCATATTTTACCATGTTGATCAGATATATTTTTTTAAATTGTATTTTTATGTTTTCCTTCCAACTCATTCTATTGAATGTTCGTGTTTTAAAAATAATTTTATAATAAAATTATTTGGAAATAATAGATTAATTAATTATATTTTATGACACATTTAATTTATTTCAATGGTTTTCAAAAATGAATTTGTTTACATATTTATACAGAAATGTTTGAAAAAGAAAAATTAATTATTTAATATGTTGATAATGATTTTACCTCCACCATGAAAATTATTTTATTTTTATATTCCTAAAAAATATCTCATCTTTTATATAAATAAAAAAATATTCAATTTTTTTGGATTTATGATATATAAAGTTGTATCTCAAATAAAAGGATTTTTTGGTATTAAAAGGGTTTTTAAAAGAAAAGCGTATTCCTATAACCAAAATTTAATTTATTATGTGTTTAAAAGAGTTTTATTCACCAATTTTATGGTGAAAAAGAGAAATCATAGAAACAATTTATTTATAATATGTTTCTTGAGGATTATACATGAGAAATGGTTTCTTCGGGAGATCCCTTTACAACTTATACAATTGGGTGCCCCAGATATCACCGAGTGACTCTAGTACAACCTATAAAAGGGGAGGCCTAGATATCATTGGGTGATCCCACTATATATTAAATGTTGTGATTCCTAGAAAATTATTTAATTCATTGAATAATGTTTCTTGTCGTAAAAAGAAAGAATGAGGGAGTTAACAAAGGGTCACCCTTATGGATTTAACTAGGATCAAGTTACATCTAACATGAGTCTAAAATTGGTTTTGAAGTTAAAGATCTATGTTACTAAAAACTATTTTTTAATTTCATTCCATATTTTAATAATGTATACATGGATCAATATTAATATTACATTGCTCATTAATATTTTATTTTATGTCTCTTTTCTTTTTAATGCATTATTCCATGCTTCGTGATTGAAGAATCAGGTATTTATGGGTATGAGTTCTTCTATGATTCAGTCATTCCATCTAATTATGTCATCATAACCTTATTCACCTCTTATGTTCATTGATGAAATTCAATTTTAAATTTTTATCCTTACCCTTATAGAGAATTTTATCCCAAAATTCTTATATAGTATTTTCTATAGGTTATTAAGTAATGATGTTGAACAAATTAGGTCGAGTATGGATCTCAGATGAATGTTAATGTCAAGTTAATGTTAACGAATAAAAATTCTAGTTGGTTAGATAGATTATATTTTATTTACATTAGTATTTCTCATATAGTAGTTGGTCCAAATTCTCTACAAATATAAACATAAAAGGTACATGATTATTTTAGTGATCAAATTTTTCCTTTTGATTTTAAAAGGGTAGGATAAAAAATTTGGCTTATAAATATCTGTAT
The DNA here is from genome assembly GCA_963277665.1 of Viscum album. Classification (NCBI taxonomy): domain Eukaryota; kingdom Viridiplantae; phylum Streptophyta; class Magnoliopsida; order Santalales; family Viscaceae; genus Viscum; species Viscum album. The sequence goes on along the minus strand of OY728132.1, from coordinate 109,816,345 downwards.
CAAAGATGGAAATTTAATTTTTATGATATCAGCACCTGATTTGGGAGTGTGGGATCAGTATTATTTTATATATAACAAATAAATACATTTTTATGAGTTATGGACCACATGAATTTATAGTAACACCTAATAGAATTACCATTTACCCATTTATATTTATTTATTTAATAAATAATTTTATTATAGATTACATTGATTAGTTTATGGTTGATTTTAAAGATGATATTTATATATTTTAAAATATAAAATAAGAGTAATAATATAATTTTTGAATTCTTTAATGTCCCTTGGGAAATATAAGTCATGTAGAATATATAAAAATTGTAAATGTTTTACATATATATTTTCATTCATGGGTTATATAATATCATTATTGGGTTTATTAGTTGATCCATAAAATGAAAATCTTATGGTTAAAAATCATAATCAAACCGTGGTGATCGAGATCCGTAGTTTTAGTCGATTTTCTGGATACTATTGAATCATTGTGGTTAAATTCTCGGCACTATATAATCCAATTAATTAGTTGATAATGATGGGATCTACTTTATTTGAATATTTAAACGTGATTAGAATTTAAAGAGCTAAGTAAATGGATGGTCAGTGAACCAATTATCACACTAAACTATAGTGGAAAGGTGATTTTGATCTATAGTTACGAATCCAAGATGGTACTCAGATACATCCTTGTGAACTATAATAGAATGGTCCATTATTTCTCAGAAAAATGAAAAATTCATGAACAAAATTAACACACTCATGAAATATAGTTTTCCTCATTAAAATATTCATTGGAAATATAGTGAAATTATTTTTACAATAAAAGTTGTGACATTTATATAGACTGTAAAATCTCAATTTATTTGTTAACACAAAAAGAAATTAATATGTATTTCGGGATATGGTTGGAACTAATTAACGATTATGAACACTAAATACATTGCATCCTTTGGAAGGTGAACATGGTGGTTGATACCCTAATTCAAGAGGACCATGCATGTTTTTCTATGACAAGGGTTTAAAAATATCCAATAATTTTGGACTTGAATATAATAGAAATTCAAATCATAAAGAATTTATAAATATTGTATCTATCTTCGAATAAATGTTCAACTATCCAACCATGTTTGGATTAAAGTAGAAAAAAGTAAGATTTGTCAACGTATATGAATGTGAGGGATATCTTTGAATTGAAAAATGTTTGGGATGGAATGATAAGGGTGAGAAACCAATTATTTGTCCTATAAATAGAATTTAAAAAAGTGTTAATGGATGAATCTCATAGTTCATTATTCTATATTTATCCTATAAGTTTTAATATTTATTTTGAAAAAAAGATTATTTATGGAGGGAAACCATTAAATGGTATATTACAAAGTATGTATCCCATTGTTTTCTATGCTAGATCATTAATGATGAGTGAAAAAAGTATATGGGGGTGTTATAACCATCATTCATTCATTAGATAAAATGGAAAAACATCACAATGAATCTCGTCACGAGACTCACTAAGAAATGTAAATGGGGAGAATTCTATTTGGGTTTTAATAAACCTCAATATGAAATAAACATATTTTTTCCATGTAATAAGATACTTATTTTTGTCATAACACTTTGATGGGACTTTCTGAAGTGATATATTTTCATGTAGTTCCATTAATAATAATATATTATCATGACATATGGTTCAACCTATTATTCTAAAGATTATTTTTCAATTATTTTAATATATCTTTCATTTTTAACAATTAAAATATTCCATATAATGATGGTCAATCTAAGGGGACCATTAAAAATATAGATGATATGTTGAGATAATCTTCAATGGAGTTTAATCATTGTTTATATCAACATCATTCTACATTTGAGTTTTTATACAATGTTAGATTTTAATCAAACTTCTAGATTAATACTTATGATTCCCCCTATGATAAGAAGTGATCAACTGTAATGTGTTGTGATGAAGTTGGAGGAAGAACTATATTGGGAGAGGAGTTTGATGTGAAAATAGAAGATAATGTTATAACTTTTAAAGGTAACAATAGAACATCTCAATGTAGAAAGAAAATTAATGATGAATGTTATAAAATTGATATGGAATTTGATGTCAGTGTCATGTTCTTAAAAAATAATTCCTTGTAAGAAGGAAATGATATTAGGAATGATTGTAATTATAATACCTATCTATATTATTCCGAAAGAAATTCTAGATTATATCATTATGGTTTATTATCATTTGGTGTTTTCATCAAATCTTTCACATGCATATGATGAGATCTATGCATCTCTCTATAGGAAATACATAAATTATCCTTCACTTTTACGTAAATGGGTTTTCATTCTATAGAATAATGACCTCTAATATTTTTAATAACTCTTATAGAATATTTCTAATAGATATAATGGGAATTAGAACACATACACTCACCTACATAAAGTTCAATGGTGAAACCATTAATTTGACTAAGCTATATGCGATCCCTACGAAGCCAATAGGATGTTGTTTCCTAAGTAATTTTTATAAGAGCATAAAAATATCAAGGGTTAAATAATTTTAAGGGGGTATAAAGTTACAACCTAAGTGTTTATGAAATATTTATCATTAAAAGTGATTTAAATATTTGATATATTATTTTAAATGATATAAATATTTTAAAATACACCATATATACTTTATAAATATTATTAGAAAATAAATTCATTGGTTATCAATTTTTTAAATTATAATAAAATTATGTATTACTATAAAAGTAATTTTTTATAATAATACATTTATTATAAAAAAAATGAAATTTAGTTGTAATAAATTAAAATAATCCTTAATGATGAATTATTTTAATGAAATTTTTATATAATATATTCAATAATATTTTTTAACATTCCTTTAATGGTGATTATATTAAAATTTATAAGAATAAATTCAATTCTATTCTTAAAGTTAATTTTTATTAGAATACATTTCATTTCAATTATGAAAATAAATTTAAAAATTACATTCTCCCTCTTATAATTATTTCATTAGATAATATTTTTCCCATATTTTTTAATATAATGTCAAAATTTGGTACTAAGATGAATTTCACTTTTGATAATAATGACTAGAAACTACTTAAAAATTTATTAACAAGGTTAAGGATAAAAAGGATAACAATATGGTTAAAAAATGATTTTAAATATTAATAAAACACGTAAAAATTTCATTGAATGAATATATATTTACCTTAAATAATATTGTATATGAATTTTTTTCCCTTTGCTATAATTGATCTATAATTTGAAATTGGTATATTTTAATGTTCCATATACTTACATGTTTGAAACCCAACTCCTTTATAAAATGGACCCTCATCTCATCTCTTATTCAATTATTTTGGTCGATATATATATATATATATATATATCTATATATATATATTATAATATCATACCACATATCTTCAAAACATCCATATCCAATGCATTAAGGTAATATAATTCCAAAAAGCCTCTTCCATGAAACCTTATGGTGCTTCCAAAAGGAGGTTACCCAATGAAAATGTATTTATACATATATATTTTCCATATTTCAATATTAATAAAATACATAAAAATTATATAAAAATATTAACATTATGGGAATAATAATTAATAACATAGTTACCTTTAGGTAAATTTTATTGAAATTTTATTTCTCTTTTTCATTTGTTCGAAAATGATAACATCGATTAGGGGAAAGTTTAAAATTACACCTTCCAAAATTTCATATGGTTAATTTTCATTTAATTTTTACATGGGTGGTCTATAAATTTATTTAATGAATATATATTATGATTATGATTTTTTAAAGATGAATTAATCTTTACTTTTCTTTCATTTATCTAATGGATAGTTTAAATATCACCCATGATAACATATGGACTACCATCTCCATGATGTGATGTATATAATGTTCCATCAACACCTTATATAAATAATATGACCTTATATTTTATTAGGTATGTATATCACTATGTTTTCTAGTAAAATTCATTAGGTTGAGTATTACCGCATCTCTAAACATTAATCATTTTGGTTTCTTCATGGTTGACTAGTTATTTGAATTAACAAAATCTTAGGTTTTGAGGAAACAAGAGGAAACCAGAGAGGATCCAAGTGGAGATATTTTTTGGGGAAATGGAATTAATGAATAAAGATGCATGTATGTATGAGTTAATGGAGCTTGAGTTTAAATGTGTCATGTATTAAAATGGGTTCTTGATTAGATGATATGCTTTTAAGGTAGTTTGGATTGTTTTTATAATATAAATTTCGGAAAAAACATATTTAGAACATTTGAACAATTTGAATATGTAGTACATGTTTTGAAATGTTCTGATGATTTTAATATTCATCATAGTCATATGGTTTTTCAGAATACCCATTAAACAAATTACCAGATGTTTATCCATATTACATGATGTGTAAATTTCCCGACATTATATTATATTCTCTATGGAATAATTTTATTTAAATCCCACTAAAACCTTCTCTTCTTGACCCTAGTGTGTATTCTGGGAGTCTTTTCAATTCCAACTTCCATTCCAGATGTCCCTCATGGGAAATCAATCCCTTGTAAGTGGTTTTTGTTCGGGTTTTCCTTCTCCAATTTGGATCCTCAAACATTTAAGTGAAATCTCTTGACCGTATGTGTTATTGGTTTTCATCTTGATCAGTTTTAATCTAGGATCACTGTTTTGACATCTACACCATCTTCTTCACTAGTGTTTGTTGATATAATCATTTTTTATTAGTAGTTAATGGTAGGGATTATAAATATTAACCCTATGGTTTTATACTTTTCAATTATGTGAAATATTTCTATTGCACCAAGATATCATGTGTCAAATAAACTAAATAAAAAACTAGGATATTCCATAGAGTCTCTTTTAAACCAATTGGTGGTTGACCGGGAAAATGGCTGTAATTCGGTTGATAAAACCCTTGAATATAAATGAATTTTTTAATATATTATTGTTTTTAGTAGGATATGGTCTATGGTTATTCGCTTCATTATGGTTTACCTTTCCTTGGATTCTTTATTTTCAGATGATTGAATTGTTATTGGTTATTACCAATTGATGTATAAAATTTATAAATTATGTTTTAATGGTAATTTTAATAATTAACCATTTATCCATATGTTTTGTTATGGTGATATTCTTATTTCTATTATTTCTATTGTGATATGTGCTAAAATGATTATATATAGGACATGTCTTATTGACATATTTTGAAATGCTAATATATAGGGAATGACCCAGTGGACTTGCTGAAATGATGATATAGTGGTTTGGGCCTAGTTGACATACTAAAATGCTTATATAGAAAGCTCGGACCAATGATACATGCTGAAATTATTATATAGGGTGATCCACCCTGATTAATTGTGGAAATTCCTATATAGTGAGTTTGACCCAGTATGGATTGATTTATCCCTTGATTATAAGGTTATCGTTGGTATGGTGGTAAGACTATCTTAGAGACATTCTATCATGGAACCAAGGTAGGTTATGTTACATCTTTTATATAAGGATATAGATGACATTGTTGTGAGATGTGTTCATGGAAATATTGGAATGGTGTCGAAGTAGGTTTATGTGGCTTGAATTTAAATTTTTTCTTTAATTAACGATATTTATTAATATATTATTGAATAAAATTGTTATTAGGCTTGTTTTATGACAACCCTTCTTTTTTTATTACAACTTAAACATGATTCATTCATAAAAATTCACTTGATACAACAAATAAGATCGAGAGGTTTAGTGTCTTTGGGGCTTAGGATCATTACATAAAAACTTAAAACATGAAATACAACATCTTTATTGAAAACTTCCTTTACATGACCACTACATTCCCTCGTACTTAGCATTTCATGGGATAACCTGAGGACATGCATAAGAAAAGGGTGAGCTATAAAGCTCAGTAAGGGAGTACACATGGAATAAAATGAGAAGTACAATATATGTTAGACAATAGGAATATCAATAGAGCTTAAAAGAAACATGGACATAAAGGCATGATAAAGCATGATAATCATAACATGGAAATCTGGCAACAACACTTAACATTGAATTAGCATGAGCCAAGGCTCATTTCACATAAAGCATGAGTAAACCCTCGTTGCAAATGAAGAATGAGTAAACCCTCGTCTCACTTGAATTAGTATGATTCAACACTCATTTCACATGATGTATCATGATACTATACTTTACCCAATGCATTGTAGTGCTATAAGGGTGTACCCTTCTTAAAACATTTCATTTCATGCATAAGTGTGCCACATGGATCATAAAACATGGATTCATAAAACATAATAATTTATTACATGATAAAAGAATGTGAAATTAATACATGAAACTTTGTAATCAATAAGTAAAGGTGCAGAAAGGTGGATACCCTTGATGGAGAAATGGGCATGGTATCCACTACACAATGGCATTGGATTAGAACATCAGTGCGATTTCGGCAGCGTAACGACGTGACATAAGAATTCATAAAAAATGGTTGATGAGAGAGAAAGGGGTTCCTCATCATATTTACATTTATTGGAAATTAATGAGGTCATATAGATACATGTCCCAACAATTGTAATGGAATTTATATTCATGATACAAAATTATTGCTTGAATGTAAAAGAAGAGAGAGAAGTTCCTTTCGGAATTTCGGCATAGTAGCAGGTGTACATGGGAGGCATTTAATGAGAGTGAAAGGGGTCTCCCATATTTCAAACAATAAGAGGGATGTATGGGGGAGGTGAGAAACTATACCCCAACATTCATAATTGAAATTAAAAGGGCAATGCAACTTAAATAAAATTGACAAAAATGAGAAAGGAAGAAAAAAACCCTTACTTGGAAGTGTGCTTCCAAAGGCTAGAGAGAGGCTTGTGAGAGGCTTCTTGGGATCTTGGGGAATCTTGGTAGGATTCGAGAGAGATTAGGGTAGAGGTTGGACGAACTACAAGGTATTTTAGTGAGGAGGAAGTTGGATCTTGGGTGGGTTTATATAGGAAAGGTGAGAGAATTCATTATTATTTAGGTTTGGGTCCCCTTACATTAAATTAATCCAAACCACAAACCATCCGATGGTTTTTCCCATGGTTTTTTGAAAAGGGAAGAGGAAAAAAATATTTTATAAGGCCGAAGTATGAAATTCTTAAAATAATAAGGTTTCTTATGTGGAGGTGAGTCACACTCCCATGGAAATTAATTCAAAAAGGAAAAGTGTTGAATAAGTCTTGAGGGGTCCATTAAGTATTTGAAAAGTAAGTCAAAAAAACGAAAAATCACATTATTTTAATGATAAAACATATATTGGTCGAACATAAGGATTATGGTATTTTATTACATCACCATTGGGTCATTATGATATCATAAAACACATTATATATTTAAACGGTATTTAATTTTTACCCAAAAATTTGACTGTCTCAGAAAATTATGAAAAATTCACCGTTGGATAATTATGATGTCCTGATTCAAGAAATGAAATTTATTTTATCTAAAAAAATTGCTAAATATGTTATTTTTCACTTTTAAAATAAAAACAAACATTTATCGAAAATTCACGGGTTTTGACAGGAATGACTTTCAAACCTTAATATAAAATTTTAATTTCATTCATAAAATTATAAGATCATTTATATTTAATAAAAATTAATTTAATAATAATATTATTATTTTATTAAAATATTATTTAATTCAAAAATCCCTTAATTTATTAAAATTCATTTTTTAATTAAATAATAACTAAAAACACCATTTGTACTTTAAAAACTATTTACAATGTATCAAAAATGACTGGAAATTATATTCATTATTATATATAAAAATAATTTACATGAACATAGTACTACTTATTTGTTACATAACCCCTTAACACAGCCACATAAGACCTAAGGGTTAGGTGTGCGATGGTGACAGACTCTTGGGGTGGCTCGGATAACATCACTCGAGTGGTATTCTCTATCATATTCCACTTTTCTAGTAGACGGTCCCGTTCGAGCTTGACATGGTTAAGCTCAGCTTGGGTTTGGTGAAGGGCGAACCCCAAGGATGCCACCTCTTTTCCGAGCTCCGACAAATGGGCTTCATATGGGGAAATTCTACTAGATGAGGCCATCGCTTCTTTTGTCTGAGTAAATTGGATTTGTTAAGGTCCTATATTTATACTAATCATGTGATCACTGTTCAGCGTCTATATTAAAAACGGTCAAAATTCATAACATAAAACCAAAGAAATTGACATCTTATAAAAACATTTTTCATAAAGAGACATTTAACTGGATCAAGTGGGATTTTCCATTAATGAAACATTGGGTCGTTACATGTAATATTTAGACACATTGGTGTCAACCTTGTGATTTATTTTTACACTCGATTTAGGATACCGTTTGTACCCAAGAAGAATATATGGATACATGTTTGGATAAGAGAAAATGACCTTTTAATTGATTGTTTTCTTGCTGGATGGGATGGAGTTTGGAGCTGGGTCCAACACGGGGTTCGAGACGAGTGAATTTTGAGTCTTTTTTTACTATTCTAGTCATTTATTTTTTATTACTTTTTGCATGTAATTTAGCTACATTGTAGAACATCATTAAATTATTACTTTTTTATTTATTGGATTATATTGTTTTCTCTAATTGTAGGTATTATTCTATATTATTTTGTTTCCAATATTTACAAACTCTGATATTAATAATATATTTATACTTTATAATATTCTGTTATGTTGTAACTCTATAACTAGGGGGTATTGTCTCCCCACTATACTTATCACACCCCCACTACTAGTCAGCATCCTCTCACATTTGGGAAGTTGCATTTTCTGTCTTGTAAGAACCCTTTGTAGCCAGAAGAGAGTGTGTCAGATTGGGGGATATTACAAATTTGTATTATATATGGTTTCTTTAATTATTATTTACCATTAGGGGATGGTAGAAAGGATACATTGAGGTGTTGGGATATGGTAACTATCTTATGCATAAGATTAGTTAACCCATGTATAGGGGATAATTTGAGTGCCCAATGTTGGATTTCTTTTCATACCATTTTATTATTTTATTATATGCTATTTCACCCATAGTTATTCATATTTTATGTGAGGTTATTATTTTAGGATATTATTAGATATAAAAATTTATACTTTTATCCTGGTATGGTGTTAAATAAGAATGCACACACCATTATAGGAACATATGGATATATAGACATGTATTGTTCATGATAGGGACATATTTATTTTCACATGAATTATGATTTCTTATTAAACTGTGGTATAAGATATATGTTTCATCTGAGAAAGAAAATAAATGAAATTTTATGTGATTCTGAGACACCTATAAGCCATGTTCAGAGAGACCATGAGTTAGTGGTTCTCAATTGTTATCATATATTCATGTTGACCCTATTTTAAAAGCCTGTGTTCTAAGGAGTGTTTAGTATTTTAAGGAAAATGCCTACTCATCATACCCAAGATGACAATCAGGAGAGTAGAAATAAACCCCCAATTAACATATCTAAACCACATATTCCTGTAAATATTTAGGATCATATGGATGTTCAACTTCACTAACACTTCATGAGGGCCATGAGATCCATGGAAATAGAGAATGTGTGTTCCATTCTTATATTGTTTGAACTGATGATAGATTTTCCACTGTTGAATCCAATGATGTTCACTAGAGAGAGGGACCCTAGGAACGCATGTTCTGGATCAGGTCCACATTTATTATCATTAATCATCTTGAAACACTCCCAGATAAGTGGGTGAATCTTACTATGTGTATGCTTCCTAGACTGGACAATCATTAGAGGGATTATCTAGAGGAAGAAGGTAAGTCAGATTAGTTATCCTTGGTGAGATTTGAAATGATGTTCCTTGGTATTTTCAATCCCATGAAATTATGTTATGAGAAATATTGGGATTTCATTCACTTGAAAAATGAGGGCATGTCAGTTCTGGATAGGGATGAACGTTTCACTTCCCAGAAGTGCTTCGTTCCATCTTTAACAGAATATGTTATCTCCAAGGAGAGATTAATTTAGAATGGTCTTTACTACGAGATTAGATCATTGGTGTAAATTTTCTATTTGTGTTGATTTATAGAAGTGATAAATCATGAAATCATAATTGAATGAATTTTAAGATACACTAATATAATTTTCCATGTTATTTCAGTAGGGAAAATTTTGAGCTATTATTCTAGTTGAATGAATAATCTCCATTCATGTTTTTTCCAAAGAATCAGTAGTCAGAGAAGCCTAGGTAGTGAAAATATATCTCAAGATCATGTTCATTTTAATCGATTTTAGTATGGCACGATTAATCACAAATGGCATCAGTGTTTTCACCCCACTTTGTATTATCATGTTTACAAAATACTATGCTACATAAAGAGGTTTTGTAAAGGCCTGTAATTGGAGATCCATGGAGGGGGAATATGAATTGTATCAGAATGTAGGATGGAATCAACTATGCCATAAAATATTTGTAGTTATAGTTCCATATGATGTTCTGGTTGAGTATGGGAACTTGTTTCCTATTTATGGGAATGGTAGTACCATGCAGAGTCTATAGATAAGAAGGGTTACACAAGAGCCCAAGGCATGGGGTCTGATCAGCTGCACGTTATAAAGTCCACTCGATCTAGTTTAGATGTGAGAGAATATACTGTTAAATGAATGGTTCTATTATCAATTACCCTTTCTAGTGTTTTTTATACATAACCATAATGTTCCTTTATATCATCTTTTTATTTTTGCAAATTGTTTTGTCTTGAATGTTGAAATTTTGGATTATGTGTTTCAATAAAAACATAGTTGGTAGTAAAGTTATAGAATATGAAATGTTTCATGGTGTGTTCTCTATAAATTGGTGGTTACTATTTCATTTGGGAATTTTTTGAGCTAGAAATGATAGAATTTGACTTGAATCTTTATATGGAGTAGTTAGTTCAATAATAGGCTCACATTAACTAATGTCACATAAAGGTTACATTTTCATCTCTAAAAAGAGGAATCTATTCTCAAAATGGTGAGTTGGATCCCTAGGATGGTTATGAAGGACTTATTTAGTGAAAATTGTATTTTTTTCTATGCTTAAATAATTTTTCACAGTGTACATTATGGTAGAATGCATTAGGATTATTTTCCTCTAGTGGTATACCATTTTCATGATGTCTCCCTAAATAATTTCTATAACTTACCTCTTCAGTTATAGATTGAGTTTAGGATGATGTTGGTTTTGTGAAAATATATAATTTCTATAAATCCATATAGAATAGAATCAGTAGAGCTTTGAGAGATGAAAGGTCTATTGGAATATCTTGAATCTATTGTTTTTATAATTCCTATAACATTACATTGTGATTCTCTAATTCTCTTCTCCAAGAATGATGATTGGTCTATGAACTTGGGTATTTATTATCAATGATTGAACCTGATGATGATCAATAACTGCTATCCTCTTCCACACATTGATGAACTCATTCATTATATGGGTGGTTCTTAGATCATCTCAAATATTTACTCGAGATAATTATATCATTATTTGAGGGTGAAAACATCTTACATACCTCATAATTAATTTAGGAGAAAGTTTGTCTTTGATGAATTTGTAGTGATTACATTTGGGATGATTAATGTACTAGTGGTATTTATGGCCCGGATGAATAGGCTCTTTCAACCTTTCATGAACTATTTTAGAGTGGTATATTCTTGATGATATCATAGTGTAATCTTATTCATCATATGATCATTCCAAAAATCATTACATCATCTTGAGTAAATTGGGAGAGAATCAACATTATTCCATTCTAAACAAATGATGTTTATAGTTTGATAAAGTGCACTTATTTTTCCATTTCATCTTAGAGACATGAGTCTTAGTGAACAAAAAAATGTTTTAGCTATGGTGTATCTAGAGAAACCAAATAATTTATATCGTATTCAAATGTTTCTATGTATTAAATTGATATTATTAGTGATTTTTCCAAGTTAAATCCAATCTGGTAGTACCAATTTCAAGGTTGACTAAAAAACAGAGTAATGTTTTTTTTGTTCATATGTTATTCATTTCTAATTTTTAGTGTTAAAAGTATGGATGACCTCAGAACCTATCCTCACTTTACCTGATCTTGGTAAATTATATAACATGTACTGTGATATATCCAAAACTCTAGTTAGAGTAGTTTTGATGCTGGAGGATGAAGTGGTTTCTTATTTTAGAAGAGTGTTGATGCCACATGATAGGAATATCCATAATCATGAATTATAGTTAGCAGTAGTGGAACATTCTTGGAAATGATAGTGACATTATAAAATGGGTGAGAGGTTTGTGGTATACATGGATCACATGACCCACATGTACATTTTTCTTAATGAAATCTAATCCTTCGGCATAGGAGGTGGGTCTTTTATCTACAGTATTTTGACATTAAATTGGCTAATAAATTCGGAATGGGAATTTAAATTGGCAAATTGTTGAACCAAATGTATTAGGAGGCGGTATTGTGGGTGTCTTTGGATGAGTGGTTGATTATGGAACTCTTTTTAGACATGAATATAATGGTTTAAGAGTCTCATGGATGAGTAGATCTAAATTTTTCATCTATTATACCCATTCAATTGGACCCGATCAAGATAGAGCAATTTCATGATCCATATGTACTAGTTTGGAGAGATATGTTATGTGGTCTGGATACACCATCAAGATAGTCTGTTAGAATTTCTAATTCTATTATTTTTCATGGATGATTATGGGTTCTAAATGTCTTTCATGAGTATCTGATGAGATATTTTCAAGATTATATATGGGAGAGAAATACCAGTTTGACAATGATATATCTTCATCTCCATAGAAAGTATCGGTGGTCAGGAATGAAAAATGTTGGGGTGGGCTGTATGGATATATGTTTCACTTTTAGGTAGATCCAAACTGGGAATTTGAGGCTATTTGGGCTTTTTTCCTTTTCTCATTCCTATGTGGAAATTGGGATGATGTCACTATGGAATTTGTGATAGGAAAATCTAGTAAAATCTATAATAATGGTGTCTTATGGGATATTGTGGATCGACATATGAAGGTCTCCCACTTCTTACCTATCTAAGACACCTTCATAGATGATGGTCTAGGATTCCTTTACGTGCGCGAGATAGGTCAATTACCTAGTTTACTGAGGTGTATTGCTTTTGATGTAGATTTTCATTTCATATCTCAATTATAGAAGGGTCTTAGTATATCTCTTATATCATAGGTTCTTTTGAGTATGACTTATCATCCTCAGACTAATGGTCAATATGAGAGTATTATTCTTATTCTAAAGGATGTGTTTTGATCATATATTTTGGATTTTTGTTGATTGTGGGTCATTCATAGGGAACTCAAGGAGATTTAATATAATAATATATTCAAGGAATATATCCAAATCGAACCTTGGAGGCTATGAATGAATGAATGTGCCATTTTCATCATTACTTGTTCGAAGAAGGTGAGTAAGCAATTGTTGGAACTCGAATCATGTAGGATAGATTTGAGGAAGTTTAGTTTATTAAATAGCGGTTGGTATCCATCTTGAAAATGCATAAATTGTATGCTGATAATCTGAGTTGATCTTTTCGGTTTTAGGTTAGTGATCCTTGGTGTTGATACTTGTTTTTAATTATTGATCATATTTCTATTTTATCCATGATATTTATGTTGATTATTTCAAAAAATGACATATAAAATGTGCATGTTAAATAACATAACTACTTTTGTTTTAGAATAGTGAAAATGGAAATGTTTACCTTGTTTTCTATAATAATTAATTTCCTTTTTATCATTAGATGTTTTATATGAAATGAGCGTACAAGAATTTTTATTCAAAAACATATTATGGAACACCTAGGTAGGATCCTATTGAGCTTATTATGTCACACCCTTTTCACCTCTTCAGTGGTGTGAAGACCTATGTATGTCTTCCAATGTAGGAAAAGGTAAAGCACCTCAAAGAGGTGGACATGTTCCATGTCAGGTGAGTTGGGTTGCCCATAGTGAGACGGTGGTGGTTCATCCAAACCATCAAATGTAGTAGCTGTTTGGGTTTGGTCCTTTGCATTTTTACATGTCTCTTCAATATTTTTAGTACTTTTATAGTCAATTTTTTTCATTATTTTTATTAAACTTATGGAATATATTCATTAGATTATTTTGTTAATTCCTTCTGCCTGTGTATATATTCAATGTTTTTGTTAAGGTTTACATAAACCATTCCTTACTGTTTGTTGTTTGATGCCCGGATGCTTGTTTCCAGCCCATGGGGATTGTGAACTACCTTCTTGTATATGATGGAACAGGTCAAGGGACATGTTTTTGGGTATCCCTTTCCAGGCCGTTGCAAAATAGAATTAAATGTTGTCTTTCCACAATGGTCCATGAATAGGGATGACTGTTATTTTGAACATTAGATTTTTAGGTCTTAAGGGGTATGTTGCAATAACGTCCTATCTAGTTTTTTCAAGGATGAGACTCAAGTTTCCATGGTATTTAGGGATATGTTTCTCTAGTGTTGTGTTTTTTAATCATTGTTTCTGATTAGGGGTTTTTGGGATTGAAATGATCTTTATTTATTTCCATTGATTGTTATTTTTTTTTGTGGAGTATTATAACTCTTAGACATATTCCATGAGTTCCTCAGAAGGGTGAAACTGATTTTTCTCAAGGGAATCATCTTGTATATCATAATTTGAGTGATCCTATAGTATAGGAAGTTCATGTTGTTGATCAGAACATACCATGATTTCATATCATGGTTGTTGATGTACAACCAGAAGATGGAGGAGAGACAGATCAGTCTCAATAATTTGTGCATGAAAACCCACTATATATTAAAGAAACAATTGATCCTCAAGAGGTGGATGATTTATTGGATATTATTTGTTAAATAATAAACCATCTAGAAATAGATGAGAGTAACATGGTGTAGTGTAGTATCCATGATTCAGGTTTCTGGAGTGTGATGATGGGATTCTATATTCTATGTATATGGACATGTGGACTTGTACTAGAAGGGATTGAAATCTCTATTATTCTAGCTATGTAGTCCATAGTCATTGATTCTGAAAAAAATAATTGGAGTTACTCTCATAACAATAAGAAGAGAGTTCGATGTCAGGATACACCAATCAATTTTTTGAGCATGTCCATTTTGCTCCTGAAATGGTGAATAATGACCATCTTATGGCGCAGAAGATCCTGAAGGGTTTCCGACTGGATATTAGATTTCTAGTATTTATGTTGATTCTTTATACATAGGCATAAACAATAGAAAGGTCTATGATTGAAAAGATGAATATGGTAGGCAAGGTTGGATTCCCACAACTTCTCTTCCATCCATGGGAAAATTCAGTTGTTCGAATAGGAAAAATGAAGTGGTATGAATATCACAAGTGTGGTGGAGGTGGGTCTCAGCAAAGAATATTCTTTTCACCATCTTTCATAGCTAGTAGTTTGCCTCTAACATGTTATCATTGTGGTAAGGCCAGACACAAAAGGCATTCTTTTCCTATTCCTCTGAAGATAAGAAACATATTTTGATGCATTGGTCACTTACAATGCTTCATTCAGGATATGAATACACCACATTATGATCAGGGTTCATCGTATCCAAAGTCTACTAAAGGGTATTCATATTATTTGAGGACTAAATTACTCCGTACACAGGCCTCAAGAGTGATTTAATTTCATTGAGTATATATGTTCCCTGTGATATTCGATGCATGTTCAGAAATAGTGAGTTGTACTATCATTATTGAATATTCCTCAGAAATTACATAATTTGATATTGGTTCCACCCAATAATTTATATTTGCAAATTTTTTTGATATTCTTAAAATTACATTGAAACTTATGCTATTTTTAATGGATGTATATAAACCACTTGGTAAGTGGAAAGATTATGGGTATTGGTGTCCTTATTGTTTGATAATGATAGATGATATAGTGTTGGTCTGGAATTTTCTAATTCTTGATCTGGAACTGTTTGACATCATCGTCGATATAGATTTTATTATCAAACATCAAGATGAGGTTCATTATTATCATAGGCATGTTTCATTTGTTGCTACTAATGGGAGATATCATGTGTTTTAGGGGGAGTGATACTGGTTGTCTAGTCATGCAGAACCTCCCCATACAGAGCTCAGGAGTTTGTAGTTTGCTTTTGTGATTGAACCCAATGAATTTTCTTCTATTGTTGATCATTCCATTATTTTTCATTACATTTAAAACATTTTCCCATATGAATTTTGTAGTCCTCCACTAAAGAATGATGTATATTTTTTGACTTACCTGGTGCCAGGTACGCAGCTGATATTGATATGTTCTTATCATATGGAACCAGTAGAGTTAAAAGAGTTCATGATTTAGTTGGAAGACCTGTTGGAAAAAACGTTTATTCACCTTAGTTTTTCACAATGGGATTCCACTTGGTTTATCTTTAATAAGGTATTTGGTTCAATTCGGTTTTTTGCGGAATATCAGATGTTGGACTGGGAAATAGGAAAGAACAAATATCCTTTTCATTGGGTGGTTGATTTTTAAATAAGATAAAAGGGGGGAAAAGTGGTTTTCAAAGACTGGTCTTCGGTTGGGTTATCATCATCTTTGTATTTGGGAGTCTGATATACTAAAGATAGATTTCAAAAATAGATAATGCCATTATGAATATCTTGTGATGCCTTTTGGTTTGACTAATGCTCCTGATGTTTTTATCAATTGGATGAATATGAAATTCCATCAATATCTTGAAACTTTTGTTGTAGGGTTCATGGATGATATTCTATGTTATTCTAAATATGAGAACGAACATAGAAACCATCTGAATTTGTTTCTAGAAATTATAAGAAGTCTCCAATTGTGTGGAATGATTTATAAATGTAGTATCTATATTTAAGAAGTGATTCTCTTAGGGAATATAAATTTTTAACATGGATTATCTATTGATCCAAAAAAAGTTACGGTTTTTTTTATGGAAGGAACTGTACAATTTCTTTGGGATATAGATATACCATGGTCTTGATAAATACTACTGATGGAATATTAAGAATTTTTCTAATCTTGTATAACCATTGAGTATTCTTACCAGAAAAGTGGTGAAAATCACATTGGATACAAAGTGTCAGTCTTCTTTCAATAATCTGAAATGAATTATGATATTGAATCCTATTCTAATCTTACCTAATCATGGTAATGTATAAGTGGCGGTTTGTGGTGATTATGGTGTGATTTTGGGACGTCTTTTTATGCAGAATGACCTTGTTGGGGCATAAGACTCTCAGAATATTTTTCAACATAAGAAGAATTACCCTAATCATGATTTAGAGTTTTCTTTCGTTATGTATGCACTTTAGTGTTGGTGGTACTATATTTTTGTGGAAATATTACCAATATTTTATAATCATTAGAGGTTGAGTTATAAAATTTTCTAGGAAATACATGAACCTTTAATAGAGACAATTGGAGGAATACCTTTATGAATTTGAATTCGACATCGCCTACAACCTAGAGAAGTGGAATTCCATTGCAGACACTCTTAGAAGGAAATTATAGTTGTAGACTATTTAGAATTAAAGGAAATGAAGAACCCTATGGGTATTTTCACTTGGATTCACTTTGATGATCATGAGGATGTTTTGGGTATGGTTTTAACCAATGTTGTGTTATCATCATCTCTCATAGATTCTATATTGCATAGTCAATAGAAGGATGATGATTTGAGTGAAATTTAGAAAAGCCTTTATGGTGGGGGACTATTTTTTGTATTTCTCCCTCTTCTAAGGGTATGACCCACTTTTAGAATCAGTTTTTCATCCCAACATAATTGAGGAGTTTAGCCTTAAATAATATTCATATCTCGGCATGATCCATTAATCTAGGAACTACAATAATTTATTATAACCTAAGACCATGATTCTAGTGGCTAGATATGAAGCGTGAAATCTTAGATTATGTGTCACACTATTACACCTTCCAACAAATAAAGGCATATCACTAGAAAACCTTTGGATTAATTCATCCTCTTCTTATACTGGTCTGGAAATCGGACGAAGTATCCATTGTTTTTTAGCATTATCAATGACTCCCCATGGGAGGAATGCTATGTGGGTAGTTTTTGACAAGTTGATGAAGTCTAATTATTTCATTCTAATAACGGATAACACTATGGTTGAAGATCTCGGTATGTTGTATATGGAAATGATTGGGAGGTTGTATTGGAGTCTTTCAATAATTTTTTTTAAATATGGTCTCTAGGGTTACCTCAATGCTATGGAGGAGTATCTAAGAGGCGATGGGAATTCTATTCATGTTTAGAACACCGTATTATCCACATAAAGATGGTCAGATGGAGCATGTGATTCAGATCCTAGAGGATATGCTTCATGTCATTGATATAGATTTTGGTGGATCACGAGAGAGATATATGGGTCTGGTTGAGTGTCTTTATAAACCAAATTATCATTTTTTGATCAGAATGGTTCCCATTGAGTCATTTTATGGTAGCCCGTGTATATAACCTATATTTTAGGATAATTTTAATGAAGTATCTTTGGTTGTACCATGTTTGGTCCAAGAGACATCACCGATGATTCAGGATGTACATCGACATCTGGTTACAACCGAATGTCAATAAAAATAGTATATGGATTGATGACATCATACTTTGGAGTTTTCCATTTGTGATTGGATTTTTTTATATTTTCTCCATTGTTCGGTCACCATCAGCATGAAAATAGGGAATATTGTCTCTGAGAAATGTTAGACCATTTAAGGTCACAGATTGGATTAGGTTGGTTTCTTATTGGTCACCATTTTCAGTTTAGTTGATTAGTGATCATGATGTTTTCATCACTTCTCAGCTCAAGAAATGTCATCATGATCCTATACAAATTCTATATCAGGATGAAATTTAGTTAGAGACAGATATTTCCATTTGGGAGAAACCTGTTCAGATTGTTGAATCTGAGGTGAAAGACTTCCGAGAGAAGTTGATTCTGCTAGTCATAGTTCTATCAAAACAAAGAATATATTCTCATGAGACTTGGGATTGAGAATTATTCATGAGAGAGTAGTGGCCTCATCTCTTTATAGGGATTACATGTCCTAGATGAATTTCTGAGGATGGAATATAATTATGGTGAAGAGTTTGTAGCATCCCATTACCAGTCTGTTAGGCATTTACTTAAACTCATCATGGTTTTACTTTTACTTTGTCATTATTGTGCTGAGAATGAATTTGGATGCTACTTATAAAGGTGAAGTCATCGATCTGTTGGACTCTCAGTGTTAACTAGTCTTTTCTGTAGGCTGCATGATGATTTAAAATCGTTTAACTAAGTCACATGATGTGTAATGGTTGCTTGGTAAAATCCATGAAAGGGATTCACATTATGAAAGGTTACATGAAGTGATGAATTTTTAAACATCATTATTTAATTAAATATATGATTTTTAATTTCAGGCGATGGATTTTTTGACATACCTAAACACCATAGATTTCACAATGTGTAAAGGCGTTACTCTTCAGGTAATTTCCTACCCAATGATTGATAGGAAACATTTCTGGTTTGAATAATGTTTTGGCTACTGGTTCTCCCTTTATGTCAACCAAAGGTTCCACTTTAACGATTTTTGGATACATTGTTCCATCTTGATTAATCTGTTTGGTGGTCATTCTTTATTGCGGTTGTGGAGAATGTCTCTCAGTGAGTTATCTTTCCCCTATATTATTTCCATTGATCACAGTATCACCTGTGGGTTGTGTTATCAAATACATTGGTATGAAAATGGTGTTTATTTGAGTGTTCTTCTAGACATGTAGTGTTTTATAGTTCTAAAGGTTGTTCCTTTATTGGTTGTGGTGAAGCTGTTATTTTTTAATATTGTATGTACATTTCCTTTGTTCCTTTGACACATTAATTTTTTAATTTGGATCAATCTGGAGATATGGAATGGATTATAGGTCCTTCCTTGATGTCATTGGGTTTTCATTTTTGGTGCATCCCAATACAGGCATGTGCGAACCGACTTTTGAGGTAAGTTGTTCTCTCTCTAGCCTATGTTTATGAACCTTATTATTCCTTATTTATAAACTAATTTATAAAATTAATTGGCATGATTGTTTTGTGTGTGCTGAAAATATTTTCTAACAAAAAATGGGTTTTCTCTAGATATTTATAAATGAAATGAAAATTGGTATTTTCTATTAATTTAAATAGGGGTTTCAAATGTTTTTGAAATAGTTTTAAAAACATTGGAATGAATTGTGAAAACAAGAATATGGGTTTCCTTGGGTACTTAGGTTGAAGGTCTAGCAGGATGCCATACTTCATATTTTTGTGATTATAGATAGGTTTTCTCATGGTTTGTTTCTCTATTCCCTTGGTCCATTGTTATAGGGGACTAATATTTACATTGTTAGGGAGGTTAATCATGGGAAATTTCTCTATTTCTTAGGATTCTGTTCTATGAGATGGATTGGGAATTTTATTGTTTTTATATGAGTAGTCATCTATTCTTAGTTATACCATTCCTTGGGATTGATACCTATGATTCTATTTAATATT
This sequence comes from Viscum album, assembly GCA_963277665.1. NCBI lineage: Eukaryota > Viridiplantae > Streptophyta > Magnoliopsida > Santalales > Viscaceae > Viscum > Viscum album. Next base: position 109,795,718 of record OY728132.1, on the reverse strand, counting down.
CCTTTGATTTATATTTCGTCCTTGATATGCATTTATTTATTGAAAAAGATGATATGGAAAATGATATTTAAAATTGATATATTTGCTTTTGTTTTAGAGCATTAAAAAAGGAAATTTTTTAACATGATATCATTATAATATCAATACTTCTTCTCATACAATTTTTTATTTTAAATGATCATTCATGAATTTTTATACAGAAAATTATTATGGAACACTTGGTGAGATCCAATTGAGCCTGATATCCCACACTCTTCACACCTCTTTAATGGTGTGATGAACTATATATGTTTTCCAAAGCAGGGAATCTCAAGTAATTATAGTGAGGTAGTAAGGTTCCATGTCAGCTGAGTTGAGTAGCTAGTGGTGAGATGAGGGGAGTTTATCCACACCTTGACATGGATTAGATTTATTTTTTTGGTCCTTTGCAGTTGCACTTTTCTTTTAGAGATTTTGGATGCTTTTAAAGTTGGTTTGATTCTGCTATTTTTATTAATATTATGAAATATATTCTTTATCATTCCACTATTACTTCTTGTGTTGTATATATATATTCATCGTGTTTTTTTAGGTTGTGAGAAATATCTTCACATATTGTTTTTGTTTGATGCCCGAGTTATTGTTGCCAAATTGGGGGAATCTAGAATACCCTTCGGGTATGTGATGGAACGGGTCAGGCCCAAGGTTTGAGGGTTACCCAGGATGGGTCGTTATATCACCTATTTTTAGCATGTTATAAGCTGGGTCTTTTTTCAATAATGGTCTTCATAAAACATCAACTTACTCATATCAAAATTATTTTTAAAATCACTAATATAGAGGTTATTAATTGTATACTATTATAGCTGATTAGGAATAATAAAATGGTTTTCCATTCCAAAAACCATTTTTTAGTTTATCCTAATGAAAATGATGTCACTGTCTACTAGCTCTAACACAAATTTTCATGGTTCCAATAAATGATTAAAAACAATAATAATCATGTGAGAAAGAATATTCATAATGAGGAATCATTGGAAATCATATATATGATAATTAGTATATGAAAATGTCATATAAATCAATGATTCCTTAGGTGTAATCTAGGTTATTAATGGAAAACATCTACTCAAATCCTTCATATTTTGTAATAAATAAATTTTTATTTATCCCATGAATATTCTCTTGGAGTGTCAATCATGGTCAATAATAATGGAATAATTACTGCGAAATAGAGTGAAGGATAATATATAGTCGTCCAAATCCTTCTAATATTATTAACCCGAGATGCATCTATTCCAAAACTACATCCACTTTTAGTATCCAAATAGGGAGGTATTTATTGTGAATACACATAATAAATTATTTACCAAAATAATTATCCTTTATCCAATTCTTATATATATCCATATAGTTTTAACAAATGGTCTATAATCCTAATATCAAAAGTTTAACTAAACCTAATATGATAACAACTATATTAACCCAATCTATACCTAAAAACATCACATCATTATAGATAAACATTGAATACATAAAGCTCTATTCCATTCTAAAACCATAAAATATTAGTTTCTTTTAAGGATTTGATTCATAAAAAACATGATCATAAAATATCTTCATGATCACCAATTTTTTTTTTATAATTAGTCCCCTTCTTAGATACATAATACATAAATCCTTTATTCCTAACATTGAGAAAAGAAACCAAAATAATGGGTGAGCTCAGATGATCAGTAAGGGTTAACATGGGAGATAATAATAATCACTAAAGTATAAAATGTGCATAAGTGTAAAAAAACATAAGTTTTAAATTTGAAAACCATTCCTTATATGCCATAGTTAAAAATTATAAGTCATAGAAAATATATCCAAGTTCAAATGAAATTAATCATAATGGAATCAGTGATAATGATCCATGATAGAATATAATTGGGATAAGACAAATGTTTATGGGATTATATATAAAAAGAGGAAATAATTTCCATACTAGTATATGATCAATTCCATTATGAATATTGTGGATTGGGTTTACTCCCCAAACCATCATAGTATTCAATGATCACTCCCAGGAAAATCATAGTGGACATAGTCACTTTTTGAAATAAGTTAACTCCCCATTGAAGTATTATTTATAAAATGAGTTATCATTCATTACCCAATGAATTAAAAGGATATATAATTTCAGTCCCTCCTATGAGATAATTGAAACCATATATATGTTTGAGAAAATTTTATAAAACATTCATCAGGTCATTCCCCTTGAAATTTTAATAGGTTATAAGAAATTTGATCACACCATGACACATTGAAAATAAATGGGTCTCATAAACATCATGTCGTCATAATTGTAAACTATCGAGATAATGAATAACGATTGTACCCATAGATCATATCCCCAGTAATGCATAAGTGAATTAAAGGGTTTCTTTCGTCAAATAATATAAATATCATTATATGTTAATGAAATATTATTTTTTAAAATACCCTTTCGATTTTGAAAATCATTTTTTAGAAACATTAAATCCTAAATTATTATGAAAATATTTTTGATTGAAAATATAATTGGAATCATATAAGGTAATCACTATAGTATTTAGTAGTGATGATATCTAGGAATTTCTTTCATTCCGTATAAGATAAAAAAATACTTCTCATTTTTATAAATAGCCAAAGAGTTCCTTGCATAGAAAATGACATTAAAGTTCCTTTTAAACCATTTTTAAAATAGAAAATCATCCTTATAAATTACATTATAAAATAATTGGAGTATAGTAAAAAAATGATTGTAATTTTTTTAAGAAACATGAACATGGAAGAGAAATGATTTTTTTCAATGAGAGAAAAAATGAATATTTTATGTAAAAATGTGTATTTTCACTACATAATGAAGTGAAAATTAAATTAAAATAGGTTTTATAAAAAATAAAATATGAGTATCAAATTTCATTAGTTACATGAGGGGTAGATCATAATATTTTATCAATGTGAAAATAATAATAAATAATCCGAAAAAACAAAATGATTGTATCATAAATAACTTTGTATATTGGAAACATTTGAATCATAAGCCCTACGAGACAATAAGTTCAACTGAAATGTTAATTATCAGGAAAATAAGGATAATGATCATATAAAATAGAAAAGGTATTTATATAAGCCTTATTTAATAATATAGATGTAGGACATAATACATTCCCTAAAGAAGAAAATTTGATATGAAAAACCCTTACACGGAGTCCCACTTGCTTCAAAAGCACTCAATAGTATTGTATAATAAATTCAAATTTATTATATTTTATAAAATAATCATTCCCAAAATTGAAAAATCATATATTATAACACACTTATTTTTATTTCAATGTAAAAACCAGTCAAATTTATGATTTTTTATTTATATTTAATAGTATAAATGTTACTAAGAGTTTATAGAAGTGTTTTTAGTGTATAAGGCTAGTTCCGAGCCTAGAGATCCAAATTCTGAAGAATTTTTATTAGGCACATAAATTTTTCTTTTTTAGAAGTAACTAAGTTTCTCAACCATGTGGATCATATATAAGGGATCCTGTTTTGGAAAACTATGTGAAGGTGGCCCCACTGATATGAATGAAATGGAAGACCTATTTCGAATGTCACCATCATAGACTACGCATGGTTTGGAAAATAGTGTTCCTAGCTCACAGCCTTAGTATCAATTAGGAAGTGGCACCAAATGGTTGGAGGATGGTTTATCCAAACCATGTGGGATATCTATTTGAGGTATTACCATGTATAATGAGTATCATACTATTTGAAATTGGTTTGGCCAACATTGCTTCCAATCTACCGCACTATATAATATTGGGTGAACGGAAAACTTTTCCTTACCAACTTTTTAAAAAATGCACACTCATTTTCCTTCTTCTCTACATGTATAAGCTTCATTCTCCCACTTGATGTATAAAATTATCCTTGTTATTTATTATGCATTATTCCTCACGTGAATTCTTATTAAACCAATGTTAATCACATTATATTCCTCTTGGTACGATCATCGATCTATTAGCTTCCATTATTGGGTTATGTATCCTCTTTTGGTTGTATTTATGTACAAGCTAATATGACCAATATTTAGGTTATTTGATTTTACTTTTTATATCATCATTTTAAGAGAAAACAATAGTTGATACTAGATGAGTGTTATTCTAACACCATAAGGCAGGTGTTTGATGACTTTTTCCTCAGGTATCATGGATTTATTACTGTCGATGTTGTTCTATATGGTTGTTTCAACCATTATTTTCACCTAAAATAATTTATCCCTAATTAGTTGATTTATTTGGAATGTAAATAATGAAATATACACTCTTATTATAATTCAAGGTAAATGTAATCATATTGATCCATATATTTGGATGTTCCATGAGTATTCATATATACCCCTTTACATATTAATTACCAAAACACCATATAGAATAATTCCCTCGAATCCACTAATATATGCCCTCAGATTGTTGGAATCAATGCCTCATGTTCACCTCCACAATTTTCAGAGGTTCCTGACTACGAGTTAGGTACTAGTGGGTGTCTATAGGGATATTTTTGCCTCACAAATCAGAGTGAGAATAGCAGAGTACATGGATAATAAAGAGAAGAAGTTGAAATAAGAATCATATGGAAGTTGAAAAATTATAAATAAGCAATAAAACAGTAGAAAATTTAATCAGGAGATAAACAAAAAAATATATATAACAGATGATGATGGTAATGTCGATAAACAAAGATGATCATGTAAGAGGAAGTGTATACAAGAATTTATCATAGGTAAAAAAATATAAAAAGACCAAAAATTTCTAGGACTATAATCTTTGGAACAAGATCCATCCTCTTCTACAAACTCCATCATAGTAATTTAAGATAATCAAGTAATGGAATTTATCTTCATCCTTTTATCAATACCTACAACCATAAAGTCTACTCCGTTAGCAATGGTTTCCGCAATGGGTGTGAGGTAAAACCTCAGTAGGACGCCATCCACATTTTCTAGGAAAATACATTCATTAAAGATAAAAAGAATAATGTTACATATAAATAAATGAAATAAATAACTAAATAAATAAACACATTTAACTAGATTCCACCTAGAAACCTATGGATTCTAAATTCTTCTTCCAAAGATGAAGATTCAGAACCAAAGGAAACTACATTGTTAATGTGATAAGGGATTTTTTTTGAGAAGGTGGACTATCCACAAGAATGTTATTGAGATTAATGGAAATGTAACTATGTTTATAAATCCATATTGTAACACCCAAAACATCCATAGTATTTTTCCATTTGAATAATGCAATAGCTTGCATTGTACGGAACTACGAGATTCTAATACACTACGAGCAATCAAGATAACCATTATGAATAGTAATATCCAATTTTTGAAATTTCTGATATTTTATTTTTCAAAATGGAAATAATTTTTTAATTCAGAATATTTAAATTATCTTAGGGTGAATTTTATGTATTTTTCTAAAAACAATCAATTTTTGATGAATAGTGAAAAACAATGCGTTATTGGTTAAAACCAACTTTTTATTTGAATAGTTATTTATTTTATATAAATTTATTTTAGATCAAAATAGATACATAATACCTATATATGATCAATTTAATACATTTGAGTAATTTTATAATAAGTTTAGATATATAAAAATTTATTGAACTTTTTACCGTCCTTTACCCACCTCCTAGGAGAATTTGGAAATTTGCATAAAATAATTTTTTTTGCTTCGATGAGTTTAATTTCAAGAATCTGAGAGAAAAAGTTAATATTAATAAGTATTTTTTTTCAATACGATGGAAATAATTTTTGGTCAATGGTATCCTTTTACTTTTATATACCACGATTAAAAGTAAATAGGGTAATTAAGGGTATAAATGATATTATAATTACCCTAACACATGTCCTAATTCTATTTAATAAGTTTAATTCGATAAAGATCAACCTTAGAAATAAAATTTGATGCAATTTGGTTCACTTGGATTAGATTATGACATTTATTATTATCTTATTTAAATAAGAATTAAAAGAGTTAACTTCAAAGTTTAATAACAAATCCATTTTTATTATAGAGTTAAACATAAGATAAATTCTACTATAATTATGAATTATAAGGATAAAAATATTTACTACATAATAATATTTTATTTATAATTTTCATACATAAAATAATTTAATTTCTTTATGGCAGAATAATGATTCAGTAATTACCTTATTAATGAATGATTAAAATAATTGATATAATAAAAATCTGAATAAATGTAATTTGATACTTTTTATGAGTTACACTAATTTTCATGGTTAAAATTCCATTTTAGGGTTGATTAAATAATTTTTTTTCAAATAAATCATGCTGTTATGATTTTCAAAAAAACCAAATACAGAATAGTGTCAAAAATGACATAATTGAGTTTTAAAAACAAATACTATATTATTAATTGATATAATATTCATAAAAATATAATGTTCAACCAAAGGACATAGATAAGGATTTATATATTAATAATGAACCACATGGGGTTCTGTTAACTTGTTATAGTACGTTTATTAACCATATAATATAAAAATACAAAGATACATGGTAAATGTCAAACTATTTAACTAAGAGTTAAATCTAAAAGATAAGGTTAATATGGTGACCTAAACCTGTATAAAACCAATTTTTTGAGAGGTTCTCAACCCACACATACTTTATCCTCTTAATAATTTATTATGGAGCCATTATAAACAAAAAATGATTTTATTATAATATAATATTTCAAGATTTCCCTAAAGTGACCCTCACCTATCTTGTACAAGGCTACTTCCCCTTCTCTTAATTTTACACCTCAAAATCCATTAGGCGCGGAAAAACCCTACCCAAATATCCTCCCAACATTTCTAACTTCTTCATAGAGTCCTTATTTTCGTTATAAGTCCATCCTATGCATCCTTTTTGATCATATCAAAATGGAAAAACTTGAATAATAGGTAAATATTTCACCACCCTCTTTCAAGGTCTTCTCTTCTTCCACTTCCACTTTCTTTGTTGTTTCCATTATAAAATAATAAGTCCAGTATATTCTATATATTGTGATTTTATAATAAAAATGTTACAACCATATTCATTATTCTATCCATCATATGAATGACAACGTCACCATACATGCGTACGTATGACTTACCGTCTCCATGTCGTGGTGTAGTTTGTTATTCAAACACTTTAATATTTTTATGGGTATAATAATGATTGTAAATGATCTAAATAATAAAAATAATAGGTTATTTATAATTTATATATAATATATCATCCAATTACATATGATTTTACCAACAATATAATGATATTGTTGCTCGTGCACACTTACGGATTACTATCTCCACGAACGCGATGAGATTCATTTCCCATCATAATCATTCAAGAATAATTTTCATTTTATGATTAAAAATAATTTTTAAGAAATTAATGTAATTCTGGAAATGAATAAAATACATCCTACACATAACAAACAATGATTACGTAACAAAGCATATAAAAGAAAACGAATTAGTTAACACCCAAAATGATGATACTACTAATATATTATTAACAAATTAATATTATATAATCATATATTATATAATATTTAGGTGTATAGTTCTTTTATAATTTAATAAAAATGTTTTAACTAATATACCAGAGGTTAAAATACCATCGACTATGGAAAAGTACAAGGTAAGGGTTAATTTCCCAATCTCTTTATTATCTGAGGTTGTTTTTACGTAAGTATATACTGGGAACTCATTATCATCCACATCCGTTTTTTCATTAAAATGTATTTTAAAAAAATCTAACTATTTACTATCCAATGGGTTAAAGTAATTTATAGACTTATTTGAACTTATATGTATTGAATGGAATCTTTTTGTCATTTTCTAAAAAAGTACTTTATCACCTTTTCGACAAATTTAAGGTAAGAATGTATTTTTTTAACTTATACGGTGGGTGTGGCTATTTTTTTCCATTATAACATTGTCAAAGCTTCCCTTAAAAGCTTATATGAATATTTTAAATGTAAATGTTCACTTTTATAATTACATAACTTCTAAATTATTTCAAAATAGAAAGAGATATTTCACTGAAAAAGTTTTAATTCCATCTATATCAACATTCTTTTATAGATTTTAAACCTGTTTGATGTTGATTTATTATGATATAAACCTTTCGTACTATATTGATGATTTTGTCACATTTTTAACTTTGGATGTGTTATTTTTATACCATTCATGGTTTATGGATAAATTATTGACATTTCGTATGCTAGTTTTAATAGAAATGTATATGTTATATTTAAACATTTTAATATGAGGAATGCATTGGACTTAGTAAGTGATAGGTGGAGCCTGCTATATTACCTCGATGAATTGGTAGGTATCATGAAACAACATAGTGTCTTGGCACCAGGCCTTTACGCATTGACTATATGGTTATGAAGTCTGTAATTATGCATTCCATAATTATGAAAGTGTATATTGATTTTACATGTAATTATTTGAATAGTAGAATATCCAAGTGAATAATTAAATGGAATTATTCGATCTTATATTATTCATATTAGGTTGAAGTTTAAGTTTAATAGGCAGTTGTTTTAGTCTTATACATTTCCTTAAATGTTTATGCTCATTTATGAATGTTTCTTCTATATTGTTATCCCTAATGAGAATCTAAGCTCACCCCTTTCTATGTTTTATTTATCCCAAGATGTGAAGAATTATTTTAGGGTTGACCATTAGGGATAGTCTAAGGATATAATTGTGTTCAAAAGGGGTTAAAATGTTGTTGATGTTTTTATTTCATGATGTAATGTAAAACTAATTAATGTATCTAGTACTTCTAGGGCTACTAAACTGATCGGTAATTCGAGATTTTGATCCCTTGTGATCATGAAAATGTTATGTAATAATGCACTGACTCTGGGTAACTGGGGTTGGGGAGTTACACATATAATCATTTCTCATTTTTAAATATTTCAATTACCTTTTCTTTAATTCAATTTGAAATCAAATTATATTATATTGTGAGACATCATGATCAAATCCATTAAAATCTAGAGAGACTTTCCATATATTTCTCCAGGGTTCCATAATATGACAAATTATAAGGAGTCCATCAATGTTTACCCAAGGATGAAGTCAAATGTGTCACTCCAATCATAGTGTGAGAATGTAAAGTACAAACCTCTTAGTCTCTTCTAGGTATCACATGTAGGTGAATGTTTCTCACTTGAGGCATTGTTCCACCAATGTTCCATCAATCCTAACTAAGGAGTCTTCCCTATGGAACCCATTTCAGTCTTTTGGATGTAAAAAATGGACAATGCTCGCATGTGTTGAGGAATTTCCATTTCGGTAGCCCATTTATGTCAGAAGGAATAAGGTGCCTAGACTAATCTTTGTTGTAATTAAATTAGTTCAACTAAAATTTATTACCTTGTTGTATTAAATATAGAAATCACTCCTCAAGTGTTCCATATACATTTTAGAACAGGTGAAATGATGTATCAATTGTGGAGAGCATCCATTTCAGTGGCATATTTCAAGGAGGTCATCGCATGGTGTTGATTTACCACTATCTCATGTTGTAAATTTAATGGTAAACCATTCAATTTATTGTAATTATAATATTATAGGTGACACTGGAATTATCCAGATCACATCACAATGATGAAAATTTTAAAGAGAAATTACGTGAGTGGAATGAACCTAGACCACCTACCATATCATAATATTGCTTTCGTCATCAAGCCTCATCCTTTTATATGAGCTAGATTGGATGAAATTGAATTAACCATCAAGTACCTTGAAAATAGGGAAGATGATATTGCACCAATATTGCATAACATATGGGATTATTAACTTAATGTATAAGGCACATGATTTGTGATTGTGCCTCTAGCTTCTTATTGGATCAAACAGTGAGAAAACCATACACTGCATGGAGAAGGAAACATGATCATTAGCATGAGAGGGAAGGGATATATTGTACATGGTAGGAGGATGAAATCCACTAGAGAAAAAAGAAGAAGTAATAAGGAAGGTTTGAAATCATTTATAAGGGCCCAAATCATAAATTCTTCCACCAAAACATGGGTGAAGATTTAGGCTTCATGGTTTACTTAACCGTGTTCCAACCATCTGCCATTATATTCTTCAATGGTTAACTATGCAATGTATAGTACACTATTTATTTAACCAAGTAGATACCATCCAAAACCCACAATAGAAAAACTTCATATGGGATCCACGACAATGCACCTTGGGTCGCATCATTGTAGACACATCATGTGGCCCCCAGGACCCCACTACTTGCAACCACATGATTAATCCTAATAGTTTGACCCATTATTTTATTCTTAATTGGGGTATCAATGATATGAACATGCCGATGATCAAATCGAGATCTCCATTACCTAGTTCGGAATAATATTTAAGGGTTTTTAATGGAAGTTAATCAAAAAATAAATCGTCCATAAATTTGGAAAAATCTGGGACATTAGATATACCCATTCTTAAGACAATGCACCCCCAAGTTTACCTTTTGAATGTTGTAGAACTTATTCAGAGAAACATTCTGACCACTATGCTTTATATCGGCTTCCATCTCCATGGTCTCATTCTTTTGTATCTATGGGGCTATACCACCTAGACTAGAGGAATCAAACTACCTTAGAGAGAATTTGTTCTACAATCAATAGTGTGTATCAGATCCTCCTAAAATGATACATCCACCACATACTCTATATCCTTAGGGTCAAATAAATGAGATATTTCAGGATGATACTATTGATGCTGAGATATGTGTATGAATTCATTCATTTCATGGTATCTCTAAAGTATGAAAAATCAATAGTCTACCAACTAGAATCTCCCTACTATCTCGAAAGGCTTAACATATTGAGGATATAACATTCCCTATCCCCAAATTAATCATCGACCAAACCTATGTGATACATACTGAAAAAAATCGATGTCCCACCTTTTATCTACAAAGATATATGGAAACTATAAGTATATGAGTTGTTCGTAGACTGAGTTGTATCCATAGGCTTTAAAATCTACTGGAAATTCTCTAAAGTATCCTCAATGTGATGAGGACTTAATAGAGATGCAACAAATTCCTATATCTAGTAAATTGGTGAATGGAATAGTCTACTATAGAGGGAATCATATGGATCCATCTGAATCATTTCATGAAATCAGTTTTTAAAAAAAAATCAACTAGAGGAATATTCTTTTCCCATGAACCTATGAAATCATGGATACATACCTGTAGAATATCTTCTAGCACATGTATCATCTCATCAGATTACCCATCGCGATAAGGGTGATATTCATTACTCAATATTTTTTGAACATAATGATATTTTCAACCCTTTCCATAATGATGAATAAAATATAGAATCATGATATGATATGGTATAACAGGGAGCACAATGAAGTCGTACAGTCTCCCAGATATAAATCCTTTCAATGTCATCATCAAAGAGGGTCTAGGAGATATTTAATACATGTTTAAGCTTGTTAAAAATATTAAAAATCACCAATACTATATATTTTTCATGAGAGTATCATGAAAATTATATCAAAAAATTGATTGTGACATCGTTCCATTTCTACTTTGGAATGTATATAGGATATAGAAGTCCAATGGGTCACTGGTGGTCTGGATTCACCTGCTGCTAGGTGGAGCACTGAGTGATGAAACATGCTGTCTACCACTTCATAACAAGCTTCCAATACTAATGGAAGATATCTCTAAGCATATCACTGAGACCATGATGAACTTCCCAAATTGAGGCATGTGATTCCCTCATCAACTCTTCTTTTATTTTAGAAGGCACCCATACACTGCCATAGAAGAGTAGGGTCTCACTACCATCAACAACCCAAAAAGAGGTGGGTATCACCAATTATTCACTCTGTTATAATGATAGACTTGTAGTCTAACAATTTCCTCTTATAGACCCACTCCAAAGGACAGGATGTCACTGATATATCAACTAGAACTTGTTATCCATGATGTTTCTGAACCCCAATACAACTATATGAAAATAGAGACATAAACTTCCACTCACTGGTGGCATCCTTGACGGCTTGTTATGAGATTTATGGATTAATGATTTTGTCATGGAATATCCCTATCTAGGGGATTATTAATTCTATATGTCATACCATTTCAGGATTTCCAACCACCTTCACTGCCTCAGATTCATGTCATGCTATAAAGAGGTGAAATTGAAACTTGTATGGTCAACATAAGTGACAAACTGATCACCCTACTATTAGTGCCTATAACATTGTAAATCATAAAACACAACTTCTATATTGAGGTCATTCATAGGATAATTCTACAGATGAGGCCTTAGATAGTGGGATATACATCCCATTCCATGATCACCATGCATCATAACTACATTGAGCCTGATCCTAAAGTATCACAATAGAGTATATAAATTCTACCTGGACCAGGAAGAATTAGGATCTATGATGAAGATTTTATTCCACTTAACTATTGGAAAGTTATATCAAAATCATTAGTCCTATAAATTTTCACAGCCTTCTCATTCAATATTATAACTGTTGTTACCATGTGTATGAAATCCAGGATTAATCACATATTGTATCAAGCTATCATAGAGAATCTATTTATTTCAAACACATTCTTATTCTGATCCCAGGAAGAAAATGATATTACCATATATGGGTCAAATGATATACCTGTTGGAGTTGGTGGCCTAGAAACAACTACTTTGTACTTTATTCATTAATAAAAGCATTATCACATCTTGATTGTTCTTCTGCGTGACAACTCATGTGATAATGTCATAAGGACAGCTGTTGCATTAAAGGGTCAAAGCAGATCCCTACTATGATGAGAACCCGAAAGTGCCAGAACACTATTCTTGAATATATATTCTATGGCCAGATGATATTATTTGAGGGACACAAATAATACAGGTCATTAGGGGTGAGGACTCATAAAACTTTGAGGCACCTTCTCATGGTGTGCGACCTTGGTAATATTCAGGAGGATATTATGAGAACGAGATCCGCCAATAAGAAATCCACATTTCATAGTGTAATTGGATGTTCCTATCTGCGGATGTGTGTATTGCGCCTTAGACATTAAGAATATTATTAATGGGTATTACAACTCATGCACTTAGATGTATTGATGAAAACTGCGATGACGCACTGTTCGTAGCGAGGTAGGATACGTTGGGTGCGTCATGAGTAATACTGCATTAATAGATAATGAGAGAAAGGATTTGTCCCTTCTGTTCCATAATGGATGTAGATATCTTAGGCCCTTTGATGGAATTGATATAGCCTAAATAAATCTATGGCCATGGTATGGTATAGGAGAGTTCAATTTTAAGAAGTCAAAGAAAGAATATTCAAGCACATGGGTTGATGGAACTAGCATGCAACCTGCTTGATTGGAGATATCGAGACAAAGGTATTATATTACACTTAAGCGTTCGTAGGAGGTGACATGTCATTGCGGCATTAACTTCTTTCTCTATTGGTGCCCTGGCATGTTGCTAGATTCTAACCTTGGACTTTAGGCAGGCTACGCCTATTGCAACTGAGAAAGAGGCCTAGAGGGTCACACACTAAGTGTTTACATGTATCTTAGTTAAATATTAATTTAAGAAGTTAAATAAAGATTATTCTCGACTGTGGTTTAATAATTATTTAAGGATGCCTGATCACATTTATTTCAACACTGGTTATTAGAGAGAATATATTATGGGAGAAATAATATATTTTTATTAGCGAGTAATGCAGTTACATTCGTTTAAGAAATAAATATCCATTACTAAAGGTCTAATAAATATGGTGGAGGAAATAAATAAAATGAAAAAATAATTGTACACGCCGTATATATTTATATACACGTTGTGTAGTTTGTTTTTCGGGATTCGTGAGAAAATATTGTTTATTTAATTAAATGATATTAAATGTAATACATTTGGTGCATGTCAAGTAATAATGAAGGACAACTGTCATTATTAAGACATGGGGTATTACTAAGAATTAAATTAAATGATTAAATGCTTTCGGGCAATTAATTAATATTATTATTCAATGTATTATAATCCCAATTAGGTTATTCTCATTGAGTAACAGGCATTGGTTGTGCACAACATTTTTTGGAAATACTCTCAAGCCAAGAGAGAATTCCCTTTCCACCAAGAATGCCCTCAAGTTACGAGAGCGAGATGCTCCACTGGATCAAGGCGGTCGAAGGCGGACATCGCAAGCAAAGGTTCTTCCGCGCTAGCACCCAGAGATCCCTTCGGCGACATCCAGAGATATGTGGAGCACATGTGGATCACCGCTAGAGGAATCCTATACTTGGATTCTACGATGCAATGATGGATCACATGATCATGACTGGAGACATCGACGAAGAAAGAATTCCATTAAGGTAATTATTATGAATTAATTAAATTAATTACAACCAACATATGATTATCCTATCTCAGGGGTTCCATGGCTCTTCTTTTCATTTTCGTTCTTTATTCTATTCTGAATATCCTGCATTTTATATCGTGACAGATCTCGGATTGAATGTCGTTTAACGCTAAAATAAAAGCTGGGAAAACCCATTAATGTGCTTCCGCTGCACCTGGAACCTAAAATACCAACCTTATATATGATATGACCTCTGAATTGAACTATACTAATCAAAATGTGCCATTTAATCAAATTCTCAAATAGATGTTTCTCTCTTATTGTACTCATTACGATCTAAATATGGGTTGAATAGTCATGTCTAGAGCGTGAATACACTATGATGTCATCTATAAATTCCACCATAAAGGTATAATGATGCAGGTCAAAAACCTAGTTCATTATCTCAGTTAATAATGATGGAAATTTTTTCAAATTGAATGACATGAAAATATACTCTTCCAAGCCATACATGCTCTAGAACGTTGTATGTGTCATGTATAATGACCCATGTCCAACCTAATAGAATTTTGACCTCAAATCAATATCTGAGGAAATAGAAAATCCTCATAGCTTTTCAAAGAGTTCATGTATATGAGGGAGTGGATATCTAATTTTCACAATATGTTATTTTATTCATTGGTAATCCACACAAAATCAATGGGTATTATCCAACTTCATGGTGAAAAGGGCTGGTGAACCCCTTGAAGACATACTGGGTAAGAGAAAACCCATTATCCTCTAGATAGTCACATTATCTCTTGTGTTGCAGGAATATTATAGGTTCCATCCTATAAGGAGAAAGAGACACTAGTGTCGCACTGAGACTATGCTCAATGGATAAATTGATCTATCTCTCAAAAGGTAAGTCATAGAAATCATTTGGTAATATGTCCATGAAGTGATTCACCACTGGGGGAAATTCCACAAGCTTTACTTCCTAGTCTCTCATAAATAGACTAGACAACTATTCTACCATCATTCATATCTCAATATTCTTGTGTATAGATCGAGAGGAATAGAGATCTCATTCACCCTTATGGATATAAAATGTTTCTCTCTAATGATGTTGAAGATATCCATCGGTGTTAAAAATCCACCAAGGCTCAATAAGGAACTATCCTGTCCATACTGGGTACTATGTTGAAACTAACAATCTCAAGGATGAAGAAACTCCATAGAAAATGGTACCAAACATTTCAAGGAGCTATTTCATACACTGGTGTATACACTTGGCTTGAACTCCTAATGGTTTGTCAAGGGCCATAACAACACTAGAGTACTCTATCACTAAGCATATACTTCCCATTGTTGAATGATTTTGAAAAGATTAAAATGTACAGTTATAAAAAAGGGATGAAAGTAGACCAGAGGATTCTAGAATAATACCTCTAATTGTAGATGGCCCTAGAATCTTCTCATATGGTATTGGATTCACTAGATAAATATGACTTGATCTGTGACCTTGAGTATCTTCCTAAATTTCCTGAGTAGATATGGTATGCTAATGGTGAAACTCTGAAGCTTGAATTTCTCATCCATGACCACCTACACTACATGAGAAACATTTAGATTATAAGCTTCTAACTGGATGAGGAGTCACAGATCCTATAGTTGAATATGTGAATCCACAAAACCCCTCTCACCTGAAACTGAAGAATGTGATTAGTAGAAATGATAGAGGTGACCCATACTACCCCAATCCCAACACTCTATTGGTTTCCCCATATATAGGGATTATTATGGCCCTACCTAGAACATTGACGACACACCACAATGGTGTCTCTTCATGCCAAAATGTAGGTGTTTCCCGTACATCTACCATTTAGGAATTGTTTCCCACCACTAAGTAGTCCACTACTTTTCCAAGTATCTGAACATCCCTGTTTCACATCACCTGATCCCTTAGATATGAATCAATGATGTGGTCCTAGTTAATTGTGTCTAAAATAATGGTTAGGAGAAATATGTTCACCTATGAGAAGATGGCATCAAAAATCCCATCCATGAATCTCTTTGAAGTGGTTAACTCATCACCAGTCACGGTTAGTATGATTCACTATAATTTGACAACACAAGTTATGTATTCCCTCAGTAACATGTCACCTTCTTAAAGGTTCATGAATTCCATAACATGCTCTATTTGTAGGGTATGAGGAAAAAATTATTTGATGAAGGTTGTCAAGAAATCCACCCAGACTATAACTTAATGTCGACCAACCTATTTCAGAACATCCCACCAATGTTTGGTGGAATCATAAAATATGTATGTCACCATCTTTACTATCTTTTTTGAATGTGTGTAGATGTACTCTAAGAATGAAATAATAGCCTCTGGACATGAATCAATATCCTGAGGTCCAACATCACTCGAGAAGGTGGGAGGATGCTGATGAAAGAACTCACAACCAGCTCTTCAATAGAAGCTTCTGGTCATGGATCCCCTAGAACATATTGTATAAAGAGAAGGAATCTATCCCAAAATTAAGCATTGGCGACCCGTGGATTATCTAAAGGAGGTGCCTTAGGTGGAACTACAAGAGGTATCATGGGTGTCTTTAGGCCCACCACATCCGAAATATTCTCATCAACACTCTCATTGAATACATCATAACATCTTCATAGTGGCATATCTATACAAATTTCAAGGTCAATATTTGAATAGTATTTATAACACATAGGGAAAAACTTAATAAAGGACATGTATAATCCATCATACTAAAGAAATATAACTATCTTCGTTCTCTTAAAGTCTGATCTGCGTGAAAAAAATGATCAAGAAAATGGTCAACTGAGACATGATGTAAGAACAATAACTTTGGTTGGGTCAGGCTAGTTCCCACACTTCTCATATAAAGTGTCCATTTATTTTAAGGATCATCTTCATTTTAAATGATTTATGTTATTATATTCTATTTTTATTGGTTGAATTGAAAGGATCACCATATCTAATTTATAAAGTGCAACCTGCCTTATAAAATGGATAGTGGTGTCCATTTATCCAAACCACAACACATTCTAACCTGTGCGACTGATTGTCCATGGATCAAAATGCCACAATTGGCTTCATAAGGCATCTGCATTAACCATTGTAAGAAAATACAATTAGGTGAAGCTATATTCATTAATTAGAAATTTTTTATCAATCCTTCAAGGAAAAAACACCACACTATTAATCGAATCAAAAAACACTATAAGGAATAGCGATTAATTAACAATAGATGTCAAAATAAGAATAGTCAATTAATGCAAGAAAGTTGATATGGAATAGAATAATACAAGAAATTTTAATTAAAATTTTTCCTAGAATGATGAAAAGATCAATGTTCCCCCATATCCTCTAGCCAAAGATAAACAATGAATTAAAATAAATCCAATATTAATAATAGACCAAATCAATTGTGTCACCCTATGATGAAATTGAGTGAAACAAAAAAATAACAAGAAAGAATATGAATTAATCACGCAAGGGAATTTGTGTTTTCACTTTACATAGGGTAGCTAATCCAATGAATAGTCTCAGAAACAAATTATATTAGCTGAGTCCTATATTTAAACCAAAATAGAAAAAAAGAAAAATTATTTAATTCCACTTTATTTCATCCCACACTAGATTTCACTTATCTATACCCTAAGACTATTGGATATAATAACTCAAGAGTGCCTCCCAAAATTCCAACGGTGAACAACTATAAGTGAGGGACTTGTGTGTTTCTATGGGTAGAATTTTCCCTCATAGATTAGTGTGATCACATCAGATTATAGTGATAATAAATAGTTTAATATAAAATAAGAAATATATGGAATCCTAACAATAATAAATTAATATACCAAACCTAAAAAATTATGAAGTTATTGAATAGTAAACCAATACAACTAATGATGATAGTGATGTAGCTATTTAAAAATTAACATGCAAGGGGAATTTGATACAAGCATATAACATAGGGTAAAAAAATATAAATGGAAAAAAACTACTATGTCTATAATATTAGGAATAGGCTTAGTCCTCTACTCTCAAGTCCATCCCAATAATTAATGTTTATCATGAATAAAAAGCTGGATGATTCCCTTTTCCTAGACATGCAACCATATGGTCTACTCAGTTATCAACAGAGCCTAATCATGGTGGAGATGAAATATCAGGAGGAAACCACCCATGGATTCTATGGAAATATATATGTGAAAGATAAAATGAAAGGAGTGAAATATTTAATAAATTAAATTCGTAACTAAATAAATACTCACAATCAACTGTGACCCACCTTGACACCCATTCGGTCTACCTACTTCAGTCGAAGACAAATATTCTAAACCAAAGGTTTCTAAAATGGTAATGTGGTTGGTATAATATGGTATGAATATGGAAAATCCCTATATTTTAATTGATATTGGAGGACACATCCCTATATTTCTAAATATAACGGATTATTTCTCATTTTTAAATAATTTTATTTACCTTTTTAGTATTTCAATTTGATAACAAATTTAAACAATATAGTGAGACACCCTAAGCCTATACATGTCAATCTAGAGGTAAATTCCATGTATCGCTTGAGGTTCCAATTATATAAGCAATTAGAAGGAGTCTATCCATGGGGAGTGAAGGATAAATTCCCATGTATCACTCCAATCATGTTTTGATAATGTTAGGTTCAAACACCATGATACCTTTTATTACATGTTGGGGCCTGACTATCTCTTAAGGCATTGTTCAACGAATGTGACATCGGTCTCATCCAATGGGTAAACCCTAGCGAACCCGTGTCACTCTACTGTAGGTAAAAATGGATAATTCTTAGAAATTCCATTCTAGGAATAAGTAATGTCTCCATTACTGTGTTTATAAAGCATTAAAAAATCTTACATAAAGGAATGTGATTTTTTCAAAGGGATCTGTAGGTCATAAACCCTTATAGAACCCTTTTAACTAAACTTTAAATAGATAAACAAGCATTATATATATAAAACGTCTACCATGAGGTCCCATTTTATTTAATTTAAGAATTTGTATCACCATAGGCTTATTTGTTAAGGAATTTCTATATAGGAAATCCATTTATGTCTGATGGAATAAGTCTCATGGCCTAATATCGTGCCCAATTCAATTATTTCAACTATAATTCATTATCAAAAGGTATTAAATATAGACATTACACCTCAAGGGGTCATTAGGAAATTTAGAACATGGTAAACTACGTATCAAGGGTGGATCACACCCACTGGGTGGGCATACATCATGGAGATCCACCCAATAGGTCTATTAACCACTCTTTTAATTCAGAAATGGTAAGGTAATCCATTGAAAATTAATTTAATTAAAAAATTAGCTGTGATGATAGAATGGTCTATATCACAGAATAAAATGAAAACTATACTATGGAATGAAATAAGGTAAAATACCCTAGACCACCTACCTTATCCTATGAAATATTACCTCATCCAACATCACTATTTGATTTGAGCTTGGTTGCAAGAAGTTATAGAAAAAATAAAATGCCTTGAAATTGGTGAAACTGATCTTTTACGAGGATTGGAAAATTGTTGTGATGGATTACTCTAAATAGAGGGTGGGGGGTTCGAGAGTCAAAATTTAGTTTCATGTTGGATCCGACGGTGATTTAAACAGATTCTGTATGGAGGAGGGGACATGATCCTATCCTCGAAAGGGAAGGATGAAATAATATGTGGGAGAAGAAAATAATCTACTAGATATATATATAGAAAGGATTATAAAGTCTTACAATCATTTAAGAAGTGAGAAATCATAAATTCAGCAAAAACCCAAGGGTGCACAGTTTGGCCCCATTGAGTTATGCTTCAATCATTTCTAATGGGACCTTTTCATCCTAGAGATAATTTTTTTCGATATCATCTTTGAAGAAGACTAGTTTGTTACTAATAACTCCAATATTTTCGGTTACAACAAAGGGTATCATTTACATCACTAGATGGTGAGAGTTTTCATCATTTAGTTGAATGGTTTATACATGAAAGTATATATGAACCAAAGCATCATAGGTTGGGTTGTGTGACAACATATATTTATAGCATATATATGGATGATAACGGGAAACTTTTGGCTGATTATAGCCCTATAATTAATCATTTCAGATATTTCTTCTTGGATAACTTTTCATGAATACCTCTTGAGAGAGTGGTGGAGTTTAATGTTGAGCTAGTGCAAAGAGTAGCACCAGTATCCACTCCTCATTACACGATGGGTACTATAGTGGTATGGGGGTTAATGAAAAAATAATATTACTATGAAGATAATAGTTTAATACTTCATATTACTTCACATTAGTGTTCACTAGTCCATCCTTCTATGAAAGCAGACGGTACCCTCTTGATTTTTAAGGACAACTTTCAGTTGAACCAGCTTATAGTGAAATACTATTATCCACTTCCTCAAATTTTTTAATCATTGAAATCTATGAGGAGTGAGAGTTTTCTTTAAGATTTATGTGTGTTTCGAGTACTATCATGTATGAGTCACATGTTTATATAAAACTCATACAGTGTTTCATAGTATGAATGTTTTATATAAATATCCTATTGTACTACTCTGTTTAGTGAGTGTGCCTAAAATTTTCCTAGCTCTATTGAATGGGGGTTTCCAACCATATTTCGATTCATTTTTGGTATTATTCATGGATGAAATATTTTTTTATTCTCATAATCAATGGGACCATATCAACCATCTTGATATTATATCAGATACACTAATATTTCACTATCATTTTTCAAATCTCAACAAATGCCTCTTTTTTATTTATAAGGTTCACATCCTAGGTCTCATTATTTTAGAGGCTAGTGTATACTCTAAATAATTTTTTTTGTTATTTCATAAAAGACACTTTGAGGATAAGGTGGGAACTGCACTTGACCAAAAAACAAGATACAATGGGAAACATATTTAAAAATTAAATGGGCCACATATTCAAATTTTGAAATGCATCAACACCGCAGGAATCATCACGTCAGCGACAGATCCTGCAAATCATGCTTTTGCCCGGGAAAAACTTGAGGATAGAATGTCAAAATCATAGTATCACTATAATCATCACCTTCTAGATAATCACATCACCGAAATCCACTCCGAACATCACCACCATATCCATCGCTGCCAAAGTCACCACATCACCGGTGGAAACACTAACTTCGTTGTCGTCGACCATCATCACCGGAGCCAATGATTGTATCAAAAAATAGGTTGAGAACTCCAACAACACCTCCCAAAAATATCATATTAGAACATAAAAAATCCAAACATTATCGATGGGCTATTCGACCTCCCAAAGACAAACAACTGCTCGAACCGTACCTCCCAAAACCTCCTTGAAGACCCGCGCACCAGACTGACTCGGAAAGGAGCGTTGGACTAGGATGCCTGACTAGGGTTGAGAAGAATGAGGCCTTATTAGGGGACCAACATACCACCATAAAAGAAGCAATATTTGATGTCACTGTCTGAACCATGCACCTTCGACGACAAACTAGTCTGTCATCATCATCATCACTAAATCAAGAGCATCCCCATTTTGTATTCAAAATCTTCTTCCACAAAACCATTTAACACGAACAATTGAGGATACAATATCTCCTCCTCGTCTCAACCATCCAGTAACAAAAAAGAAACCACTTATGAAAAAAAGTTGTAAGCAAGAAACAAGACCCATAAATAGAAAATGAAAATAGGGAAAACCATAAAGAGGGTGGGGAATGAGACTATGAAAAGGACTGGGTATGCAGTCATAAAATAAACCTTGGAGACCACAAAACAATTTCCCAAAAACTTGTGTACCCATCGCTCTAACTCCTACCTAGATAGTACCAGTGGAACCCTAGGTCAGGGCACGTTTGGGCAGCTGAGGAAGATAGACCAACTAAAGTAGCGCCTGGAAACCCAATGTCCACCAAACCACAATACCAAAATCTCTAGGATAACTCCATACCATCCCCAACCTAGAGAGGCATGAATGAACATGAGACAAGAGAATAATAGGGGGATGGAAGGCATCCAAATCACATACCTTTACCAGAAAACTAGATAACTGTAGAGAAACAATCACATGAAATAGAGGAGAGGAAACCCTTGTCGAACAGATCACGTCAGAGCAGAGATGAGGAGTAGAGCTTAAGAGCGGAGTTGAGAGAAAATGGTAGATGATAGGCCCTGAAACCCTAGAGGAATAGAGATGAAATAATGGAGAGATCCCTCTAGAGGCTGGAGTATATATTATCCGAGAGAAGGTTGCAGATTCAGTTATCTGGGAGAATCCCAATAACCAATTTTACATATTTAGTTTCATGGTGAGGGTTGGATATTAAATGTTCATTATTCTAGACATGTCATGCCATGAAGCACATCTCAATGGAATACCAAAGAGGGGTGTCAAATTTCTATGGTTTGATACAAGTGAGATAGCCATTCTAGTGATGAAGGGAGAATTAACTCACAAACTATATTCATTCTTCCAAAATAAGGAAAAATGTATATATTATATTATGATGCATCATGAATTGAGGTAGGAGAGTTATTGATTCAACATGATCTAGTCATGGAATATGGGTCTCAACTGTTGAGGCCACATATATAGGATAAACCCTTTACACAACCACAATCTGGAATCCATTGTTCTTACCGTGCATTGTTAGAGAAAAAACAAGTTAGGAAATTGTTTTTATGTGTATATTTCTTAAAAATCCTAAACCATATCTATACATAGAATGAATTAAATATATCACTTAAATGGTTTATTAAACACCATTATTTTTTGAATTTTATCTTAACTATACACCTGGGAAGTGAAATGATCTAGTGGATGTTCTAGATTGGAATACTCAGACACATTCCATTCATAATGATAGTAATGAGTGGGGTTGATAGACCTGCATTATGAGATGCACATAAAATTCAGGGGAATCACAATCATCCAATAATTATAGATTTTGTAGTGACCTCTTCACTTTTATAGAGTAGGAAAATGAGTTAGTTATCTGGTCCTAATGGCGTAGTCCAAAGGGAGAGTGTTTTATAAAAGGACACATTCGCAGGATGTATTGTTGATGAGGATGATGTATTTTGTATATATGGATGCATATGGGTTCATACTAACAACTAGGATGAATTGATGTGAGAGTCGTGTTCTTCTACATTTGTGGTACACCCTAGGATTACAAAGATGTGGCATTATAGATGAAACTAATATTGGTGGCCTGGTATAAAAATGGAGATAGATTTCTATGTTACCACATGTTATACCTTTCTTCAGGTGAAGGAATAACACCATTGGCAAGGAAGTCTTCTACATCCATTGCACTTTTTTCAGAAGAAATGGGATAACGTCATTAGGAACATTGTGACTATATTATCGGGATCCACTCAAGTAAATGATCTTGTATGGTTGATTATCCATGGGCTCATAAAATAATCTCTATTTTTACCTATCAAGGAAACCATTTATATACAAAAAATAGAGGGATCTATATATTAGTAGTTAGCTAACATTATGGGGTTCTATAGATTATTTTTCTAGATTGAGACAATTTTTTCACTTAATTTTTTATATAAAAGGGTATGGTGATAATTACATACACAAGTACTTCTGAGTACACCAGACCATTACTAGACAGATTGGTAGTCTGGGAGGATATTACAAGTTTTAGAGGACATGCATTGAGCATGTGTCCCAATTTTTGGAAGTTCGTGGAAGAAATATACAAATGTCTAATTTCACCAAAAATTTTGATATTATGGTGATGATACATATAGTTACATATGATACTTTATATGGTAATTCATGTTGTTTACCCTAGTGATGGTTTGATAAAAGGGAGGATGTAATACTTGTACCTCTTGACATTTAATAAACATAATACCAGGTTTAAAATATCAAAAATTTTCTGAACACAGTTTATTATAGACGTATGTGCTATGAAAATAACTTTCAATAGCCTACAATGTTCATGGTTGGGGATCAACGCTTCTTATGATTATCAACTAGATTAGGGCATCAAAGGTTTTTCTTTCATGGTAACACGTATTTTTAGTTTGTTTGTCATTTGAGGTTTTGGAGAGGGTCATACTTATACATATTCAGATAAATCCTTGACATATAAAGATCTATTCATGACATGTTACACATCTCTCAATTATATAGAAACTATTTATACCGTTCTCACTTGTTTCCTCTTAATGAGGATGAGTTAGACATAGATGTTACCTTTTAGGAGTATGTTATTTATGTCAATAACCAGAGAAAAAATGATCCTTGAGGTAGGTAAATCCCTTTAGTACATGTTTTATGGATGTATGTCCATTTGTATGATTAGACCTTAGGAGAGGAGGCTAATTTGTGTGCTCAATGTCAATATATTTTCATAGAATATGACTTACCACACATTTAAGGGATACATGGGGATGAATTATATTATGTTAGAGAGGAATTAATAACATTGTTTGTTTATTTTTAGAGATGAATTGGTTAATCTTAAAAATTAATATTTTGATTTACTCAAACCTATCAGTTTAAGGAAGGTATTGGGAGTTTCTAGGACTCATTTAAATCCTAAAGCAATAAATTTTGGAGAAGCTGTTTATGGAACATGGTTTGTGTGCAGTTTCTAGTAATTGCGTTTCTCAATTAGTAGTGACCCCAAATAGTTAGATAATGGTTTCTCTAAAACATGTTGGATGGCCATGAATCGTGTGAGTTGGACAGTGACTATCAAACGGTTGGTTCACAAGTTGACCAACCCTGTAGAAAAACACTGTGATCTCTTTACATTGAGGGAAATGACAATTTTTCATTACATATATTATAAATACTCATGTTTTTTCCTTTTTATCAAGGCTTAGAATCTCCGTAAATTTGTTGGATCCATATCATGTCCTAATACATAGATTTATTCATTCTTCCTCATACAAACTCTGATCAGACATCTTTTCATCTCCTTATATTCCTCTCAGTAAGGGATTTGATTTGTTACCGTCCATTAATTGTTTATCACTATGTTTTTACTCCATTTACTTCAAAGATATTATTACCTATTTCTAGGTTATTTTTATATTCTTATTTTTATTCTAATAAAGACAAAACCAAGGGTTGGTACTAGATGAGTGTTCATTTAACTCTATAAGGTAGGTGTACTATGACTTTCCCCTTAGGTCTGGTTTATTTATTATTGTTTCCATTATTCTGTATGACATATACACCCACTCATTGACCCTACTATTATATTTCCATAAATTGTATGTCTAATATGGAATTTACTAACCATATTAAACCATTTTTTCCTTAGAGGTCAAGGACCTCAACTTCATCCACCCAATTGGGTGTCCCATGAATATGAATATTCCCTTTTATATATTCATAACTATAGCACCCATTGGTGTGTTTAGTTTGACTTTGTCATGATATTTGATTAATTTAGATGGGTTATCTATTTTTCATAAATGGGAGGGATTGTTATGTTTGGATCATATTAATTAAAATCAAAGTATTAATGGTATGATAACTTATGTATCCATTTAAAATTGATGAATGAAAATGAAAATATTTCAATTATATAATGAGTTTGAATTGGAATGGTTACCACAAGGCCTTGGTTATTTAATTAAACACATGGTTTATATTTATATTGTTGACCTTTTTCTTGTTATAGAAGTGGTGATAATTGATCCCCCATTAGATTCCAAAGGGAATGACTTGAACACTCACAAGACACTGACCTGATTCATAAGATTGTTTTCCAAGGGAGATACCCACATTTTAATTTGGTCAATGAACCATTTATAAATGAATTAACTAGAATAGTAAAAATTATTCACTAACACATTTCCATATATTTAGAATACCTTAGATACACTCCTCAAAATTAGCAGATTATTTAGATCAGAGGCTCCTAAGAATATTCTTATAGTCTCAATCATTATTAACCTAGGATTTACTATGGAAATTATCCAAAAAACGTAGAAATAACATTTATAGTGGATTTAATTGGATACACCCATTGGATTACACTGAGGCTCATTTGTTAGGAAGCATGGTTTATGTGAATTGATCTTTCTCATCATTCTATGGAAAAGGATGACTGATTCTTCTTAGTGCCAGCCTTAATAGTATTATTTCATTTATTCCATTTATTAACATTGGGTTTTATTTAATGACTAATTAAAATGTTACACCTTGGTTATTCATGATATAACTAATCTATATCCAGTATATTTTTTAGACATTATCAACATGAGCAGAAGCAGGTATGGTCAGTCGGGCATCTCCGGAGGAGTATAAGACCTATGTGATTATCATTTCATGAATTTTATCACACTTTGGATTCTATATCCTCGCAATGAAAAATATATTTTTATATAATATATTTTTATAAAATTGATTAGGTGTGTCTTAGTGATTTTACCTCACACCATGATTGGGTCATTTTTTGTACCATAATAGACTTCATGGATGCTAGTAGGGGAAATGAAAAACACGTGTTCTTGAATACATGATTGACTATAGCTTGGGATCATTGAATAGATGTTCCAATATTTGGCTCATGATATAATTGGATATAGAAATTTTGTCATTTATTCTTTCTGATATACATATATGTATGTATTCTAGGTTTTTTATTTCTTTATTACATACTAATCATTTTATTCAGGGGCCCATCTTTTTCTAAAATATGTTTAGCACTTGAGGGATTTAACAACATTAATAATCATGAAATTATTATTCGTACACTATTTATTCATAATCTCCCGAATTTGATACTCTAATTTTGAGGCTTAGTCTCCCCACCATACTACCATGGACACTTTCCACTAATCGGAAGCCTATGGAAAATTGGGAGGAATGTATTAAGCCTTGTGATACTGGGTTTGGATACTTATGAGTGAACTTATTCCCAAGTATTACATATAATAACCCTATATATCTTTTCAACACCCATAAATCATTAAATAATTATGAGAAATTTCTTTTGTTGGTTTTAACTAATTTGATTTTTCATATGAATTTATTTTTGAAAGATCTTGTTCTTATACACTTTTAATGGTTCCATAGTTTAAAAAATTTCAATCATTGTATAAATGTTACATATATTCATTATATATATAGATTAATCAATAAATGTTATATATAGAAAAAGTAATTCCATCATTTATGGGGATGATATATCATATGTATGCACAAACATTGATTAAACATTTATAAATTTTGAATGAATGGAAGGTAAATACTAATTCAATAGTCCATAATCATTATAATATTATATATATCATATTTATTTGTTAAATATATTTTTATTACAATACATTAAATTTAGAAATGAAATTGTTTCGCATTGCTTTATGGAGGTTGTAGTCCACACATATGCATGATCGACAATAAAATTTTCTAATAGATTGGTAGTAAATAGTTTTGATATGATATTATCATTCCAGAAACAGAATTTCGTCATAAATATTATATTTAT
The DNA here is from genome assembly GCA_963277665.1 of Viscum album. Classification (NCBI taxonomy): domain Eukaryota; kingdom Viridiplantae; phylum Streptophyta; class Magnoliopsida; order Santalales; family Viscaceae; genus Viscum; species Viscum album. The sequence goes on along the minus strand of OY728132.1, from coordinate 109,767,745 downwards.
ACATTAAAAACATCATAATATCTGATGATTAATTAATTTTATCACTATATGGCAGTGGTATGTCATATGTATGCATGCGTGATATATTCAATTCTTGTTTGATTGGATATAGGGTAGAAATAGTTTAATAATAATCATAATAACATTTGAAAACCAAAAAATCGATTATTAAAAATTCAAACACATAAGAGGTATTAATTAATTAATTAATGTTTTAATGATGAAATTTTCAATTTAATGTATTTTCATCTGCCCATTAAATGGAAACTACATGACGTGTACTATTCTGCTACATGCCATGTACCTCAACAGATAGGTATAAAAGTCCCACACTAGGCGATTAAACATGTTATCTATGTCAGATTACATGGCTTATAAATAATAGTTACATGCCATGTATCATCTTTCCAGGTTCCATATTTTCTCATTCAACACATGGAGTGCAATAATACACCATGTGTAATTAACTTTTTAGTGCATCTAGGTACAATGTGAAATGGTACACGACATGTTCTCTCGCTACAAACCATATAACCTTGTTTTACTGGACCAAGATTTAGCACTTTATAATGGCACCTTTATATGTTCTTAATTGGTTCATAAATCATTAAAAAATGTAACACTAAATAACTGAATTATCAGTTAATAACATATCAATTAAAATCGAATTAAAGAACAAATAATATGAAATGAAATGTTTACTATAATTGCACATAGAAAAAATTTAAATAATCAATTATAAATTTTAATGTTACCACTATGATACAACTTATTGGTTCTGACCACAATGGAGGCATGTGTTGGTGGATGATATATTAAAATTTCATTTAATTATTGTTGCCTGAAACCATGAGAGAGGATAATGCGTATCAAATTTATAACTAATTTGTTTAATAAATTGAGAAAATAATACCTGGTCTTATGAAATTTTTTGATTTATGGTTTTTTGTCATCCAAAAAGAAGGTTGTGGATTTTTTTCATTTCACTACATGGATATAATGAAATAATCCCTTTGCAAGTGATCCGCATGTGCCCCTATGGCCATCGATAAACTCCAATTGATCTATAGGTACTAGAACAGTGAATAGAATGTCTTGCATTATTCATTCATGAATGATCATTATTTTTCATTGAAGAAATATCTCTTGAATTTATCACTCTTGAGTGGGAGAGAGGAGTACTCCGGTGGGATTTTTTTTTGTGAAGCAATTCTACACTCTCAATATTGGATACATACATAATATTTATATTTATCATTTTATAGACCTAGAGTTTTGATTGATATATTAATTAATATCTTTTTAGAAATTAAATAACATTTAAAACCATTAATAAATAAAATTTAAAAACATTAATATATCTCATACCACAGAATAATAATAATATTTTTTTTTGAGGAGCCAAGTTGAGAAAATTGATTAATAATTTATAACTACTAATAAATTATTACATTATCAATGGATAATGTCTTGCTCTATTAGAAATCCTATATAGTTATTGGATACTCGACTAATTATTTTATTCATAAATAAATATTTCATTCACTTACCAAAAAGTAAATATTTATTCAATATTTAGTAAAAAAAATTATTTTAATTCTCATGATAGTGAATAAATATTTATTTAATTTATGTGACAGGTATAAAATTAAAATAATTCTTCCTTGATCATGGGAACAATATTTATTCCCTTTATTAATTTAAAATATAATTTAATTTCTATCAATGGAATCCCTTAGTGTGTGACCCCCTAGGATTATTTCACATTAGCATTAAAATGTTTTCATATTGAATAATATTATGGCCTAGCAATGGACCATGGCACTGACGAGAAATAACATAATGTCAAAATGATGATAACCACATATGAATGCTCACCGTTTAAAAACCACTTTATCATAATATCTCATAATGAAGGTTTCACATCTATGTTACTAACCAATAACATACTCACTAGCAAATATAATCTACATCTATGTCACTAACAAATATGCACGACCTATCTATTAATGATATGTCAATCATGACACACCCAAGATAACCTACATCACTATAACATACGGCGTAACTATTTTCATTTTTAAATTTAAGTGCATGAGTCTTGGAATTAATAGTTCCAAATCATAAATCCTATGGACCATTATACAGGCTCATAGATTAGAAATGTTGATGACACCGAAACTAGAATAATTCCTACTTGCATATATGTTCTCATAATCTCCCACACAAGGAGATTACCATGTGTGAACATCAAGAGAAGAAGATGCCTTTTCATATTAGTACTCACACATGATGGATTATATATTATGTGTCTCATTACATTATGTTGTCCAACCATAGAAGTAGATTAAGAATATTTTTATAGCACTTTAAGGTTATCATCATTGGGGGAAATTTTTTTTGACCTTATCAATGTGGAAAATACTCTAAAGAATTATTACATTAATTTAATACTAAACAATAAAAAATATATAACAATATTTTAAATTAATATTCAATAAATCAAATATAAATGCAATGAATGTAATTTTTTTTGTCCTAGGACACAAAATACAACAAAATCAATTATGTATTGGATCCAACTACCTAGTACATTGAGTCAACTTGATCTCACATGATAATCATGATTATTTTTGTTAAGGATTTAGCCAAGGGGTCCACTATATTGTATTCTGTGGAAATACTACTCACTACAACCTCACCTATTTGCAAAAAATTTATCAATAATAGATTCTTACTATGAATATAATTCTTATTTTGATGGACCTTTAATAATTTTTGAGATCCACTACTACAGTATTATAACAATAGTGTGTGAGAAGATATTTATTTTTATTTACATCCTCAATCTATTAGATGAAGCTTCACAACCATATTTGTTATTTAGCTACCTTATAAGCTACTATATACTTACACTCTCCACAATAATATGTGAGAACTTATTTTTTAAGATCATAGAGTTCTTAGAATGTTGTTTCATAGTGAATATGTATCCCATTTGTGACAAAATGTCATATTGATTAGTTTAGAAACTAGAATACATATATCCTATGATGTCTAGTTTCTATTATACTCTATTTGGTAGGAACATATAATTAATATGCCTCAAATACTATATGATAGTCTTTTCTTCCATATAATGGAGTTCACCCTGATCAACTTGATATCATTCAGCAATACTAAATCTGTACAAAATATCTATCATACCACATAGAGTTGTATTCATAACTAACCCAATTTCTAATGAGTATAGAATAATTCCCATTCTATTTATTTCCAAATGTGTATAAGGATTTATTTTCTTAGAAATATTAATACCTTCCGACATATGTGACAATACCCTCTTGGATTTTCACATACAAAATCTATTATGTATCTTTTCATTATTTGTACCTTGACTTAGGAAAAGCAGTCTCTTGGATTTATTGAGATGGATCATAATCCCCAGAATATATGATTCTTTACCTAAACCCATATTGGTGAATCATTTATTCAACCACATCCTAATAGATATTATGGTTGGTATTTATGTTTCTAATTAGTAATGTTTTATCAACATATACTATTAAAAAAATAGTGGTAATCCCACTAAACCATTTGTAGACCGAAGGCTCACACATATTGTTTAGGAATAAAAATTCTATTATAGCTTCATGAAGAATAAATTTCCATAATTTAGATTCTTTCATTAATACTTAAATGGATTTTTGAAACTTTTGTATCTTATTGGAATCCTTTGTAGTGAGAAATAGTTCTAGTTGTGTCATATAGACTTATTCCCTAATGTTCCACTAAGGAAGGCAATTGTGACTTCCATTTTAAAACTCATATATTCATGGTAATCCAAAATGGAAAGTTTAATTCTTAAGGAATCATTGAAAATGGTGAAATTTTTTCATCTTAGTCAATTACTTAAATTTTTTTAAACCTTTTTGATACCAGCTACACTATTTAGGTTCTAACTTGTCCTTTCTTGTCCAATTTATTCATTAATATCCATTTGTAACGAATGGTATTTAATTCTAATAGAGTGTATATAAAAACCCGTACTTGTTATTTTTATATGGAATATATTTTAGAATTCATGTATTCGTGATAATTGGAATGATTTGAACAACTTAATTCTTTCTTATAGGTGGGATGATTATTTTTACCAACTAATATTGAGTCAAAAACCTGAGTGATTATAATAGCATAATTTTCTCATTCCGTAACCCTTCTTTTACTCCTATGAAATACTTTTGTCTCTAGAATAGTAACTTTTTCCACAAGGAATTATTGAATTGGTTATTATATATAATCTTATGTTCTTTGATCATGACTTAATCGATATGTGTCTTTCTCCCTTTATCTTTTTTAGATATGTTCTCCCTATCATAGAATATTGTGTGTCTTTCCACTAAACAATTTTATCTGATGGTTCATATATGTAATATCACTTTATTAGCCTGTGTATCCAATAAAGGTATACTTTGTACCTTGGTGTGCATATTTATTACTTTAATAGGCCTGAACAAATGCTTTACTTCCCCACACATGGAAATTTGATAACATAATTTCCTTCCACTTCAAAATTCATATGAAATTTTATTTATAAATTTAGATGGAACATAATTTAGTATATGTGCTACTTATTTTGATGCGTATTAGTGAAAGGATATTAGAATAATAAAATGACTCATCATTGATCTAACAATTTCCAACAAGGCGCAATTACTCCTTTCAAAAACACAATTTGACTGAGGTGTGTAAGGAAGAGTGAGTTGTGATAGGATCCCAAATAGTCATATGTAATTAATGACATCTTTCTTATGATATTTTCCACTAGAGCTTGAGAGGAGTTTTTTAATCTTCCCATTTTTTTTCTCAAATTCATTAATTTATTCATTGAATTTATCAAAATAATCATATGTATTCCTCATTTGAAAATCATATCCATATCTGTTAAAATCATCTGTAAAAGTATTTATATATGGGAGCCTACATATCTATTCAAAAATAAATTTTCCACACACATTGGTACGAACTAATTCAAGAATATATTTTTCCATTTCACATTTCTCACTAAATTAGGATTTGGAAATTCTCTTTGTAAACATGTGTCACAAATAATAAATGTTTTTCATTCTAAAGATTATAAATATATATCCTGATGTAATTTTTTCAAGCTTTATTCATTTATATTTCTTAGATTGTGATTCCATATTTGGGGGTGTAATGAGTCATGTGATTTAACATCATTATCGATTTCCATTACTTGGTTCGTGTAATCTGTCACAAACCAACCAGGGTCAACACTAAACCTGTTACCAAAGTCATCCCACCACAATGCTCGAAGGTATTTCCCGATCCCCAAATGATGACACGTAGTGCAAGGAATCAATATAATGTAATTGGGATTGATTTGGCCCATAAAATGATAAGTAAATAAATTTAAACTGAACAAAATAAAAAACACACTAGAAGAGGAAAAATAAATAGAACCGGGTTGTTATACATGCCTCCAAGTGACATCAGGGGTCACCACCAAACAAAGAAACACATTTTCTTCAAGGGAAACCCAAAACAAGAACTTCAAACAGAAACGATAAAGTATGAGTGAGTACTAAGATGCTGAGTAGGAATTCTAAAGTACAACAATGCCCTATGACCATAACTTTTAAAAAAACCAATCATGATAGTTTGAATATAATATATAATAAATTAATGTTTTTCATTTTTTTTAAAATTCAAGTACCATGTTTTAGTTTTTACTAAAATCATTTTTCTTCAAGTACACATTAAAAATAGATTCCAAGAATGTATTAACATTTAAAAATGAATAAATTTTTTTTGAATAAAATGCAGTTTGAAAAAAAGATAGATGAAGCATGAAAGAACTAAAATGAAGACAAAATCACAAGAACCATGTCATAAATGAGAAACATGTTACAAATGAGAACCATGGGAAATTCCTATAGGAAAATAGCATACGTAGAACCCAAGAAACCACATACCATGATGAAACGTGGAATAGAAACCACAATCGTCATCTTCCTTGTTGAAAATCCATTAGAGAGGATAAGAGTGAAAAATTCTAGTGGTTATCAATCATAATAATAGTTTAGTTAGTTCTGAAATCATCAATTCACCTACTCAATCATGGACTGGACATTCCTTATCACTAGAAAACTAGTCATAGTCCATCCACCTAGATACCATGGTTTCCCATGGGCACTATTACAAGTGGTGTTGAGTTTTTATCAGGAAAAAATAAATGAACTTATCATTTTATATACTCAAAAACACTTCCAACCATTCACCACTGATCTCCCTCCTTGAGCACATCCCTCTTTATAAGTCTCACAACAAAGAATAAGCATCTTCACTAGGAATATATCATATATCACACATTTAAAATACATATAATGATTCAAAAACAACCGAAAATGCCTCTATCAGGGGTTTTCAAACTCACAAATCATTTTCACGGTTCCAAACAAGAATCTTTACTTCAAAAATAATAACTTTACTTTATAAAACATTATCACCCTACATTATCATTTTCTAATTCCATTTTAAATTTCATTAAACAATAATATAATCACATATTTAAAAACAACTTTAAACCGTGCTTAAATACATGAAACCTATTTATTATAGGAAAATATATATTTAACATTTAATTCAGACCAAACCCCGTACAATATTCCTAATAATGAATCGTGGATTTTCGCTTGTTGAAATCACACAAGAATCTATATTCATTTAAATCAACTTTCATAACTAATATACACACCAAATATTTTGGGGAATGCACTCCACATAATAAAAACCATTTAAGAAACCCCTTTTATGAATTTAAAATGTTTAGAATTCTAAACCAAGCATTGGGTCATATTTTAATGAAGAACATACATGTCCAAACATAAAGTGAATAGGAAAAAACAAAGAAATGCCCAAAAACAAAAATCTTTGTCACATTAAAAAACATACATACACTATTAAATGTTAAAACACATTTTAAATCACTCAAGAAATTAAGGAATTAAATTTAAATAGATAGGCATAGGGATTCTACCTCAAAAATTCTGGTCTTTGATGAAGACCACCTGAACCGAACCTTCTCACTTACATAAACATTCATTTATATATATATAAATGCCTTACCTATAGTTGTACATATTGGAATTCTTGATACCTGTAGATTGAAACCACATCAACTAGACCCAACACACTCAAGAAAAAGATACCAAAAAATACAAACATCATGGAAAAGACACACATGCCCAAAATAAATTTCTAACAACTCAAATATAAAAAATTCCCTAATTAAAACCAAACCAATGAAAAGGAAAATTAAATACATTCCTCCCAATAGAGTCGGATAGACAGAAATGGTATGAAATGCTCCACCTTCAGTGGCGGACACTGAAAAATACATGCAACGGACTTGAGAGATCCTTCAGAAACCCTAAATATAAGAGATATATCAAAAATAGGCTTACCCAAAACCCTAGGGTTTAGAAGAATCAAATGGGGAGACACTGAAAGAAAAAATCACTAGAATGAGGGTGGAGGAAGAATAGGAGGGATTACCTTGATGAACTGCCCACAAGATAAGAAGAAATAATGGTGGAATCTTAGGACGAATAGGGGCTCTCAAGGGGGAGCAGTGCACACACATGGAGAAATAGGGGAGGTACCACGCGAGGGGGAGGGAAGGAGAATGGAGGTAAAAAAATAAAAAAATCATAAAAATCTAAATAAACACCAAAATAACTCCAAAATATAATTATAAGAATAAGAATGAATTATTAATAATAAAAATAACAATAATAATGTTAACATTAATATTCTCATTACTGTTATTGGTAAAACATTCTTTTAATTTTATTTTATTTTTCTTATTTTATTTTATTTTTCATTTAAATTTATTTATTTTGAATATTGGGAAACCACATGATTCACGAACATTTAGAAAATTGTATGCTAACCATGATTTGGCCACTACAAAGACCAAAAAACCCTCACACAGTTAGCTACATCCAAATTCACGGTTGAGAAAATTGTGCTCAAATTGTGCCACTCAGCACTTCCCACTAAAAATCCAAACCACAAATTTTTTTCATTGAGTAATAAAATATGTAAAGGTCATGCATCCAAACTCAGACCATCTTGGACACCTACAAATGCCACCCATTTTTATTCTTAACTGTGCAGGATAACCATGCAATTAATAAAAAAAAATTCTACTTGCCAGCTACCGAAAAACAAAATAAAGACACAAAATAATTTAAAAAATTGGGATAATCAATTTAAATGGTTAGAGTGTGACAATTATCTCCTCCAAAAAATAATTCCCCCAAAATTTCCCCCAGTAATATGTGGAATCAAACTCGAGTTCAAAACTGAATGATGTCAACGAAATCCTGAACTCGGTGTGACATTTTACCCTACCTCTCAAACCCATCCAACTCCACAGGAAACACAACAAGGATAAACATGAGGAAAAGTGGAGGGAACTTTCCACTATAAAAAAACATACACAAATCACTCTAAAAGGAACCATAATAAGATATATAGTGGGTCTCCATGCCCACTACTAGAAAATTTCCCTATATCCACAACTCTCCTAAAACCACGGGTATAGGTATATAATGGGAACCCATACCCAATTTTTTTGAAAACCATGGGTATATTCTATTATTTAAGATCTATACACATGGTTTTGAAAAACCATGGGTATATCTTTCCTACCTTATGGTGGGGAGAAAATATTGCGACACACAAAAAAAAAATTCACGAGAACTCCTATTTCCACATTTTTCTAACTACAGACATAGTTTATTTAAATATATATATAAATATATATTTATATTCATATAAAAATAATAGAGTATTGGTTAGGCATGGTAAGAATAAAGGGGTAGTCTAGGGATAAAATCATATGGTCTCTTATTTTGTCAAATCTAAACCCACTATCTTAAAACCCATTGGAATAGGCTAATGAAATGGTGGAGTGGATCTATAACCAAGGTTTCAAAAACTGTTGGTACAGAGTAGAGCTATACTGACACATCGGTTTCCCATAGTTCCATCAAATTGTGGTTATATCCTATAGCCATGATTTCAAGAGAAATACCCATGGTTTGAAACCATGGGTATAAGGAAAATTTCCAATAGTTATCATTTTGGAACTGGCTGGATTTGACTAGCCAACAAAAACTGATATGACAAACCAAATATGAATTGACCTAAAAACTCTTCCCACAGACCAAACCCCCACCAGATAGGGTCCCTGATGAAAACTACCAAAGAAAAAAGATTACCAAACCACTAATCATTATTCCCCTAGATTTTTATATTTCCAAAACTAGTACAACTGAAATCCAAAACAAAAACTGGTCCACAAGGGCCAACAATTCAAGGATAGTCGTTCAGAGACTCAGATCCACAAAGAGATAACCCGTCAAGGGTTCTATTTAATAAGGATCAACTATAACTATATTTATTAACATAGATACGAGGTCACAAAAACTTATTACATCCAAAAAGGGACTTTCAAAAAACAATGACTACAACAACGAGAAGTGGCCGTTATGACTTCTTTTAAAAATTAGTGCTTAAAAAGTGAATAAATCTACAATAATGAAGATAAACTATCCTAATTCCAACACTGGAGAAAAAATAAAATTCAAAGTCCTCTACACCTAATGATTTCTTGACAACATGAATGGATTAACTCTGAGACCTAAAGTTGGAGCTCTATTGTTTTGTAGCATCTACTACCCCGCATTTAGGAGGTGACGATTAACAACGGGAAGATCCTCATTCAGTAATGAAACACACTAAACCCCTTTAAATGACCCAAGAAACTACACCGAATAAAACTTCTCCTCCTAAGTCACTATGAATGAGAAATTCTTCTATTTTTCATCTAATGATGATATATGACACAAAAAGGAGACTCATGTGTGGTTAAATGTCAGGAAAGGCTCGGGATCCACCACCCAATTCAATGTATGGGTAAAGTCTCTAATGAAAAAACATAGAGAAACAATCATTTATAATTTCCTCGAGAACCCAAACCACCTCAGTTTTGATAAGTTTGGATCAGTAACTATGACCAACAATAATTTCCAAAATTGACCTTAACCTAAAAATAGAGGAAATCATCCCAGAGTCATATCGTCCACTCCTCTCCTGGACCATTATGTGGTATACTAAAAAATAAGTGGCACAAATACAAATAAAAAAGTATCAAAAATCATCATTCCACACTTCAATCACAATCTAAAACCTAAAATTGAATCCCCATTCTGACTATAATTCAGTAGTTCAAAACCAAAATCCCATTAAAATTGAGACCAAACACGAAATGAAAACATTAAATGATTGATCACTTTTCAAACCATTGAAATCACCCTTTTTGAAAACCATTTTTTAGAAATAAAAAATAAATAAATATCCACCATTGGTATTCCATTAATTCTCACAGATATATATATATATATGTCCTTGTGTTTTCCCTAGCACCAATCCACCAATACAATCAATTATTAACTTGTCATGTCTGTATATTCATTTAGCTGGTCATTTTTGTAATACAAAGGTGTTAATTAAAAATATTTCTCATTCGAAAAATAGATCATTTAATTAAAATCCAAAATTCCCAAGAAACATTTATTGCACCTTAAAAAAATTATTTTTAATCCTCCATAATTATTTCCATAACACATTTTTTTCATTTTGAAACAACACATTCCTTTAAAAGAATAAAATTTCCATTTGAAAAACCATTTTCCACATGAAAAACACATTACCTTTTAAAAAACCATTTTCTATATACCATTTTCATTTTTGAAATCCATTCATGCCACCCAAAACTAACCCAGACATAACTCAAATAAAAAAATCCAAAAATATGGAACTAGTGGATTTACCAACCAAGAAACAAGTTTTAGAAAACCATGCTCTGAGTGAGAATCAACAGTAATAAGTTTGTTGAATAATGAACGTGAGCTATACATGGGTCACTACTCCATGAAAGCTTGTCACATATCACCAGATCACTCAAATTTTCATCCACTATCAACCATGATCAAACAAAAGAAAAAATCAAATCCAAGACTACCCCTGGAAACTTGGGGCTCGAGACTAGTAAGTGTTCATGATTTATTTCTCATACATACCTCTTAAGTACTAAAATTAATAATCTCAATGATACCTAACACCCAAAATAAAAATGGTTTCCCTGATTCCATTTTCTCACGAACCAAACTAGGTTAACCCCAAATCGATCACCCGAGTCAGCCAGCGTCAAGGCCTGAAGGGCATTCCTGATCCCCACATGGTGGAAACTAGTGTCTAGCATAAAAAAAAGAAGTTATGAATGAGTTGGATTATAAAAAATTAATTTAAATACACATAAACTGAAAAAAAAAATTAGCAAACCCCCATAATAGGAAAAAGAAATAAAACTTGGTGGCTAAACCTACTTGCAAGTGACCCCATGGGTTCCCACTAAACACATAAACAAACTCACTGAATGAGCGATCTAAATGAATAACCTGAAACTAAAAAATTAATGTAGTCATGATCACCATGTTGCTCAGTAGGAATCCCAATGTAAAAAAAAAACCTATTCCTTTAACTTTTAAATGAACTCCAATCATGCTTGTTTATAAATAAGACATGATAAAATAATGTTTTTAGTTTTTTTAAATTTTAACTAAAAAGATTTAATTTTTTTAAGAAAATAATTTCACTTCCACTAATCTTTAAAAGAAGATTCCATGAGTGCATTAACATTTCTATATTAATGAAGAATCATATAGATTAAAATATGGGTTTTATAAAAGATAGAACAACCATGAAACAACCAAAATGAAAATCCCATCATGAGAATCATGTCACAAATGAGCACCATGTCACAAAAAAAGCATAATGGGAAATCCCTAAAGGTAACTAGCCTAAGTGGGACCATAGAGAACATGTACTTGGATGAAATGTGAAATATTGACAACAATACTGACCATCCTCAGGCATGATACACTAGAGAGGAGAAGCATCCACAATTCTAGTTTTAATAAATTCTCATCATAGTTTAGTCAGTGTTGTAATCATCAATCCTACTAGTGCAAATTGAGACTATCCACTTCTTTATCACTAGCGTACTATTCCTAGTACACCCACCTTATTCATTTAAATAATTTTCAAGGTTCCAAATGAGCCTTATTACTTCACGAAGAAAAATTGTCTTAAGAAAACTTTACCACCATAAAATTTCCTGTTATAAACCCATTTGAAATTATAAGTAATCAAAGAAAGAATCATACATTTTAAAACAACATGAAACCATAATTAATTCCAAGAAACCCATTTAAGAAATGAAAATCACTTTTTAAATATGAATTAAATCCAAAATACCATACACATTTCCAAATTCACCAAATCCTAAAATTCACGCGTTTTAAAATCACACAAGATTCCATATTCATTTAAATCATCTTTTATAACTAAAATACACACCAATTTTTTTTGGAAATACACAATACACACCCAAAACCATATTAGAATCATTTTTTTGCATTAAAATTATTGAGACTTATAAAACATGCATGGGATCATATTTTAATGAAGAATATGAATGTCAACTCATAATGAGAGCTTGAAAAAAGAAAGTTACAACACAAAGAATCATTATCACTTTTCATAGCGCACATACACTATGAAATATTAAAATCTCTTTTTACAGAAATAATGAAAATAATTAATTAAATTTAATGTAATAGGCATAGGGGACCTATCTAAAACATGCCTCTCTTTGATGAAGACCACCCGAATCGACCCATATCACTTACACACACATGCATTTACACCCAAAGACACATATATATAAATAAATATCCCTAGATACATTTCACATATTCTCCATGTCATGAGAGAATATGTACAAAAAGGATATATATATATATAATCCTTACTTATGAATGTACATATAGTCATTGATGACACCCGCATCCCAAAACCAGATCAACGAGATCCAAATCTCTAAAAAAACATACCAACAACTCCAAACACAGGGGAAAAGACCCACTCACCCAAATATAACTTACTGAATGTCAAATATCAAAAATCCATTTTTAAAATTCAACAGAAAAAATAAAAAAGGAAAATATACCAAAAAACGGAAAATGAATGGACTAAAATGGTCCATACACTTCAATGTTAGTGTAGGACACCAAAGAATACATGAAATCTACCTGAGAGACCCTGCACACACAAAAAACAAGAGATTAATAAAAAATAAGCTTACCCAAATCCCTAGGTTTCATCCGAAACATATTGGGTGACGTTGAGGATAGAAATATCTTAAATGATGGAGGATGAGGAGGAAGGAGAGGGATTACCTTGATGAGAACACACAATAATGAAGGAAATATGAGTGGAATCTCCATCCAAAGAGGGGCTCGCATGAGGGGTGGGGGGTGTGCATGTAGGGAGGAAGAGGGGAGGTGTCACACAAGGAAGAGGGGATGAAAGGAGAAAGAAAGAAAAGAAAAAATTAAAGGAAAGAAAATAAAGAAAAATAAAAATAACACCAAAATATATTTATTATAACAAGAATAAATTATTAATAATAATAATAATAATATCCTTAATGAAAATATTATCATCATTATTATTATTAAAAAATTAATTTATTTTATTTTATTTTTCTTAAATTAGTTTATTTTACATTTAATTTTTCATATAATTTTATTTATTTTGAATAATGGAAAAATACATGGTTCTCACATGATTTACCAAACTGTGAATTTACCATGCACTGACCACTACAAATTCTAGACACCCCTCACACAGTTTCCTATAGCCAGAACCATTCTTAAAGAGTTCCACTCCGCACTACCCACTACAGAACCAAACCACATGATTGTATCATGGTTTAATAATACATGTGAAACTCATGCACCATAACATAGAACCTTATGAGATCCCCCCTGGGAACCATCCATTTACTCATAATCATGTGAGCTAAACGTGCAATTAGTAAAAAGGCTTCCAAAATTTTTAAATTTGACCTACTATCTACTGAAACTCAAAATAAATTCTAAATATAAAATAAATAAAATAAAATAATCAATATTAATGGTTTGTGTGAGACATAATCTAATACATAATAAACATTATTTAAATGTGCCTTACCATAAGAAATTTAATAATAATAAAATAAGAAAAAATTATTAAAAAATTTGATATTAAATCCTTTTTTATGAAGTATAGGTACATTAATAATGGTATTGGTAACTTATAAACCATACTTAAAAATTTTCTAAACAAATACAATTATAGTCCAAAATGTGAAGGGCTAGTCCATGAAACCTACATAAAAAAATTTATCTCTATCATATGCTCATAGATCTACCTCCCTTAGAACAATATATCTTAATATATATAGATATTGTACTTGAATACATCTGTGAGAACCTGAAATTGTATGTAATACCCAATTTTTTTATATAGATAAATTGAACTTCATAAAAAATGCACCCAATGATTCCCCATAATTCTTTAGTTTGGTGGAGGTTTTCATCTAGTTTCTCTTATTTCAAGATGGAAAATATACCATATTTAGTTCCCTTTCAGACTCATTAATCTTAAACATATTTGAATCATGTGAAGAAATAATGGTTCTAAATATACTTTCATTTATTTATATTTTTCACAATAAGTATAGAAGAATTTTCAGGCTTTGTATCCTAATATACAGGGAGAAGAATGGAGAGAAGACCTGGTTGGGACATCTCAATGTTGTTCACATAAAAATTTACAAAAACATTGGAGAATATCTAAGGGAGTGATGATACATTGAGATCAGTGCCCAGTTATTTTTGGGAGTTTGAACACTTGAACCTCAATGTTCTCAATGTATCTAATAATCTAGACTACATATAGCCTAGCTAGGGAGCCCTCTCCAAGCCATCCATTAATGAGTGAATATTAAATATCATACCATTCCTATCAAACTCTCTCATGGTAAAGACCAAAGAGGTTCTCAGTTATTATTTATACATATATTTTTTTTGTGAGTATTCTTGACTTCCTTATACATAGATGAATTCATCTAACAGTTAATTTCAACTGTCTCAATAAACGTTTTTCATATAGAATGATCTCTTCATCCCTCAACTCTTTAGTAGGCGGATCATGAATTAATGATTATGGAACATAATATATTTTTTCATGTTGTAGAACACGCCAAAGGTGTCTAAACCATTCAAGGATGTTAGTAATATTTATAAGGTTGTCGTTCTAAAATTTTGATTTTAGGGATAATATGGATAATGAGAATTCTAGTTTTGATTCAACTAAAAGACCAGATTATTATTAATTTTTAATGATTAAAAATTATGTGAAAAACAAAAAAAATTATTGCATGTAATTTCTCATTATTTTATCATGTATCAATATCCCTCAATAATGAACTAAAAATATATAGTTTCTTAGGCATTTTATTGGAAAGGATTGGTATTACACTATTAATAACCCAAATAAGTGTTTGCCATGATACATGAAGGTCTATAGGTAGGTTTGTCTTTACCACCTACATGCATGCAACTCCTTGATCTATTGACTGTATTTCCCAATAGTTAAATCTTATCATGTATTTCCTCAACACATGCATCTTAATTATACCATATTTAGAAATGGATAGTTCTATTGATGTAAAATTCTTATGTTAACCAAAAATCTTCATAATAACTCCTCCAATGAAAGTAAGTGTCCAAAAAAGGGTTATTAAAACACTTTGTTCTATTGAGTTTCTTTTCTAATCATGTAATAGATGGACTTGCGTAATTAATATAAGGATGATGGATTTTAATGAATTATTCACAAATTTTATCTCCTTATATCCTTTATATGACATATTAATATTAAGTATATGTTCCATATTTATCTAACCATTTAAGATAATTTTTTTTGAATAATTAATTTATTTAATTTGTAATTCATAAATTCTATATTGGATTATCCTTTATATGTCTTCTTAATATTAATTGGATGTTACATAATTAATTAACCATGTTGGTTAAACCGTTTACACAAAATATATTTATATAAAATTCATATTTATATAATAATTCATTTATTTATGTGACCACGACCTCGAATCCATCATATAAATTATTTTAAATATATAATTAAATAATTAATTAAATTACACATTAAAGTGATTTTTCATATGGTTGATTTTATTAAAAGACATTAAAAAAGCCAAAGAAACATGGGAAATAAATAATTTTTTATCTTTGAATGAGTGACAACATTCCACCCTTTACACTTATATATCACTTCTGTTGTTATCAATATGGTTCTATCTTTAACATCATCCCAGAGCCGTGTGATACATTATTAATTACATGTATCTATGACTTGCATGATTGTGTGGGGAGCCAAAGGATTGGTTATAAGGGGATCAAATAAATATCCTTGAACACATAGGTCCAATATAATAAGGGATGAAGTGATGACTCACATGATATCATATTTAATTTAATAATAAATAATTTCTACCCCAGGTAGTAAATTATTTTAAAACATCCAATCCATACAATGTACTTTTTCATGACCATTAATGGTCATGCATTCAAAAATTATGAAAAATCAACTGGATAACATTAAATTAATCATTAATTCCTTATTATTATGATAAATAAGCTTGAATTAATTATATAATATTTTAATTATTTATTTATTTTTTGAAAAAATGGTCATCTGATCATAACTATAAAAATCAATCATTTATGGAATTCAAGGAAAATAAAAATTGTAACCAATAATTTCATATTTATGAAAATAAATTTATAGATCATTAAAAAAACGAAAATACCACTACTAAATTGAAAAATACACAATATGTGTTAAATAATAAAATACTATTTCATTGAAACAATTTTCAATTTTATGTATTTTTATTATTATATTAATTAAGAGACTACAAGGAATGAAAAATCATGCTAGATTCAATATACCTCAGCTGTTATTAATCTATGGGAAACTCTTGGGGTATCAGTGTATTAATTTTATAGATTACATGGTGTTCACAGGCAATCTAGACACCATGTATCCTATTATTATGTTCTTGACTAGCCCAATAAACATGTCGTGTGAAAAAATACACCATGTTTTATTAAATGGTTGATGAACCTAGTTACAATTTGAATAGGTACATGAGGTGTGCTATAGATACATATCGTATAACCCATTTTTACCAGCCAATGATTTTTCACTTCCTGATGCCATCACGGGTTATTCATCATTTTTTATTAATATTTTTTGAAAATGAAACAATGAACGAAAAAGATTATTTTGAAGATAAAATGTGAATTCAAAATGGATTAAAGAATAAATAACATGAACTGAAAATATTACCAAAATTGCACAGAGATCAATAATAAAACAAATAATTATAACTTTAGATTGGCCACAATGATATCACTTGTTGGTTCTGAGAACAGTTGAAGTATGCAGTAGTGAGAAATATATTATAATTTCATTTAATTATCATTGATTGATACCATGAGTGATGATCTTGCATTTAAAATCTATAGTTAAATTATTTAGTATATGAATAAATTTATATTTTCTTTAGGATAATTTAACTGTGATGAATATTGACCATCTCAAAGGGCCCTTTCATATTTCCTCCATTGCGCAGGAGAGGATTCAAGGATAAAATATTTCTAGTGGTGATCCACATGTGCTCATATAATGTCTTGTGTTAATAATTCATGATCGGTTAATCATTTATCTTGATGAAATAACTCTTAAGTTTTTCATTATCGGGAGGGGGAGAGGTGGAGTCAAGGGAGGATTCCTTATGTGCAAAAATTCTCTATTATCAATCTTGGATTCATACACAATATACATAACCATATACTTATAGAGTTATTATTGAAGATAAAATATTTTTTTTATTTTATTACATCCATTAAATAACAAATAAAACCCATTAATAAAACTGAAGACTCATTATTATTATAATATAGTCATTTGGTTGTGAAGAAACTTGAGAAAATTTCTCAATAATATTTACCTACTTATAAATAATTATTTTATCATTAGAGTTTCTCTTGGACTATTGGAAATCCTCAGTGTTTATTAAATACCTAAATAATAATTAATTTTTTTTATAAATATATATTTCATTCACATACGAATGAATAAATATTTATTAAATATTCAAAAAATATTGAAATATTTTTTTTAGATGATAATGAATAAATATTTCTTAAAATTATAAAATCAATATAATTTTGCATAATGTTACTGCCTATTATTTAGAATAACATTTTTTCCCTTTATAAAAATAAAATAGAAATTAATCATGATCAATGGAAACCCATAGTGGCTAACCCCATATATTTAAATTTTGTTGGAATTGGGAAGGATTTCCTAAAGTCTAATATTTCTATATAGTAATTAGTTAAGTAATTAAAGAGAAATAAATTATTTTTTTCATGATTAAAACCATATATGAATTCTCTCTATGTAATATACTCCCATAATCAGAATATATCGTCAGCATGTTTGCATATCAATTCCACCATCCAAATATGCCTGATACATCTTTCTTTGACTATCTAAAATAAACACATCGTTACACCATAATTATGTAATTTTGGGATATTTTTATTTTAAAATAAAAGATACAAGATACTAACTCAGATATATACAGAAGAGGAAAATCCATCCTCAACTAATCCAATAATGACATTCAAATCATGATGCACCCAACATACCCTACTTCCCCCCCCAAATATGGTGTGAGTGTTTTCATCAATATATCCATGTGTTCAATTTAAGAAACGATTAAAGATAATATTAAAGTCTACGGACCATTACACATGCTAGAAGATTAGAATATCTGATGACACAAAAACATGTTGAATTCCTACAGTCCTGTGTATCCTCATAATATTAAATCTTAGATATTTCCAATTAAGAAGATCATCATAGGAAGTCTCATCCATTTATGAGTAGTCTCACCTGATAGTATATATACTTTGTGTCCCATAACAATATTTCTTCCAACCTGTAACACCCCAAGCTTCTATGGTACGCTTTTTGTTGAATAATACAGTAGCGTGTGTTGTATGCAACTTCAAGTTCTTACACACACCACAACTAATCAAACTAGCCATTATAAATAGTAATAACCACATTTTTAAATTATATAAATTTTATCTTTCATAATGGACTTCATTTTTGGATTCAGAATATCAAAATTATCTTAGGGTGACTTTTGGGTATTTTTGTAAAAACATTCAATTTTTGATGAATAGTGAAAAAACACTGAGTTATAGTTTAAAACCGAATTTTTATTAAAATAATTATTTATTTTATTTAAATTTAATTAAGGTTAAAATAGATACATAATACCTATATAAGTTTAATTTAATTCATTGGAGTTTTTTTAGTATAATTTTAGATATATAATAATTTTATTTAACTTTTCACCGTCTTTTACCCACCTCCTAGGAGAATTTAGAAATTCACATAAAAATTAATTTTACTGCTTCTATGAGGGGAATTTTGAAAATCCGAGAGACACGGTTAATATCAAGGAGTAAAATGTGTTTCAATAAGATAAAAATAATTTTTTTGTGAATAGTAACTATTTACTTTTATTTACCACAGTTAAATGTAAATAGGGTAATTAAGGGTAAAAATGATATTAATATTACCCTAAAACATGTAATGATTCTATTGGAAAAGTTTATCTTGACCAAAAACAACCTTTGGAATATAATATTATCATTTTGGTCCACTTGGATTAGATTTGGACATTTATTATTATTTAATTCAAAGAAGAGTTAAAAGAGTTAAAATAAATGTTTAATAACTGAAAAAATTTTAATATAGGGTTATAAATAATATAAATTTGATTATAAATATTTATTAGAAATATAAAATTTTTTCCTACATAATATTATTTTATTTATAATTTTTATACATTAAATAATTTAATTTATTTATGACATAATGGTGAGCCAGTAATTACATAATTAATGAAATATTAAAATAATTGATATTATAAATATCAAAATAAATGTAATTAGAGAATTTTAATGAGTTAAAATAATTTTATAGGTTAATATAACATATTAGGGTTTGTTAAATTAATTTATTTCTAAGTAATAATGCTGTTATGAATTTAGAAAAAACAAAATACCAAATAGTGTCAAAATTGACATAAAAGAGTTTTTAGAACAAATATTATATTATTAATTCATATTATATTACTAAAAATCTACGGTTCGTCCCAAGGACTTATATAATGATATGTGTATAATTAGTGGACTACTTGGGGGTATCTTGAAGGTTTATAGTATGATAATTAACTATATAATATAAAAATACAAAGAGACATGGTAAATGTCAAACTATTTAACTAAGAGTTAAATATAAATGATATGGTTAATATAGTGACCCAAACCTATCTAAAATATATTGGTTGAAAATATTTAGACCCATCCCCACCTTAAAATTTAAATAACCTACTTTGTATCCATTAGAAACCAAATATTAATTTATTATAAAATAATATTTCTAGATTTTCCAAAGGTGCCCCTCACCCCTCTTATAAAAGGGCACTCACCCTTCTATCTAATTCACACCTTCAAAGACTTTTGGCTTGGACAAACCCTGCCCAAATATTCTCTCAACATCCCTCAATTCAACCTAGAGGCCTTAGTTTTATCAGAAAGCCAACCTATGGAGCCCTTTTGATCAAATCAGAAGAAAGAACCCAAAGAAGAGGTAATATTTTCACCACCCTCTTCCAAGTTCCTTTCTTCTTCAACTTCTTCATTCTTTGTTATTTCCATTCTAAAATAATAACTTTAGTATCTTCTATATACTATGATGTTATTATAAATATGTTACAACCATATTCAGTATTCTATCCATCCTTTGTATGACATGTCACCATACATGCGTACGTACGGCTTACCGTCACCACGTCGTGTGTATAATTATTATTCAAAACATTATTGTTTGGATGGGTATGATAATGATGTGTAATTGATGTAAATAATAAATATAACATGATATTGATTCTTTATATATCATATAATATCCAATTATATATTATTTTAATATCAAAAGAGTGATATTGTCGCTCGTTCGTACGTACAGACTACCGTCTCCACGAACACGATGAGATTCAATCCCCGTAGTATCCATTCAAGTATAATTGTCATTTTATGATTAAAAATAATGTTTAAGGACTTGATATAATTCTGGATATTAATAATATACATCCCATCCATAACAAATATGACTTACATAACAAATAATATAAAAGAAAATGAGTATGTTAACACCCGAAACGACGATAATACAAAAATATTATTAAAATAAGAAATATTAAAAGATCATATATAATATCATATTTATGTATATGATTCTTGTATAATTTAATAACAACAATTTCACCATTATACATAAGGTTAATCAACCCTCAACCAATGAAATTTACAAGGTAAGTGTTCATTTCACAATATCTTCATTATCTGAGGTTGTTTATACGTAATTATCTACTAGGACCTTTTTATCATCCACATCCATGTTTCTTAAAAATGTATTTCAAATCATTTTAACTATTTTAAATACTATGTGATAAAGTCATTTATACCCTTTTTTACTATTTATAAGATGTTTATAAAGGAATCTTTCTGTAATTTTTCAATCAAATTCCTTTTTAACCTTTTTGACAGAATTATGGTAAGAATGTATTTTGTAACATATACGGCGGGTGCGACTATTTTCCACCGTTATTCTAGTTTTAATACAAATGTTAATGTTATGTTTAATCATTTTCATATGAGTAATGCATTGGACTTAACAAGTGATGGGTGGAGCCCACTATAGCTCCTCGATGCATTGGTAGGTCTCATGATACAAACTAGTGTCTGGGAACAAGGCCATGAAAAATCATATTTGTAGTCTTGGAAGAAGGCCTTGACTATGTGGTTATGATAGTTTGTCATTTTTCATTGAATCATTATGAAAGTGGTTATTTATATTTCATGTGATTATTAGACTAGTAGAATATCCATGCGAATAAGTAAATGTCATTATTTAATTTTATTTCTACCATATTATGGTGATGTTCAAGTTTAAAAGGCTTTGGTTTTAGTTATACATTGCCTTAAATGTTTATTCTTATTTATGCAAGATTCTTCTATATTGTTATCCTTACTGGGCATCTCAGATCACCCTATTCTATTTTTTAATTTTCCCAGGATGTCAAGAAGTATTTTATGAATGACCTGTAGGGATAGTATGAGGGGATATGAGTGTGGACTATGGGGACTATGTTGTTGATGTTTTCATTTAATGATGTAATTAAACTTTAGGAATGTATCTAGTGATTCCAAGGCTACTAAACTATTCGGTCTTTCGGGACTTGATCTTTTGTGATCATGCAAATGTTATGTAATAGTGAACCGACTCGGGGTAACTAGGTCCAGAGCGTTACAGTTGGTATCAGAGGATGAATAATGAAAACCTTGGAAGCCAGATTTAGATAAACTCTGATTAGAGAATGTTTCCCTAAGATAGACTTTGAGGATTAGTATAGAATAACTTCCTAGAATTTTGGTATTGTAGATATATTGTGAGTTTTTTGAGAAATACATCCCTGTTTGGATACGAGCAGGTAGAGGCTGCTCCGACACAGATGTACCTAGGGGTAAAACCTGAAATCACCACTTTGAGCTAGACTTGAATGGGAACTGGTGCATGAAAATGGGCCTTGCTGCACTCTTGGTTACGACACTCCTAAGGGATATGCTTAGGATAATTCTTATTTTCTTTAAAAATCATTATGAAGAGTTTATGAGTACGTACTACCCCCATGAAAACATTTTTATGACTATGGATTATATCCATAAAACTGTTCAATTTATGTTAAGTATGTTACAAGTTTGGATTTATGTATTGGGATTCATAAACTAATCTAGTTTATGCCATTGTTTAGAAATGGCACCTAGTGTAAGAATGGAAACTGTATCAATGCACTCACTCCATGTAGGGATTTTCCTCCTACTCAATGTAATTATAGTGGAGCGGGTGATTAAACTGGTGCTAATCAGCTAATCACCATAATGGGAAAACTCACACCGGTTATGAATAATAACCTTCCTCGTATGGGGCACCCAGATCCATATTGTGGAGGATCAATGTTAGATCTCATCATGAGGCAACAAACACTGACATTAAATGCGAGTATAAACCCCTTAGTAACTGAGAAATTGATAAATTCCATAGAGAAAATATTTCATGCCATGGGGGGTAGTGAAAGGGAAAAAGAGATCAAGGATGTTTACCACCTCACTGGAGATGCTGATCAATGGTGGTCATTGATTCAGAACACGAAGGAAGATGATGAAGTATCAAATATGGAATGGAGTGAGTTCAAAGATATTTTCTTATAAAAATACTTTCCCCGTGACCATCGAGTAGAAATGGAAAGGAAATTTCTAAGTCCCAGAAAAAAGGAGGATGAGAATGTCGCATAGTATAGGGATATATTTACAAGGATAGAAAGGTATGTTGGAGATTATATACATAACCCAAGAAGTAATATTGATAATTTTTTGATGGGTTAAAACAATTTCTTCTTCGAGCATTAGTGTCAAAATACTTCTCATCGTACGAAGATCTTGTCTCATGTGCTATCAAAACAAAAAAAGAATTCTCAATGTCTTATGACTTTAAAGCAATTCAAGAGAAGAAGAGATCTTCTAATAACTATAGGAATGGAAATAAGGGGATGAATGGAAATTTTGAATATCCATCTGGTAGTAAATGTGGGAAGAAACACCCCAGTAATTTCTTAAAGGGAATGGGAGTCTGTTACAAGTGTGGTGAAAAAGGCCCCCAATCTCGTGATTGTAAGGGGAAGAAATAAGCTACCAATGTTCAATGCTACAATAGTTTGGAGATGGGACATTATGCAAATGAATGTCTTAAGCGTCAGAGGAACATACCTCAGAAAAGGCCAAGGGATCAAGACCAAACTTATATTATCACTACTACTCAGGTAGAAGCTCTGAACGACGTGGTGGTAGGTAATTTAATGGTTTCCTCAAGTTTAGGAAATGCATTATTTGATTTTGGATCATCACATTGTTTCATATCATCCCAGTTTGCTATGAAAATTAGATATTTCCAATTTGATTTTACAAGGGAGTTGTTAGTTAAAACTCCAAATGGATGTATCATTGCAACAATGTTTTGTGAATCAGTCCCCATTAGAGTACATAAATGTTCTTTATTTGTTGTTCTCATCGTCATACCTATGATTGAGTTTGATATAATACTCGGTATTGATTGGATTCCGGACCATGATGCAATGATTTATTGTAAGAATAAAGAGGTTATAATTTTTGATGATGATGATAAAGAAAAACTTATCTTTAGAGCAGAATCATCACCACCTAATTCTTACCTAGATCCACCCCCAGTAGCTCAACTAAATTCAATTATTGGGGAGGAAGAGAATGAAATAACCATGGGTAAGGAATGGAATGTTCAAAAATAGTATGTACCTATTGTGAAAGAATATGTTGATGTGTTTCTAGAAAATTTATCTAGAAATCCTCCAGAATGATAAATTAAGTTTTCAATTGATTTAATTCTAGGTTCAAG
Organism: Viscum album; assembly: GCA_963277665.1. Classification (NCBI taxonomy): domain Eukaryota; kingdom Viridiplantae; phylum Streptophyta; class Magnoliopsida; order Santalales; family Viscaceae; genus Viscum; species Viscum album. The sequence continues at coordinate 109,743,040 of OY728132.1, read as the reverse complement.
GCCCATATCGAAGACCCCTTATAGAATGGAAATGTGGAATTAGTTGAAATAAAGAAACAACTAGAGTAATTGAGTAATAAGGGATTTATTCGCCCTATAGTTACTCCAGGGGGAGCCCATGTTCTTTTTGTTAAGAAGAAAGATGGATCTATGAGGTTATTTATCGACTATAGAGAAATCAATGCTATAACAATAAAGAACATGTATCCCCTACCTCGCATTGATGATTTATTTGACCAACTGTATGGAGATTAATACTTTTCAAAGATTGACCTTCGATATGGATACCATCAGTTGTGTGTGAAGAAGGAAGACATTCCGAAGACAGTATTTCGAACCAGGTACAGGCATTACGAGTTTACAGTAATGCCTTTTGGGATGACTAATGCACCCTCTGTTTTCATGGATCTAATGAACAAAGTTTTCAAGGAATATCATGATGACATTGTAGTGGTATTTATTGATGATATCTTGGTATACTTCAAAAGCAACTAAGATCATGAAAATCACTTCCACATTATCCTAAAGACTCTTAAAAAATATGAATTATATGAGACGTTTAGTAAGTGTGAATTTTGGATCCAATAGGTTTATTTTCTTGTCCATATTGTCTCTAAATATGGAATCTCTTTTGATCCTTCTAAGACCAAGACAATCCAAGAATGGCCAGCACCGATGAGTATAACTGAGGTATGTAGTTGTATTGGTTTATTAGGTTATTATTGACGTTTTGTCCAGAATTTTTCCCGATTGGCAAACCTATTAATGAAGCTCAGATGTAAAGGGGTTAAATTTGATTGGACAAAAGAGTGTGAACAATGTTTTGAATAACTGAAGAGAAAATTATCCAATGCTCCTATATTTACTCTACCATCGTGGAATGATGGGTTTGTTATTTATAGTGATGCATCAAATAAAGGACTTGGTTGTGTCCTTATGCAGAATGATAGAGTTATTCCCTATGCATCACGACGGCTGAAAATTCATGAGAAAAAATATCTTACTCATGATCTTTAGTTAGCTACTGTAATCTTTTCTATGAAGATATGGAGACATTATCTCTATGGTGGAAAATATGAGATTTATACTAATTACAAGTGTTTGAAGTATATTTTCTCATAGAATGAACTCAACATGAGGAAAAGGAGATGGCTTGAACTACTTAAGGACTATGATTCCACGATACACTACCACCCGGAGAAGGCAAATAAGGTGGCAGATGCTTTGAGTAGAAAAGATCAAGGAGTTCTGAACAAGATGAGAGTTGAGAGGGATTCTATTTTCCCTGATCTAGTAAAGTGAGATATGGGAATAACCATGGAAGGTGAGACATCAATGATTTTTAAAATTCTTTCCAAACCATCTTTACTAAAAAGGATAAAGAGTTCTCAGACTGATGATGAAGAGTTTCAAAAGAATATTAAAGCTGTGAATGATGGGAGATTGAGTGAATTTGTGTATGAAGATAGATTTTTGAAATTTTGGAGGAGACATTGTGATCCTGATATACCTGTTCTAAAAGAGAATTGTTGGACAATGCTCATAGTTCCAATTTATCTATACAACTTGGTAGCACCAAAATGTATAAACATTTGAAGGACAATTTTTGGCGGGACAACATGAAGTGGTAGATTGCTGATTTTTTTTCAAGATGTATGTTTTGTCAACAAGTGAAAGCTTGAAGGCGACATCCTGGAGGAGTCATGAAACCTCTTCCCATAACTGAGTGAAAATGAGATAATATCACGTCGGACATTTTCATGGGACTACCAGAGACTCCTAGAAGGAAAGATTCAATACGAGTCATTGTTGATCATCTTACCATGTCCTTACATTTTCTTACTATAAGGTAAGATTTACCACTTGAACGTATAGAGAGACTATATATTAATGAAGTTGTGAGACTTCATTGAGTACCCATATCGATTGTTTTTGACCGCAATCCAAGTTTCACATCAAGATTCTGGAAAAGTCTTCAGAAAGCCCTGGATACGTAACTTCAGTTGAGAACTGCTTACCACCCTAAAAAATATGGACAATCAAAACAGACTATTAAAACCTTAGAAGACATGTTGATATCATGCCCACTTGACTTTCAGTGTATGTGGGATCAATATTTACCTCTGGTATAAATGTCCTATAACAGTAGATTCTATTCGAGTATTCAGATGGAACCATATTAAGCATTATACGGAAAAAGATGTCGCACACCAACCTATTGGGATGATGTTGGTGAAAGAAAGCTCATAGGCCTAGAACTGGTGGATGAAACAATGGAAAAGGTGAAGGTAATCCAAAACCACATCAATGCATCTTAAAGTAGGCAGAAGAGCTATACTGACAACCGAAGGAAGGATTTGGAATTTCAGGTAGGAGATCATGTTTTCTTGATGGTATCTCCATGGAAGGGTGTTATAAGTTTTGGTAAGAAAAAAAAATTGAGTCCAAGGTACATCGGACCATTAGAAATTCTAGAACGAATTGGGTTGGTAGCTTACCGTTTGGAAATGCCGCCAAGTCTCTCCAAAGTTCATGATGTGTTCCACGAAACACTGTTGAGAAAATACATGCCTGACCCAACACATGTACTCACTTACGAGGAATTAGAATTGGAACCTGATCAATCTTATTGCGAAGAGCCCTTCAGGATTATTGATAGTAGAGAACAAGTGCTGAGAAACCGGATGACTGTTCTTGTAAAAGTTCTACAGAGAAACCATAAGATGGAAGAGGCAACGTGGGAACCTGAGGAACTTATGATGAAGAACCACCTGAGTCTTTTTATGCATTAATATTCAAGAAATTTTGAGGAAGAAATTATTTGATGGAGGGGAGAATGTAAAACCCCAAGCTTCAACACTACGCTTCTCTTTGAATAATACAGTTGCATGTGTTGTACGCAACTTCGACTTCTAACACACACCACAACAAATCAAACTACCTGTTATGAATAGTAATACCCGCATTTTGAAATTTTATAAATTTAATCTTTCAAAAGGGACTTCATTTTTGGATTTCAAATATCGAAATTAGCTTAGAGTGAATTTTTGGTATTTATCTGAAAACATTCAATTTTTTATGAGTAGTGAAAAACATTGAGTTATAGTTTAAAACAGAATGTTTATTTAAATAATTATTTATTTTATTTAAAATAAATAAGGATAAAATAGATACACAATACCTATATATGTTCAATGAAATTAATTGGAGTCAGTTTAGAATAATTTTAGATATATAAAAATTTTATTGAACTTTTCACCGTCTTTTACCCACCTCCTAGTAGAATATAGAAATTCACAGAAAACATAATTTTACCACTTCTTTGTATGGAATTTCTAAAATCTGAGAGACACAGTTAATATCAAGGAGTAAAATATGGTTCAAAAGGATAAAAATAATTTTTGGTGAATAGTAACTTTTTACTTTTATTTTCCACCGTTAAAAGTAAATAGGGTTATTAAGGGTAAAAATGATATTAATATTACCCTAAAACATGTCCTTATTATATAGGACAGGTGTATCTTGATCAAAAACAACCTTAGGAAAAAAATATTATCATTTTGGTCCACTTAGATTAGATTAGGACATTTATTATTATTTAATTGAAAGAAGAGTTAAAAGAGTTAAAATCAATGTTTAATAACTAAAACATTTTTAATATAGGGTTATACATAATATAAATTCGATTATAAACATTCATTAGAAAGATAAAAATATTTACTACATAATTTTATTTTATTTATAATATTAAGACATTAAATAATTTAATTTATATATGACATAATGGTGATGCGACAATTACCTAATTAATGAAATATTAAAATAATTGATATTATAAATATAAAAATAAATGTAATTTGAGACTTTTTATGAATTACACTAGTTTTATTGGTTAAAATAAAATATTAGGGTTGGATAGATAAATTTCTTTTGAAGTAATAATGCTATTATGAATTTAGGAAAAACAAAATAACAAATAGTGTCAAAATTGACATAAAAGAGTTTTTAAAAAATATATTATATTATTAATTCATATTCTATTCCTAAAAATCAATAGTTCGGCCAAAGGCCATATATAATGATAGGTGCATCATTAATGGACCAATAAGGGTTTTCTTGGAAGTTTATAGTAACTTAATTTACTATATAATATAAAAATACACAGAGACATGGTAAATATCCAACTATTTAAGTAAGAGTTAAATATAAATGATAAGGTTAATATAGTGAAACAAACCTGTCTAAAATATATTGGTTGAAAGTATTTTGACCAATGCCGAGCATAAACATTAAATAATCAACTTTGGATCCATTAGAAATCGAATATGAATTTATTATAAAATAATATTTCTTGCTTTTCTAAAGGTGCCCCTCACCCCTCTTATAAAACGTAACTCCCCCTTCTCTCTAATTCACACCTTCAAAGCATTTTGGCTCTGCCAAAACCGTGACCAAATATTCTCTAAACTTCGATCACTTCAACCTAGAGTCCTTAGTTTGGTCAGAAGTCCTACCTAAGGATCCATTTTGATCAAATCAAAAGGAAGAACCTGAAGAAGAGGTAATATTTTCACCAACCTCTTTCAAGTTCCTTTCTTCTTCAACTTCTACTTTATTTTTATTTCCATTCTAAAAAAATAACTCTAGTATATTCCACATACTGTGATGTTATTATAAATATGGTACAACCATATTTAGTATTCTATCAATCATTTGAATCACATGTCACCATACGTGCGTACGTACGGCTTACCGTCTCCACGCCGTGGTGTAATTGTTATTCAAAACATTATTATTTATATGGGTATGATAATGATGTGTAATTGATGTAAATAATAAATATAACATGATAATGATTCTGTATATATGATATACCATCTAATTATATATTATTTTAATATCAAAAGAATGATATTGTCGCTCGTGCGTACGTACGAACTACCATCTCCACGAACGCGATGAGATTCATTCCCCATTGTATCCATTCAAGTATAATTCTCATTTTATGATTAAAAATAATGTTTAAGGACTCGATATCATTTGGGATATGAATAATATAAATCCCATCTATAACAAATATGACTCACATAACAAATAATATTAAATAAAACAAGTAAGTTAACATCCTAAACGACGATAATACAAAAAATATTATTAATAAAGAAATATTAAATGATCATATATGATATCATTTATGTGTATATGATTCTTTTATAATTTAATAACAACTATTTGACCATTATACAGAAGGTTAAGCTACCCTCAACCAAGGAAATGTACAAATTAAGGGTTTATTTCACAATCTCTTCATTATCTGAGGCTGTTTATACGTAATTATCCACATGGACCTTTTTATCATCCACAACCATGTTTCTTAAAAATGTATTTGAAATAATTCTTACTATTTTACAAAATATGAGTTAAATTCATCTATACCCCTATTTACTTTTTATAATATGATTATAAATGAATATTTCTATCATTTTCCAAACTAGGACCTTTTTAACCTTTTCGACAGAATTAAGGTAAGAATGTCTTTTTTAACTTATACGGTGTGTGCGACTATTTTACGCAGTTATAAAATTTTCAAATCTTCCCATACAAGATAATAAGAATATTTTCAATGTAAATGTTTTATTTTATAATAATGTGATTTTATATGATTTAAAAAAATGAGATATTTCTCTCAAATAGTTTTGATTTCATCTATGTCAACATCCTTTGATGGATTTTAGAATTATTTGAATGTGATTTATTATGATACAAAACATACATATTGTTTTGAAGGTTTTGTGATATGTTTGATTGTGGATGTGTTATTTTTATACCATTAATGGTTTATGGATAAAGTATTGACATCTCGTATGCTAGTTTTAATATGAATGTTTATGTTATGTTTAAAGCAGTTCATATGAGGAATGCATTGGACTTAATAAGTGATGGGTGGAGCTCGCTATAGCTCCTCGATGCATCTGTAGGTCTCATGAGAATAACTAGTGTCTTTCCACAAGGCCTTGACAAAATCTTATTTGTAGTCTAGGCATAAGGCCTTGACTATGTGGTTATTATAGTCTGGCATTAGGCATTCCATCATTATGAAAGTGGTTATTGATATTGCATGTGATTCTTCGACTAGTAGAATATCCATGTCAATAAGTAAATAGAATTATTTCATTTTATTTCTACCATATTATGCTTAAATTAATGTTTAAAATGATTTGGTTTTAGTTATACATTTCCTTAAATGTTTATGCTTATTTATGAAAGTTTGCGCTATATTGTTATCCTTACTGGGCATCTGAGCTCACCCCTTTCTATGTTTTATTTTTTTCCAGGATGTGAAAAAATATTTTATGAATGAACTGTAGGGACAGTATGAGGGGATATGAGTGTGGACTATGGGGACTATGTTGTTGTAGTTTTCATTTTATGATGTAATTAAACTTTATGAATGTATCTAGTGATTCCAATGCTACTAAACTAATCGGTCTTTCGAGATAAGATCTTTTGTGATCATACCAATGTTATGTAATAATTCACCGACTCAGGGTAACTGGGGTCGGGGCGTTACACAACCACAAAACTATATTATTAAAAATTTAATATCAGTTCATTTTTCTCATTATAGGGTGTAAATATTTGACCACACCAATGCCAAAAATACTATAGGTAATTATTAAACTAATGTATAGTAAAAAAAATGAACAATATGTAATACAAAGTTTAATTAATATACATTTTATAGAATATACATATAATAAAATTATCATATATTGGTCCTAGGATAAAAAATTTAATATGATATGTATTATTCTCTTCTCTTTATAGAGATTTAAGGTTCTAGACCTTCCTTCACTAGATATGAGCTTTTGAGAGAGATTCTATGACTATTGGTTCAGGAATATAATTTGGTCTGAGGTAAATGTCTTCAACCTGAATATTATCTTATGAATTCTGAATCAAGACGATATTTTTGAGTTAAATTTGAGTGAATACAACATTGTAGAGCCTGACAGTTCAGTACTCATGTATGGTAGTAGAACAAACAATGACATGATATGTTTTGTGGAGGGTTATTGATATATCAGTGGTAGCAATTGTATCCACACCAAATGGTTTGTTCTATTCCATCGGTGTGGGAGGTTTAGTCCCATAAATATTATATGTGATCAATGTCTAGTTGAATTCCAGCATTGTTTTAGAATGGGTACTATTTCAATGGTTTTCAATAACATCCCATAAATTCATAGTGGAAGTGGATCTTCACCAACTCCACCCTCTCAGGATGGATTTATTGATCTGTGTCAATCAAGAAGATTCAATCAAACAAGTCATATTGGATGAGGGGGTGGATGTGGATGCTAAAAAAATGGGGATAATGAGAGGTATTTGAATGGACCCACATTGGTTATTCATGTAGCAGTTTGGGCACATGGATCGGGACATATATGTGTACTCCAAAAATCACATAAAGAGTAGGGTGTTGGGAATTCTACTGTATGATTTTTTTTGGTATACTCTACATTGTATATTTTATTTTTGATATAGTTTCATAGAATTATTTTATCTTTATGGATATTTCGGATGGATTTGGTCTTGAGATTCTATATTTCTATGTAGTAATGAAACATGATAATTCATCGGTAATTCGATCAAAAAGTGTACTCTAGTGCAAGGAATATCCCCTTGAGGTAGGTTTCTATCATTTCTTATGATAAATAATCCCCTTTGAGATAATGGTTTTTCATATAATCTTTAGTATGAGAATTTTATTTCCTAATTGTAATTCCCCAACTATGATCAAGAATCACTAAGATGGGGAATGGGTGAATCATTGATATATTTTTCATTTATGTTTACTTCTTTCTAAAACAACCTTCACCTCTTGTTAATGTTTTATTACTTTAAATTAAAAAAATTATCACATATCCATAGGTACAATAGAATATACACGGTTTGATACTCAAAAATAGTAATTATGTACTTGGAAAGGTTTAGAAACAATCCAATACAATAATATCTACAAGAAAAAAATCATTTTCTGTGGATGCAATGTGAGTATATTCCCTTACACTCATTTAGAACAATGTTTAATAAAGCATAGAATTTTAATCAGGTAACATGAAATTTTGTAAGTCTATTTTTTTAAAATTTAATATATATTAATCAAATGATTTAAAACATTTAACTATGCTACATTTCCAACATTCACAAATATGATCCTAAAAACAATTATTCGCATTCCTAATAAGAAATAGGTAAGATCTTCCTGAAAATCGTAATGATATTTAGTATGACTTCTATATCTGATTTCCGGTGTAAATAATTTGTCTAAAAATATTTCTCCTCTAAATGATTATTGAAAATATTTTTAATTGCTTCTTTCTGAGTCTGAAAACCGAATCCAATTACCTAGTCTGATCTGAAAACCCTAATTATTATCTTCTATCTTCTATTTTACTCCACTATCTAGAAAAATTCCTTATGAATGCCCAATTTAGAATCCTCTTCTCTCAAAAATCATTCATCTGTCTTCTTTCACTATTCAATAATACGTACATTTCAAAAACTAAAAATAAGTTCCACTCTTTATAGGCATCTTCAGAACCGTATAGGTGATATTTTGATAATCTTTCATGGTCAACCCAATTTCCCAAAACTTCTATTCCCCTGAATATCATATGAAACATTAACTTCTTAAATTCTACTCAACTCCAATAATTTCTTCTAGACCATTCTAATATCTTCTCACTAATTAAACTCACTTCATACTTTCCAAACACTCTTCAATCCGATTTTGATTTTCATTCAATATCCACTTAGAAATACTTTTATAACATACATATTAATATATTATTTTACTCATTTCTTTAGATCGATGATCCTACAACATATGGTGTTTATCAGTGTCAGTATGAACCTGAGGAATCAATGTCCTGTTTACTATAATAATTGGTGTTAGATCTAGTCTGATAGTCCTGAATCAGTAGAAAATGAATCATAGTTCTTCATTCATACTTGACCCAATTGAAATAAAAATAAAATTCATCCAAATAATAATTTTCAACTACACTATCGATTTTTATATAATTACATTTTTAATTTTTCCCTACAATTTTACATTAATTTAATTTGAATATGTCCCTATAACTTCTATTGAAAAAAAATCTTCCTCCAAATAGGTTTTTCAACCGTACCTTCATCTGATGATTGATTTTAGTATCCTTGACTTCAAAAACATCTTATCTTTTAGGATTATGGTACACCCTAGTGGATTTCATTGAATATTTTTTCCTTTTTTCCTTACTGGTCTAACTAAAAACCAATACCTTCATTTTATGACTTTCTGAGCAACCTTCTCATCTTTAAAACAAATCTACGTCCAATGATCTCTCACAAATGGACTATGACCAAAAAGCATCAACTTCATAAAAATTATTCTTCTAAAGTCATAGACATTTTTTATGACTTCCTCATGACTTAAGACTAGAATAACATCATCAAACATACATTTGGCTATATTTTAAATTAATATATTTTTTCATCCTCATCCTTCTTCCCAACCCACAATTGGATTTCACGTACTGGCTCTCTCCATTTCCTTCTTAAGGATATTATCAGATGTTCTCAAAAAAATTATGACTTTTTGAAATACAGACCAGAAAATAATAATTATATTTTTATTAGATCAAAACAGACATCGATAAAACTTCTCATTACGTTCTATTTTCTATCATTTTTGAACTAAGGTGGGTCTCATTGATGTGTTATTATAAAAATAATATCATTAAACTGATATAAATTCTTATGAAATGTGTGTCTAATGACATAAATTCAAAGGTCATAATGATTACAAAAAAATATATAGTTAGGGGATATATTTATTTCATATAAAAATATCAATTCTCTTAAAAAACTTCTTCTAGAATATGAAAACCATTTCCATCAAATTTTTTCCTAGTAATACCCCATAGTATTTTTTTTAAGTAAGAATAATAAATCATTAAATTTTTTAAATCCAATCTATGGATTACCAAAAAACAATTCTATGCTTATATGAGCTAACTCAATATAAGAATCTAGAATCAATGACAAAAAACAATGATTTCCAAAAGTAGTGACTCGTAAAACATCTTCAACAATATTCACATCATTCATTACTTACTTAACTTTCATATCAAGAACAATTTCCTTCAACCACTATAATAAACTTCTAGAATAGTTCACACAGTTAAATACTGATATAAAAAATTACCCATATCCCCCCAGTACGTAGATGCTTACATAAAAAAATTCCTAAATAAATGGATATATTTATAAAGCAATTATCCTCCTTGAAATCACTATCTAACGCCTATATGAGAGAGGGGATAATAACACCTACCTCATCCTTGATGATAAGGAGGTTGGAAAACCTTGTAAAACATTATTTTGTGAAAAGGTTCATCTAGTAATGTTTTTACAAAAATATTAGAAACATATTCTGATTTAGGGGCATACTCTAGATTCAATTCACTACTCTACACATTCTATTTGATGAAATTATATTTTATATCAATATATATTGAATGGGGATGTTGTACCATATTTCAAGTATAGTTGATGGAACTTTGAGTATCACAAACCAAGATAATGGTTAAATTTATTTAAACAATTAAGTCTTCCAACTGATTATTCATCCACAAAATTTGTCTAGTTGCTTGGGTGGGATAAACATACTCAGATTCATCCATTGTTAGAGTTTCTGAATTCGGTTTATTTTCATGAAAACTAACACATGTTTTTTCCAAAAAGATAACTCCACTATATGTGGATATTTTATCATAAAAATTTCCTTCCCAATTAGAATCTAAATACCCTAAATTTTAAATATATTCGGTACAATCACAATAGATTATAAACTTTTTTTGTTCCTTTGATATACTTGAGAATTCATTTTCTGGATAAAAAATTTGTTTTTTTACGTTTACTATAAAATATATCACATAAGATAATAGTAATAAAATGTCATTTCATAATGTAGTCATATATAAAAAACATCTAACCAACTTCTGAAACTCATTAGGATGAAATTTCATTCCATCACCATCAATAGAAAACTTGGTCCACACTGAAATTGGTATAGAAACTAGATTGAAATTTTCCAAACTGAACATCATAAATACTTAATTAATATACATTTCTTGGGAATTATATTTTTTGTTCTATTGTGATATTTGTAAACCAATAATGTATTTTATTTAACCCAAAATGGGAATATTAATGGAATTTTTTAGCTCTTCAGCTAAGGTTTACAATTTCATTCATCATTCCCATCAAAGATAATATCATCAACATAAATGAATACAATGATGAATGTAGAGACCCAATCATGACATACATGGAAATTTAATTACTTTTACAGAATACTTAATACATAACGACAATAGAAACCAAAAGACAGTAATAGTTTAGTGTCTTTGGAAACATGGAACATAATCTTCTAATATTGCTAAAGGATCCTCAACATCTCCCATAATGATCTTCCATTTTTTTCTTACCTAAAACCATTCTTTATAACCTGGGGAAATGAAAACATATAAAGGGTGAGGTCAAATTCTTAGTAAGGGTAATCATGGATAAAAGAAAACAAACCATATACATTTTAACTTCAAAACATGAACATAAACTTTACACATCAAAATCTTGAGTTGTGAAATAAATCATGGTAGTACGTAAGAATAGGTCATTAAATTACATCAATCATGATAAAATATCATGTTAATAAAACATTTAATTATGGAAAACCATTCATCACATGATATTATTTCCATAGTAGCCAAGGAATTGCTGCCAAGACCATATTAGTTGACAAAGTCCCTTACTAAATTGAGTTCACTCCTCATTTCAGTCCTATATCACTGAACCGTATTAACTTACCGTTCTATCCATGTCTATATCATGAGATATAAATCTTTACCCAATGCATTGGAGGGAGATATAGGTCTCACCCATCTCATAATAAAATCATTTTACGTGTGCCTCAACATAAACATAAATCATTCATCACAACCCAAAGAATAAAATGGGTTTCATAAACATCATCCCATCATAACATAATCCATATAAAACAAATGGATATCATTTCATCATAAGAAATGTGAAACCATGTGAATCATCGAGACATTCTAATTGAAACATACACGTATTAAATAGTGTCATCTTAGATGGAAAATGGTTTTGATAAAACACTTGAAAGAAATTCTTGAGGAAAATATCTTTTATTCTTTAAAATCAATTTATTTTCACAAAATAACATTCAATTTTAAAAGAAAATGATTTTTTTGAAAATAGTGATGAAATCTTCTAGATTATGCATCATTAAAATAAGGCGTTATAAAACTGTAAAAATCCGTTCATGCCATATAAGTTAAAAAAAACTTTATCCTCGTACTTTTTCTGGAAAAGTCATAAAAGTTCCTCGTATGGTAATCAAAAGAAAGATTTCTTCCATTACATGTGGTAAAAGTCAAAATTGGTAAAAGGGACATTAAAAATACCTGAAAACATTTTTATAAAACATGTACATGGATGATAACAATTACCCCAGTAAATACTTACGAATAACAATCTCGGATAAGAACGAGATTGGAATAGTTATCCCTCACCTTAGGTCTGACATGCTTCGTACGTATCTGAACATCCTTTATACTGATTTAAATAATGTCATTGACTTATTAAAAAATAATATTCATTGTTATGATATCATATATGGTTCACTTATGACATTATATTACCCGTTATTTTGTAAATTCCATGTTAAAGATGTGTTTTGGGTAAAATTGTTTTATTTATCATACGTGTTTAGACTTGTTGTTCTTGATATTATTATCACTTATATCATGATTTACTTACTTAAAGAATTTAAATCATGATTTATATATCATATATATTCATTATATATATATAATAGATAGATAAATGAATTGAAGTACACCGTTCATGGAGACGGTAGGCCGTACGTACGCATGAACGCTGTTTTTCTTTCCTTATTAATTGAATGGAAGTAAGTAGATTAAATATATATAAACATAAATTCAGTAACTTTATCATGTCATATATTTCATTATTATTCATTATATATAATTTATAATCATACTTTAAAGGTTAACATGGAGAATGAGTCTCATCACATCGTGGAGACGGAAATCCGTACGTACACGCAAGTGATGATATCATTCCCATAATTATTGAATGTAATTGGAGTGGATGATATAATATTTCAGAATCAGTATGATTTAATGATAACCATATATAGTTATTCTTCATAAAATTATACCCATCCAAGTAAGGTGGTGGTGGAAAAACAGATTACACCACGACATGGTGACGGTATTTCGTACGTACGAACGCACGGTGATTTCATTTTCTATAGGATGGATAGAAGGTGAAATAGGGTTGTTTAATATTTATAATAAAATATCAGTATATTAGTGACACTGATGTTATTAATTTATAATGGAACAACAAAATAATAAGAAGTTGAAGAAGAAAGAAAACATGAAAGAATCGGTAGAAGATATTACATCTTCTTCGACGTACCTCTTTTAAGCTTTCTCTTAAGGAACTAGAGTTGGGATTTTGAGGAGACCAGAACCTCTATAATATTTATAGGGAAGTTGATAAGGGAAATGGGCAGGGGTTGGGAGATCTTGAAAGCTCAAAATTGTGTAAATAGAAGTGGGAGGATGTTCCCTTTTTTAAGGGAGGAGAGGGGGACCTTAGAAAAAACATAAAACAATATTTCTTAATAAAGTAATATTCAGTTTATAACAGCTCAAAATTGATTTATTTAGAAGATAAAGTATGTATGGGAAGAAATACTCTCAACCCATAGGGTTTATACAAGTTTAGCTTACTATTTTAACCTTACCATTTATATTTAACTCTAAGTTAAATAATTTATCTTTTACCGTGTCTTCTTGTTTTCTTACACTATATGGTTAATAAACATACTATAACAAGACAAATGAACACCAAGTGGTTCATTATTAATATATATATCCTTATATAAGTCATTTTTCCTAATATTAGATTTTTAGGAATAGAATAAAAATTATTAATATAATATTACTTTTAAAAACTATTTTATCTCAATTTTGACACTATTTGGTAATTGATATTTGTGAAAATTATAACAGATTGATTAATTAGAAAATGTTAACTAAACCAATAATAACATGTCATATTAACCTATAAAATTATTATAATTCCTAAAAAGACTCAAATTAATTTTATTTGGGTATTTATATATCAATTATTTTAATATTTCATTAATTAGGTAATTACTGCATCACCATTTTGTCATAAATAAATTACATCATTTAATGTATAAAAATTCTAAATAAAATCCCATTAGGTAGGAAATATTTTTATATTTCTGATTAATATTTATAGTCGAATTTATATTATGTATAACCCTATATTAAAAATTTTTTAGTTATTAATCTTTGATTTTAACTATTTTAACTCTTCTTTAAATAAAATAATAATAAATGTCCAAATCTAATCCATGTGGACCTAAATGTTAATATTTTATTCCTAAGGTTGTTTTTGGTCGAATTACACTTATCCAATAGAATTAGGACATGTGTTAGGTTAATAATAATATAGTTTTTACCCTTAATTACCCTATTTATTTTTAACCGTGGTAAATAAAAGTAAAAAATTACTATTCACAAAAAATTATTTTAATTTTATTGACCACATTTTAATCCTTGATATTAACCGTAACTCTCGGATTTCCGAAATTCAACTCACAGAAGCAGTAAAATTATGTTTTATGTATAATTGCAAATGCTTCTAGGAGGTGGGTAATATATGGTAAAAAGTTCAATAATATATATATATATATATATATATCTATATTATTATAAAATGACTACAATGAATTACATTGAAATTATATAGGTATTATGTATCTATTTTGACCTAAAATAAATTGAAATAAAATAAATAATTATGTAAATAAAAAGGCGGTTTAAACAAATAACTCAGTGTTTCACTATTCATCAAAAATTGAATGTTTTCAGAAAAATACCAAAATATCACCCTAGGCTAATTTCGATATTCCGAATCCAAAAATGAAGTCCATTTCGAATGATAAAATTTATAATATTTTAAAAAGTGGGTATTTCTGTTCATAACGGCTAGTTTATATAATATTTTAATAACATATCGTTGTTTAGTGAAACTCGGTATTGCATAGAACACATGTCATCGTTAAAGTTCGTGATTGCGTGTAAAGAAATCCGAGTCATGGTTCATTGTAGTGCAAGATTCCTTCATTTTTTTGTATAATAGAATCCAACCATATTTCATTTATGCATTGAATATATATATATATATACACACTCAATGTTGCATAGAATAACTTCTATCAAACGATCTATAAATTTTGTGTAACACGATTCAAGAATACTGTTGCGTATACTACAAGATAATACGGTGTTGCGTATAGAGAAAGATAATCTTGGTGTAGCATACAACACTCAACATCAAATAAATTATAAAGAATAATTCTCATTAAATCTCAGGGTGTTACATTCTACCCACCTTAAAATGAATTTCTCCCTCGAAATTCGTCAGGGTTAAAAATCATTTACTACTTGTAAAGTTCTATCATAGAAACCCACATCGTAAAAAGTAATACTAAAACATAATTTTTAAAACTAATATATGAAACATAATGGTTGCCCAAATTAACTCATCACTAGGTTTCCACGTAATAGAACATAGGTGAAAATATGGATATGGAAGAGAAATATAACCATCATCTTTTGATGAAGAGTGGTAGGGGACATGGCTTAGAAAAATCCAACAATCCCAAACCATAAATTTTTGATGATCTAAGGTACCATCTGATTCATCAGATATGAGGGCACTAGGCAAACATTTTTGGTTTTCAAGATCATTTCCCTAAAGTTGAAGAATTTGAATTAGAAGAAATACATACTTTATTCCAGTACATCTCACCATTGTTCATGACTTGAAAAATTTACACTCTATCTCTTAAAGAAATTATGTTGAATTATTCATTATTGAAGTGTTATAAGATCATGTGATAGAATGATGGGTCATTCCATCTATCTAAAACAAACGGTTATCAAAAGTTATCAAATATACATAAGTCCGTCTATGGTGAGGTTAATCGTATATGATTCCAAAAATGGACTTATACATCTTCTATCATATCGCTAAGTAAAATAAAACTCTTTTCTACTAACCAGGGACATCGTATAGGCCAGTGATAGGCGATAAAGACCTTTCGTACTTCATTTGTGGGTTCGATTCCCATAACATTGTCTGACCCGACGGGTTTCCACCCATCCTGTAGGTTGTCCTTTTTCTAAAACTACATTATTATAACATCCCATCAATAATATCTAAAAAAGCTCTATCATTAAACAATACTAACTTATGTCCAAAATAATCCATTCCAATCTTAAGGCTAATCTAAAATACATTGATCAAAACTCATAGTATAAAGAAAACAATACTAGAAATGTCATCTACCGAACATGTGATAACCATCATTTATCCCCCATATATCATACGATATATCTTGTTGGTCAAATTTCAAACATGTGAATACCTTAATCATGTATTCTTTTGAAACTTGAATTACCATATAACCTTAGTGAAAACATGAATGCTGTAAAAATTTAACTCTTTCCACATACCAAAATCCCAAAACTTCTGTATACTCACACCGTGATATCACTTTGTCCTTATATCATCCATGGGTTCATGAATACGATCAAACATTTCATTTTCTCCTTATCCCTTCATTATGTGCATATCATCCACTTTCCTAAAATATTTCAATCACTTTTCATGGTTACCAGTACCATACAATTATTGAAAACCAATACATAGATATTCCAAATTTCCCCGATACTATAAATGAGATTCCATGATTCTATTACATAATCAATTAATAATTCCAAAACATCATTGTCATTCTCAACATCACAAATAGTGATCACATGTGATTTACCTTTGTCCTTTTCCTTAAGAGGTTTCTCATGTTGATCATCATTAACCCTATGATTAGGGAATTGATTAGAATAATGCCCCATTTCCTTGAAATTGAAGCATTGTAGTGTTGGTGGAGCGTTCTCTGTAGTCTTTTCTATATTCACTTAATTAGAATCCTTTTTCCCAGTACTTTGGCACTCAACTGCTCGATGACCTTCTTTTCTACACATGAAACATTTTCTAGGACCTTTTAGAAAATCTCCACCATGCTTATTTCCACACTTTGAGCATAAAGAAACATTCACCCTCTTTTCACAATTTTTCTGAGATTTTTCCTTGAACTCCAACATTCCTTTCTTGTCAAAACCATGATATTGATATGTAACAACAACTTCCATTTCTACCATGATAGAACAACACACAATTTCTTTATAGGTACCGAAGTCTCTTATAGCTAATTCCCTTTGAAGACTTGGTTTTAACCCACTGAAGAATCGATCAACTTTTCTTTCAGGTTGGATGATAATGCCAGATGCATACCTTGGAAGACTTGTAAAATTCCATTCATATATACTAACATATTCATCATCCTTTTTCTTAAGCTCAAGGAACTCCTTTTCAATCTTTGTTCAAAGAATACGAGGTATGTAGTTATTGAAAAATAAGTTCTTGAACTCATCCCATTCCATGGATTCTATTTCATCTTGGGGCCTTGTATTCTTAATTAGATTCCACCACTGGTCTGCTTTACCTTCTAACTAGTAAACATCCAAAATGACTTTTTCATGTTTTGAACAGCGAAGTATCAAAAATATCATTTCAATGGTACTAATCCACTATTCAGCAACAAGTGGAACAAAAGACCCACTGAACGAAGGTGGACGTTGCCTCATGAAGGACTCAATAGAATATTGTTACCTTCTCTGCTCATTTGGAAGACCAGAATGATTCATATCTTGTGTAAGTATATAAAAAAGATGTTTCACTCCATCTCCCATAACATTGTTTTGTTCAGGAGGATAGTCATTTCATTTTCCATTACATTGATCAACACGGTTCCTTCGGGTTCCAGCCATCATCTAAAACCTAAAAAGAATAGTGTGAAAGGAAAAAATAAAGCTAGGAAAACAACTTAATAATGGAAGATTACTTTCAATATATAACATCTTAGGTTTAATTATATGATCGTTACCGTAATTCTAGGACTATAACCTATATGTATACATATCCTTAGGGACATCCCAAGACATACCTGAGAAGTATCTCTCGGGATTTCACTAAAGTTTTCGCATCCTAGTTTCCAAAGGTTAACTAAACCTTTCCTGTGATACCAACTGTAGAGACCCAGTCTTGAAATACATGGAAATTTCATTACTTTTGAAGAATATAAAATACATATCAAAAAACAGACACCAAAAGACTGTAATAGATTAGTGTCTTTTGAAACATGGAACATAATCTTCTAATATTGGAGAAATACCTTCAAAATCTCCCATAACGATCATCCCTTTTTTTCATACCTAAAACCTTTCTTTATATCCTGGGGAAAAGAAAACATTTAAAGGGTGAGCTAAAATTCTTAGTAAGGGTAAGCATGGAGAAAATAAAACAAACCATATACATTTGAACATCAAAACATAAACATAAAATTTACAAATCAAAATCTTGAGTTGTGAAATAAATCTTGGCAGTACGTAAGGAATAAGTCATAAAGGAACATCAATAATGATAAAATCTCATGGTAATAAGACATTTAATTGTGGAAACCCATTAAGTACTTGATATGATTTCCATATTATCCAAGGCATTGCTTCCAAGACCATCTTAGTGGACAATGTCCCTTACTAAATCGAGTTCACTTCTCGTTTCAGTCCTGTATCACTGAACCGAATTAACTTACAGTTCCATCCATGTCTATCACATGAGATATAAATATTTACCCAATGCATTATAGGGAGATATAGTTCCCACCCATCTCAAAATTAAATCATTCTTACATGTTCCACAACATAAACATAAATCATTCATCATAACCCAATGAATAAAATGGGTTTCATAAACATCATCCCATTATAACATAATCAATATAAAACAAATAGATATTATTTCATCATAAGAAAAGTGGAAACATGTAAATCATAGAGACATTATACTTGAAACATACACATATGAAATAATTTCATCATATATGGAAAATGGTTTTGATAAAACACTTGAAATGAATTCTTGAGGAAAATATCATTTCTTCTTCAAAATCATTTTGTTTTCAAAAAATGCCATGAAATTTTAAAAGAAAATGATTTTGTAGAAATTATTCATTAAATATTGTAGAGTCATCTTCATGAAAAATGGCATTATAAAACCGTAAATATCTGTTCATGATGTAAAAGTAAAAAAAACATTCTCCTCGTACTTTTGCCAAAACAGTGAAAAAAGTGTCTCATATGGTAAAGAATAAAAATATTCCTTCCATAACATGTGTTAAAATTAAAAAATGGGTAAAAGGGAAATTAAACATAAATTAAAACATTTTTAGAAAACATGGACATGGATTATAACAATAACCCCTGTAAATACATACGAATAACAATCTCGGATAATAACGAGATTGGAATAGTTATCCCTTACCTTAGGTCCGATATGTTTTGTACGTATCCGAACCTCCTTTATAATGATTTAAATAATGTTATGGACTTATTACAGAATCATATTCATTGTTATGATATCATATATGGTTCAATTATGACTTTTTATTACCCGTTCTTTTCTAAATTCCATGTTAAAGTAGCGTTTTGGGTAAAACCATTTTATTTATCATACGTGTTTGGACTTGTTGTTCTTGATGTTATTATAAATTATATCATGATTTACTTACATACATAATGTAAATCATGATTTTTATATCATATATATTCAGTATATATATATAATAGATATATAAATGAAATGAATTACACTGTTCATGGAGACGGTAGGTCGTACGTACGCATTAACGATGTTTTTCATTCCTTATAGACTTAAATGGAAGTTAGTAGATGATATATATATACATAAATATAGTAGATTTATAATTTCATATATTTCATTATTATTCACTATATATACTTTATAATCATTCTTGAATGTTTAACATGTAGAATGAAACTCATCCCGTCGTGGAGACGGTAATCCGTACATATGCACAAGCGATTATATCGTTCCCATAACTATTGAATGTAATTGGAGTTCATGATATAATATATCAGAACCAGTATGATGTTATAATAACCATATATAGTTATTCATTACACCATTATACCCATTCAAGTAAGGTGGTGTTGGAAAAATAGATTACACCACAGCGTGGAGATGGTGTTCCGTACGTACGCACGCGCGATGATTTCGTTTTCTGTAGGATGGATAGAAGGTGAAATGGGGTTGTTTAATATTTATAATAACATATCATTATATTATTGATACTAATGTTATTACTTTATAATGAAACAACAAAAGAAGAATAAGTTGAAGAATAAAGAAAAATTGAAAGAATCAGAAGAAGAGATTAAATCTTCTTCGACGCACCTCTATTAAGATTCCTGTTAAGCCTCTAGAGTTGGTCTTTTAATAAGACTAGAACCTATATAAGTTTCCTAGGGAAGTTGATAAGGAAAATGGGTAGGGTTTGGCCAATCATGAAAGCTCAAAATTGTGTAAATAAAAGAGGGAGGAGGTGCCCTTTTATAAGGGGGGAAAGGGGAACCATAGGAAAAACATAAAATATTATTTTATAATAATGTAATATTTGGTTTATAATATCTCAAAATTGATTTATTTCGGAGCTAAAGTGGGTATGGGTCGAAATACGTTCAACAAATAGTTTTTAGAGATGTTTTGGTTACTATTTTAACCTTATCATTTAGATTTAACACTAAGTAAAATAATTTAACTTTTACTCTGTCTTCTTATTTTCTTACACTATATGGTTAATAAACTTACAATAACAAGACAAACAAACCCCAAGTGTTTAATTATTAATATATATAACCTTATCTAATTCATTTGGCGGATCCTTAGATTTTTATGAATAGAATAACAATTAATAATATAATATTTTTTTTAAAAACTATTTTATGTCAATTTTGAACCTATTTGGTAATTTATTTTTGTGAAAATCATAACAGTATGATTAGTTCTAAAAAGGTTAATTAAATCAATACTAACATGTCATATTAACCTATAAAATTATTTTAATTCAAAAAAAGTCTCAAATTACATTTATTTGGTTATTTATAATATCAATTATTTTAATATTTCATTAATTATGTAATTACTGCATCTCTATTTTGTCATAAATAAATTACATTATATAATGTCCAAAGAATATAAATAAAATACCATTAGGTTAGAAATATTTTTATCTTTATAATGAATATTTATAGTCTAATTTATCATATGTATATCCCTATATTAAAAATGTTTTAGTTATTAAACTTTGATTTTAACTATTTTAACTCTTCTTTAAATAAAATAATAATAAATGTTCAAATCTAATCCAAGTGGACCAAAATGGTAATATTTTATTCCTAAGGTTGTTTTTGGTCGAATTACACTTATCCAATTGAATTAGGACATGTGTTAGGGTAATAATAATATCATTGTTACCTTTAATTACCCTATTTCCTTTTAACCGTGGTAAATAAAAGCAAAAAGTTACCATTCACAATAAAAAAAATTATATTATTGAACCACATTTTCCTCCTTGATATTAACTGTGTCTCTCAGATTTTCAAAATTCAACTCACAGAAGAGGTAAAATTATGTGTTATGTACAATTGAAAATGCTCCTATGAGGTGGGTAAAAGACAGTAAAAAGTTCAATAAAATTTTTATATATCTATATTATTATAAAATGACTCCAATGAATTAGATTGAACATATATAGGTATTATGAATCTATTATGACCTAAAATAAATTTCAATAAAATAAATTATTATTTAAATAAAATGATGGTTTTAACCAACAAATCAGTGTTTTCACTATTCATAAAAAATTGAATGTTTTTAGAAAAAGACCAAAATATCACCATAGGCTAATTTCGATATTCTAAATCCAAAAAATGAAGTCCATTTTGAAAGATAATATTTATAAAATTTTAAAAAGTGGGTATTACTATTCATAATGGATATTTTATATAATATTTTAATAACATATCATTGTTTAGTGAAACTCGGTATGACGTACAACACAAGCTATCGTAGAAGGTCATGATTACGTGTAAAGAAAGCCAAGTTAGGGTTGCGTGTAGTGAAAGATTCCATTGTTGTTGTGTATAATAGAATCCAAGTATATTTCATTTATACATTGAATATATATATATATATATATATATAGTCCATGTTGCGTAGAATAATTTCTATCAAACGATCTTGAAATTTTGTGTTACACAATCCAATAACAGTGTTGCGTATACTGCAAGGTAATACAGTGTTGTGTATAGCGCAAGATAATCTTGTTGTAGCATACAACACCAGACATCAAATAAATTAAAAATAATACTTGTCATAAAATATCGGGGTGTTACAATGAAAAACTCCTGAATTAATTTTATTTACATATTACATTCAACCCATTCTTTCTCAAAAATCACATTCCAATATAAAGTATCTCATTTGGGATACAATTTCAATGTTTCTTATTTTATCCCATACAGTGATTTATTCTTATTTGACACATAACATTCATTATTTATAAAAAAATCCATATGGATGTTTAATATAAACATCCTCATCAGGATAAGAATATAGAAATAATGATTTCATATTCATTTTAAAAAATTAACATCATTGTGAAACTTCAGTCAGAATGATTGTTTTTGTTTCAAAAATTTCCACATGAGAAAAAGTGTCATCCAAATAAATTTATTCAATATAGGTGTAACCATTCAACACTAATATTTCTTTTCTCGTTATCACTTCACCTTCTTCATTCACCTAGTTTCATAAAATGAACTTTCTAATGATACCATTTTTTCATTTTTTTTAGATACAATAAACTAAGTATCATTATTTTCTTTCTGATCAAACTGTTCATCCATATCTCGAATCCATTATGAAGGCTCAACAACTTCATTCACATATTTCAACTAATCTTTTCAATGCAATGAAGTTTTTGAAATAACATTTTCTGTTCTTTTTTTTTGAACAATTTTATGAAGATCACCAATAATGTTTTCATATTTGAATTGCATCCTTATCACAAGATAATATTTTCAAGAATCTTCCTCATCACTAGAAATAAATGTGTCTGGTTTTCATTATGAGTAGGATTACCATTGTTATAATCCTTATCGTAATTCTCTATTAACATTTATCCATCTTGCCTATTATTGTTATCTACATGAGTGATTTTATAATCCTCATCTCATTAATAATTTTCACATCAATAGTGTCAAATAATATTACAAAATATTTGATAAAATATTTGTAACCTCGTCTCTATATAGAATGTTTATGACAAATTTCATCTTCAGCTTTATACTCAAATTCTCCAAGGTTCCACCTATTTTTTTGATGATCGGACTCCATGGAACTCTTAAGTATTTCACAATTGGGGTTTTATCATAGAAATATTCAGATGCAGTCAATCTATAATTTTTCAATGAAAACATATATTTTGAATATAGACATTAGTTCCCATGGATTTCATCCAAAAGTAACGACAAAGACCATTTTCAAGTAACTTAATCCACCTATTTCAATCGGACTTATAATTTTCCAATCAATAACACCATTGGTTTGAGGCGTGTATGGGGTGTGGAACTCATGCTGAATTCCATGATTCTCAATATATTATTTGAATTATTCTTTTTGGTATTCACAACTATTTTTTTCTCAACATATTAACAAAATACTCAGATTCCTTCCCTACTTTACTTTTAAAAAAATATAAATGTTTACAGAGAATCTGTCTTTTTTTCATATACAAAACACAAGTAATGCGAGTAAATTCGTCAATGAATGTAATTAAGTTCGTATCTTAATGATTTGATTATTTTATCATTGTAACATATATATTTGAATTAATAAGTTTTAGGTGTCTTTTTGAACAAATTTAATCATTGTTATGAAAAGAATTTGTAATCTATCTATTCTAATTTTTTTTTGAAACAATGATCTCTTACTCGTGACATGTCAGAATACCTCAGACCCTAACTATAATTAACATTTCTATCATGTTTCATTAACACATTTTGGCATCATTTTATTCCACTACTGATTATATTCCAACATTATAATGTAACAATAGTTTTTAACCCCAACAACATAGATTATGTTTCATTTCCTATGTTGGCCTTATGTAACAATATTTTGAATATTCATCAAATTTTAAAAAAACCATATTTTCTAAAAACAACATTTTTTCCTTATTATAAATGTTATAAAACATTTATTTGTTTTGGTATTATCCAATAAAAGACAAAGATTTATTTAATTTTAACTTACCTTCGAGAATGATGGCTGATCCCACACCTTTGATTCGGAGTGATTCATCATTTTCAAATTATTCTATTCCTTCATTTAATTATTCCAAATTCTCCAACATTCTTATGTCTCAAATCACATGATAAAAATACCCACTATCCAATATCCATGGTTATTCTACTTTCATAACTATGAGACTCGTTTAGGAAAAAATATCTTCTTCATTCCCTATATAGTTCATAAAATTTGGCTTCTGAGAATTGTTATTAATATTATATGGTAACAAAACATGAAATCCTTTTTTTATGATTTATTGTTTGTTCACATATTTCATAGACAGTTTCCCGAGGATAGAATATATTTTCAACCTTTACTCCAATATTCTCATATTTCTTCCAAACATCTTTCTCAGAAATATTCCATTTAGGGGATTCACTCCCCCGAAAACATTACCTTCAATAATTCATGGAATGGTATAAATCATTTTGGTTAAAACAAAATATCTTTATAGTATATCTGAAACCACAACAATACTAATTGTATCCATATATGGAATATTTTCATCTGACACTTCCCTACTACCCAGTGATGTGAGAATGTTTCTTAGAAACCATGTTATATTTCCTATCATAAAATTTATGAGCACCAACCATTATGTTATCAACCATAATCATATTTTTCATCTATTCCATTATTTTAGAATTGTAACTATAAGTAACAAAAAAATATTTAGTCTTCGAATTTTTAAAAACCTCTAATTAATTCACTATCTTAGCCTTGGACACATCCATAACACTCCCAACTTTTTTCCTATCAGAATCAACATAAGATTTAATCTCAACCATTGAATATAATTTAATATCATTATATATTTTACCATTTCTAGAGCTTTCTCCAAATCCGAAAATCGATTATTTAAATATTTTAGTCATATTTTTAGATTTATAATGTTTTCTTGACATGTTCAAACTCTTTTTGTTTATACTTCAAATTTACTTCCAAATGTTAATTGGGATTATTTTCATTCTCAAAATATTTATTCAAATTATCAATCTATTTTAGAAGCATTAATCCCTCTATAAGAAATCATATTTGATAGTTTTTTGTGGATTCTTCATTTTTAAAATTTCTGATTTCCTTCTCAGACTGCCCAAAACTTCTCACTCATGTTTTCAATTCTTCTTTCAATTGAAATCCTCATTTTTTCTTCTTATTCATAACTTATTCTTCTAAACTGTTCATTGATCAATTTTTTAAATATTTTTTTTCTCTCTTTCCATTTCAGTAAATTTTTTTATTCAACATCACTATCTTCCTATTCATCATATTTAGATGGGAAAAAACATTTTTGGACATGGATAATTTTCTATCCACCCATTTAGAATTTTATTTATCCTTATATCCGTATTTATTCAATGATCTATTTGACCGTCTACCATTTTCTTCACTATCCTATTCTTTATTTATTTGAGGACAATTATCCGCAAAGTGCCGAATGGCTCCAAATTTGAAACATTTCAAAGGAATTTCTCCTTTTTCTTAGTCTGTACATCTTTTCACATTTTTAGAAAAAAAGGATAAATATTAATAAATATTATTACATACCTCGTTTTATAATTAAATTCAACAACTTCATCTTTAATAAGAATCATATTTTACATTTCCTTCTTGTAAGACTTAAAATACATTTATCTACATATATTATTATTTTTACATTCATGACATTTTTACTTTTCATTTAATAATTAATGATAGTAATATGAATATTATCTGGAGATAGTGGTTTTAAATATTTATATTCCATTGAGGAAACATCATAAACAAAATTTTCAGGATAAATCCTCAAGATCATTTAACCATTGTTAGAATATTGTATATTTTCCCAAAGACATGTAATATTTTTGTGAATTTCATTTTCCATGTTAATTAATTTCCTTATAGATTTATACTATCCCATATTGAGAACATAAAATATTAGCTTCTAGATTTGTAAATTTTCATTCTTTTGTTTTGTATTTCTTTCATAAATGGTTTTCATCTTTTCCAAGATTCTAATGGATGTGGAAACCCCCTATACTATTAGAAAATAACTTTTGGAAATTGATAAGAGTAATTAATTATTTTCTCTTCCATAATTATCAATTTTATTCTTGTAAATATACCTAAGATAAAATTTATCATTAATAGGATGAATTCAAGTTTTTACTGATTTTCGAATATCATAAACAAGTACTATAAGATATAGAAACAATATATCTCTATATATATGACATCTATTACCATCAAAACCCTTAATACCCTTACTGGTCACATAACTCAAATTTTTCATCACAACATATCTTTCAAAACTCCAGTAATGTGTAAATGAAAGGAACCTTTGGCTCTGATAAAACATGTAATTTCCCAACCCGGATCAAGTATTACTGGGAGGAAGAGGGTGTGAATTATTGATATCTTTTTCATTTATGCATCCTTCATTATAAAATAATATTTACCTATTGTTAATGAGTTATCACTTTCACTAAAAACATATACAATCACATATCCACATGAACACAACAATTAACAAAGTTCAGTAATCAAAAAAAGTATTTATGTCAATGGTATTTTTTATAAATAGTTCAATACCACACTATCCACTAGAAAAGAATACTTTAGAATCAATACAATGAGTAGGATATTCCCTTACACTCGTGTATCACTATGTTCAATGAAACAGTGCATGTGATTCATGTAGCCTAAAATGATGTAATAAAATGTTTGTAATATGTTAAGAAACTATCACCATATGATTAAGGTAATTTTACTATGATTCCACGTCAACATTCAAAATCATGATCATCAATAAATTCTTCAATTTCCTTTCCATAAGTATGTATAAACTTACTTTTATTTTAAATTATATTCAATCCGAGTTCAACATTTGATATCCTGTTTGATTGACTAGTTCGATAATATTTCTCTACTATAATATGGATGAAAAACATCTGAACTACATTAGTTTGAGTCTAGAAAACTGAATCCAATTACTCAGTCCAATATGGATTCATTGATTATGATATTCAATATTCTCTTCTCTTTTTATGTTTGATAAGATTCCATAGGAAGGCACAATCTGAAAACATATTCTCCCTATAAACATTCAGAACTACAACTTCCTCATCAATATTACGTCCGTTTTAGAATGTGAAGTGTTCATCCACTATTTATCAGCAACCCCAAAATGGATTATGAAAGAATCATAAAATATTTCTCACCCAACCATGTTTTTTGGAACATCATTGCACTTGAATTTTTAATGAATCGTTAACTTCTTAAACACTTCAAAACATATGTTTTTCTTATTGAACCTTCTCAGATCATCTCATACAATAAGATAAATTCCTAATTTCCAAACATTCTGAAGTCTAATTTTGATAGTCATTTTGATTTCCCCTTTATGATGCTTTGAACCAATTGATAGAAACTAAATCCATTCTATGAAAATCTCAAAACATGATTAACTAATTGTAAATACTTTTTTATCTACCTTTTTTAGTTCTTATTTTATTCTTTTCTTCAGAAAAATGATCCTATATCTGATGATGTTTATCGGTGTATGTCTACACCCGTTGAGTCATTCTCTACTTAACTCTGATAACCTGTTTAAAATATATTCTGATAGACTTTTCATAATTGAAAAATAATAATAGATATTCTTTATTACATGAACTAATTAAAACAAAAAAAAATTCATCTTGATGAATATTTTATGTTATATTGTCGATTCATCTCCAATTACATTTTGTATCGGTCCCAGTTACCTCACTTTTATTTCATTTCAATTTTCCCAGAGGCTCCCAATGGAAAAAATTATACCTTCAATTATCATTTGGAAACATCACTATATCTGATGATCAGTGTTTGTATCATTGACATCATAAACTTCTTATCTATTCTGATTAGGATACATGAAAACTTCTTTGTCTAATGATTTGTTTTTTTGGATTATTGATCTTTCTGAATATCAACAAAATCATTTTCTTAAGTTCCAATCTACCCTCTCATCCATCAAAAAAATCTTCATCTTGTGATCTCACAGAGATGTACTAACACAAGAAATCTTAAAATTTAGAAAATTAATCATTCTCTAAAAATATAGTTTATTCATTACTTCCTCATGAATTTAAATGTTTTTCTGATAATTAAATATCCTTCAAACATAAATTGTGATGTATTGTAACTCAAAATCCTTTCCATCATCTTATTTCTTTCCAAACCTCAATATGATTGGAAATTCAAGATCTCCCCATTTAATTCAAAAGGTCGGCATCAAAAGTTCACAAAAAACCTAGGTTTTTTTGTGAAATAAAAAATAAATATGTATCATTAGGTTTTTAGTGGATCTATAATGACTCTGATTTATCTTCTCTTTAAAATATTCCTTTTATTCTGAACATAAGGTGATTCTGTTGACATGTTCTGGAAAAAAAATATAACCTCTAATCAATGTAAATTATTAATTATTTTTCTTCCAATATCCTATATATGATGGGGAGTCCAATCATAAATAATTCTAGGTTGTGTTATTTCTTTCTTCTTTGACAACAAAATACAATTCTCTTTAAAACAATCTCTCATCATCTAAAAACCTTCTCGGACCAACTTGGTCACAACACGTATCACTCCTATACAAGATTGTTATCATTATTTCATATCGTTTACATTACCAAATGGGTGATAGTTAACTTTACAATGGTGAATCGGATGTAAAACCAAGTACATCTGAATGATGTCATCATGGGGTGGGTAATGTGACAACTCATATTTCTGGTATGTATATGGATGATCTAAGGACATACCATAAAAATTCTCCCCTTATGGTGGATTGTTTCAAGATTTCATTCCATAATTACTTTTCTAGACAAAATCATGATAGATATATGGTATTTAATATTGGTCTAGTGCTTGGATCAACACTTGTATCCATTCATCCTTATAAGATAGCTACTACAGTGTTGCAAGTGATTTTGAAGAAACTATAGGAAATTGAAGATAATGATTTTATATGACCTAGAACACCACCATGGTGTTCACTAGTACTTTTTAAAAATATATTAGTTGTTACCCTTGGTCATTGATTGGATTATTGTCAGTTAATGTTGTATGTGTCAAAATAAATAGTATCCACAACCTCATAGAGAAAGCCTCATTGGTTAGTTCCAAGGATAAATAGTTTCCGATAATATTTATTAGAGGTCAAGATATCCTTATATATGAGTTATACCATTACACATACCTTGTAAAATGTTTTATACTAGGTATGATCTATATAAATATCCTTTTATGTTATTCAGTTTAGTTAATGTTATCATAATTATCTTGGCTCTATTGAATGATTTTTCCACCCATATTTGTATTATATTTTTGGTAGTATTCATGGATATGATATTTATGTATCATCAAACTAAATAAGACCATGTTAAATATCTTGAGATAATTTTTTAAAAACTAAGTGTTCACCACATATTTTATATAGTCACCAAATTCCACATTTTGATCAATATGCTTCACCTCTTAGGTAAAAATATTTTGGAATCAATAGTATCTATCGTCCAAGAGAAGGTTGGATATTTATTTACCTAGTATAATCTAAATAACTTATTTAACATTAGGAATTTCATGGGGATGATGGATATTTTGGGTTCATTATTATCAAATTTTCATGCTAATAATCAACTCTCAATGAACTAACATATAAGGGAATCTAATTTATGTGGTCTGATTAATGTGAAAAATGATTTATGGATAAAAATGCGAGAATGATTTCACCGCAAATAATGATTCATATAGAATCATGAATAAGATATATATCATTTTTTCATTAATCATGAACCGGTCTAGGAGATGTTTTGATGCTAGAAGCCCTACGAATGGAATATTTGTATCTTTAGTTGAGCCCACATGAGATGAATTACCCTACCCACAACCTCATGCTGGAAGCCGAGGTACACACCTTCCATTTTTGGAGGAAATACATGTTAAGAGATCATTTTTTGGTGTATGTAGAAAAACCTATAATATATAATTATATAGCAAGAAATGGTTCTCATATAGAGAAACAAGGTTGTATACTAAAATTAGTTTGACAATGGTCTTAACTATAAACCTGTGAATGGAAAATATATAGTGGATGATATAAGACATAGTACCCATACACTTGTAGTTGGTGTAACCTGTTAGGAGTGGAAGTTGATGGAGACACACTCTGAGATGCACTTATACATCCACCAACATTATATGAAACAAACCATTAGAAATTTAGTAGCGAACACTTCACTCAAAAAGAGAGTGATTATCATATAGTTTTATGATATGGTGGGCCTAGTCCTAAGGGAGGGTGTTTATTAAAAGTACACATTTTAAGGTCATATTATTTATGGGTATGATGCATTTTGAAACAATAGATGTATGTGGGTTCATACAGACATCTCAGTGGAATTTATGTGAGAGTCACATGGGTCTACATTGGTGGTATTCCCAACACCTATAGAGATGTGTCAATGTAATTATCATCGACACTAGAGTCCTGGTATAAAAAATAGAGATAGAAGTTGGTTTTAGTATGTTTTCACCTATCAGTAGGAGAATAAAGAACACCAATGACTAGAAGGGCTTCTACTACCATTTCCCATTTGGGAGTGGAAATTGGATGATGTCTATATAGAATTCGTAACTTGATTTCAGAGATCAACATAAGTAAGTGGTATAATATGGGTGATGATTGACTGGATCCTGATGTTTTATATCTTTTTATTACTATTAAGGAGATTTTTTCTATAGATAAACATGGTAACCTTTATGTATGAGAGATAATATGGCTTAATGGGATTCTATGAACTATTGTATCAGATAGAGAAACTGATTTAACTTATTTTTTCATGAAAATGATACAATGATCATTAGTTACACTTGTAATTTTGATTATAGTTGACTACCCTCAGATAGATGGGATATAATAGTGGATAATATATGAATTATTGAACATCCCTCGATCATATGTCCCCAATTTTGGACGTTTACAGGAAGAAATATATATAACGTGGTGAGTTCACCAATAATAACATCTTTCTAGTGATGATACAGATGGATCCATACTAGGAATTATATGGTAGTCCATTCCATTAATACTATTTTTTTAGTCCAAGGGGAGGATATAAAACATCAACCTCATCTTATTCAGGAGACTTCTGATTATGTTTAGCTGATTAGATATAGAATGAACATATATAATTATATATACAATCCCTATATAATTAACGGTCAATGAACTATATTGTTCGAGGATGGAGATCGATTCTTCTTGTGATTATCAACTAGATTGGTGCATATATTGTTTAGGTTTCCCAAAAACCTATCACTTCGGATTTTTGGAAATTTTGTTGTTTTAGAGAGTGTGATAATAGTTTATTATTTAATAGAACGCTTTATGATATAAAAATTTATTCATGAAATATTCCACATTTTATAATTATGTCGTAGCTATTTAAAGTAGCATATAATACTGTATATATTAGGTTGAAATATTTGTAGATCTATCCATCGAGGGGTATACTATCTGTATCATTAAATAGAGCACAAACACTCTCGGAGGTAGGTCAGTTCCTTTATTCTATGTGTTGATGAAGGATGCATACATGTAAGATGAAACCATGGAAAAGGAAGATGATTATTTGTATTTAGTGGCCATTTTTTTCTCATACGGTGCCTTATGACTCATTGAAGGGGAACTTCCTGATGAGTTTTCCTCCGGGGGAGAGGGTGTAACACACTGGTTTTTCATTTTAGGGTAAGAACTCATTATTTTGAAAATTAAATTATTAGTATTACTCTTACCTATGAGTGTAAGGAAGGGTTTGGGAGTGTATTGGGCTTGCTCAGAGTTCAGAGATCCAAATGTTTGAGTCTGTTTGATGCACAAGGTTGTTCGATAGTTACTATTAATCAATGTTCTAATTCATAAACCACATATATTAGAGAGTTTTGTTTGAAAATATATGGCATAGAGGCCACATAGAAATGGAGAAAAACTACATACATATTTTAGAGGTCACATGCATGGTTATTCCATGGCTTGGAAAACTCTATTCCTAGCCCACACCCTTAGTTCCACATAAGAGGTGGAAAATCATGGATGGAGAACAGTTTTTACAAACCATGTGGTATACCTATGTGATGTGTGGCCAAGATATTAGATATCACAAGGTTGATGTAGAGTTTGACCAAATGTATATTGAAATCATGTGAACTCTTATTGTTGGTGGAAATTATTATTTTTACCTTATAAAAATTTTAAATACTAATGTTCTTTTTAACTTCTT
The DNA here is from genome assembly GCA_963277665.1 of Viscum album. Lineage (NCBI taxonomy): Eukaryota > Viridiplantae > Streptophyta > Magnoliopsida > Santalales > Viscaceae > Viscum > Viscum album. The sequence continues at coordinate 109,710,200 of OY728132.1, read as the reverse complement.
CTCCATTCATAGTAGCACCCTTCTCCTATTAGAGATCTCTCATGTCCTTCTACATGTATTTGAGAATTCGTCCTCATGTAAACATTGATTGGTCCACTGTTTATCTCACTGGATACCTCAGATTTCTGATCCGAGTAACCATTTAAGAGTTATTACACTATTTCAGGAAAACTGCTTATGTGTGATATTTAAAGTTTAAACAAACTTCGGCAGACCATTCTGGGAACTCCTTGTCTTGGAATCATGCGCCGTCAGATTTCACGGTCTCTAAATAATTCCATATGATTAAATAAAATTATGGAATTTCCAGGACATTGCATGGAAAATTTTTAAATGACGTTGTACACTAGAATATATCATATCATTAAAAAACATAATATATAATCCTAAAACTAGAAAATTTCTTAAAATAAATTTTATAGTTTATGTATAATTAATATCACAATCATAAGCATGAATTTTTTGGGGGCATATATTCTTTTCGAACATTTATAATGGTTTGTAATGAAAATGTAAATAATCCTTAGAATATCCCCCAGGAGTGTCAAACAAGGTGCGTAGTAAGGACCGTTATCACAAATGAGGTTACCCCAAGTTAGGCCAGGGATACCTTGTTGGATTTGATACTCTATGGTATATATGTTCTAAAACCATGACCACTTGTAGTATCCAGACATGGATGTATTTCATGTAATACCCATATAATCTCTATAGTACAAAAATAATAGGATGTTCTTATATTCTTATTATCAATGTTTATCTATGGGTTATATTCCTTAATATATGTTATATAAATGTGGTCCTCTATGGTTTCTAAAAAATATATTTTTATAACAATTTTAAATAAACTGACCCTCATAGCATGACGCTAATGCCAAATTTTATTCATTGGTATAATATATAAGGAAGTCACATCTTGAAGGACATAATAGTTAGTCATTTTGTAAAATTAAATGAAAACATAATTTATAAATTACATATTAAAAGGGAGAACAACATATTAAATCCACTTGAAACATCCATAACTCCTAGATTATACTAGAAAGTCATTAACAATGTTCATTTTCACATCTTATGGAAAAATAAAGCATAAGATATTGGTGAACTCAGATTCTCAGTAAGGGTATGTAAAATAGTTGAAGCTATAATAAACATAAAAAATAGGACAAAGTGAATGATCAATACCCATGCTAGAAAAACATAATCATGATCATAATATTAAAATAATATAAGATGATTAAATGATTTCATATAAATAATAACATGATAATTACCCATGGGTATTATACTAGTAGAATAATCATATTATATATTAATTAATAATATAATAACAAGAAAACACATTTTCCAGACATCCTAAACATAAATTCGAGACCTTGTCCATGAATTCTAAAAATAAATTGTCAAGGCCTAGAAAACAATTCATTTCTATTTTGTCTTATGATATATACTGATTCATCGAGGGGCTATAGAAGACTCGACCCATTACATACTAAGTCCAATACATTACACATATGTATAATTAAAATATTTCTTTAAATAAAATTTTCACATACAACTTTAATGTATTTAAATATTAATCATAAATAAAAATACTCGAATAATAAAATTGATAAAATATTGAGGAAAATAATATTTAAACATTTTAACATGTCCCTTACCACTTTATAACATTATAATTTTAATCCCTATGAAGGAATAACATTAAATGAAACATATAATATCCTAAGAATAAGAAGGCTCATTATTTTTCATATTAAAGGTAATTATATACACCACATGCCAGTAATAAGTGGTTATAATGGATTATATCTCACAGAAGTAAATTTTATAAGAGAATAACCGTTTTTACTTTAGAAATAATATTAATTTTGGAAAATCATTTCAAAATTTAATAAAATCAGATTCTGAAAATTTAAATACCAAAAAATTTAAGGAAAATTTAATTATATTTGAGACATAAATGGTATTCAACTAATGTGAAAATATGTGAAAATAATTTTTAAGAATCTTTTGAAATGGGTCTCTTTAAAATGATATAATGAAAACAATAAAAATTATTTAAATCCGAAAAAAGTATTTTATTAAAACCAGAAATGAAGATGGATATTTTTACATGATAAAACATGTGATTTTATATAAAATACTGGTTTATTAACATCGATTATGGATGGTACTTCAAAATGGGTAATAAATTGGGATGTTCCCTTTAATCGGGTCTACTAATCAGAATGAATTAATAAGGAAAACCCATACGACATGCCTTTTCACCTCAAGGAATGATGAAATGATCCAAGTAAAAGGGTTTAAAAAATATAAAAAAGAATGAATAAGAATTAAATGAAATGAAATTAACGTTTAAATTGAGAAAAATAGAGAGAAAGAATAACCTGAATGAACATTGACGGTTCAAGGAAATTCTATTAAGACATTGGAAACACACAAACTATATTCCCAATAAAATTAATGGTAATAAATTAAGACATTGGATTCCATGAAAAATAGTTATTAGTGATATAATATATAAATGATTGTATACATATACAAAGCACATGAAACATTAGGGAATGATGCATATCTCACGGAAATGTAAGTGCGATTAGAAAACAATTACCTATGTCTCAAAGTGTTTTATACTTGATATCAAGGGGATGGATAATAAGATTAAATACATTAATTAATTAATTCAGAGAATTTTCACCCAAAAATTTACTTAATATAATTTTATTAAGTTTATTTATTGTTATTTGATGAGTTATAATATAAAATTTTATCGTTTTGGAGCGTTCATTACCTTGGTATTCATGATTAGTTTACTTATAAATTATTATGGATGTTCATGTATAATAGAAATAGATATCCCAATTCAAGTTATATGTTATAAATGAACATCAAGAGGATTAAATAGTTATATAATTCATTTTTATATTTTTTTTGAGGCTGAATCATATATAAGATTTTAGTGATAATCGTTTAGATTATTTTTGGTAGTTTATTGATAATCACTAACAAGTTTTGTTTTTTTAGTTAACATAATGTGAATATAATGGTTCTAGGAAAATAAATAAAATTTAATAAATATATTATATTTTTAATAATAATAAAAATGATTAATGACCTGCCTTTAAGTCATTAATGTTAAATGGAAATTCATCGCCCATGATGCCGTAAATTTACATGTCACGGACGATGTTTTAATTTATAGAAGAAGAGAGAGGGAGAGAAAGAGAGAGGGAAGTTTAATGGTTGATAGTAAATTGAAATGATATCATTATAGAATATTAATGATAATGGAGATATCATGTATCTTTGTATTGGGGAGGTGAGGGAAGAATACAAAAATATAATAAATTAAAAAGACAATAAATGAAAAGAAATATGATTTTTACCTCTTGAATTATCCTCCTTGAGAACCTCCTTAAGTAGGTTAGTTTTGGTATTTTGTTGAGACCAAAGGATCCAGGATGTGGGCAAGGGGCATGGAAAGGGTACTGGGTAGAAATTTTATAAGGATCAAATCTTGGTAGGCGTGAGTAGGAGGGGTTGTGAGGGGTGGCATTTATAGCAGAGGAGACAGGTGTTTTGGAATATTTCATTTATTTTTTTATTATTTTCATTCAAGACTATGAATAGTTTTAGAATTATCATCAAATCTAATAAAATAATTTAGGGGAGTTTGATATTATGGGCTTGACTTAGCCATACATCACCTATGACTCAAAAATTCATGTATTTTAGAAAAATCCGAAAATTTACCATAACTTATTTTTGATATTGGGAATTAAAAAATAGACTCCATTTTTGGAAAAATAATTTTATAAATATATGAAATTTAATTTTAATTAAAATAATCCTTTTTATGAAAAATACCAATTTTGAAATTTTTAACTGCTTTAATAACACCTTGAAAAACCAATTTGGGTCTCCTATGATAATATTTTAATAATAACACAAGTAAATTATAAATTATGATTTTTTTGAAAATAAATTTTATTTAAAAAAATTATATTATTTATAAAATTGAAAATATACATATATTCTTATAAAAAATAACAACACTTGATTAATAAATTTTAAAATATTTATTTACTTGTACTATGATATAGTTATATACAATTACCACTTAAAATATGTATAAATTTTATTCATACTTTCAATTTTTATGTTATTGTTCTAAGGGACACATTACTATTACTAACAATTTCATTATTATTTTAATGGTCCCATTACTTCTCGTCAAAAATAAAACTTGTCATAAAATTCCAAAAAACTAAACAAAGTAAAATTTGAAATTATATATTAAAAAGTAATGATTATTTGGTCAAATATAAGTAGTAAAAGGGTAAAATATATATTTCAAACAATTTCCCCATTAAAAGGTGGTAAAATATTATTTTGAAAAATATAGTCATTTTAGGTGTAAAATTGGCTTTATTCTTATCTTATGCATCAAAATAAATTTTTTAAGAATACAAAAATATTTCATTGAATATATAATATATATATATTTATTTAATATCATTCACTAATAGTGATTAATTAAATTTATTAATATAGAATTTCATTGCGGACATAAAAATAGTTTTTTAAAAAATATATCCTTTAGGTTCAATTGGTTTTCATTTCTAACAAATTGGTGAACAATTAATTAAATTTACTAACCTTTTTAATCTAAATTTTCATAATTCACATTATATTTATCATTCAAGCCATTCCAATGTCTAGGTGGTAACTATCACAATTAAATAATAATTTCCAATCATTTATTTAAGAATAGTTTTCTATGTAATTTAAATTACTGAAGAATATAAATTTTAAAAGATACATACTATAAAATAATTGGGTATAACATAACACCACAATATTTTATGTTATATCTATTTTTAATGTCAATATTTTTGAAATCGTAAACTATACACAACAACTGACTCAAACAAATAATGAAATTATATTATTACATAGATTTTAAATATGTATGAATGAATTTTATTTGAAAAATGAAATTAAAAAATTATAAATTTAATAATATATTTTTACATTCATCCAAATAATTTTATAGAACAAATATAATACTGAATCTATTTTTATTCATTAAATTGCTATATTTTTTCAATAGCAGTTTTACCACATTTCTATGGTTCAATTGTTTAGTTTTTTTCACCCTTTAAAGATTATATTTTCATAAATAAACATATTCTTTGCAATGGAAATATATAAAATTATATTATTTCATTTTTTGGTATTTTTGTGATATGTTTCATGATTTGATTAATAGTAAAAAATATACTACATATTAATTGAAAACATCATTTTCACTTAAATACATTCTAGAGTTAATTTATAATTTTTATTTTTTTAAAGTATATGAAGATAAATTTTCTATCATTTAATCTAATTTAGGTAATTTTAATAAATTTCACATTGAATTTGGATATAAAAATATTTTAATGTTTTGAATGTTTTCTCTTTGAATCTATGTTTTCTCGTTCCATAGAAAACATTTATTTTAAATCAATTACTACAACTTCTCTGTTTTTAATTTTGAAAAATTTATTCGATATTTGGAATCAATGTGTCTAAATTATGTAAATACCCTCCCTTAATTTTTATTCATTGTTAATAGTAACATTATTAATTTTTTTATTCATTGTTAAATGTAATTAGAGTAATCATGGGTAAAATTAACAATATAAATGTTATAAAATTACCCAAACACTTTTCTTATTTTTGTTGGATGAGTGATTTTCAACCAAAATAAATCATTAAAATTTTTTTAGCATCATGGAGATAGTTGGATGATTTTAATATGTTTTATAATTTTATTTTAAGGTAATTCCAATATGTTATACTAATGTTTTTAACTAGTGTTACCTTTTTATATATGGTTATTCAGATTATATCTTCTGAAATAAATAATTTTTAAAATATTAAATTTTTATATTCATCATGATAATTTATTTTTAATCTTTATGTAATAAATAATAAAACAAAAATATTTAATAATGATGATATTTTAATTATTTAATTAGTTGAAATATCTAAGAATTATTAATAAAAATATTAAAATAAAATTGCATTGATATCATTTAAGTCATCCAAAAATATTATGGATGACTTTGAAATAATATGGATTCATTATAGTTTTTTGTTTCAATTTATCTTGTGTATTCATATTTATTAATAATAAATCAAATTAATAGAGACAAAATTGATGTTAATGATATTTTAAAATAAATAATATATTATTTAATGATATAAAATTCATCAAAATATAATATTCAGCCATATTATTCGGACAATGATTAAAATTTCCTAAATTATATTTTTATTATTCTTTCTTTGTTAATAGTAACTATATTAAACCTTATAAACTAAAAAATACATATTCTCATGGTAAGAGTTATGGAGATTCAAAAAGTGTTAAAGCCAAATGATAATTGTCTAAATGTGACATAATCTTATCTAAAAATTGATAGATGAAGTGGATTTGACCATTATAACCTTAATATACAATTTGAGTTGTTTAATTGACACATGTATTTGAAAATTATTTATATATTATTTAAATCAATGATAGTTACTAAATGTCAGTCACTTGGTTATTAGTAACCTTTTTGTGTCAACATAGGGGAAAACCAATATATAAACTAAAATAAATGTCTATATTGATTATAATTACATTGGTTTCATTATAGATTTTTTTAATATGTATAAATTATATATTTACAATAAATTCTTGTTCTATACTAAAAAATTATTTATTTAATTAATAGAAAAATAAAATTACTTATTTTAAAAGTACTACTTCTGATATATTTTTAATTATTTAATGTTTATAATTAATTTTATTCGATTCAATGGATATATTATTGATGTTTTAAAGAATGATATTTGAATTCCTAGTTTTTCATTAAGTACTTGACTTCAGATTAAATGAATAGTATCAAGTTTGACAATAATGATATTTTATTGAGTTATTAATTTAAAAAATTATTTAAAAATAAAAACAAATTATGAATGAGAAAAGATACGGTCTAAAATGCCTTCCTTGTTTACTTATTTTCTGTTTGAATTTCTTTGTCTCTAGAATAACGTTTAATATTATAATATATTAAGGATTTTTGGTAGTACAACTAACAACTATTTTAAAAGGGAACCTCCTCCCTAACTAAGTAACACCATATTAAGACATCTAAATTTACCACAACCCACCCATTTATCCTCAAAAAAATATTAAAAAACATCTTCAGGTCTTGGTTTTCCCTCAAAACCAACTCTAGATCCCTTAAGAAGATATGTAAATGAATTCCATTGAAGAAGAGGTAATAGTTTTATGAAAACATTCATGTTAATTTCTTATTCTAATTCTTGTTGATGTCTTGTACCCATAATTAATTAATTACTATATTATAATCTATTTTATGATATTTAATTTTTATTATGATATAAACTTATTCAACCTTTTATTTATCCTATAAAAAATGGATGTACTTTGTGTGTGTACGTAAGCCTTACTGTATCCATGTTGTGGTGTAATTGTTGTCGTGACCACATTATTTGGTAGGATATATTGTTGGATATAATTGATATAAGTAATAAATATGACATTATGTTGATAATTTATAAATAATATACCATCAAATTTCTTACCCTTTAACCATTAATGATACGATATCATCACTTGTGTCTACATATGGACTACCATCTCAACGACGGGATGAGATTCATTTTCCATGTTCAAATTCCAATAATAATTCAAAAAAATAATAAAAATTATATATATTATATTTAAATCATGCTCTAAATTCTGGTTATTATGAAATTATAATATATGTAAGATGAAATACAAATAATAAGTTAAAACATATTCGAAAACATGCCAATTAACACCTGAATCAATAAATATAATGTAGTAATATTAAAAAAGTGGCGATAAGATGATATAATAGGAAAATAAATGATATCATAAAATAGATATTGTTTTGGTATAAATTCATAACATCCTTTAAACCATTTTATATGATGTTACATCATGTTAAATTAAATTAATGAGAGAGTAAGGGACTTCGTTTCAATCTCCTTTCATTGAGGGATAGTTTTCTGTTATACACCAACCCTCTTTAGTGAGGTCTAAATACATATCTTTTGACTAATCATGTCATTAATATATTTATTATCTTGTTATTTCATGTTTTGTTAAATATTATTCTTTTATGGGTCTTATAAATTAAATGTTCAAAGTGTTATGGCTAACCTTTAATGTTTACTAATTTAATTATCAAATATTTTTCTCCACAGCAGTATTTGTGATATTATTTATCATATTTATTTATATTCATATAAAATGACTATAAATGATATTTTATGTCTATTTTTAATTGCATTAATTTTTTTCCCAAACTAATATTCAATTCATTATCGAAAAAAGGTACTTTATGAAAGTGTATGTAGAATATATTTATTAACATATATGGAATGAATATAATTTTTCCCAAAAATGATTAAATAACGAGTTAAAACTTCTATTATTAATTTTCAAGGTTATTTTAAAAATAAACTGATTTTTTTATTAAATGCTCATGTTTTCTATTTTATAACATATTTTAAATTAAAGAAGTGTATTTATCCTGCTTAAATATTGCAATAACCACTTAAAAGTATTTTCATCAATGTCATGATTATTTTCTGAAATTTGTGTTAAGGATTTACTCTAATGATACCATTAATCTTATTTATTTTGATGATTTATGATCATTATAACTAGGGACGTATTGATATTTTTTATGACTAGTTATTCCAATGAAAATATTTAATAATTTTTTTAGTTGTATTATTAATTCATGTGAAGAATGAATTGGAATTAGTAAGTTATTATTGAGGAAAACTATAGCTCCTAGATGCATCAGTAGGTATCATGCAGCAAAAAATATATGGATTTGGATGAGGCCATACACATTTATTTTCTCATGTATTTATTAAGGCCTTAATGATATGTTTCATATCACTAAAATTATGTATTTATTCATTATGATATTAGTTATTTATATTTACCTATGATAATTCCACTTGTATAATATCCATGTTTAATTTTCTAAGCTCATTTGATTATTTAAATGTAATGTATTTCATTTATTTTCCTTTCTTTGTTGTTTATTCCATATTTATTCATTGATTTTGTTGTACTCTTACCCTTACTAATCATTTGATATAACACATTTAACATTACTCATTTTTTAACAAGATTATATGAATTATATTATGACTAATATGAATGGTTGAATAAAAAGTAAATAATTAAATACTCAATGAAAATAATTTTTTATTTTAGGTTTTAAAATGAAATGTGTATTTCATGTATGTATCTAGTTTACCAAGACAAATATACTGGTCAGTCCTTCATAATGTTAATCCTTTTATAATATACCAATGTAAAAAATTATCCTTTAAATTTGGGGTATTGTGGTTGGTGTATTTATATGTGAATTATATATCTTCACACTAATAATTTTATTTTCATATAATATATTTTTCTAGACGTCGTTGGTGGTGGACCACTGATATACATCAAAAAAAATTTAGTCCACCATTTGGTTCCTAAATGGAATTCATGGATGAAATTACGGTCAAGTGAAATGACGTAATCGTGAATTATTTGTGGATTATAGCTTGGGAAATTAGGATATTCGAAAAATGAATTAAATCATGATGCTATTGTAGAAAGATAATTGGACTGTTATTCATTTTGATATATATATTCGTATATGTATTCCTTCAATTTTTATAGCTCCATTAAATTATAATCTTTTTGTTTACAATTTCAATTTTATTTTGAAGTATTTTTACTGTTTGGGTTATTTAACGTCATATATATGCTTGAAATTATCATTCTACATCTAATAATTATTTATATAACCAATTTCCTCCTTTGATAATGAGGGTACAGTCTCCCCACCATATAATTATAGTCTCTTACAGCTAATCGGTATCCTATATCATGTAGGTAGGTATGTGTGTGGTTTTATGACCAACCAGTCTTGTATACCTATGGGTGATTCAGTTCCATTACGTTATATGTGTCAACCCTTTATAACATTTCAGCATCCATTATTCAATAATTCATTATTAAAATCTTCATTTCATAATTTGAATTAATTTTGGGAAAACATAAGATACTGTATAATGTTCAGACAATGGAGTAATAAAATACAAACACCTATAAAATCAAAAGTATTATAAATATATTTAAAAATTCATTTTTCCATAGTCATTACACAAAGGATGTTTCAAAGAAATCAACTGAATCTCATTATGTAGCCATCGTAAAAACTATTTAATAAATTAATAACATATGATAGAACAATAGAGAAAATAAATTGAGATATTGATGTAAAAGTATTTTAATTAATTTTAATAATCATATATTTATATTTTCATGAAATTATTCTTGTTTTCAAAATGTATTAGGACCCATTTAAAGGGTAATTATATCTCAATATTGATTCATTGCGATGTAATGGGTACTCACTAATTATCTAATTTTATTCATTTTCATTTTCACCATTCATTAAAATTATGTAACTTTTTTTGGAACATTAGTGATTTACAATTCTTTATCTTCTTTTACCTTTCATGGTTTTTTAATTAAAAATATAATAATGATGTATTATTTTAGGGTCTCAGTTATGACTCATTGAATAATTCTATTTTTTTTCACCATTATTCCATGTATATAGTGTTATTTTATTTTTCATACCATGAAATCCCTATAAAATAAATTTAATGTAATAAATGGTATATTAAAATCCAAATCTTTTTCCATTTTGGACTCTTATTTTTATTCATTTTTACCCAATTTATAAAGGTGTTTGTGAGGTCAATTTTTCATCATTAAGTTATGATTGAGATGGGTATGTAATACTCTATGATTTTATGATGATTTTTTAATCATAATTTTGATGGTATGTAAATTTATTTCTTATCAAATTCCTTTTAAATGATTATTCCTTATAAATATGTTGTCTGTCTGGGGTTTTAATTCCTTAATATCATTACATTAGGTTATAATGAAAACTCATGAACAACATTATAATATTCTTTTTAGAAAAGTTATGAGAGGAACTTTTTTCCTAGATCATGTCATCAAAGGAATTTATTATATGTTTAAATATTACATAGTATAACTTTATTATTGTTTTTCTGTTCAATTTCTATGTAATTATCCTCATTAATTATATTTTATGGATTATTTCCTCTTGTATACTTATTCGATGTAATTACTCCTCACCAATTCCTTGTTACCATTCATTTGATAAGGGTACATTACATTGTATTGTAAATAGTGTAGAGCGCATGATATTTGATTGGATATGAAAAAATACCTACTCATTACCTTTATTATTTCCCCCACAACAAATATATTCCATTATATTAATCATTATGATTAAAAAGGGGAAATAAATAACTGTTTATATAACCTAGTACTTGATCATCCTTCTAACCCAAGTTCAATAACCCAAACATAACCTAATCTGTCATAATGAGTTATACCCAAAAAAAAATTTGGACATGCATTTTTTCAATTGATGATACACCCTATAACTCAAGCCCCTTAAAAAACTGGTTCAACACCAAAGTTAGAGGCTCCTACTTCCCCTTAGTGTAGATCCTATAGTATAATGATATTCCTTTAATGATAATCCACTCCAATGTTCATGTAGGATCAGAAATTCCTCTATAAAACATCGTGGAATTTAAAAGATATAGTGAATTGAACTGATAGTATATAAACATCTTCTAGATAATATGTGATATGGTTTCTTCATATTCTTTTAATACCTAGATGGATTTCCATCCAGGACTCTTGTCTTTGACTCAAAATCGTTCAATGACACTTTGAGTATTTGATACACTCTTATGGATCATAATAGCCTCATGTTTTAGGACACCTTCCAAAATCACATGAATGTATATTTTATTCATATAGTGATGAATTTTCTCTATCATAGATATTTTTATGGTACATGATTTATGGAATCCACGTAACGACCCAATGTTTTTCAATGGAAAATTCCCTTCTTATATTTATGTCATAAAAACCCAAAATAATGAACTACTAAGTGATGAGTAACCTTTAAACATAATTTTTGTCACCCCTATGTTTGTAATTTTGAAAATCCGACATATACGGTTGTGTTCATGATGGTTTTTGGAGTCTAATGAAACAAAAATAATTTTTGTTGAATAGTAACCTACCCTTATTAATAGTAACATACCATTATGAATAGTAATATTACCCTTATGAATAGTAAATAAGAGGAACATTACCTATGAATAATAAAATAAAATTTAGACATCTTAGAAAGTGACAATTTGACCATAGTAAACGTTTTTGGTATTTTATAAGTCATAAATAATTAATTATAAATAATAAATTAATTTAAAATAATATTTATTTCTATGAAATGTATTCATAAATTATTGAATCATTGTGTAATAGTTTTTTAAGACCCTACGTAATTTTTGAAAGAACTATAAAATCAGTTTTAATCTTAAAAACTGTTTTTTTTAAGTAAATTATGATTTTAATTAAATATTTAATTAATAATATTTAGATAATAATTTTTGAAAAATGGACTCCATTTATGGATTATACACGTAGAAAAATGGTTGGGGTAGATTTTTGGGATTTTTCTCAGATACTTGAATTTTTTATGAATAGTATAATCCGATAATTCACAATAAAAGCTAAATAATGTATTAATTGAATCATCGATAATTTTCTATTGATATAATGCCAATTTGTTCGGGATTACATTATAAAATTACTATTCTTGGTCTTTCAAGACTCACTATTCCTTTTCTTAAGTGAAATTAATAAACTAATCGATTTTATATTAAGGAAACCCCTCTCCCCTCCACTATAAAATCCAACTTTCACTCCCTCTTTTCCTCACACCCCTCAAGCTCCAAGAATTCTCTAAATACTGACCAAAAACCTTCCCTATCCCATCCCCCACGTCTAAAAGCTTCTGGTATCATCAAAAGTCCAATCCTAGCTTCCTTAAAGAGGATCTCAAGAGGAAGATTCTAGAGGTAATTTCTCTCCCTCTTCTCCTTTAATTTCCTTTCAAGTTCAAGTTCCTTTCTTGATCTCTCCCCACATATATTCATCCAAATTGTTTTGTAACTCCATTATTATACATATAATATAATTTTATGATTCCAATGGGATATTACATCACCCTAAACCCTTTCCCTCTTCCTTTTATTTTATTAAAGAGAACGTTGTTCATGAGGTGTTAATTTGTCACCTTCAAAAACGACATGCTCTCTTCTTCCATTTCTACCTTCAGATATGGTCATGAAACCACTTTTTATGGTTGAACCAGAATATTTTATATGTATTATGTTCTATTTTATGTTCTGGAAGTAACCTATGTCTATATTACTAAGTGAAAAGTTAAAACAAGTTCATTGTGATCCAAAAACCGCTCAAATTAACCCAAATAATCATCATTTAATTCTTATCTAATGATTCACCCTCATGGATCTAATATAATTCATTATAAAATAATTCAATCTCTTGTAATATCACTAATAACATGTAATATCATTTCTGGATGTTTACCCATGTTCTACCCAAACATCAATTTCAGAATACAAGTGAACCACCCAAGAAAAACCATAAAAACAAACATCCCCAAACAATGTTTTTAAACTCTATGAGTCACCCAAAGGAACATAATAAGACATAATGAAACCAGAATGAACCCTATTAATGTACACGTGGTTCTTGATTTATAATTAATTAATATAATGTCATTATACAGGACATTAATGAGAAGGAGGCATTCGAGTACAAGGTAAGGGGAAATTCTCGAACCCAAATTTCATCTTTCGGGTTCTACCTCTTTCACTCCATTTTTTATATGGTCACTCCATAAAGATAATTTCTTCATCTTTGTCTTTTAGTTTCTGGGATATACATGTTTTATACTGATGTGTATGTCAATCCAAGTGTTTTCCGAAAGAACTCTTCTCTTAAGAACTCAACTTTTACCTCTCATTCAAGGTTGATGATTCTTGTATCAAGTATGTTGTTCCCTCTTTCTTTTGGGTACCCAAAGTTTATAAATGTGTTATTATGAGATATAACTCATTCATTTTCATGGGATACTTATGTTCATTTATGTTATATGATCATTGTGGCATGCATGATAAATGATAATGTTATGATGTGACGGGTGCGCCCGGAATTATATAGCGCAATATGAATGTTTAAATGTGACGGGTGCGACCAGAATTATATAGCGCTCCAATGCATTGGGTAAAGTGATGAATCTCATGAGTAAATGTGCAATGATTCGTGAACAAGATTCTATCTTGGTTCACAAACATGTGTGGTAGTTAACCACTAAGACATGATGTTTCATTTTTATGCATTTCCACATTTCAAGTCTTTTATTTATGCTCCTCTCATGTTCATGATCATTTTCCTATGTCATGATTATGATCACCCCATGCTATATTGTTCTTATCTATCCTTTTACTGCGCTTCTAGATCACCCAATTGGATTTATATCCTCAGGTGGCTACATGTACTAAAGATAGGACAAGTTCCACTAAGAAGCTAGTGAAGAAGAAATTAAATAAATGTTTATGGTTGATGTTGTATTTGTCATGTATGGTCCTAGTTTTCTCAAGACACTAAACCTATTGATCCTCTATGTGTAATACTATTATGTTTTTTATCTTTTAAATGATGTAATAGTAGTGAAAGAAAAGGCCAGGTCTCTATAGTTGGTATTAGATGAAATTTTAGTTAATTTGGGAATTAGGATTAGTGAACCCTAAAGAAAACCTCTAGCATGGGACTAAGTACAAAAATTCAAACAAGAATATTTACCTAGGGATCCCATATGTTATGTTTTTGGTATAATTGTTTAAATGAATACGTTATTCATGACTTTTTTACTTATGTTTTGTTCTAACCTTTTCTATTTTAGAAAATGGTGGGAACCAGGAGAAATCAAGCCAACAACTCTTGCGAGGGCCAATGCAACGATTTCCCGAACAGCATCACCAATGATTTGGGAGGTGTAGTTCAAAACATTATGGCGATGCTTACCCAATTATTTCAGGTTATGAATAATAACCATAATAATGGGGAATGTCCTCTTTCACTTAAGAGGGAGTAACCGGCAATCGAATGTTTTACGCGGCAACGACCACCGACATTTTGTGGATCTTCTGATCCACTAGTTGCGGAACAGCGGGTCAACTCCATGGAGAAGATCTTTTCTGTTCTTCACTATTCTGAGATGGAGAAGGTGACCCTAGCTGTTTATAGTCTAGATAGATAAGCTGATCAATGGTGGTTTTTGATTAAGAACACCAAGCCAATGGAAAAAGTTAAAGGGATGGAATGGGAAGTCTTTAAGATAATGTTTCTTAATAAGTACTTCCCACGAACTCTTCACACAAATATGCAGAGAGAATTCATAGAGCTCATGAAAAAAGAAGGAGAATCTATCACAACCTATGAAGCAAATTCCACAAGGCTCACAAGGTATGCTTCAGGTTTTGTTATCAACAATGATAGAAAATTTTATAGATTCTTTAGTGGATTAAAACCAAATATTCGAAAGGCTCTTGCAATTCTTGACTTTGGGAGTTATGAAGATGTTTTTCGGTGTGCTCTAAAAGTGGATATGGAGTTTGGAGAATGGTCCAATGGATATGGTGATAAGAAATGAATGATGGAGTTTCAAGCCAGTGGATCTAGTGACAAAGGTGGGAAGAAAACACAACGACCCACATGCCAAAAATGTGGGAAGTTGCACAATGGGAACTGCCTCAATGGGACGGGGAAATGCTTTAAGTGTGGGAAAGAAGTACACCATGCTCAAGAGTGTCAAAAAGACATGAAAATGAAGGATAATGTAGCCGATGAAATGAGATAACCACTCATAGTTAAATGATACTGCTGTAGGGAGATAGGGCACTATACAAACCAGTGCACTAAACCTCAAGCTCTCAAGGGTAATCAGCGACAGCAGCCAACAAAGAAAAAAGAACAAGGGAATGCTTATGCCATCAATACTGCAGAGGTGGAGCATGATAATGAAGTTGTATAAGGTAAACTTCTTATTCACTCAAGAATGGAAAATGTTATATTTGCTTCTGGTTCTACACATTCCTTTATATATTTCAAGTTTGCTAGAACTATAGAATCAATGCCTGAAACCTTGATGTAGAGATATCTGTAAAAACACCAAGTGGTGAAATCATTGCAACCCAAGTGTTTGACACTTCTCTTGTTGACGTATGTGGGAAGATTCTTCCAGAAAATATCGTAATACTTCCCTTGGTGGAATTCGATGCTATAATGGTAATGGACTGGCTCTCTTTATATAGAGCACGTATCAACTGTCAGGAAAAGGAAATATCTTTTCATATTCTGAACCATCCCATGATCCTCTAAAATGCAAGGAAGATCATGAATCTCTTTTGAAAAATCCTTCAGTGGTGTGTATTTCCTGAAGAGTTACCTGGAATTTCCCATGATCGTGAGGTAGAGTTCTCAATTGAACTCTTACTTGGAGCTACTCCTATCTCGAAATTTCCCTATAGGATGGCTCTTATCAAACTGGAGGAGTTAAAGAAGCAGCTGCAAGAGCATCTGGACAAAGGGTTCATACGCCCTAGTGCATCGCCTTGGGGTGAGCCAGTGCTATTTGTGAAGAAGAAGGATAGAACCATGGCTCTATATATCGATTATCAGGAACCCAACAAGATCACCATAAAGAACAAGTATCCTATCAAAGGATTGATGACTTGTTTGATCAGTTAAGAGGAGCTCAATACTTCTCAAAGGTGGATCTTCGTTCTGGATATCATTAAGTAAAGGTGAAGACGGAAGATATTTAGAAGACTGCATTCCGTTCAAGGTATGGGCACTATGTGTTTTTGGTGATGCCCTTCGGACTTACTAATGCCCCTGTAATCCTCATGGATTTGATGAATAGAGTCTTTAGAAATTACCTCGACAAATTTGTGGTAGTGTTTATCGATGATATTCTCATCTACTCTAAGAGTAAGGAGGAACATGAAGAACATCTAAGAATTGTGTTGGCGACATTGAGAAAGGAGAATATGTACGCCAAGATCAGCAAGTGTGACTTTTGGATGAATCAAGTCACGTTCTTAGTACATGTGATCACAAGTGAGGGAATTTATGTGGACCCTTCAAAGACAAAGGCGATTGAGGAATGGACCAGGCCCTCTAATGTCATAGAAATCCGTAGTTTTCTTGGATTAGCTGGGTACTACCGATGTTTTGTGAGAAACTTCTCACGATTTTCAAGACCGCTAACTAAGTTAACAAGGAAAGGGGTAATGCATATCTGGAGGGATGAATGTGAGGGAAGCTTCAAGGAGCTAAAGAGAAGGCTGATCACTACACCTGTACTCACACTACCGAAAAGTGGAGAATGTTTTGTGATATACAGTGATGCTTCAAAGAAAGGCTTGGGTTGTGTACTCATGCAAAATGATAATGTGATAGCCTACACCTCACGACAGTTGAAGATCCATGAGCAGAACTACCCGACGCATGATCTAGATCTGGCAGCCGTGATTTTTGCCTTGAAAATCTGTAAGCACTACCTTTATGGTGAGAAGTGTGACATATACACTGTCCACAAGAGCCTAAAGTATATATTCACACAAAAGGAGATCAACATGCGTCAAAGGAGATGTTTAGATCTAATCAAGGATTAAGATTTCTCTGTTCACTATCATCATGGAAAGGAGAACAAGGTAGCTTATGCTCTAAGTTGAAAAGAACCTTCTACTCTTTCCATTCTGCGGATTGAGAAATACCTTATCTTCTTGGATATGAAAAGGATGCATTTGGAAATCATAAGTGCAGGGGATACATCCTACCTTTCCCAAATGATTGTGAAACCATCCATCCAAGAGAAGATTAAGGAAGTACAAAGGTATGATATGGAGATACAAAAGAAGGTGAATGCAGTAAAGGAAGGAAAGCTACAAGAGTTCCATATCGACGATGATGGTGTGATTCGGTTTGGAATGCGGATTTGTGTGCCTTCATCACCCGGGATAAAAAAGGAGCTATTGGATAATGCACATAGCTCAACATTCTCTATCCATCCTAGGAGTAACAAGATGTACCGTGATCTTCGAGAACACTTCTGCCGGGATAACATGAAGGAGATTGCTGAATATATATCAAGGTGATTGGTATGTCAGCAAGTTAGAGCTGAGCGACAAAATTTCAAAGGTATGATGTAGCCATTGCCTATACCCATGTGGAAATTGAAATTTTTTACTATGGACTTTTTCACAGGCCTCCCGAAGACGTCAAAGGGAAATAATGCAATATGGGTTGTGGTTGACCAAATCACCAAGAATTCCCATTTTATAGCTATTCGGGAAGATCTCTCGCTTGATCAACTTGCAAGGATATATGTGAAGGAAGTGGTGAGACTGCACGGTGTTCCACTCTCAATTGTCTCTGACCGTGATCCAAGGTTCACATATAAATTATGGAGGAGCCTTAAACATGCTTTTAGTACTGAATTAAATTTCAGCACTTCCTATCACCCCCAAACCGATGGCCAATCTGAAAGGACTATTCAGAAGCATGAAGATATGCTAGGATCCAGCTCTCTTGAATTCAAAGGTGGTTGGGATCAGCATCTCCCATTGGTTGAGTTCTCATACAACAATAGCTTCCACTCGTGCATTCTGATGGCTCCGTATGAAGCTCTTTATGGGAAGCGGTGTAGAACTCCAACCTATTGGGATGAAGTTGGAGAAAGAAAGCTGTTTGGACCCGATCTTGTTCAAGAGATGACAGATAAAGTTCAAGTCATCCGAAAACACATCAAAGATGCTCAAAGTCAGAAAAAGAGCTATGCTAAAAACCGTCGAAGGGAATTGGAGTTTGAAGTTGGAGATAAAGTCTCCCTTAGAATATCTCCATGGAAGAGAGTCATGCGATTCGGGAAGAAAGGGAAGCTAAGCCCAAGGTATATTGGCCCTTTTGAGATCCTTGACCACATAGGAGTTGTGGCCTATCAGCTTTCACTTCCAGTGAATATGGCTCAAGTTCACGATGTGTTTCATGTATCACTACTGAGAAAGTACATACCAGACCCCTCACATGTACTAAACTCAGAGGTGGTGCACCAGGAAGATGATCTCTCCTATGAAGAGCAGCCAGTAAAGATTATGGACCGAAGTAATAAGATTATTCTCAACAAGACAACCCATCCTGTCAAAGTGTTGTGGAATAACCATAAGTTTGAGGAAGCAACTTGGGAACAAGAAGAGGCAATGAAGGAGAAGTACCCTCACATGATTGTGTAAAGAGAAATTTTAGGGGAAAAATTTCTTAAGGGGTGAAGAATGTAACAACCCAAAGTTTTTCAATGGAAAATTCCCTTCTTATATTTAATTCTTAAAAACACAAAATAATTAACTACTGAGTGATGAGTAACCTTTAAACATAATTTTTTTCACCCCTATGTTTGGAATTTTGAAAATCCGACATACACGGTTGTGTTCAATATGGTTTTTGGAGTCTAATGAAACAAAAATAACATATGGTGAATAGTAACATACCCTTATGAATAGTAACATACCCTTATGAATAGTAATTTTACCCTTATGAATAGTAAATAAGATGAACATTACCTATGAATAATAAAATAAAATTTAGACATATTAGAAAGTGACAATTTGACCTTAGTAAACGTTATTTGTATTTTATAAGTCATAAATAATTAATTATAATTAATTAATTAATTAAAAAGAATATTTATTTCCATGAAATTTATTCATAAATTATTGAATGAATTTAAAATAGTTTTTAATATCCTGCATAATTTTATAAAGAACTATAAAATCAGTTTTAATCTTAAAAACTGTTTTTTTAGTAAATTATGATTTTAATTAAATATTTAATTAATAATATTTAGAAAATTATTTTTGAAAAATTTACTTCATTTTTGGATTCTACACGTAAAAAAATGGTTGGGGTAAATTTTTGGGATTTTTCTGAGATACTTGAATTTTTGATGAATAGTAGAATCCGAAAATTCACAATAAAAGCTAAATAATGTATTAATTGAGTCATAAATGATGATCTGCTGATGTAAGCCCACTTGGTTCGGGTTTAAATTATAAAATTACTATTCTTGGTCTTTCAAGACTCACTATTCCTTGTCTTCGGTGAAATTAATAAACTAATCAATTTTATATTAAGGAAACCCCTCTCCCCTCTACTATAAAAGCCACCTTTCACTCACTCTTTTCCTCACACCTCTCAAGATCCAAGACTTCTCTAAATTCCCCCCAAACACCGTCCCTAGCCCATCTCCCACGTCCAAACGCTACTGGTCTCAACAAAAGTCCAATCCTATCTTCCTTAAAGAGGATCTCAAGAGGAAGATTCTAGAGGTAATTTCTCTCCCTCTTCTCCTTTAATTTCCTTTCAAGTTCAAGTTCCTTTCTTGATCTCTCCCCACCTATATTCATCCAAATTGTTTTGTAACTCCATTATTATACATATAATATAATTTTATGATTCCAATGGGATATTACATCACCCCACACCCTTTCCCTCTTCCTTTTATTTTATTAAAGAGAACGTTGTTCATGAGCTGTTAATTTGTCACCTTCAAAAACGACATGCTCTCTTCTTCCATTTCTACCTTCAGATATGGTCATGAAACCACTTTTTATGGTTGAACCAGAATATTTTATATGTATTATGTTCTATTTTATGTTCTGGAAGTAACCTATGTCTATATTACTAAGTTAAAAGTTAAAACAAGTTCATTGTGATCCAAAAACCGCTCAAATTAACCCAAATAATCATCATTTAATTCTTATCTAATGATTCAACCACATGGATCTAATATAATTCATTATAAAATCATTCAAGCTCTTGTAATATCACTAATAACATGTAATTTCATTTCTGGATGTTTACCTATGTTCTACCCAAACATCAATTTAAGAATACAAGTGAACCACCCAAGGAAAACCATAAAAACTAACATCCGCGAACAATGTTTTTAAACTCTATAAGTCACCCAAAGGAACATGATATGACATAATGAATCCAGAATTAACCCTATTTATTTACACATGGTTCTGGATTTTTAATTAATGAATATAATGTCATTATACAGGACATTAAAGAGAAGGAGGCATTTGAGTACAAGGTAAGGGGAAATTCTCGCACCCAAATTTCATCCTTTGGGTTCTACCTCTTTCATTCCATTTTTTATATGGTCACTCCTTAAAGATAATTTGTTCATCTTTGTCTTTTATCTTATGGGATATACAAGTTTTATACTGAAGTTTATGTCAACCCAAGTGTTTTCCGAACGAACTCTTCTCTTAAGAACTCAGCTTTTACCTCTCATTCAAGGTTGGTGATTCTTGTATCAAGTATGTTGTTCACTCTTTCTTTTGGGAACCCAAAGTTTATGAATGTGTTCATATGAGATGAAACCCATTCCTTTTCATTGGTTAGTTATGTTCATTTATGTTATAGGTTCATTTTGGCATGCATGATAAATGGTAATTTTATGATGTGACGGGTGCGCCCGGAATTATATAGTGCAATATTAATGTTTAAATGTGACGGGTGTGCCCGGAATTATATGGAGCTCCAATGAAATGGGTAAAGTGATGAATCTCATGAGTAAATGTGAAATTATGTGTGAAAATGATTCTATCTTGGTTCACAAATATATGTGTTAGTTAACCACTAAGACATGATGTTTCATTTTTATGCATTGCCACATTTCAAGTCTTTTATTCATGCTCCTCTCATGTTCATGATCATTTTCATATGTCATGATTATGTTCACCCCATGCTATATTGTTCTTATCTATCTTTTTACTTGGCTTCTATCTCACCCCTTTTAATTTATATCCTTAGGTGTCTACATGTACTAAGGAGAGGACATGTTCCACTACGAATCTAGTGAAGAAAAAATTAAATAAATGTTTATGGTTGATGTTGTATTTGTCATGTATGGTGCTAGTTTTCCGAAGACACTAAACCTCTATATCCTATATGTGTAATACTATTATGTTGTTTATCTTTGAAATGATGTAATAGTAATTAAAGAAAATTTCGGGTCACTATAATCCACACAACCCTTTGTGAAATAAATTATTTTAATTCAAAAATATTTTACATTTAAAAATATTTAATTATCATTAAAAATAATTCATAAATTGATTCATTATCCTCATTATAATCCCCTAGATGCCCTATCATTAGTGTTCATGTGGTATATCATATTCAACACTCCAAATGTCGATCCTACGATTCAATTTATGGTCAATTCGTTGAATCTGTATTGTGAGGAATAGAAATCCTATGAGAAAAAGAATAATATTTCATAGTGGAATGGGATGAATCAGATCATCAATGATTGAATGACCTTGGATATATGTGTGGTATTTTAAAATTTATAAACATTACCCACATAGATGCATACAACATTAATGATTCTAATTTCATCATAATACTTAATAAAAATCTATATTTACTTGAAAAAAGTCAACTAATGAATGATATCCTCCAATCACACATACACACACAAAAACACACGAAAAAACACTCACATACACGTTCATAAGTATGCATCGACCTTTTTCCAACCACTATAATCAATAAAACATTTTTTCAATCTATGCAAGATATGCTCATTCCTTCCTACCAGTGTATTCCATATACATTTAGTATATTCCTTAGTTTTCCTTCGATGATTATGTTGGGAAACTCATAAAAGGAGAAGTTGATCCAATTATATATTTTTACATGGCATGAAACATTTTTCAAAACACATATAAAACAATTTGAATAAATTCTCAAAAAATCTAGTTAGGATACACCAACATAAAACCCTATATGGTAAGGGAATTATAAAAAAACACCATGAAATAACTTATATTTTCATTGAATTATATATCTTCAATTATTATCAATATTTATAAGAAACATCCCTTCTCCTAAATCATAACCATATTTCTTAAGGAGAATGAATGGAAAATATCTATATAAGTTATTACACATATTCTTGTAATTTTCCAAATATGTTCATCAATCTAGAAAACAAAAACTTATTATGATTAATCCTTTTTTACCTCACACTTCTTATGGGATTAAATGGATTATTTATCAAGAATGATATATAATTCCATTCATGAAAATCTTTATTAATCCTCTATGAATAATCAGTTAAAAACATATTGAACTGTTGGAAATAAATTCAATATATATATGATACCTTAAATATTAGACGTTTATTTTATTAAAATACAATAGACCATTATTTCAATTTTTTGATCAATTCACTATTATCTTATTTATTGACAAAAAAAATAAAAAGTCGGGCTAAGGGTTTTTTCATCACATTATCATTCTATAATGGTATATTTTCACAATTTCCATTTTTCATTGATAATGAGTATACCACATGGTTCTCTTTGTAAAGAATCATTAGCTTGTATATTATTAGTATATATGGGCTAACACATTTTAATGAACAAGTTATATAAAACCAATGATTTCATTGTTTCCTATAAAATACTTGGAATGTGATTCAATACATAGGAATTTATTATTTTTAAAATGGGGTTTTATAATAACTATATTTTAAAAAATCCACCCTATATACATCTTAGTAAACCATAAAAATAAATCTTGTACATTTCATGTAACTCTAACAATTTCTCAGGTTCATAACCAACATGACCCCTTAATATATGAATTCAATACAATCCCAACTATGGGATTTATGTGTTATTATCATACCTCAAACATAAGCCTTTCAAATATATCTTCAATTTGTAGATTTAAATAAACCATGAAATTGAAAAAATCTTTTTAATTTTTCACCCCTAAAAAGATGCATTCTTTTTAATCATTATGGATAAATATTTTTTGTTTTGATATAAGATAAAATATCAGATTTCTTATTGTATAGTGTGTACAATCCTCCACCATCTCTTTCAATTCCTTTTAAATTAGTTCCAAAAACATAAAATAATATGTAATAAATAAAGACCTTTTTATTTTGTTAAAATAAATATTCACGGTGAGAGATTCCTCTTATTTGTTCATTATTATTTTTTATAAGATTATCATGGTCTATTCATTCTTACATTCCAAAATCCTTTATATATTGTGAATATCTTCACAAGTATTTAATCTAAAAGTAGAATTTACTCTCTTTCATAAAATTGTATTTTATTTATTCAACATTTTTAGAATTTTGATGTTTTCAGTCCAAACAATGAACTCTATTTTTTATTACCAATATTTTTTGGAATACTCACATGTCTTTTGGAATTATTTTTTGGAATTTTGTTCCTTTGTTTTTCTACTGATTTTTTTTCACTTTTAAATCATATGGAACTACTCTTGTTAGTGTAATCATGATGTTATCAGTGTTGTGACCTTCTAGTACACATCTAAAATATATTTCCATTAAAAAAAATCTGATTTGCGATGGAATATTTGATTCATGATTTGTAAAAAAACATATACTTTTGAGTTTATGTCGCTAGGTCCTCACCCTAATATCCCATTTTTTGTTCCTATTACATGAAAAATAAATTTTATACTATCATGTAAATATAATGTGTTTTTACATTCCACAACACCAGTAGAACACTCTAAATTTTAATATTATAGGATGATATCAAACCTATCCGGATCTAGTTGGATAATATCCTACATTAGTATAAGATTTATTTAGTTTGTGGGGTTGCGACCTCCTTTTCATGATAACCTCTCAATTTGATAGTGATGAATGGATATCAAATTTTTTTCTCCAAATATCCTAAAATTAGTTTTTAAAAACATTATTATTATAAACAAATGATTTTACTTATTATTTTAGTCCCCTATTATCACCATCATGAGAGGTCAAGAATGTTATTTATACATAAAGTACAAATACTTCATTTGAGTTTATTATAACATATTGAACTAGAAGACATGTTGACTATTTATAGGAATGTTCATCTTCACTTTCTATTTATTTCACCTATAGAAAACCTACTTCTATCTCTAGGATGACTACCCTCAATTCATTATTCTTAATCTCTTATAAAAAAATTTCATTCAAGATAAATTAGTCTTGTTATTCAATTTATTAACATAGTTACAGAGATAGATATAACCACAAAATTCTCTTCTTGATGGTGGTAAATATACATTATAGTCTCTTCTCATTATTTTTTATAAGGGTAAATTTACTGAATGATGTCTATTACCATTATAATTCATGAAATGTGGTAATTGTTTACCATACTTTTTCACATTACACTTTTGATAACATTATTTATAACTAAAAATATCTAATTAAAACTATTATCATATAATATCATTAATAATTCTTAGATATTTTTAGGGACCAATCCTTTGATACCACTAATAGAGCCCTATCATGATTGATGAATGAGGAGGGGGTGGAGTATAATTAGTTATTATCTTTTATTAATTACTTGCTTTGTTAATTCAAACACATCATCCTATTATAGATCTATATATAGTTAATATTATATGTCAAAATCACCACATCGGTAGTAATGATAATATATAATAAAAAAAATATTTAAAATAATTGGAATTAATATCAACTCTTTTCCATGCTCGTTATTCCACCAAAAATTGATTAACCCGTATAACCTTCATCAAAATCTAAAAAGTGAATTTAGTAAAATTTTATACACCTTGGTACTCACTCATCCTATATAACCTTATTTTATATTACAACCACATACCCTTCTGAAACAGTTCGTTATACAACCCAACTATCCTTCTCCTTTTTTTCTTTCTTGAATAACTATGCACCTAAATGATGATCCTAATAAGCAATTGGTTAGAAACTCCACATATAAGTTCCTAATTATACACGTTGTTGATAATATCGTAGATAGTTCATCAAGTTATGATGATCCTCCCCCATAATCCAATATGGTCATACAAAATCATATAGAACATAATGATTTCTAATCTATTTAAAAAAATAATGATGCTATTGAAATTTTTTCCTTATCTAAATTGAAATGGATCCTCTTCAACCATTGGATAATCTAAAAAATCCCTTTTTGGGGAACCTACAATAGGAAAAAATTATGTACATGTAATATTTTATTGTTATAGTGACACAAATTTTTCATACATTATAATTATAACATTTAAAAAAACAAAAAAAGTGTTATAAATCAAGGATCAAATAGTTTATTGTCAGAGGAATATTTGGACTATACACAAAATTTACAAAATAAAACATAAAATTTATTTAATTTTTTATTTCAATATTAATAGAAGCCTTTATATACTCATCATTATATGTCTTCAACAGAGGATATATATGAAATAAATGGGTCATCTAAAATCATAGTAAAAGGAATGAAAAGAACAAGATTTTATAAAACATGGGTGTGAATAGTCATCATCGTCATAAAATTACAAGGATATGATAATGATTATAATGATAATAATAATTAGATAATTTAATGGAATGAGGAAATGCATAAAAATGAAACATCATGTGTTATTGGTCAACACCAGACATATTTGTGAACAAATCTTGCATCTTGTTAACACATATCATATGGGAATAAACAAAAAATAATCATTTTGAAAAAATATAGCAATATATTCAAACCTATAAAACATTATATCTTCAAATAAATTACATTATATAATGTATTATAGTTTTATATAGATAATTTCACAGCTATCATATCTTAACATTTTCAAAATCCTACATGCAACACATAACGTATAACTATAATTCCCACAAAATAACCCTCTTAACAAGAATGTATTTTAGTATAATTTCATAAATCCTACATTCTGGAATAAACATTGTGTTTTCCAATATAAAAAAGGAATAAAATACTTTTTATAAGAACCATAAATCTTGAGTGAAGAAGAAACAATCTCTAGATTTGTAAAAGTTCAGTTTTTTATAATGAATTCTTCTTTTGGAAACATAGTATCATTTGTCACAAAATCAGAATGAAAGATTTATGTACATGAAATTAAAAAGTACTAATGATGAAATTTTATTTCTGGAATGTTAAAAGAACATCCACACTAAAATTCAGAATGAAAGAGTAATTACACATAGAATTGAAATTGGGTTTGAGAATCCCCTTACCTTATTTCTAAATGATTTATTATATTTAATATCTTAGATACTCAAATAAGATAAATTAATTAGTAAATACAGAACCTCTTATACAGTAATTTGATTTATTATAATATAATTATGTTCTTTAATGGTGATTATGATGAGTTATAGAGTTCAATTTGGACAATGAGAGAGTGTTATTTTCTTGGTTTCCAGGATCATTTTTCTTGTATACATGTATGCCTAATTGTGTAAATTGGGGATAATTATCCAGAATTTAAATCTATGTTATTAATGAACATATATATTTTAAATTGTTCATATATATATATATATATATATATATTATTTCTATATATTATGATGCTACTGTCTCGACCCCTCCCCTAGGGCCCGTGTCGTGACTACACTAAGCCCCCTTCCACGGGCTAGGGGTGGCGACTAGCACCGAAGGTGTATTCCCTAAAACTGGGAAGGTATTGCCTTTATAAATTGTAAGAACATGAAAACAAGAACATATAAACATACAAACTCAAGAAAAATGAATAGTAAATTGAGTGAGTACAGTAAGTAAAATGGGCCAGAATACATCCCCAACTGTAAAATACAAGAAATTTAAAGAACAAGTAAATTGAAAAAACTCATGTGATCACCCACCAAGGATCCTACCTGAGGGGTAGGTACAACTCTTGAACAGTCATCTCTATGTTATGCCTCGTCCAGGGTACACCTCTGAGCTACCTCCAGTCCTTGTACTCTCGTCCTCAGTCACACTGTCCGTCATCTGCACCAAACACAACAAGGAGCGTGCATAGCCCGTGTAGGGGTGAGTATTACGATACTCCGTAGAGACAATGAGACCCTCAAGGTCTCACGAAATTCAAAAATGTTAAACCAAAAAGTACAAAATCAACTGACAACCCATCTTAGGTATATGCCCATACATATACTGGTGTTATCATGTATACCTGTCTCAGTCATGAGGAAACATAAAGTCCAACTCAAAATCCCAATGTTCAAATGTTCCACAAATGAAGGAACACGACTAAGGTAATTACCACAAAGTTACACCACATAGAATAATTCTACCAAGGTATTAACACAAATTAAAGTACCATATAGGTACGAACTCAGCTCATACAATGTATTTCTTATGTACTGAAGAAAAGATGATTATACATAACTAGTGAATAATCTTACTCTATTAAGAGGAAAACCCACGAAAGATCACTAATCATCACCAGACCCACTTAGGATCTCTAGGTGTCAACCCACACAGGATCGCTCGGTGCTGACCCACACATGATCACTTGGTGCTGACCCACAAAGGATCACTCAGTGCTGACCCACACAGGATCGCAGGTTTCTGAACATTATAGGATCGTTATATGTGGACCCACACAGGATCAATCGGGTAGTCCCGCATGGAATCCTAGAGTAGTTCCACGTGGGACACTCTATCACAAACCCACGAATGATCTCATTCTAAAGTCACAACCTGTTATTGGGGTCCCACGCTAAGCTTTATCATCTTCAAGATGGTCTGCACCTCATGCCACTAGTCGATACTCCATCTACCACAATGTTGCATGAAGAAGTATCTCAAAGGACCTCTACGTTATAGGGCTCTCAACGCAACAGACGGTGCGTCAAACGGACACCCGGTCTGTAAGTTATTAGTCTTTTAATCCTGAGGGCCCAGTTGGATTCGTGCCTGATCCAACCTGACTGTTCCCAAACATTATCCAAATCTCTAGTGGGATATACCAAAGGGACTATCTCACTCCAAGGCTTCCAGCACTTTAGATGGTTTGTCAAACAGACACTCGGTGTAAGAGTTATGGCCAAAAGAGTAGAAATGGGTCGAAGTTGGTTCGGGTCTGGTCCGCCCCTGTTGGACCGACCCGGCCTGGGCCGAAAAAGGTTGTGGAGGTTGTGCAGGGGTGCACGGTTGGCGCATGGACTGATCAAACTATGCGGACAGCCCAAAAAACCATTCACCCTTGATAGAGGGCTCCGCACGGGTGGCACACGGTTTGTTTGACTATGTGGGCAAGTTGTGTGAAGTCCCTGGGTGGGAAAGTGGCAACCACATAGTTGGCGCACGGTTTTCCAAACAGTGTGGGGTAACCGTGTGGCTACTTAAAGATTGGGTTTTTATATCCCAGGCCACTTGGGATTTCCCATTTCCCTCATTGTTCTTCCCACTCGTGGAACACAAGGGAGTTCCGGTTTTCAGAGGTTGGGGGAGCTCCTTTGCTCGTTTTGGAGGAAAATCAAAGGGGTTCTTTAGCGGGTCCAACCCAGCCCACACAGGGTGGCCCGACCTGGAACTAGGGGCCTAGCCCAAGCTAGGTGTCCCGACCTGGAGGCATGGTGGCCGCGGTGTGGTGCGGAGCCCTCAGGGTGGCACAGAGGGCTGTGGGATGGAGGGAGGGCCGTAGTTGTGTCGTCGCCTTCGTCAAAGCCAGCAGTGTGCCGACCGCTGTATTTGAGTCCCACCGGAGCCGTTCTCCAGCACCATTATCCTCCCTCTTCTATTGCGAGGAACACAACAAGAACTAAAGAAAAATGTGGAGATTTCAGGCCATGTCCATTTGGCCCGCACCCTCCACGTTAGGGAGGTATCAAGAGGCATAATAAAACATGCATGAAGAACATCAAACCCTATAAACTCCGACAATGACTTTTCCCAAACCCGCAAAAATAAATCATCTGCAGATCAACTAGTTAGAGAGTTTATCGTTGTTCTTTGTTTATATGGGAAGAACATTGAAATCAATAATCAAACTTAAATATATTCCATCCTCGAAGGTTTTTTTTGATGATTGTCTGTGGTTGAGACGGATTGGCGTTAGTCAATTCTGAGACAAGTATCCTCCAACGGTGTCAGTGAGGAGTGGAAAAAGATGATGTTAGTGGCGATGATGTTTCCTCGATCATCAGTTCCTTCATCATTGGAGATCCATCGATGCAGTCTGTAGAAAGATTCATCAAAGGAAAAGAGTTATTCGTTGGCATTCGTCGTTGGAGAATGAGTTTCTCCCTGATTCTCTGAGCCTCTCCCTTTCCCCAATTCCACAAAAAATGAAAACCCAACATAATAGAATATTTTTTGTAATTTAATATTGGAAAAAAATATGTTGGATTAATTAATTTAAGGAGAGTTGGCCTAATATATTAAAGGGTGGTGGCACCATTAAAGTGTGATGTTACCAAAGATCACAACCCTCATTAAAGAGGGAGTTCAAGAGGAATCTATCATTAAAGAAAAAGGTAGAGGTGGTCTAGTAGTCCCCACCCTCAAATTCAAATATGGAGGTTTTGTTCTTGGTGGTCCTCACCTCTATCGGATTACATGGAAGGTTTCTACAAAAATAAAAATGTTATACATTTTTATTTTATTTTATTCTTCCATGAAAAACCCAAAATCTAACTTTCACCCTCGACCTACTGCGGTCGAACTGAAGGTATCCTTAAGATAATAACAGCACTCCAAGTTCAATGATGTCCTCAGATTTCAATTCCTAGCATGGGTTCAATAGTTAGAAAAGCACACTTGTACGTTTACTGAATGTCCCAGAAATAATGTTCCGAAATTTATTCTGGTAACATCGAGCTGTGGAATCATCCACCGTCAAATTTCACAGTCTCATAAAATTACCATATATTTCAAAAAAATTACATTAAAATTCCAGGTCTTTACATTATACCCACCATAGGGATTTGCATCCCCAAAATCCAGATAACAAAACTAGGAAAACAAGTCGGGGTGTTGAGCATGAATCTGAGCCTCCTGATCGCATGTGCTCTCTAGGAGGTTCCCGTGCTTCCAGCAAATGCACACCATAGGTATCAACCACCCTTGAAAGGACCCACTCTTATAGATCCTCAATCTCAACTAGAACCTCCGAAAACATCACCCCATCATCGATGTCCAGCTCTCCATGGTTGATGACGTGGGATGGGTCATGCACGTATCTCCTCAGCAGGGAAATTTAGATGATGTCATGCACCTGGTGCAATAGAGGGGGAAGAGATAAGCGGTAAGCCACCTCGCCAACTCTTCCGAGGACCTGAAAAGGTCTGATGAAACTCATAGATAACATACCGCCTTGGCCAATTCTCCATAAACCTCATCAGGGTGAGACACGTAGAAAGACGTGGTCTCTATCCTAGAACTCTAGAGGTCTTCATCTCCTATCAGCATAACACTTCTTCCTGCTCTGTGTAGTCTTAATTTTTTCATGGATGATCTGCACTACCTCTATGCTAGCCCGTACAATCTCTGGTCCCACTAGTGATGACTCCCTTGTGTCAGTCCCGCACAAAGGTGACCTGAAAGGTCGCTCGTACAACACCTCAAAAGGTGCCATACCAAAGTTGGAGTGATAACTGTTGTTGTATTCAAACTCCATCAAAGGAAAGATATCCTCCCAGCTGCGACAAAGGTGAAAGACGCAAGCACACAACATGTCATCGAGGGTTTGAATGGTTCACTCAGTCTGACCATCCATTTGAGGATGGAAGGTGGTTCTTAAATGAAGCTGCATCCCAAAAGCCTCCTACAACCCCTTTCATTGTTGGGAAGTAAAATGGGCATCAAGATTGGAGACAATCATCAATGGTACTCCATATAGGAACAAAATATCTTTCAAATATTGTCCTCCAAATATCTCTACTGAACCCTGCTCTCTGATCGGTAGGATGTGGGCCAACTTGGTGAGTTGGTCGGTGATCACCCAAATAGAGTTATGACCAATGTATGTACATGTAAGTCCTATCACTAAGTCCATGGATTTACCATCCCACTTCCACTCTAGGGCCTCTAAAGGCTGAACCATTCCAACTGGTACCTGATGCCCCACCTTCAATTACTGACAAGTGAGGCACTGAGAGACAAAACCTACAACTGCATTCTTCATTACCGGCCACTAGTGATGGTGTCGGGGATCCTATTACATCTTCTCCACTTCTGGATGTACTGCTAGAGGGGATGTGTTGAACTCCCTCAACACTTCCTCCCGAAGTGAAACTTGTACCATGGTACGTCCTCTGAAGAGGATGACTTTCTCCCCACCTTCAGAAAATCCATATGGTGCCTGACCTATAGATATTTGAGCACATAGATTCTCACAGTTAGTGTCCCCATGTTGTGCCTCCTTGACTCGATGATAATGTGGGGGATAGAATGTAAGCGACTGAAGAAAAATTACTCCATCCCTCTCCACAACGGATATATTTAAAGCAGCCACTTGCTCTGTCACCTCACCTAGAAGTTGTATACCAGATCTCTGCTAGAGTGAATCTACTACAATGTTCCCCTTCCCATGAGTATGGACTATATTGAAGTCATAGTCCTGGAGGAACTCAAGCCAACGTCATTGTCTCCAGTTCAGGTTCTTCTAAGAGAAGATATACTTAAAACTATTGTCAACTGAGTAGACCGCAAAACACTCTCCCATCAAGTAATATCGCCACATATTCAAGGCTAAAACCAGGGCTGCAAACTCCAGGTCATGGGTAGCATAGTTCTACTCATGCTATCTAATCTCTCGAGAACAATAGGCGATCAATGATTTCTCCCACATCAGGAAAAATCCTAGTCTGGTCCCTGATGCGTCGTAGTAGACTACGTACCCTACTCCCTCCTCTAGAAGCCTCATTATGGGGCACTAGTCAGCCTCTACTTCAGTTCCAGAAAAATTAGCTAACATCTCTCCGACCACATGAAGGGTTTCTCCTTATTCATAAACACATATAATGGTGTAGAAACTTTGGTGAAATATGGCACAATCTCTTGTAGTATCTGGCCAAACCCAAGAAACTTTGTATCTCCATCACACACTTGGATGGCTCCCAAGAAAGTACGACCTCAATCTTTGCTGGATCTAATGCAACTCCAGCCTCCGATATGCCATGTCTTATAAAGTGAACCTCTCGGATCCAAAAGTGGAACTTCGAGATCTTACCATAAAGGTGGTTCTCTCAGAGTGTGTCCAGTACTACACGAAAATGATAGGCATGCTCCTCCTCAGTAGCCGAGTTGATCGGAATTTCATCGATGAAGACTACTACAAAGAAATCAAGGTATGGCTGAAAGATCTTGTTCATGAGTTCCATGAACACTACCGGAGCATTGGATACACTGATTGGCATAACCAAAAACTTGTAATGACCAGACCAACATCTTAAATTTGTCTTCTACACATCCTCGTCTCGTACTCTGAGCCGGTGATAGCCTAATCTGAGATCTATCTTCAAGAACCACCGTGATCCATTTAGCTGATCAAAGAGGTCTTCAATTCTCAGAAGTGGGTACTTGTTCTTCACGTTCACCTGGTTCAGGAGATGATAGTAAACACAAATCCCCATTCTCCCATCTTCCTTCATCGAAAACAAAATCAGGAATGCCCAAGGGGAAACACTGGGCCGATGGAATCCTATCCCCTGTAACTCCTCCAACCGTACCTACAGCTCACAAAGCTCCATTGGAGCCATCAGATAGGCTGGTGTAGATATCAGTGTCGTCTCGGGGTACATGTCAATGTAGAAGTCTTCCTCTATGCGAGGAGGTAGACCTGTAACATTATCAGGAAAAACATCCGTGTACTGGTCCACCACTACAGGATAGCTTGAACACTCCACATAAATTGCTCCGAGGGTAAGGCTAGCCAACTGATTAGTAATCGACTGCAATCTCCTCTAGGTAAGTCTATCATGTGCGGAAAAGTATCCCTTCTCACTAGTGACGGTAAACCTAGTCCCATCCATGTGGACACACCACACTTTTCACATAATATAGTAAACCTGATCATGGATAGTAAATAACATGTCCATACACAATATGACGTTGTATGGCCTCGACACTGCTACTAGAAGATCCCAACCAATTCACTCGCCTCCTAGAGTAAGCTTGCACTAACAGAGCCAGTGTGTAATAATCTAATCTTCTCCCTTAGGAGTCTCTAGCCTTATGAATTGATCCAACAGCTCCGTCGGAATCTCTGAGCTCTGAAAGATGGTAGTGGAAATAAATGAATGACTGGAACTTGTGTCTATAAGTACTAATATTAAGGTGGAGTAGATAAAAATCATACCTCGTATCATCTCAATAGTGTCGTGATCATAGGCCTCATCTTCCTAGAGCTGAGCTCACCCCTATCCTCATGCTCCCTCTGGTCAGGGTGGAACACATGGTTGTGGTGGCGGTAACAACTTGAATCATCGCCCACCGCATGCTAGACGACCAGCTCCTCTTCCATGTATACAGACTCCCTGCGGACCTCCTCAGTCTAATCTCTGTCTCTTCTTGGGTGGTCCTTAGACCATCTGCTAATCATTTTTATGGTGGTTCATACAGTCATGAGACATGTGACCCCACCCTTCGCATGCATAACATTGCCTACTCCTTGAATAACTAGCTCTCCCTCGGGTGCCATGCACAACTGACCCTGAATCCTATGGTCGTCCACCTGTAGGTCTGGTCATCTTGGAAGTCTGTCACATTTTACTACTACCAGCTATAGAAGAATCCACTACATGATGTATGGTGGTGGATCTCGCTGCAGGTGACTACTCAGTAAGAAAACTCTCCACTTAAAGGGCTCTCTCTATCACCCCGACCCCCCGCCTGCATCGGAATGCTGAGTGAGATCATCAAAGCCCGAATCTCCCACCTGAGTCCCTGCTCGAAATTCCGGGCCCTGAATAATGGGTCCCGCACCATATCAGTGGAGTAGCTTGAGAGGTCAGTGAACCTCCCTAAGTACTAAGCTATAGTCATGCTGCCCTGCTGCAGATAATGAAGCTCCTGTATGTGCACTTCGTGAAGATTCATTGGGACAAAATCTTCCCAAAACAGGCTCTCAAAGTCTTCCTAGAGAAGTGACACATCATCATGATCCTGGAGAATCATGCTCCACCATCTTCCGGCTACTTCCTATAGAAGGCTAGTGGAAATGATCACCATGAGATCAGATGGTGTCCTTATTAGTCAGAAGACTCTAACCATGGCCTCTATCTAATCCTCAACTGCATGTTGATCCATCTCTCCCTTGAACCCGTTTGGCCTCTGGCCTTAGAACTTGTGAAACACCAACAAGTAGCTTGCACCCACTACTGCTAGGACTGGTGGCATCGGTGGCCCAACAACTAATGGTATCGCTAGTGCATCTAGTAGAATAGGGCCCTACACCGAGGCCTCATCACTAGGGGGGCTATCAGTGCATACTACTCTCAGAACCTAAGATGGATGTCTGCATGGATGCATATTGAAAAAAAAAACAGGTTCTCCTTGGTCAAAAAGTTATATTTGGTGAGGTGAATCAATGATATCACAAAGAAAACTCTTCAAAAAACACACACAATCATTTTTTTCATGCACTGAGTTAGAAATCAGAATTCAGGGTCCTGGTGTATGGATTCGTATGTCATCACACCAACACTAAATTCCATAAACAAATAACCACACTCAATACACTTAACACTATTGCCCTTAAAAAAGATCAGAGTCTTATGTTTTACGGTAGAACTGACTCCTCTGATACAAATTAGTCAAGACCCATCCCCGGGGCCCATGTCGTGACTACCCCATGCACGGCTTCCATAGGATAGGGGGTGGCGACTAGCACCAAAGGCGTATTCCCTAAAACTAGGAAGGCATTTCCTTTATAACATGTAAGCACACACAACCAAGCACACAACAAGATACAAAATCAAGTAAACTAAATTGTAAACTGAGTGAGTACAGTAAGTAAAAGGGGCCAAAATACAAGCCCAACTGGAAAGTACATTGAACTGAAAGTACCACTAAACTGGAACAAATCCTGTGATCACCTGCCAAAGATACTACCTGAAAGGTAGGTATAACTCTTGAATGGTCGTCTCTACGGTACACCTCATCAAGGGTCCACATCCGAGCTGCCTCTAGTCCTGGTACTCTTGTCCTCAGTCAGCATTGTCTGTCGTCTGCACCAAACACAATGAGGTTCAGGAATAGCCTGTGCTGGGGCGAGTATAATGGTACTCATTAGGGACCATGATAACCTCACGGTCTCACAAAATACACAAATGATAAACCACAAAGTATGAAATCAGCTGACAACAAAACTTAGGTATATGCCCATACATATATACCTATGTTATCAAGTACACCCATCTCAAACATGAGGAATCATAGAGTCCAACTCAAATGCCCAATGCTCAACTATTCTCCATAGGAAAGAATGATATGAAGGTAAGTACCAGAAAAATAATTACACACAGATGAATACCACCATGGTTTTACCATAAAGGAAAGTGCAACATAGGTACAGACTCAGCTCAGACCAGGTATTTCTTAGGTACTGAAGTAGAGATTATTTGATATAACTACTAAATCATCTTACTCTGTTAAGGGGATGACCCACATATGATCTCTAATCATCATTAGACCCACATAGGATATCTAGGTACTGTCCTACATAGGATCTCTTGGTGCTAACCCACACATGATCGCTCGGTGCTGACCCACACATGATCGCTCGGTGCTGACCCACAGAGGATCACTAGGTGATGACACACACAGGATCGCTAGGTGACGACCCATACAGGATTTATCAGGTAGTCTCGCATGGAATACTAGAGCGGCTCCATGTGGGACCCTCAATCATAGTCCCACGAAAGATCTCTTTCTCAAGTCAAAGCTAGCTATAGGGTTATCGCACTAAGCTTTCTCATCTCTGGGAGGGTCTGCTTCTCATGCCACAATTCGATACTCCAATAGCCATGAAGTCCTACTAAAAGGTATTTCAAAGGGCCACCACATCATAGGGGTCTCAACACAATAGATTGTCCAAAAAAATAGATGCCCGGTCTGTTTGTTATTAGTCTTTTTGTCCTGAGGGCCCGATTGGATTCATGCTCAATCTAACCCGATTGTTACCCAACATTATCCAAATCTCTAGTGGGGTATACCAAAGGGGCCGTCTCGCTCCATGGTTTTTGGTATCGTAGATGGTTCGTCAAATAGACACTCGGTGCCTAAGTTTGGACGAAAAGAGAGGAAATGGGTTGAATCTGGTCCAGGTCTGGTCTGACCCACTCAGGCTGACCCAGACTGACATGGCCTGTGCCAATAAAAGTTATGGAGGTTGTGCTGGGGCGCGCAGTTGATGCATGGTCTGAACAAACCATGTGGCCATACCAGGAAACCGTACACCCTTGACAATGGGATTCACATGGGTGGCGCACAGTTTTTCAGACCGTGCGGGCAAACTGTGTGAAGTCCTAGGGTGAGACAGTGGTAGCCGTATGGTTGGCACACGGTTTTCGAGACCGTGCGGGGTAACCGTGTGAAAACTTAATGTTTTAGTTTTTAAGTCCCAGGCCACTCGGTATTTCCCATTTTCCCCCATTCTTCCTTCCACTCATGGCTCATGCGAGAGTTTCGGTTTTCATTGGTTGGGGGAGCTCCATAGCTGGTTTTGGAGGAAAAGCGAAGGGGTTTCTTGGTGGGTCCAGGCCGGCCCACACTGGGCAGCCCGGCCTGGCACTAGGCAGCCCAACCAACGCCGGGCGAACTAGCCTAGCAGTGGGGAAGTCGCGGTGTGCCGCAAAGGCTGTGGGGTAGCGCGAAGGGCCACGGTTGCTCTGTCGCCTTCCTCATAGCCGGCAGTGTGCTGACCACCGTATCCGAGTCCCACCGGTGCCATTCACCAGCACCGTTCTCCACTCTCTTCCATTGCGGGGAAGACAAAAAAACTCAAGAAACTTTCATAGTGTTCGGGCCATGTTCGTTTGGCCCGCACCCTCTACGTTCGAGCAGTAGCGTGCGGCTTAAAAAAACTTGCATGAAGAACATCAAACCCTACAACCTCTAGAAATGATTATTCCAAAACCCGCAAAAAGAAATCATTCGCGGATCAACTAGTTAGATAGTTGATCCATGATATTTTTTTAGAAGGGAAGAACATAGAAATCAATAATCACACCTAAATAAACCCTTACCAAGAAGGTTTGTTGAATATTTTCCGTGGTTGAGACGGATTGGCGTTAGTCAATTCCAAAACAATTCTCCTCCAACGACATCAATGAGGAGAGGAAAACGCTGAAGTTGGTGATGGCGGTGTTTCCTCTATCATCTCTTTGTTCATCATTGGAGATCCTTCGACTAGGTTTGGAGAAAGGCTCTTTGAAAGAAAATAGTTCTTCGTTTGTGATTGTTGTTGGAGAATGAGTTTCTCCACGATGCTCCAAGCCTCTTCCTTTCCCCAATTCAACCAAAAATGAAAACCCAACATAATAGAATATGTTATGTAATTTAATATTAGAACAAAATAGGTAGGCTTAATTAATTAAATGAGTGTTGGAATAATTAATTAAAGGGGGTTGTAACCATTAAGGTGCGAGGATACCAAAGGTCACCTCCTTCATTAAAGAGGGAGTTCAAGAGTCTTGTCTCAATAAAGAAGGAGTTATAGGGGTTCGAGTGGTCCCCACACTCATTTTCAAATTGGGTGGTTTTGGGCTCAGTGGTCCCCACCTCCATAACCTCACATGGAAGGTTTCAACAAAAATAAAAATGATAAACATTTTTATTGTATTTTATTCTTCCATGAAAAACCCAAAATCTAACATTCACCCTCATACGTTTACTGAACAAACCCGAAACAAAGTTCAAAAATTCATTTCGGGCACACCAGGCCTCGGAATCACGCGCAGTCAATTTTTTGCAAACTCGTAAAATTCCCATATATTTAAAAAAAATTGATGTATATTCATGGTCTTTACAGATATATTAGAATAAATGTTAATGATAATCGTTTAGATTAATTCTAGAGGATTTCAGTCACAGAGAAATTATTTTATTTTATTACATTATATTATGTATATATGTTAGTTGAAGAACATTTAAAAAGTTATAAAATAAATTTTACAATCCTTTTCAACCAATAATTTTTTTTATGACCATCCTTGACGGTGGTGAATGAAAATGAAAACTTGTCATTCGAAAAGGGAATAAATCAACACCTCATAATTTTACAATAAAAGGGGGTGGGTGAGAGGTTTGGTAATATATTATTCCATTAATGTAAAAATATTATAGTATTTTTAAGATAATAGAGTTATTATGAATCTTTGATAAATGGATATGAGTATAGAAGTAGAAAATAAATGGAATTAAAATGAAATAAAATAAAACAATGATGATTTTACCTCCAAAATTCTTATCTTTTATAACCTCCTTATAAAAATTGGATTGGTCTTTAGTTAAGACCATGAGATCATTTAGGTAGGGAATATTCTTGGGAAGTGTACTTCTTATAATTTTTAATGGTTTTAATGATTTGGATTTGTAAAGAGAAGAGGTGGCGAGGAGTGGTATTTATAGGTGAGGGGAGGTGGGTTTATTGTTATTTCATTCATTAGTTTATTACTTTGTCAGATGACTATGAATAGTTTCATATTTATTGATAAGTATATTAAATAATGAAAAAGATTTCATTATTATGGTCCTGAAATCATCCATACCTGAAAATTGACTCAATTTTTAATGTTTTTAGCTATTACGATAAATTATGGTATTTTACTATATACCAGATATTCAATAATTTTAGAAAAATCCCATAAATTCACCATAACCATTTTTAATGTGTAGTATTAAAAAATAAACTCCATTTTATGAAAATATTTTTTATACATGGTAAATTTACTTTGTATATAAAATCCTAATTTATACGAAAAATACCAATTTTAAAATTATAACCAATTTTATAACAAATTGAAAATTTAATTGAGGACCTACAAGAAAATATTACAATCATAATGAAATAAAATGTTAATTTAGGAATCTATTTTATGAAAATAAATTTTCTTTTAAATCCTTATATTAATTATAATTTTATTAACAAACATTTATATTTTTAAAAAATACCAACACTGAATTTATCAATTTTAAAACATATATTTACTTATACTATGATTTAATTATATCAAATTTTTATTTATTAGATGGATAAAATTTATTTATACTTTCATGGGTGAGTTTACATTTCTATCGGCTGAATTACTATTCTTAATGGTCCTATTACTATTCCAAGTGTCAAGTTACCATTCCATCTGGATAAGTTCCTTAATTTATTTAAATATCACTTATTTTATTATTCATTTGTGATAATGATGTAATAATTGGGATATACATTATATTTATATGTTTTATACTATGACATAATTGTATTATTTGAAAATTCCATTGATAAATGTTTTTACTGTTAAATTGTTCCACCCAAAAGAAATTTCTCCCTCAAAATTTATTTAAGAATACTAAGATGAAAACAAGTGAGGGTGCCCTTCATTTATCAATTTCTCTGGTTTCCAGGTTTCATCTTCTTACTTATGGTTTCACCATAGTACGTTGACTAGGTGAGTATTCTTGTTGTGTAGAACATTATCTCTACAGTTGATGATCTTTGCTAGTTTATTCTCGAAAGATAGATCATTTACCAACTGTACCACCTCTTGATTCAGCACATGTATGGGATTTGGTATTTACATTATCAACAGTGATACATGGAATAAATCAAGGTCTTTAGAAATGTTTGGTGGAAGTGCTAGTTGATAGGACACAGCTCTAACACAACCAAGAATATCAAATGGGTCGATGTGCCTGATACATAACCTTCACTTCTTCCAAAATCGCATGATCCTATACCATGGAGATATATGTAGGAATTACAAGTATCCAAACTCAAACTCTAGGTCTCATTAATGATTGTATTCATATATATTCTATTGAAATTGGTTTTCTTGGATGTTTTTTTGAATGGTTTTCACCTTCTCCACCATTTATTTGGCAATTTCTTGTCCTTGTAGATAACATTCACTATCATCATCCAAACATTCCAACATTCTACATATCTTCCAAAAAATGTATTGACATGGAGATATTTGGATTATATATTGAATACTATTTTTGTAAGAGAACTCGACCATAGGTAGATGTCAGTTCCATCCTCCATTGAATTCCATTGAACATGCTATCAATATTTCTTTTAGTTTCTGAATAGTCTGATCATAACGGAAATCAGTATAAGGATGACCAGCCAAAATAAACCTTAACTCAATGTTTAGAGAATGTTTGAGATTTTTATAGAACATGGAGGAGAATCATGTGTCTCGATCCGATATAATCGATAGCGGTACTCCACGCATCCTTACCAATTCTATGATGTATATAATGTCAAGTTGATACACTGGGAAGTCCTCTTGAATTTCAAAGCAAACATTGAAAGAAGATCTAAAAAAACCCATATATAATTTTTTTTCTTTTAGATATCTTCAGATGTCCGGTGACAATATCTATGATGATGTTTTCCCTTTCAAATATTTCTACAAGTTATTTTTGCATCATCCCATTTGATTTTTTTTCTATCAACCTTATCATTCCAACATCACTATCACATTGATGTATATTATTTGATCTATATGTTCATATTTCCCACCACTTTTTCTCTTGAATATCTTGATACATCTTTGTGTTCCCTAGGTGAATAATGGTGGTTGAGCTATATGAATCACTCATAAGCCCTTTCTTTTTCTCTAGATTAAATGTTACACATAATTATGAGAAAAATCATAAAAATCCTTGCTCATTAATGTTTAAATCTATGTATTTTCCCATTCGCGTGGCTTTCACCTTCTTCTGATATTCCATATCAGTTTATTGAGTAGCCATTATTTTCACCATGAGGTATGGTTGAGTACTAATTTCATAAATGATTAATTATGTTCACTCTTTAATGATTCACATGTAAATAATTTTAATGTATAGGAATATTGAGTCCTTATCAATTATCATCATTTATAACCCTTCATGACACTTTATACTTAGACTATCTCCTACTTCTTTTGTTTTTCTAGGACCATAGTGGATTGAGCAATCATAATCTTTGTTGAGGTCTAACCATCATCACTGGTGCATATTAAAATCTTTATATATGAATTTGTATTTTATGATATTATGGTAATTTTTTAATTAAAAATTATCCCCATAGAGGTAATGTCACTATATTTTCAACATAAAGATCACATATTTCAACGCTATATTATGCGTGGGGTAGTTTTTATCATTAACTTACAACTACCTTGAGGCATAAGATTTTACATTATCAATTTTCATTATTAAAGATCATTTGAACTTATCTGAAGCATCATTTTATAGCACAATGAGTTCCCCATATCCCAGAACTGTGATTACTGGAGTGGTGATACACCTCAGATTTAACTCTTTGAAGTAGACTTCACATTCATTGGTGCATACAAACTGTTCTCCCTTTTGAGTCATCATGGTTAGTGGGTTTAAAAATCATGATATTTTTTACATAAATAATTATTAGTCACAAGATAGAACAAGAAAACCAAGGTTCCCTATTACATATGGCATCCAAAAGAACTCTTTGATTGCATGTTTCTTGGAAGTGTCCATAAATATTCTATTTCTGGTGATGACATTCCACAATAATGATACCTATTTTACCAAGAATTCACATTTATTGTCCATGACATATAACATATCCCTTTACAAGTTCATTAGCACAATATTAATACTCACATCATGTTCCTCCATCTTCTTATGGTATAACATGATATCATCAATAATCAATACCAATTTTTTTTGAATGTATTCTTTAAAGACTATATTCATTAGAACCATGAATATTTGTAGAGAATTGCCGAGTCTG
The DNA here is from genome assembly GCA_963277665.1 of Viscum album. Classification (NCBI taxonomy): domain Eukaryota; kingdom Viridiplantae; phylum Streptophyta; class Magnoliopsida; order Santalales; family Viscaceae; genus Viscum; species Viscum album. The sequence goes on along the minus strand of OY728132.1, from coordinate 109,667,269 downwards.
AATGGAATCAATTTGAATTCAGAGTTTCCATAACAAATTACAAAGGTAGTTATTGAAATATCTTCTTTACTGACCTTCAATTAGTGATATCTAAACCAAAGTTCTATATTAGGGAAACAATTGGCCCCACGTTACTGAACAAACAAGTCATCTATCTATATAAGGGGATACTTTTTCATTATCATGAATGTTTTTGAGATCATAATAATCAATGAAGAGGGGAATTAATGTACCCTTTTTATAGATTAAGAGGACTAGTTTTCCCCTTGGTAAAACACTCTTCATATAAATTCCTTGTTAGGTTTCTCTTATAGATGCTTCTTCAGTTCCTCCAACTCAATGGTGTCCATTATTTGAGGTGTACATTTTTTTTATAGTTATTGGACTGAAATTTATAAGTAGGTTGATAAATACAAGAGCATTTGTATTGTAAGTTAAAAAAATATTCATTATTATTAATAAGGAAATGACAGTTTAACAATGTTAAACTAATTATAACCACAATTCCTCTTATGTATTTAGAGTGATCAGACATGGCCATTTGGTCTAATGAACAATATGTCACAATCAAGTATATTCAGATATGTATTCCACTAGCAATAATTATAATTTAATAATATTTAAAGAATAAAATGATTTAATTAGAGTATCTTCTATGTTTTGTAATCAAAATGGCTATGAAAAATCAAATTATTACGAAATAACGATTGTATCTCAAAACATATAGAATCATAATCAGTGTAATAACATATTAAAAAAGTAACACAGTGAAAAAATATTTTATTTTAATCAAATATATTAAAATAATCACAATACAAATGGAAATTTTAATATAAAAACAATTCAATTCCTATTATAGATTCAGAGGAAATTAAATACTCGTAATAAGAAAAGTAAATGAATACAATTATTTTAACCAAAATTGAAGTGCATCGAATGAATTAGGAAAAAAATACCCTATATTATATATAGAAAATATTTGTGTTACCCTTAAAAGGGTAAGATCTCAATAAAAATATTATTCTCCCTCAATATCCCCTTGATCCCTTGATACGATGATCTGATTTACTCTATCTCCCTATCCTTGGAAGCCCTTGATACAATTATTGGCTCTATCTTACATTTCCCACCATCCCTTTATGAAGAAAGTGATCAGATCGTCTAGATTTTTTTCCTTGTAATAACTTGATCATAATCATACAATTTAACATAGAAATATATTACAAACTCAAAAATATTACAAGCACAAGGAACAAGCTATTCACTCTTGTAAACCTCTGAGCTATCGCACAACAGAGAAATCATTAGAGTTTCTCTATATGAGTCTATGCCTACATTGACATTGTTTATTCAAATGAATTAGTATTTATAGGAAAGCCTTAAAATAATCATCTGGATCACCAATGACCATATTTTTTATGTGATTTTCACAAGGACCAAGAAACCTAGCACTTTAATAGTAATATTATAACAAAATGTATGACATAATTTTGATAATACATTATCAAAGTGTTATGTGTAAAATATTACGAGAATATTAAAAAGTTCTCTATATTTAGTAATTAAAAAAATAAATCCAATGGATTTACTAATATATGTCCTTGTGATTAATTTTTTGGATGTGAATCTGATTGTTACCAGTTTTAGAAAATCTAATTATAGTTATTTATGGAATTATAACAGTAATTGTAATATTAAATGTTGATTTCTTTTCTCGAATACATTAAAACTATAATAAAATATTATAAAATTATATATTTTCTATTAAAATACTTTGTACAAAAAAGATTTAGTAATTAGTTATTTAAAAAAGAGTTTGATTTTTAAAAAAATGAATGGAAATGTCAAAAAAGAACTTTTTACAAAAAATAACCCCCTTTATAGAAAACACAAACCAGAAGACATAAATAGAAAATTAATTTTCAAAACATAATTGAATTATTCTTTATAATTATGTTGTATTCTGAAATAAACAATAATACTTATATCCCCCAGAGATTATAACAGATCTGAATACTACAGTGAATATGAATAACTCTACCTTAGCATAAGATTTTCCATATGGATCATATTATATCATTTTATTTTTTTCCTCCAAAATTATTAAAGCATATGCCTCATAAGATATGATTCATTACCATTGTATAAAATTCTCCCCAGTTGTTATATTCAAAAAGGAATTGGGAAATGTCTTTGAATACCAAAAAAGGGTTAGATAAATAATCTGTATGAAATAATAATGTATATGATCATCTAAAAAAATGAATAAAAATTCATCCAAATATAAATTTTATGAAATTCAATAAAATTCAACAATGATAAAAAAGGCTTTAATTTAAATTTTGATAAAAAAGTAATATGAAAATTGTTTTAAAAAAATCAATCTTCATTTTACATTATTGATTAGGGAATTGTCTTGAGTCTCTTACAATCTTTTCTATATTCTCCAACCATTCACCACAACTCCAATAGAGACATGATTTTTCTATTAAATCTCATGAATCATCTCCTCTTAGATCCAAATTCTTTTTTTTCTTTCCCTTTACATATTTTCATAAATATTTTCTTTCAAAAGTATGTTCTGATCATCTTGAGATTTTACTATATCTAATGAAAAATCACAATGATTATTTAAGGAAATTATTTCACCACTATTCAAATTTAATTTTGAAATCTATTTAATAAGAAACTTTATTATTTCTAGTAATTCAGATATATCCTTTATCTACATCTCAAAATTACTTTTGAAAGTGTTATGATACATAACTCTGGAATGGATATCATTTTCTATATCATTGATGGAATCTCCAGTTTCATTAAAAGTATTTTTTTAACTTCTAAAAGGTATCATCATAATTCTCGAGGTCTTATTAAATTCCCTTAGACCATTTGGAAACATTATTAAGATTATTCTTGTGATATTCATCACAATCATTAAAATATTTCCAATATGATTCTAATCATATCAAAATATCTATCATGACATATAATTAATCCATATATTTATATTGGTTCTCAAAAAAACAATCAAATTTTGTTTTCATCCTTGGAAAATTAAGAGTTATCTTCTCCAAACTATTTAAATTCTGATAATTAAACTCAAGTAACTAAGAAATAATAATATTCAATGATTTAGATTCATACAAAATTGCTTGTTTTTTATTTTTGATGTCATCTTTCATTACGTTATTTATTACTTTCTTTGAATCTGAATATTTATTTCTATTAAAAAATTTCAATTTATTCTAATACAACTATTTTATTTTCATTTTATTCATCACTATTTGATGAAGAAACAACTTCTTGAATCAATAAAGACTTTTGATTCTATTTAATGATGAAATTTTCGTTACAACCTTTCAAGGTTGACAGTTGTTTCGATGATTTTTAAGATGTCCTTAATGAAATCCTATCATGTATTTTTATTCATTTTTTTCAACCTATTATTCATCTTAATTTCCTTCTTCATCTTTTCCTTCTTCTCCATTTCCTTATTCCTATTCTTATTATCATTCTCCTATATAGGAATCTATTTTGATAAAGATGTAATAATCATCATTAATTACATGACAAAATTTCTCCATATATTTAACAAAATCTTCACAATGATGAGACTCCTATATCAAAATAGTTTTTCCTGGTGAAAAAAATTCACTTTTAACAATAACTAACTGAATTTTTTTTAAAGAATAGGGTTCATTGACCATTAAAAATTATTTATTTTGAATTTACTTATCGTCACTAGGTGTTAAAATAATATTCGCAATAGATGAATCTATACCCTTCAAAAACATATCAACCAGAGATCCACTTTTTTGTTTTTCTGCATTTTCTTTTCCTTTTTCGAATTTTCTAATTCTTTTTCACCATGTATTCTCAAATAAAGATATTAGACTGGGTCATGTCATATTTGGGGATCTCCTTCTTTCCTTTAATCATTAATCATTATCCATTTGATAGTAACATATTCATTAACTTTTTTATTCTTATTTTTTTTAACCGGAGGAAGAGAATCCTATTTTAATATTTCTTATTTACTTTCATAATTGTCTTTTTTGTTTGTAGCTGTTTATGCCTCTGATGAAAAACCTAAGAAATTTTCACCAACTTTTTTTATTTCAAATAAAAAACACAATTAATTATTCTAATTGTATATTCACTAAAAAAATATTTTCTTTAACCCATTGTCACTTAATAGAAATATTGAATTTAATCACAATCTTTTCAAATTACATACTAATCATTCAAAGAAAAATTATAATCTGATGCCTAGTTTAGTTTGGATTGATATTCTTAAAAGTCAAGAGAATGAAACCAACTATATTTAACTTCCTATTATTCACATGTTAATCTAATATGATGATATCAGATGCCATTATAGCAACTCTACCAATATTTCTTAGAATGATAAATCCTGGCAGCCAAATTTCCAAAACATACTACTCCAATATTAAATAGGTAATGTTTATTACATCTTCATTTGGGGAATTAAACAATAATTAATTTCTTAATATTATTTGTTTAGAAGTTATTTTAGAATATAAAAGTCTGTAACATGATAAAAATCATCTCCCTCATCTGAAACACCAAGAAAATCGATTGCATCTTTTGGAGAAATCATATAAATTTTATCATAAATAAAAAACATATATTTTTCATAATCCCTTAAAAATTAACATAATCAATGAAATTATGATCTGAATCCATATATAATAAATCGTAATTAAGAATTTAATGTTCTATACCCAACAATTCCTATCCTTGAGATTGTATCATTTTTTTAAAGATGAGTTTTATTTCTTCAAAAGGGGATATGAAAACTATCATTTAATGGAGTACAAACCAATTATTGTAATCCTTTTTTGGACCAATCATACTTAGGATGGATACACAAGTTTCCAACTAGAAGATAATTGGATTTGGATTCTTAAACATGGAAGCGCTTCGTAGATTGAAAATAGTGATAACTAATGTGAGGCGGGAGGGGTGGAATACCATTTTTTATATGTATTTGAGTGATGTTTCAAATTCAAAATAGATCTAATGGTTGATATTCAATCTCTATTATCAAATGGTTGAGATTATATCTATGTAAATATTTTTTAAAACAATTAAATTATTGATGTTTTTGTAAAACTTTTAGCATATTGAATGAAAATGATAAATTTTATAATAAAGATTTATTTTATTGGTTGAATAAGATTAAAAAATTATTTGTAAATAATATATGAAGTTTATTATAATCACTAGAATAAAAAATGACACTAAAAATAATGGAATAGTTTTCGAAACATAAAATTAAAAAGAATACATTTCAAATTAGAATCATTGATAGGATAATTTCTCCTTATTTTTTTTAATATATTACTATAATTAATGTAAAAAAATGAAAATAATATTTTTGAAGAAAATATAATGAAGAAAAAAATAAAAAAATAATTACAATAAAATGATTGAGAAAATATAATAATGAAAATATTATTTTAAAAATCTGATTACGAAAATTTTATTAAAAAAAATATGATTTTGAAAATATTATTATGAAAATATAATTACAAAAATATTAAAATCTGATTTTTATTTAAACATGGATAAATAAAAAAAATATAAAAAATAAAATTTCAAAAATATAAGAGTTTTGTAAAAAAATTATATGTACTCCACCAATGAAAAGGAGTACCTTAATATATGAAGATTGTTTAAACAAGATGTATATACGAATGATTAATTTACATTAATAAATATTAGCATTTGTTTAATGTATTCAAATCAATCAAAGTGTAATGGGTTTTTAAAAATATCATCATGTTTTTTTTGCATTCTGGTGAATTGTAAAATGAAATCTCTTTTAAGTGTGTGATCCCTAAGAACATGATGCTTTATATCTATGTTTTTTTTCATGAGAGTGATGTTAATAGTTTTTACATAAATATATGGAACTTTTTAATCAAAAATAATTTGAGTTTTAGTAAAAATCATGCCATAATAAGTGAGTGTGTGTATTATCCACAATACCTGAGGAAAACAACTTCTAGTTGTTGCATATTTACCTTTATTAGTGGGAAGTGCTACTTAGTGCTGTTTCTTACAAGACCAAGAAACCAAAGAAAATCTTAAGAAATGACATGTTCTATATGTACTTTTTATATCCATTCTAAAACCACTAATGTAATTATAAAGAAAACCTTTCAATTCGCAATCATTTCCAAAATTATTTTCAATTTCTAATCCCATAGTTCCCTTTAAATTAAGAAAAACATAGCTTTACATATTTTCAATGGTATTATATTATATTTTACTGATACATTTAACATAAGTCCGTCTCACTAGAAATTAATTATTGTATTCTTCCTATAATTCCATTAAAACATGTATGATCAACTAGTTTCCCAGATTCATCAAGGTCATATATATTTTAGGTACTGATGGGAGTACATATATATTTATTATTTTTATATACATATGATTCAAGTAGATATTTAATAAACCATTGTTGAGATATATGTTTTCTTTCTCGTCTTTTTCAAATATGAAAACAATGAAGGAATGTTAACTCACCCATCATACTAATTTAGAACATAGATTTCATAATATTTACAAACTAAATCTATTAAATATTATTGATATAATTTGAATATAATTTCAACAACATATGTTTGAACAATGATAATGTATTTTTTTATTTATAAAATGATTTGGATTAGCAGTTCCATTAACCTAATTTTTTTTAAAAAATAATTTTAATCTATAATAGAAAGCCCCGAGGGATTTTTTAAGTGTAAATAAATATTTGGTAAATTTATAAATGCATGAAAGATATTTTTTGCTTAATAATCAGTTGTTTCTTCAATATAAACATCATCTCATACAAATCCTCTAAGGAAATAACACTTTACACCCATTTGAAAAATATTTCAATTAAAGAATGCATAAAAGGATAACAAATATGAGTTAATTCGAGTCTAGCAATTGGAGCATAGGTTTCTTCCTAATATACTTCCTTTTATTGATTAAAACGTTTAACTACAAGAATTTATTTATTTCTCATGATAATTTTATTTTCATAAAAAATATTTCTGAAAACCCATTTTACACCAGTTAATAATGTTTCTTTATATGTTTCAGCCAATTTCCATGCATTTATTTATTTGGAATTAATTTACATAATAATAAATTTCATTATTCAAATATTCATCACCTAAATCTTTATTAGGATTTTTAGGTCGAAATTGAGAAAAAAACCACACTATTAATATTCATTTCTTAAGGAACATATAATCCTAACTGGTTGATTCACATCACCAATGATTCTATCATTAGGATTATTTCAAAAAAAAAAACAGCAACCTAATTGGGTATTGTAAACCCTATTCATCAACCTAGGGTAGACATTCCTTTTGAATAAATACATAGAAAATAATTTCATGTTTATTTTTCTAATTAAAATAACCCTCTATCAATGGTTGAAAATTAGTTTTTGAAAACACATTTGAGGATGTTGGTTGAGGTTATTTAAAAAAAGGATCAGTTTAATCAAATATAACATGTACTATTTCTTCAATATAACTTTGAAAAACACTATAGTCCATTGAAGTACTGAAATAACCAAAAATATTATTTCATTGGATTTGGCTGTGAATTTATATATGTCATCTTTCGTATTCAGTATGAATTCTATTTAACCAAATACTCTAACGGGATATAAATTTTTTTTCTTCCATTCTATAACTCATAAGTTATTTAATTAATAAAATTTTGATTTAAAAAACTTTTCATGGAATAGAAAACAATTATAATAGCTTCAATTAAAAAATTATTAGCAATTAACTGTTCACTGATCATGGTTCTTGTTATTTCATGAAGAATAAGATTCCTATATTCAAAAAACAATTTTTATGAGGTGTTATTGGGACTCAGAAGTTATGTGTAATTCATTTATTACTATAAATGTTTAAAAATATGAATTATCAAATTCACTACCATGGTCACTATGTATATTTTTCAATGAAAGGTTTTTATCATTTTTCATTTTGACTAAAAAATTTCTAAAATTAAAAAAGTATTCGAATTTATTTTCTAGAAAATAGACCCATGAATATCATAGTGTAGTCATCAACTAAAAAAATTAAATAGTACTTGACTCCAATACTCCTTGTTTTTATAAGAATGAATAAAATCATGTGAACTAACCACAATTCATCAAAATTTTATAATTAACTAATAGATTAAAATTTTGACAAATGTTTCTTATGATATTTACAATGGTCTTAGACTTTTGAAGAATAAAACCTAATCTATATTAATTATTTAAAAATGATTTTCTTATTAAATTTACACATGTCTCTACAGTAACTAAATCCTATCCTTACATTTCATAACAATGATTTATCATTCATTGCATTAAGAAAAGATATGTCTAGTCTATAAAGACTTCTATGATAAGTGTATAAAAATTATCACGTCGATGGGAATAAAGAATAAATTTTTTCCATGGAATTATTTAAAACACTTTTATTATTCTTAAAATTTACAAGTTAACCTTTATAATATAATTTCATAATTATTATAAAGTTGTTATTGAGACCACTGACAAATAAAAAATTTGAAATTAAATATTTCCAAAGAATAACAGTGTTAACAATACCAACAATATCTCCTTGAGCATTATATACCAAGGTAACTTTTTCTATCTTTTATCGTGATAATATTTTAGAAGATAATTTTTTTGTATATTTATATGGCTGGAACACCCACTATCCATGTACCATGTATTATTATTGTTGTTACTTTATTCGTTTCCCTGGAAACAAAATACTCATACCTTCAAGGTACAAATGTTCTTGGGTCCGAAAATGTCTAAAATAAGGATCATAAGAATACATATATTTTTGAGAAATTGGATTTTTTAATCCTAAGGATTGAATTTTATTTAAATAATAATAATTTTCTTAGTTATCTCCAAATTTGACATTTAGTATAGAAATGGGAATTTTTAGGAATAGTGAAATTATTATTAAAAAAAGGTTTTCGATGAGTATGTAATATTCATAAACAAGTACCATGTGGATGGATTTTTTATGAAACTTATAAAAACATTCCATATGATTAATAAATTCAGATAAAATGTTCTTGGGTTATGAAATTTCGTATTTTACTTTTACAAATAAATTATTTTTCTCATAAGTATTATTTTTTAGAATTGAGTTTCTCAAAACTAGTTTTTTAACTGTCCTTTTCAAAAATTACCATTTCTAAATAAATAAAAATTATTTATTTTCTATAAATGGACATTTCAAGATCTTTTCTGTAACTCCCTGACCCCATTTACCCAAATTCGGTGCATTATTACATAACAGTAGCATGATCACAAAAGATCATGTCTTGAAAGACCGATTAGTTTAGTAGCTTTAAGAGTACTAGATACATTCATAAGGTTTACATTACATCATAAAATAGAAAACTAAAAGAAAATTGTTTCCATTGACAATGCTGAGATCCCATAGACAATCCCTATAGGTCAGTCATAATATACTTTTTCGCAATATGGGAAAAATAAAAAATAGAATGGTGTGAGCTCAGATTCTCAGTAAGGATAACAATGTAGCAGAAACTTTCTTAAATAAGAATATACACTTAATGAAATGTATAAGACTAAAAAAAATCCTTTCAAACCTAAACATCAGCATAATATCGCAAAGTTAAAATCAAAAAATTCAATTTACTTACTCACATGGATATTCAACTAGTCTAATAATCACATGAAATATCAATAGAAACTTTCATAATGATGGAATGCATAATGAGAGACTTTCATAACCACATAGTCAAGGCCCTGTGCCAAGACTACAAATAAGATTTTGTCAATGCCTTGTTCCAAGACACTAGTTTGTCTTATAAGTCCTACCGATGCATCAAGGAGATATAGCAGGCTCCACCCATCACTTACTAAGTCCAATGATGTCCTCATATGAAAAGGTTCTAACATAACATAAACAATCGTGTTAAAAATAGCATATGAAATGTCAATAATTTATCAATAAACCGTGAATGGTATAGAAATAACACATCTGCAGTAAAAAATATCACAAAACCTTCAATATAATGTGGATTTTTTGTATCATAATAAATCAACTTCAAATAATCTAAAAATCCATCAAAGGATGTTGACATGGATGAAATCAAAACCTTTTTAGTGAAATATATCTTCCTATATTCAAATAATTTAAGAGTCAAAAAATTTATAAAGAAAACATTTATCTTGTAAATATTCTTATAATATTGTATAGGAATCATCGAAGATGTTATAACAGTGGATTATAGAAACACTCGTCGTATAAGTGAAAAAAACATTGTTACCTTAATGTTGTCGAAAACATCAAAAAGTACCATGTTTGGAAAATGATAGAAAGATTCATTTATAAACATATTATAAAATTCCAACAAGGGTATAAATGAATTTAACCCATAGTTTATAAAATACTAAGAATGTTTTGAAATACATTTTTAAGAAACATTGATGTGGATGATAAAGAGGTCCCTATAGATAATTATGTATAAACAACCCCGGATAATGATAAGATTGTGAAATAAACCCTTACCTTGTACTTTTTCTTGGTTTAGGGTAGTTTAACCTCTTTTATAATGGTTAAATAATTGTTATTAAATTATAAAATAATCATATACTTTAATTTGATATCATATATGATCTTTTAACATTGCTTTGTTAATAATATCGTACTATTACCATCGTTTTGGGTGTTAACGGATTCATTTTCCATTATATTATTAATTATGTGAGTCATAATTATTATTTATGGAATGTATCTTATTAATATTTAAAAATTATATAAAGTCTTTAAAATTTATTTTTAATGATCAAATGAAAATTAGTCTTGAATGGATACGATGGGGAATGAATCTCATCGCGTTCGTAGAGACGGTAATATGTATGTACGCACGAGCGACAATATCAATATTTTGATATTAAAATAATATATAATTGGATAGTATAACATATATAGAGAATAATTAACATGTTTTATTTATTATTTAAATCAATTACCCATCATTATTATACCCATCTAGATAATAATATATTGAATAACAATTACACCACGGCGTGCAGACAATAATCTGTGTGTACCCATGTATGGTGACATGTCATTAATAGGATGGATAGAATAATGAATATGGTTTTACCATATTCATAATAACATCACAATATATGGGAGATATCGTAGTTATTATCTTATAATAGAAACAACAATGAAAGAGGAAGTCAAGAAGAAAGAAACCTGAAAGAGGTTATGAAATATTTACCTCTTTTCGGGTTCTTCCTTAGGATTTGATCAAAAAGGCTCCTTAGGTTGGCTATCTGTCTAAAGGAGGGACTCTAGGAAGAAGGGAGTATAGTTGAGAGGGTATTTGGGTAGTTTTTTTCCGATCCAAAAGGCTTTTATTGTGTGAATTAGAGAGAAGGGGGAGTTCCCTTTTATAAGAGGGGTGACAGTGACCTTAGGAAAAGCTAGATATATTATTTTATAATAAAATTATTTTCGGTTTCTAATTTCTATAAAGTGGGTTATTTGAAGTATATGGTGGTTATGGGTCTAAAAACACTCAAAGAATACGTTTTAGATAGGTTTGGGTCACTATATTAACCTTAACTTCTATATTTAAGTGTTAGTTAATTAGTTTGACATTTATCATGTCTCTTTGTATTTATATATTATATGGTTAATAAAAATAGTATATACTTCCAAAAGAAACCCAAGTGGTTAAATAATGATATACCTATCATTTTATTATTCCTTTGGCATAACCATAGATTTTTAGGAATTGAAGATCTATTAATAATATAATTTTTTTTAAAACTCTTTTATGTCAATTTTGACACTATTTGGTATTTTTTTTGATAAATTCATTATAGCATTATTACTTCGAAAAGAATTCATCTAACCAAACATATTATGTAATATTAACCTAGAAAAATAGTGGATGTCATAAAAAGTCTCAAATTACATTTATTTGGATATTTATAATATCAATTATTTTAATAATTCATCAATTAGGTAATTACTGCATCATTATTGAGTCATAAATAAATTTAATTATTTAATGTGTAAAAAATTTAAATAAAATACCATTATGTAGGAAATATATTTATTTTTCTAATGAATATTTATATTCAGATTTATCTTATGTGTAACCTTATATTAATAATTTTTTATTTGTTAAACATTGATTTTAACTCTTTTAACTCTTCTTTGAATTAAATAATAATAAATGTCCTAATCTAATCCAAGCAGACCAAGGTGGGTCATATTTTATTCCTAAGGATTTTTTTGTGTAACTATTCTTATCCAATAGAATTAGGACATGTGTTAGGGTAATAATAATATCATTTTTACCCTTTATTACCCTATTTAATTTTAACCGTGGTAAATAAAAGTTAAAAGTTACTATTCACCAAAAATTATTTTCATCTTATTGAACCACATTTTTCTTACTAATATCAACTGTGTGTCTTGGATTTCTGAAATTCCACTCACTAAAGAGGTAAAATTACGTTTTATGTGAATTTACAAATTTTCCTAGGAGGGGGGTAAAAGATGGTGAAGGTTCAATAAAATTTTTATATATCTAAAATTATTATAAACTAACACCAATGAATTACATTGAACTTATAAAGGTATTAAGTATCTATTCTGACATAAAATAAATTTAAATAAAATAACTAATTATTAAAATAAAAAATCGGTTTTAAACTAAAAGTCGCTGTTTTTCACTATTAATAAAAAACTGAAGGTTTTCAGAAAAATACTATAAATTCACCCTAGGATAATTTTGATATTACGAACCCAAAAAGGAAGTCCATTATTAGAGATAAAATTTATAAATTTTCCAAAAGTGGGTATTACAATTCATAACTGATAGTTTGATTGGTTGTGATGTGTGTTAGAACTCGAAGTTGCGTACAACACACGCTATTGTATTATTCAAAGAGAAGCATACCATGGAAGCTTCGGGTGTTACATTCTCCTCTCCATCAAATAATTTTATCCTTTAAATTTTTATAATATTACTGCATAAAAAGATTCAGGTGGTTCTTCATCATATGTTCCTCAGGTTCCCACATTTCCTCTTCCATCTTATGGATTCTTCATAAAACCTTTACCAGTTGAGTCATTCAGTTTCTCAACACTTCTTATCTAGTATCAAGAATCATGACTGGCTCTTTGCAATAAGAAATATCGCTTTCCAGTTGTAATTCTTCATAGGTTTGTACATGCGTTGGGCTAGCCATGTATTTTCTCAACTGTGATACGTGGAAGACATCGTGGACTTTGGAGAGATTTGGTGGCATTTCCAAATGATAAGCTACAGCCCCAATTCATTCTAGAATTTAGAAAGGTCCTATGTAATCGGGACTCAATTTACCTTTCTTACCAAAATGTATAACACCTTTCCATGGAGATACCTTCAAGAAAACATGATCTCCTACCCGAAATACCAAATCCTGTCATCAATTATCGTCATAGCTCTTCTGCCTACTTTGAGCTGCTTTGATGTGGGTTTGGATTTCCTTCATCTTTTCCATTGTTCCCTCCACATGTTCTGGGCCTACAAGTTTTCTTTCACCACACCATCCAAAAAAGTTAGTGTGTGAAATCTCATTCCATATAACGCTTCATATGGTGCCATCTGAATACTTGAATGGAAGATATTTGTATAGGAAAATTCTACCATAGGTAAATATTGATCCCACATACCTTGAAAGTCAAGTGAGCATGATCTGAACAGGTCTTCTATGGTTTGAATAGTTCGTTCTGATTGTCCATCAGTTTGGGGGTGGTATGTAGTGCTCAAACGAAGTTTAGTATCCATGGATTTCTGAATAATTTTCCAGAATCTTGAAGTAAAACGTGGATCATGATCAGAAACGATCAATAGGGGTACTCCATGAAGTCTCACTACTTCATTAATATGTAGTCATGCGAGACATTCAATTGGTAAATCTTCTCTTATAGCTTGAAAATGTGCTAACTTGGTAAGAAGATCAACAGTGACCCATTTTTCATCGTTCCTTCTAGGAGTCTTTGGTAGTTGCATGAAAAAGTCCATCGTAATATTATCCCATTTCCACTCAGCTATGGGAAGAGGTTGCATGACTCCTCCAGGTTGTTGCCTTCCAACATTCACTTGTTGAAAAACCATACATCTTGACACCAAATCAGTAATCTCCCTCTTCATGTTGTCTGACCAAGATTGTTCCATCAAATCTCTATACATCATAGTGCTAAAAAGGTGTATAGGGAAATTGGAACTATGAGCATCATCCAACAATTCCCTTTTTAGATCAGGTATATCTGGAGCACAAATTCTCTTCCCAAATTTCCAAATTCCATCCACATACACAAATCACTCAATTTCCCATCATTCATAGCTTTAATCTTATTTTGAAACTCTTCATCATCGGTGTGAGAACTCTTTATCCTTTCTAGTAAATATGGTTTGGGAACCATTTGAAAATGTGTTGATGATTCTCCTTACATGGTTATTCCCATATCCATCTTTACTTGATCCATGAAAATAGGATCCCTTTCAACTCTCATCTTGTTCAAAACTCCATGATACTTTCTGCTCAAAGCTTCTGCCATGTTATTTTCCTTCCCCGGGTGGTAGTGTATGGTGAAATCATAATCCCTAAGTCGTTCAAGCCATCTCACTTTTCTAATGTTGAGTTCTTTCTATGGGAAAATATACATCAAACTCTTGTGATCGACATATATCTCACATTTTTCACCATAGAGATAATGTCTCCATATCTTTAAAGAAAAGATTACAGCTGCTAACTAAAGATCATGAGTAGGATAGTTTTTCTCATGAATTTTCAGCTGTCATGATGTATAGGTAATAACCCTATCATTTTTCATAAGGACACAACCAAGTCCTTTCTTTGAAGCATCACTATAAATAACAATCCCATCATTCCCCGATGGTAGAGTCATGATAGGAGAATTAACTAAGATTCTATTCAGTTCTTCGAAACATTCTTCTCACTCCTTTGTATAAACAAATTTAACCTCTTTTTTGTGAGATTTGTTAATGGGTTTTCCAACTTGGAAAAATTCTGGAAGAAATGTCGATAATAACCAGTTAAACCAATAAAACTACATACCTCGATTATACTCATCGGTGCTAGCCATTCTTGGATTTCTCTTTTCTTAGAAGGGCCAACAGAGATTACATCCTTAGAGATAATGCATATAAGAAAAGAAATCTCTTGTAGCTAGAATTCACACTTGCTAAATATTCCATATCATTCATGTCTTATAGGAGTCTTCAAGATAATGCGCATGTGATTTTCATGGTCTTCATAAATTTTGGAGTATACCAAGATATCATCAATAAATACCACCACAAATTCATCATGATATTCCTTGAAGACTCTATTCAATAGGTCCAAAAAGACATAAGGTACATTAGTCAATCCCAAAGGAATTACTATAAACTCATAATTCTTGTACCTGGTTCGAAATGATCTTTTTGGAATGTCTTCCTTCTTCACACACAACTGATGATAATCAGATCGAAGGTCAATATTTGAAATGTATTGTGCTCCATGGAGTTGGTTGAATAAATCATCAATGCGAGGTAGGGGATACTTCTTCTTTATTGTTATCGAATTGATCTCTCTATAGTCAATGCACAATCTCATAGATCCATCTTTCTTCTTAACAAAAAGGATAGGGGCTCCCCATGGAGAAACACTAGGGAGAATAAATCCCTTATTACTCTATTCCTATAGTTTTTTCTTTTGTTCTAGTAATTCCATAGTGTCCATTCTATAATGGGTCATTGATATGGGCTTTGAACCAAGAATTAAATCAATGGAAACCTCAATTTTTCATTCTGGAGGATGTCTAGGTAAATCCTCTGGAAATACATCGACATATTCTTTCACAATAGGTACATCCTCTATTTGAATATTCTTTTCCTCACCCACAGTCATTTCATTCTCTTCCTCCAAAATAATTGAATTTAGATGAGCTACTAGGGGTGGATTTATTAAAGAATTAGGTGGTCATTATTTTTCTCTAAAGATAAGGTGTTATTTATCATCATCATCAAAAACAGTAACCTCCTTATTCGAAAAATAATTTTTTTTATCATGGTCTGAAAGCCAATACATACCGAGGATTATTTCAAATTCAATCATGGGTATGATGATGAGATTAGCAGATAATGAACATTTATATAATCTAATGGGAACTGATTTAAAAAATGTTGTAGGAATGGTACTTCCCTTAGGGGTTTGGGCTGACAACTCCCTTGTTAAATAAAATTGGAAATATCTAATTTTCTTAGGAAACTGGGAATATATGAAACAATGCAATGATCCAGAATCAAATAATGCATTGGATAAACTTTAGAAAACCATTAAATTACCTTCCACCACGTCTTTCAGAGCTTCATCCTTAGCAGTAGTGATTGCATAAGTTTGGCCTTGATCCCTTGGAATTTACTTAGGTAATTTACCCTGATGGTTAGGAAATTAATATGCATAATTCCGCCTTTCTCTACAATGGTAGCATTCAACATCGACTGCCTCTTTCTTCCCCTTGCAATCACCTGCTTAGTGGCCTTTTTCACATCACTTGTAACAGAATGTTATTCCCTTTAGGAAAGTACCAGGGTGTTTCTTCCAACATTTACCACAGGATGGATATTCAACTTTTCCCTTCTTCCCCTTATTTCCATTTCCAGAGTGTTCAGATGATCTCTTCTTCTCTTTCTTTGCTTAAAATTCATAAGACTTAGAGAATTATTTTTCTGTCTTGATAGCACAAGAGACATTATCATTATATGATGAGAAGGATTGTGAGACTAATGATCGATGGATATATGGTTTTAACCCATCAATGAAATGATCAATCTTACTTCTTGGGTTACATATATAATCTCCAGCATGCCTCGCTAACCTTGTAAAGTTGGACTCAAACTATGGAACATTCTCATCCTCCTTTTCCCTGAGACTAAGAAATTGTCTTTCCATATCCGCTCAGTGGACATGAGGAACATATTTTTCTAAAAAATCTCTTTAAAATCCCTTCATTCCATATTTTATACTTCATCATATTCCTTTGTGTTTTGAATCAATTACCACCATTGATCAGCATCTCAAGTGATGCGGTAAACTGCCGTGACAACTATTTCCCTTTCGCTACTCCCTAAGGGGTGGAATATTTTCTCTAAGAAATTTATCCATTGCTCACATACTGGTGGATTTGTACCCCCATTGAATGTTTGGGGTTTTTTCCTCATGAAGTGATCTATCACTGATCCTACACTATGCAGATGAGGCTGCTCAATACGGGTAAGTTTATTATTCAAAACATGAGTAAGTTGTCCCAGTATGATGATTAGCTAATCATCACCAGTGGCATCACCAACTCCACTATAATTATCTTGAACTAGAGGGAAATACCTACATGGATTTCATGCATTTATATAGTTTATATTCCTTCCACTAGGAACCATTTATAAAAATGGCATAAACTATATTAGTTTATTAATCGAAATGCATAATTCTAAACTTGTAAAACACTTAACATAAATTGAACAGTTTATGGATATAATTCGTAATCCTAAAATTTTTTTTAGGAAGTATATACTCATAAACCCTTCATAATGGTTTCTAAAGAAAATGAGAATGATAATAAACATATCCCCCAGGAGCATCGTATCCAAGATTGCAACAAGGCCCGTTATCGTGCACTAGTTCCCGTTCGAGTCTTCCTCGAAGCGGTGTTTTCAGGTTTTACCCATAGGTACATCTGTGCCAGATCCACCTCTACCTGCTCGTATCCAAATAGGTATGTATTTCTTGGAAGACTCACAAAATCTCTACAATACCAAAATTCTAGGAATTTCTTACATACTAATCCGCAAAGTCTATCTTATGGATATGTTCTCTAATAAAAGTTTATCTAAATCTAGTTTCCAAGGTTTGTACTTAGCTTCCTCTTCTACCAACTATAACGCCCGACCCCAGCTACCCATATTCGGTACCTTATTACATAACATTGGAACGATCACAAAAGATAAAGACTCGAACGACTGATTAGTTTAGTAGCCTTGGAAGTACTATATACATTCATAAGGTTTACATTACATCATAAAATGGAAAACTCCAACAACATTGTTTCCATAGACAACAATGAGATCCCATAGACTATCCCTGTAGAGTATTTATATTATACTTCTTCGCATCCTGGGAAAAATAAAACATAAAAAGGGGTGAGCTCAGATACTCAGTAAGGATAACCGTGTAGACGAAACATTTATAAATAAGCATAAACATTTAAGGAAATATATAAGACAATTTTTTTTTTAAACTTGAACAAAAGCATAATATATCAAAGATAAAATCAAATAATTCCATTTACTTACTCACAGGGATATTCTACTAGTCGAATAATCACATGCAATATCAATAGTAACTTTTATAATGATGGAATGCATAATTCCATACATTCATAACCACACAGTAAAGGCCTTGTTCCAAGACTAAAAATAAGATTTTGTCAAGGCCTTATGCTAAGACACTAGTTTGTCTCATGATACCTACCAATGCATCGATGAGCGATAGCGGGGTCCACCCTTCACTTACTTAGTCTAATGTAGTCCTCATATGAAATGGTTTAAACGTAACAAAAACATTCGTATTAAAACTAGAATACGGAATGTCGATACATTATCCATAAACCATGAATGGTATAAAAATCACACATACACGATCACAAATAACACGAAACCTTCAATACAATGTGGATGTTCTGTATCATAATAAATCATCTTCAAATAATCTTAAAATCCATCAAAGAATGTTGACATAGATAAAATCAAAAACATTTTTTAGAAAAACATATCTTCTTATTTTGAAATCTCTTTAGAGTCAAAAAATATATAAATAAAACATTTATTTTCAAAATAATTTTATAAGCATTTAAGGAAATCATTGACGATGTTATAACGGCAGAAAATAGCCACACTCGTCGTATAAGTTAAAAATGCATTCTTACCTTAAAGTTGTCGAAAAGGTCAAAAAGTACATTGTTTGGAAAGCGATGGAAAGATTCCTTTATATACATCTTATAAAAGGAAAAAAATGGTATAATTACTTTAACCAATAGTCTATAAAATATTAAGAATGTTCCGAAATACATTTTAAAGAAATATGGATATGGATGATAAAGAGGTCCCAGTCGATAATTACTTATAAACAACCTCGCATAATGAAGAGATTGTGAAATAAACCATTACCTTGTACTTTTCCTTTTTCGAGGATAGGTTAACCTTATGTATAATAGTTAAATTATTTTTATTAAATAATACAAGAATCATATACATTAATATGATATCATATATGATCTTTTAACATTTCTTTGTTAATAATATCTTAGTATTACCGTCGTTTTGGGTGTTAACGGATTCATTTTCCATTACATTATTTATGATGTGATTCATAATTGTTATGGATGGGATGTATATTATTCATATCCAGAATGTTATAAAGTATTTTAAAAAAAAATTAATCATCAAATGAAAATTAGTCTTGAATGGATACGATGGGGAATAAATCTCATCGCGTTCGTGGAGACCGTAATCCTTATGTACACACAAGCGACAATGTCATTATTTTGATATTAAAAAAATATATAATTTCATGGTATATCATATATACAGAATAATTATCATTTTTTATTTAATATTTACATCAATTATACATCATTATTATACCCATCCAAATAATAGTGTATTGAATAACAATTACACCACGACGTGGAGACGGTAATCCGTACGTACGCATGTATGGTGACATGTCATTCAAAGGATGGATAGAATAATGAATATGGTTGTACCATATTCATAATAACATCATAGTATATAGAAGATACTAGAGTTATAATTTTGTAATGTAAGCAACAAAGAAAGAGGAAGTGGGAGAAGAAATAAACATGAAAGATGTGATGAAATATTTACCTTTTCTTCGGGTTCTTCCTTTTTATTTGATCCAAAGGGCTCCTTAGGATGGATTTTTGACTAATGGTGGGCCTCTAGGATGATGGGAAGAATGTTGAGAGGGTATTTGGGTATGGTTTGGCCGAGCCAAATGGCTTTTATTGTGTTAATTAAAGATAAGGGGGAGTGCCCTTTTATAAGATGGGTGAGGGGTACCTTAAGAAAAGCAAGAAATATTATTTTATAATAAAATATTTTTTGGTTTGTAAAGGATCAAAGTGGATTATATAAAGGATAAGGTTAGGATTTGTTGAAAACCACTCAACCAATAGGTTTTAGGCAGCTTTGGGTCAATATATTAACCTTAACATTTATATTTTACTCTTAGTTAAATAGTTTTACATTTATCTTGTCTCTTTGTATTTTTATAATATATTGTTAATAAACACACTATATACTTCCAAAAGAACCTCAAGTGGTTAATTAATGATACAAATATCATTATATAAGTCCATTGGATGAACATTAGATTTTTAAGAATATAATATCAATTAATAATATAATATTTGTTTTAAAAACTCTTTTATGTCAATTTTGATACTATTTGGTATTTTGTTTTTGCTAAATTCATAACAGCATTATTACTTAAAAAAATTCATTTAACCAACCTTAATATGTCATATTAACGATGAAAATTAGTGTAATTCATAAAAAGACTCAAATTGCATTTATTTGTATATTTATAATATCAATTATTTTAATATTTTATTAATTGGAAAATTAATGCATCATCATTGTGTCATAAATAAATTAAATTATTTAATGTCTAAAAAATATAAATAAAATTCCATTATGTATAAAATATTTTTATCTTTATAATGAATATTTTTAGTCGAATTTATCTTATGTGTAACCATATATTAATAATGTTTTAGTTATTAAACTTTTAATTTAACTCTTTTAACTCTACTTTGAATTAAATAGTAATAAACATCCTAATCTAATCCATGTGGACCAAAGAGGTTCATATTTTATTCATAAGTTTGTTTTTGGTTTAACGATACTTATCCAATAAAATTAGGACATGTGTTACGGTAATAATGATATCATTTTTACCCTTTATTACCCTATTTACTTTTAACAATGGTAAATAAAAGTAAAATGTTTCTATTCACCAAAAATTATTTTCATTATATTGAACCTCATTTTTATTACTGATATAAATCTTGTATCTCATGTTTTTGAATTTCCACTCACAAAAATAGTTTAATTATGTTTTATGTGAATTTTCAAATTCCTTTAGGAGGTGGGTAAAAGACAGTGAAAGTTCAACAAAATTTTTATATATCTAAAATTTTTATATACTGACTCCAATTAATTAAATTGAAATTATATAGGTATTATGTATCTATATTGACCGAAAATAAATTTAAATAAAATAAATAATCATTTAAATATAAAATCAGTTTTAAACGATAACTCTGTGTTTTTTCACTACTCATCAAAAATTGAATGCTTTTAGAAAAATACAAAAAATTCACCATAGGGTACTTTCGATATTCCAAACCAAAAAATTAATTCCATTTTGAATGATAAGATTTATAAAATTTCAAAAAGTTGGTATTTCTATTCATAAGGGATAGTTTGATTTGTTATGGTGTGTGTTAGAACTTGAAGTTGCGTACAACACACGATACTGTATTATTCAAGGAAAGCGTACCATGGAAGCTTGTGGTGTTACATTTTCATAGATACGATATTTCATTTTTTAGACTATAAATTATTGAACTATCTTTTTTATGTTTTTCAGTTACCTTATCAGTTTTTTACAAACCTTATAATTTTCAATTTCTAAAATCTTTTCGATGTGAGAAATTGATTCATAATAAGGTAAAGTATTATCATCAATAACTGATCAGGATTCATCATACAAAGATATTGAATTCTTCTCTTCATGAAAATTATCAATTAAAAACATATTGGTTAATGCTTCAGATGTATATACTTGAAAATAAAACCATTATTTTAAATAGGAACTCTCTTAGGAAATCATATATTCCTCTGCTCTGGACAATCATTACCACAAAAATGGACTAAAGAATCAACTACACTAGAAATCCAAGCGTCAATTGTTTTAATAACGTTCTTGCATGTTGAATTATAGAACATATTCTTTATTTTTGTTATAATATCTATGATTTTTATATATTCTTTTCAACCTAGGGAAACATTGTCATATTTTCCCAACTACTTTTCACAAATAGAAGGAAACTCAAGAATATTTCATTTCATTTATATCCATGTCACTTTTCTTATAAATAAATTGAAAATATTTCTTTCCAAAAATATTTTTCATCATTTGAGCTAGATTATCTAAATCATTATGAGAATGTTCATAATCCCTTTAATTATTTTGAACGGTATATTTCATTTTTCAAGAATTTTTAACAATTATTTCGGAGTTTGAGATCTTATTGAATTTGAGGTTGTAGTAAAAGAAACTCCACCACTCTTTTTATTTTCTTTATCTCCATCTCTTTTTAATAATCCTTCATATTGTAATATACTTCTAAAGAGATCATTAAGATTATGATTTTTTATCTTTGATGATTCATTATTGGTTATTCTCTAATATTCCCCCTTATTGGGCATAATATTGAAAATAAATTCAATGAGGGTTTCGTCAAATCCATTTTCATACATAGCTTGTAAACTATTAAAAATTGTCATAAATCATTGCAGTACCTTTCTAACAGGTTCACCAAATGGAAATTTAAAATCATGATTACCATATTTAAGAATTTATTTTCTATTTTCAATAACTTTTGATGCAAAAATATGTGTAATCATTATTTTTTTCTATATACTATTAGTAGCTTTATAATAATAAATCTTAATATAAATGATTCTCTTCATATAACCAAATAGAGTGTTTCTCACTTGGTAATTTAATTGAATCTTTTTATTGTCATGATTTCTAAATGTAGTCACTTCCTGGTAAGGAATATTTAAATCTCTAGTTAACATAAAAAAATTATCAACTCCAATATTTATAATGAATGTATTCATTCAATCTCTCCAATACACATAATTAGCACCATAAAAAATAGTTGGTCTATTTCGATTGAGGTTATCAATTTAACCAACATTGAGTCATTCCATCTTTAAAATAAATAAAATATTCTATTCCACAATACATTTTAGCGTAGCTGGTAATTATAAACAAAATTTTTTTCAAAAATTTTTACTAACTAAAAATAGTAAAAAGAAAATGAAATTAAGAAAGTATAAAAGAAGTGGAAACCTCATCTAATACCAAATATAAGAGACGATAAAATAAAGAAATGGATTTGAAAACAATTTTTGAATCTAAATTTATATATAGATGAATAAATACAAGAGGGGTCGAATTTTATGTCTAAAAACATTCATTTATAATCTTAAAGTAATGTTAGTTTAAAAAGGTTAAAGGAATAGTATTCACAATTCATCTTATGTATTTATTGTGATCAAACTTGGACCTTGGTTCTGATGAAATATTTATTCTATCAAATTAAATTTTTATATGTGTTCCACATGTCATAAATAGAATTTAATCATATTCACATAGTAAAATGTTTTAATCAAAACAATAAGAAAGAATCATAATCAAAGTAGTTATGATAAATAAAAGTAATAAAAAATATTGATTCTATAATAAAGCATATAGAACTGTGTTTAGAGTAGTAACATTGTAAAAAATTAATGTCGTGTAAAAATATATTATATTAATTAAAATTATAATGACAAACCGAATACAAACAGAAAGATGAATTTAAAAATAATTCACTATGTATTATTGTCTTAGTATAGATAAAATACATGTATAAAAAGTAAATGAATACAATTACATTATCCTAATGATATGGGTATCCAATAATAAAGGAAAAATGTACCTTGTTTTATTCATATAATAATGTATGTGTTTCTCTTAATAGTGTAATGACCCGAAATTTTGAATAAATCTTATTTCTTAATTTTTTGTGTTATTTTATTTTTATACTCCACAAAACTGTTTCCTTTGATATCATGAGTATAATTAAAATGAGACCGTTGGGTTTTGACTGTTATTTGACCATTGGCCAATATGACCGCTGGAAACTAAACGTTTCGATTATTGTATCTAAATACAATTAATCTTGGTTAATTCATATAGAAAGAAGATTTGATGGCCTCACCCAGTAGTCTTGGACCGATCGAACCCCATCTAACAGAACTTGGGAAGAAGGTAGCACCACTGGGCTTTGCTCTGGACCAAACCCAAGCTGCACTTCATTGTGTGAAGCTAGAATGGAATCACCTTCGTGAGAAGTTCAAACTGATAGAAATTACTACTCATGAAATGTTGGATGAGGCTCCCTCATATTCTCTCACCTTAGCACACCTTACACTTAGATCCTATACTGGTGTGATAAGGGGCTATGTAAGGAGACAGTAACTGCCTTGTGTAATCCTTTGTTTTAAATAAATTTTTTGATTTCTTCTTATGATTAAGTTTATGATTTTTCAAATGTCAGGATAAATATAGTATGCATATTTTTGGTGAATTTTAGAGAAATGATATTTTAAAAATTGTTTATATAAACCTTAAATAATTAAAAATGTGTAATGATTTTCAAAAAATTGTCTTCTACAATTATGTTTAGTATGAAATTTAGATTCTAATAAGATCAACTTAATTTTTTATTAATAGTAAATTATGGATAGTGATTTTATGCTTAGGATTAGTAATGTGACCAAATGGATTTGTAATCTCACTGAAAGAAAGTATTAATATAATCTAGGCACCTTGATTAAGTAATGTGATTCAATAAAATGGATAAATAATGGTTTTATAAATTATTATTCAAGTATTAGTTTTTTCGGGTGAATAGTGTTTTTGAATTAAAAAATTAAATTAAAAATATTTAGAGAATTATTTTTATAAAATGGATTTCATTTTTGAACTCAGAGCATCGATATTATGTTAAGCTTGTTTTTGGGGATTTTTCTGAAAAAAAATGAATTTTCAGTGAATAGTGTATTTATTTAAAAATAAAATTAAAAATAATTAGAATAATATTTTTATAAAATGGAGTATATTTTTGAAATCATAGCATCGATATTTTGTTAAGGTGAAATTTTTGGATTTTTCTGAGAAAGTTGATTTTTCGATGAATAGTGAAAATACAGTTTTTAAGTTACGGGTGTTTAATGACATTATTAAATGATTTATTAAGTATTTAATCAATATGATCGACTTATGAATAGTAAGATAAGATATGAGGTGTCCCAATTGGCCAATACCGTTGGCAAATACCATGGGCAAACCAATGGTTTTTCCAAAACCACCAATGAGGTGTCCCTTGGCCATTAATGCCTTATCCCCTCATTTTCCCAATAAATACCAAGCCATCCTCTCATATATTCGACTCCCAACTCCCCCCCCCCAACGAAGCTCTGGTCTCATTACCTCCCAAGTAGTCCTCCCAAGGTTCCCCCAAGCCCTCAATGTCCCAACCATTGAGTTTTAAGAGTTACGTTTTAAGGTAAGGGATCTTACCTCTCTCTTTCTTTCCAAGCACTCTCTTTTATGTCATATCTTTTATGCTCCATGTTCTTATGTTGGAGTTTGTTATTTTATATTCATCCCACTGTAATTTTCATGTTCATATGATGATATACCCCCTCTTTCTCTCATAAATTCGTTTTAAGAATGGTTAAGTGACGTCGTTAGGCTGCCGAATTTTTAAGGGATTCTTTCACCTTTCTCCTTTTTCAAAGTTATACTTTCATGTCAAGTCTTTCAAGTTCATTTTTATTATGTTTGGATATGATATCTATATCTATAATACGGATCTTTTATGTTCATATTATGAGAGACCCTATTTGATCTCATCAATTCATTTTGTTGAATTTTAAGTGACGCCGTTAGGCTGCCGAATTTTTAAGTGATTCTTTCACCTTTCTCCCTTTTCAAAGTTCTATTTTCATGTCCAGTCATTCATGTTCCATTTTATTATGTTGGAATATGATATCTATATCTATCAAACTTATTTTTTATGTTCATATTATGAGAGACCCTATTTGATCTCATCAATTCATTTTGTTGAAGTTTAAGTTACGCCGTTAGGCTGCCGAATTTTTAAGGGATTCTTTCACCTTTCTCTATTTTCATGTCAATTTTTTCAAGTTCTTTTTCATTATGTTGTGGTATTATATCTATATCTATCATACTTATATTTTATGTTCATATGATGAGAGACCCTGTTTGATCTCTTCAATTCATTTTTTTATGTTTAAGTTACGCCTTTAGGCTGTCGAATTTTTAAGGGCTTCGTTCACCCTTTTCATTTTAAAGTTCTATTTTCTGGTCAAGTCTTTCAGGTTCTTTTTTATTATGTTTGGGAATGATATATATATCTACCATACTTATAATTTATGTTCACATGTTGAGAGACCATATTTTATCTCGTCAATCCTTTTTTGGAAGATTTAAGTGATGCCGTTAGGCTGCCAAATTCTCATAAGAGAAATCTTAAATTTTTTGTCTTCCTTCACGTTCTTCATTTCATATGGTATATCCTTCATATTTCATTAAAATGTTCTTAAATCCTTTATATTCTATTCACCTCCTATTTTATGGGTCATTTATGAATGTTCGACACATGTCCCCTCTATTTTTAATGTTTTCTAAAACCCCGAAACATAGCCGTTATGCTGCAAAATTTCCGTCTCAAAATGTCTCTCTCTTTTTCTAATGTTCTTTTATTTTATTAATTGAATAATCAAAGCTCTCTCTTCTATAGGGGTATTCAAATATATACCATGTTGTTTTATTTTATATTCAAAGATTTTCATACATGAGACCCGCTTTCCCTTTCTATGTGTTTAATGTGACATAAAGATCATGTCTTTAAAGCAGTTTTAAAACGTTATGATTATGAAATAAAACCCATTTTTTATGGTATATGGGTTGTTTATGAAATTATTGATGATGATATATGTGGATCACATGATAATAAATACATGTAAATGGTTCTCCCTGATAGCGCTCCAATGCATTGGGTAAAGACTTAATCTCTAGAGATGACTATTTTTAACGATGCCTTAGTGAATAACCTTGGTCAATTTTAATGACGCCTTGGGGATGGACCTTGGTGAAACAGAAATGATTTTCAATATTAAATATTGTATCCACATATTCAAGTTATTAAATACTTTATTTTTGTTATGATATGCCTCATGATCTCTTTCTCATGCCTTAAAGTAATTTTTCATGACATTGTTGATGTATCTCAAGTTCACATGTTCAATGTTTCCCCTTGTTTCCCTTACCGGGCCTTCTGCTCACCCTTTCTTTTGATGTATGTCCCCAGGTTATGAGATGCAGTAATGAACTTAGGATGAACATAAGGATAATCCTTTCAAGTGTTTAAGAGGAATGTTTTATTTTTTCATGTTTTAAGTTCCTGGTTTCCTTGAAACTAAACCTTAAAGATCCCCAGTTTTGTAAATTGTAATGAAAAGTTGTGTTATAAAAAGGCAGGTTACCATAGTTGGTATCAAAGTATGGTTTAGTTATTTGTGGAAATTAGGATATGAAAACGTTAGGAAGAACCCTATAGAAAAGTTTAAATATAAGAAATATTCCTGGTATTTTGGTGAGTATTGAGTAAGGGGTTGCCATTCAAATACATCCTTGTATGGATACGAGCAGGTAGAGGAGGATATGGCAAAGATGTACATAGGGGTTAAACCTGAAAACACCAATTTGAGCTAGACTCGAATAGGAACTGGTACACAACAACGGGCCCTGCTACACTTTTGGTTATGACACTCCCGGGGGATATGCTTTGGTAAATTAATAAGCTTAGTATGAACCATTATTAAAGGAACAAAGATAAGATAAAATAAAGATTCACATAAGAATATATGATCATGGATAACCTAGATTGGAACCTAGGGGATCACAAGTTATGGTATACATTCCTTCTACAAGTTTATCCTTCTATGCTTAAAGTTTCTTTTTAATGATTATTGGCTAAGTATTTAAGCCCCTAATTATAATTTCTTTTCTTAGTTAATGGCAGGAAATGGAAGAACATGTCCCAACAACCAATGTGATAGGAAAGGTGACGATTTCCCTATTAATGTGACAGAGATGATGAGAGATCAAGTTAAACATATTGTGATTATGCGAAACCAGCTATCAAAAATCACAATTAATAATTGGTACCTAGTTTAATGCCCAAATTCATCAAGGAAGAAGAAGAAAAAGTCTCAAGGATATTCATCTAATAAAGTAGATAAGGGAAAGAAGACCCAATTTCTTTTTTTTTTCAAAAAGTGTGGGAAGAGGCTCCAAGGAGAATGTCACAAAGGAGCCGGGAGATGTTTTAAGTGTAGGAAGATAGGGCATAAAGTAGCTAATTGCTTTAAAAAATGGATAATGTGAAGAATGGAGATAAAGATCAATCTAATGTACCTTATACATTTCGATGTCATAAATGTAGAGATGTTAGACATTATCCAAGTCAATGCTCTCTTGAAATAGATGAGAAGCATGATGAGCATCAACAATCTTCGAGGACAAGGGAACAATGCATGTCCTATGCTGAGATGGATCATGATGACTAAAGTACATGCAACATCTTGACAATAATTGTCTATGTCATGTTGTATTTTAGTTCGTGCTCTATGAGCATATCTTTAATGTTTTCTAAGGACATCGAGTCACTACCTAAGATGGTTTTATATCATTAAGGAAAAAATATATTGTTATGTACCACATGATGTTGTAGTGAAGCTATTATTCAAGGGTGATTAGGGGATTAAAAGATTATTATTATTTTGGAAGACATTCACTATTTTGGGAACCCTATATGATCAAGGTAAATATATTACTATGGTATTTTCTTTGAAAAGTAAATTTTGACTTATATTTTGAAGAATCGAGGAACTTAAGGAAAACTTATGGTAATTTAGGTTACTTATGGAAATCATTAACCTATCTTGGGGAAAATGTGATTAGGTTATTTCCTTTTTTTATAAGATGATAAGAGTGGTTGATGTAGTTTGGATATGAATGATAATGTTTATCTTGGAAGACTAGGTTATCAAATCCTTCTTGTATTTGGGTTTCAATCTTAGTTTGGTTTATTTTGAGTAATTTTAAGGATAGTTATTTATGGAATGGTATATGATGATCTTTGGGTAGTACCATGTAACATTGAAGATTTAAAAGTAGTTTCCCTTCCTATGGGATTCGTTCTTTTTGAAGAGTTGTTTTATCTTACCGTTTCTGTTTTTGGGATAATGTTTAAAGGTAGAAGAAATTTATAGTTAATCTTTTGTGGATTACGTGACTCTCAAGAAGATGATTCTTGTGTTTTGATGGGACCAAGTGTTTTTGAATGCTCATCGTTTGGAGAAAATATTTGTTTTGGTAGAAACATATTAGAGGATGAAACTCTACTTAGAGGTTGGTGTATTTCTGTATGTTTTTATTCTATGTAGTAAATTAATTCCTCAAAATTATGAAAGGGAAAGAAAAAAAAACGTTGTTGGTTTACGTTTCCTACTAGGTAATCAAAGAATGTTTACAAACATCATATGTTTGTGATTTTCTTGTTGTTAACTTTCTCCTAATCATGTTTTTTATCACTCTCCATCAGAACTTGACTCTTTGTTTTTTCTTCCATATCCATGTTTTCCTACATGGAATCCTAGTGTGGGTTAACTCGGGTAAACTTTGTACTTCCCTTTCTTTATTTTAAAGGAATAGTTTTAATGACCCCTTTTCCGATGTGGGACATTCAATTAAATTTCAAACCCCAATTTTAAAAATTGCAAGGACGCAATTTCTTAAGGGGGGAAGATTGTAACGACCCGAAATTTTGAATAAATATTGTTTCCTAATTTTTTGTGTTATATTATTTTTATACTCAACAAAACTGTTTCATTTGATAACATGAGTATAATTAAAATGAGACCATTTGGTTTTCACTGTTATATGACCATTGGTCAATATGACCACTGGAAACTAAATGTTTCGATTATTGTATCTAAATACAAGTAATCTTGGTTAATTAATATAGAATAAAGATTCGATGGCCTCACCCAATAGTCTTGGACTGATTGAAGCCAATCTAATAGAACTTGGGAAGGAGGTAGCTGTTGAGTCAATAAGGTTTTCCTTATGACTTTTCCATTCCTTCTTGTTTTGAAAATCACAAACACCTTATCTTTAAGGAAAATCGCTTTTGTAAGGAAAAATGCTTTCTTAAGGAAAATTGCTTTTATAAGGAAAAATGCTTTCTTAAGGAAAAACACTTTTATAAGAAAAATTTATCCTTATCATATTTTCATTAATATTTTTCTTAAGTATGAAATTCGGATTCACTTTCTCAGAATCATAAAAACATTGATATAAAAGTATTCTGTTTTTAGGATTCGGTTCTGGACAAGAACTATAAGGAAGTTTCATTCCGAATTCCGGATATGAATTCTGACTTAGTTCTATTCCAGATTCAGGTTACGAATTCTGAAGAAGAATTCTCATTACGAATTCCAATGAAGAATTCTCATTACGAATTCTAATGAAGAAATCCCATTCCGAATTCTCATTACGAATTCTGATAAAGAATTCTCATTACGAATTCTGATGACGATTTCTCATTACGAATTCTAATGATGAATTCTCATTACGATTTCTGATGACGAATTCCTATTCCGAATTCCTATTCCGAATTCTCATTCCGAATTCACCTATTAAACAGAATCTGATTATCATTGTTTTATACACTCTGAATTTATTCACTCCGAACTTTCACTCCGAAATTTCTATTCCGAACTTTTATGTTTGAGTTTAAAACGATGTCATCCATTTTGTTATAAACTAACCGTTGTCTAAGTGACACGTGTACAGGTCCCTCAGAAATTTAAGGGAAATATGACCGTTGGAGAAGGAGCCGACCTTACCTATAAATAGGAGCTCATTTGAAAGAGCTCGGTGCTGATTGCTGAAAAAGTGCTTACATGCTTTTGAAGTGATTTCTAGAGAGAGAGTCTCTTATTAACTCTCAAAAGCTTCGTGCGACTCCGAATGTTGGTGATTACATTCGAGGGCTTCCGGGGATAGGAAGACAGAGGTTCCGACTACCTTAAAGATCGAGGGCTTTCTTGCTGAGAAAGACAGAGGTTGCCGACTACCTTAAAGATCGAGGACTTCCTTGCTGAGGAAGACAGAGGTTGCCAACTACCTTGAAGTTGAGGGCTTGCGGGGATAGCAAGACAGAGACTCTGATCTTCGTATCGAGGGCTTACCCTGGTGTGGGTAAGACAGACTTGCTTGAAAGTATAAATCAAGGGACCTTTATCCAAGGTTGTTGGATACCCTTCTCTTTGGGTTAAAAGACTATTATCTTGTTACTAGTAGTTTTACTACTTGTTGTTATTCCGCTGCAATTTGTATCTTAAGGAAATTATAACTTTCTTATACTTCCTTACTTACTCTGTTTCATTTAGATTCTATACGCTTTAAGGTAGAATCTTATATTGTAACTTTTGTTAAGTTTCAATTTCCGGAACCATATTTCCGGAACCTACTTTTGGAATCTCTTTCCAAGTTTAGTTCGGTGTTAGAGGTGTTGTGAATCTACTTAGTTTAACTTTGTTAAACTTAGTCCTTTCCTTTTCTTAAGGAAACATTAGTTGCTCATAACTAACTTTAAAGGTTCCAAAGGAATTTTTAAAGTAT
The DNA here is from genome assembly GCA_963277665.1 of Viscum album. Classification (NCBI taxonomy): domain Eukaryota; kingdom Viridiplantae; phylum Streptophyta; class Magnoliopsida; order Santalales; family Viscaceae; genus Viscum; species Viscum album. Next base: position 109,635,462 of record OY728132.1, on the reverse strand, counting down.
ACAATTCACCCCCCCTCTTGTATATTGAGCATCTCATATCATATTTCGATCCTACAATTGGTATCAGAGGTTGGAAACCTCTTACTCTATACCATTCTTACATTTGGTATCAGAGCCAAGGTTACTGAAATACTTGTACTCACATACAAGTTTTTCTTGCTCATTTTTCTATTCCGAACTTTGTCATTCCGATTTATCCATTCCGAACTTTTCCCATTCCGAACATTTTGATTACGAACTTTTGCTACTAACTAGTTTGTGTGCAAAGTTATTTTTAGCATGGCAGGAATTAATGTTGGTTCGATTGACAATCTGAATCCTACAAGGCCACCTATCTTTGATGGTAATGATTATGAATACTGGAGAGATCGTATGAAGACTTTTGTTATCAATACTGGAGTAGATAACTTTGTCATGCTTACTGGTGATTATAAAATTCCTGACAAGGAAGTCAGAACCTTTACTAACCAGGAAAAGCAAGAATATCAACTCAATTATAAGGTACGCAATACTTTATTATGTTCAATGACTAGAAATATATATAGCCAAATTTCTTCTTGTGAAGCAGCTAACTGTATATGGAAGAAGCTAGAGGTTACACACTTTGGGACTTCTAAGGTCATTGAGACTAGGAGAGCTATGCTTAGAGCTGAATATCATGGCTTCAATTTTCCTTATGGAGAACCTATCTGTAAAGTTCAACAAAGATTTATGACAATTGTCAACAGTCTACAATCTATGGGAGATAAAGGTTTAGATGATGAAGCTCTTGTGGACAAGATAATTGATATTATGCCCAATGAGTGGGAATCCAAGAGAACAGCTATAGATGAGAACAGGAAGGTTACTCAAATTACTCTTGATGAATTATTTGGAACTCTTCTACAACATGAGACCAGAATGAAGAGAGATGCTGAGAACATCAAGAAGAAGAATGGAAATGGAACAGTTGCTTTTACTTCAACTTCAAATCAGATGAAAGCTAAGACTCCTGAGAGAGTAACCAGATCCAAATCTAAGAAAGTCATTTTCCAATCCGAATCTAGTGAGAGTGAAGTTTCAGAAAATGAATTAGCCAATCTTGCTCGAAGGATGAACAAGATAACTAGACAAAGAAACTTTCAATCCAAGTATAAGAAGAAGGACAGGAAAGATAAGAAAGATGGAGAAGTTACTTGTTATGAATGTAAAAGGGCTGGACATATTAGACCTGATTGTCCTATGCTCAGAAAGAAAGAAAGGAAGGAAAGACATTCAGAAAAGAACAGGAAGAAGTATTACAAAGCCAAAGCTAAGAAAGTTCTGAAAGCTAATGACACCTGGAGTGCCAGTGGTGGTGACTCTTCAGATGAATCTTCTGAATATGAATCTTCAGGACAGAAGAATCTTGGTCTTATAGCCAGATTACCCATTGAAAATCATTGTCTTATGGCTAAGGTACGAAATGCTGAATCATTGACCAATGTTTCTTTAAATCCTAATGATAGTACGTATTATAACTCTTCTGATGAAGAATCATCTTCTGATGAGGAAAATACTTTACCTACTTATGAAGAAGTCTCTAGGTTTGCTGAACTTCTTGAGATTGAGAATTCCAAACTCAACAAGAAACTTGATAAGGAAAATTCTAGGAATTCTATTCTTACTAAAGAGATATCAGATCTTTCTAAAGATCTTGATGAGAAAAATGCTGATTTTGAAAATATTTCAAAAAATCTTGAGGATGTAAGTTCTGAGAAGAACAAACTTTCTAAAGAATTAGAAAAAGTAATTTCTAATAAAAATGTTTTCGAGCCTAACTCTAGTTCAAAAACTAATGATTTTGAGGATAAAAACTTGGTTGTAAAACTCAAGTCCGAAATTTTTTCCTTAAAGAAGTGTTTATCAAACTTTACCCATGGTAAGGAAAATTTTGATAAGATGTATTCTCAAATACGGCCTTTAAGAAATAAATCCGGATTTGGTTATACCCAAGCAAAACCTGTTTTCAGCAACAATTATTTTGTTCCTCAAAGTGCCCCATTTTGTACTAAGTGTCAATGTGGTGGTCACTGGGCAAGAAATTGTTCCTTAAACAAAACCCAATCCTTAGGTTTTCATAAAGCTTATTTTTCTAAGAAAATGTGGGTACCAAAAATTTTATTTTCCGGAAATCTCGGATCCAAACAAGTTTGGATTCCGAAAGTCTAACTTTGTTCTTAATTTCAGGAAAATAAAGAAAGTTCCAGCAACAATATTTGGTACATGGATAGTGGATGTTCCCGGCATATGACTGGTAACAAAAGTTTTTTTGAAAAGATTATCAAAACGAAAGGAGGAAAGGTAACTTTCGGAGACAATGATAAGGGAGAGATTGTTGGTATTGGTAATATTGTTCTTTTAGGTAAAACTTTGATTTCAAATGTTCTTTTTGTTAAAGGTCTTAAGCACAACCTCATTAGCATAAGTCAGTTATGTGATGAAGGTTACCTTGTGAATTTTAGGAATGATAAATTCTTAGTTCACAATTCCAAGGAAGAATTTATTCTCTCAGCCAATAGGAAAGAGAATGTTTACACCTTAAACTTAGAAGACCTAAGAAGCCAAGATTTACCTTGTCTAAGTGCAATGGAAGATCATTCTTGGTTATGGCATAGAACATTAGGACACTGTAATCTTAGAAACCTATGTAAACTCTCTAAGAAGAAACTTGTTAAGGATCTACCGGAGCTTAGATTTGATTCTTCTAAAGTTTGTGATCCTTGTCAATATGGCAAGCAACATAAATCTAGTTTTAAGTCAATCGGTGAAGTCTCAACAACCGATGCATTACAGTTGGTGCATATGGATCTTTTTGGTCCAACACAAACTGGAAGCATTGGAGGCAAATACTATGTGTTTGTTCTTGTTGATGATTACACTAGATTTACTTGGGTCTATTTTCTAGAAAGGAAATCTGAAGTTTTTTCTTATTTCAAATGTTTTAGAGCCCAAGTTAAAAATGAGAAAAACCTTCCATTGAAAACTATTCATAGTGATCATGGAGGAGAATTTCAAAATTCTGATTTTGAAACTTTTTGTAGTAAGAAAGGTATTACTCACAACTTTTCAGCACCTAGAACTCCTCAACAGAATGGTTTAGTTGAAAGAAGAAATAGAATTCTTCAAGAGATAACTAGAACCATGTTGAGTGAATATTCTATTGCTAGACATTTCTGGGATGAAGCTGTAAGTACTGCTTGTTATACTATAAATCGAGTTTTGATTAGACCTTTTCTTAATAAAACTCCTTATGAGTTATGGAATGGTAGAAAACCAAGACTTTCCTACTTCAAGGTTTTTGGTTGCAAAGTATTCATTTTGAATACTAATGATAACTTAAATAAATTCTCACCAAAATCTGATGAAGGAATTTTCTTAGGTTATTCCACAACCTCTAAGGCATATAGAGTTTTTAATAAAAATACTTGTACTGTTGAGGAAACAGTACATGTAAAATTTGATGAGTCAGACCCTTTTGTTTTTAAAACCTCCCAACCTACATCCTCGGATGTGTTTTCAAAAACTGATTATCAACCTTTGATAGAAGAACCTTCTGATAAGGAAATTGTTCTAGAAGATACTTCTGAAACATTTACCCGAGAAGACTTTCTACCTTATGTTGATGAACAGGTTTTACAAAACCCAAATCAGGTGTTTCTTAAGAATCATCCCAGTGATAGTATCATTGGTGATGTAAATCAACCTGTAAGGACTAGAAGTTCCTTAAGAAATGAAGTAGAACATCTAGCATTTCTTTCCCAATTAGAGCCTAAAAGCACTGATGAAGCTTTAGGTGATGATGATTGGATCAAAGCAATGCAAGATGAACTAAATGAATTCGAAAGGAATAAAGTCTGGACCTTGGTTGAAAGACCTAAGGAAACTTCTGTTATTGGAGTAAAATGGGTTTTCAGAAATAAATGTGATGAAAATGGAGTCATTGTTAGAAATAAAGCTAGACTTGTTGCTAAAGGCTATAATCAGCAAGAAGGAATAGACTATGAAGAAACCTATGCTCCAGTAGCTAGACTTGAATCTATCCGTATTCTACTTGCCTTTGCAGCATTCTTTAATTTAAAACTATTTCAAATGGATGTGAAATGTGCTTTTCTTAACGGTTATGTTCAAGAGGAAGTTTTTGTTGAACAACCTCCTGGCTTTGAAGATACAAAACATCCTGATCATGTTTTTAGACTTACCAAAGCTTTGTATGGCCTTAAACAAGCCCCACGAGCATGGTATGATAGACTTACTGGATTTTTGCTTCAAAATAACTATGTTAAGGGAAATGCAGATCCAACCCTTTTTATAAAGAAAGATAAGAAAAATGTTTTGATTGTTCAAATTTATGTTGATGACATTATATTTGGTTCAACTCAGCAATCTTTGACTGACTCTTTTGCTAGTCTAATGAAATCTGAGTTTGAAATGAGTATGATGGGTGAGTTAACATTTTTCCTTGGTTTTCAAATTTCTCAAAAACCAGAAAGAACCTACATATCCCAACATAAGTATATTAAAGATCTTCTTAAAAAGTATGGTTATGACAACACTAAGAGTATAAGTACTCCCATTGGTACCACAAACTCTTTAGATCTTGATGAAGCTGGGAAACCAGTAGATCAAACATCTTTTAGAGGTATGATTGGAAGTCTACTTTACTTAACAGCTAGTCGACCAGACTTAATGTTTTCTGTATGCTTATGTGCAAGATATCAATCCAATCCTAAGGAATCTCACTTAAAGGCAGTAAAAAGAATTTTTCGCTACCTTAAGGGAACCATGGATCTAGGATTATTTTATACTTCTGGAAATGATTTTGTTCTAAAAAGCTTTTCTGATGCTGACTTTGGTGGATGTAGAATGGATAGGAAAAGTACATCCGGAACTTGTCATTTCTTAGGAGATTCATTAGTTTCTTGGTCATGCAAGAAGCAACATTCTGTTGCACTCTCCACTGCTGAAGCTGAATATGTAGCAGCTGGAAATTGTTGTGCACAAGTGTTGTGGATGCAACACACACTCACAGACTATGGCTTGAGTTTTACTAAAACTCAAATTTTGTGTGATAACACAAGTGCCATTGCCCTAAGTAAAAACCCTGCACATCACTCCCGTCCAAAACACATAGATATTAGGCATCACTTTCTTAGGGATCACACACTTAAAGGAGATATTATTCTTCAGTTTATCAGAACGCAAGAACAACTTGCTGATATTTTCACAAAATCTTTACCTTCTGATAGATTTGAATATATTAAACAGAAGTTAGGAATGATAACTATAAGGTAATCTTCCTCAATTAACTTTCTGTTGAAAAATCTCCTTACAGTAATAAACTCCTTTTCATAGGGGGAGTACATTTGTTTGTTTATTTAACAAAGTTTTTCAAAATTTTGTTTTCAAACTTTTCAGAACGAAAATTTCCGGAATGGAATTTCCGGAACAACAATTTTCCAGAAAGGATATTTTCGCACAGAATACTTCTGGAATGGAAGTATTCGTATTGAAAATTTCCGGAATGGAAAACTTTCGTACTGGTATTTTCATAACGGAACTTTCGTACTGAGTCTTTCGTATTGACTTTTCGTGTTTACCTTTTCATATTAAGTCTTTCGTATTGACTTTTTCGTATTGACTTTTTCGTATTGACTTTTTTGTATTAAAGTTTTCGTATTTAGTTTTTCGTATTGAATTTTTCGTAGTCGTCTTTATATTACCCATTACGAATAACTTTCCTAAGCTAATCCGAAAGGTATGATTTCCTTACTGAAGTTTTTGTAATCATATTTTACTTGCTGGCAATTTCTTATAGTTTGTTTTCGGTTTTTGGATTTCTTAATTCTTTACTTTAATAAAACCTCAAAAAGATCGGAATCAAGCTTTCAACCGTTAGATCTGATCTCAGATCGTTCTAAACCGTTAGATCAACCGTGGAAGTCGAACTGTCATCCCAATGCCTATATAAAGGGGATCCTATTTTCTCGTCCCACATCGATTTCAAGATTTTGCGTGCTGAAGCTCTGACTCTCTGATTTAAGGCCATTCCGAACTTCAGTCTTCTCAGTTCCGAACTTCTCAGAGACTTCAGATCCGAATGTCTGCAGAGTTAGCTTCTCAAGAAATGTCTTCAACTAAGCCCATTTCACAGTGGTTAGTCTACAGAGAACGGTTAGTTCATCCGAATTTCTTCAGCAACTATGATTCTATCATTTCGAAGAATATCAAGTTAAATGGATGGGAGGATGTTGCGATATCAAAAACTGGCAACCAAGATGAAGTCTACTCAGATTTGCTTGTCGAGTTTTATGAGACAGTTGCTTTCTTCGTGGAAGATAATAGAGAGAAGTTTTCCTTCAAATCGTATGGAAAGACATATAAGCTATCTTACACCAAGGCTGCAAGCTTGGTAGGGCTGAGTTATGAAGGGGAAGCTGAGTTTATCTCGCACGTTCTTCCAGACTCCTTGGGTAGTTTCAACAAGGAGAAAGCCTTAGAAATTCTCGGATTGGATGATGATAAGGCTCCGAAAATTGCAACCCTATCTACAAACTTCCGGATTCTGGAATTATGGGTGCAAGGGCTTATCGTACCGAGAAAAGGAGACAAGGACAGCTTGAAGAAGAGTGAGATATACATCTTGGATTTTCTGATAAATCTAAGAAAGTTCAACCTAATGAAGCATATTCTTCTCAACATTGATAATTTGAAGAAGGGGAATCTGAAGTCTCTGATAGTGAGAACAGATCTCCGGAACAGGTTTCAATTCCGGAAAAACAAAAGGGAAAGCAAATTCTTGCTGATACCCCGAGTTCAGAAAAAAGTTTGAGGAAGGAAGCTGGTAGCTCTTCTAAGAGGAAGTTGGAGCTTATCGAGGAAGAAAATTCTCCTAGCAAGATTTCTGATTCGGAGTCATCATCGTTGGGGCACGATTTTGTTGTTCAGTCCTTGAAGAAGTTGGTGGGAACCATTCCAACCTTCTCCAGTATTGACTCTCGGTGCCAGATGCTCCAACATACAATGAAATTAACTTTCTGTTGAAAAATCTCCTTACAGTAATAAACTCCTTTTCATAGGGGGAGTACATTTGTTTGTTTATTTAACAATGTTTTTCAAAATTTTGTTTTCAAACTTTTCGGAACGAAAATTTCCGGAATGGAATTTCCTGAACAACAATTTTCCAGAAAGGATATTTTCGCACAGAATACTTCTGGAATGGAAGTATTCGTATTGAAAATTTCCGGAATGGAAAACTTTCGTACTGGTATTTTCATAACGGAACTTTCGTACTGAGTCTTTCGTATTGACTTTTCGTGTTTACCTTTTCGTATTAAGTCTTTCGTATTGACTTTTTCGTATTGACTTTTTCGTATTGACTTTTTCGTATTAAAGTTTTCGTATTTAGTTTTTCGTATTGAATTTTTCATAGTCGTCTTTATATTACCCATTACGAATAACTTTCCTAAGCTAATCCGAAAGGTATGATTTCCTTACTGAAGTTTTCGTAATCATATTTTACTTGCTGGCAATTTCTTATAGTTTGTTTTCGGTTTTTGGATTTCTTAATTCTTTACTTTAATAAAACCTAAAAAATATCGGAATCAAGCTTTCAACCGTTAGATCTGATCTCAGATCGTTCTAAACCGTTAGATCAACCGTGGAAGTCGAACCGTCATCCCAATGCCTATATAAAGGGGATCCTATTTTCTCGTCCCACATCGATTTCAAGCTTTTGCGTGCTGAAGCTCTGACTCTCTGATTTAAGGCCATTCCGAACTTCAGTCTTCTCAGTTCCGAACTTCTCAGAGACTTCAGATCCGAATGTCCGCAGAGTTAGCTTCTCAAGAAATGTCTTCAACTAATCCCATTTCACAGTGGTTAGTCTACAGAGAACGGTTAGTTCATCCGAATTTCTTCAGCAACTATGATTCTATCATTTCGAAGAATATCAAGTTAAATGGCTGGGAGGATGTTGCGATATCAAAAACTGGCAACCAAGATGAAGTCTACTCAGATTTGCTTGTCGAGTTTTATGAGACAGTTGCTTTCTTCGTGGAAGATAATAGAGAGAAGTTTTCCTTCAAATCGTATGGAAAGACATATAAGCTATCTTACACCAAGGCTGCAAGCTTGGTAGGGCTGAGTTATGAAGGGGAAGCTGAGTTTATCTCGCACGTTCTTCCAGACTCCTTGGGTAGTTTCAACAAGAAGAAAGCCTTAGAAATTCTCGGATTGGATGATGATAAGGCTCCGAAAATTGCAACCCTATCTACAAACTTCCGGATTCTGGAATTATGGGTGCAAGGGCTTATCGTACCGAGAAAAGGAGACAAGGATAGCTTGAAGAAGAGTGAGATATACATCTTGGATTTTCTGATAAATCTAAGAAAGTTCAACCTAATGAAGCATATTCTTCTCAACATTGATAATTTGAAGAAGGGGAATCTGAAGTCTCTGATAGTGAGAACAGATCTCCGGAACAGGTTTCAATTCCGGAAAAACAAAAGGGAAAGCAAATTCTTGCTAATACCCCGAGTTCAGAAAAAAGTTTGAGGAAGGAAGCTGGTAGCTCTTCTAAGAGGAAGTTGGAGCTTATCGAGGAAGAAAATTCTCCTAGCAGGATTTCTGATTCGGAGTCATCATCGTTGGGGCACGATTTTGTTGTTCAGTTCTTGAAGAAGTTGGTGGGAACCATTCCAACCTTCTCCAGTATTGACTCTCGGTGCCAGATGCTCCAACATACAATGAATCAGAAAACCGACTCCGTATCCATGGTTATGGATAAATGTGTTGAGATAGAAGCCCAGTTCAAAAAAATTTTATTGGTTACGAAGCCCATAAAAGATCGTGCAAAAGGATGACTAGCTGGTCGAAGAAGAATGTGGAAGAGATGAGGTTGCTGGATGAGTTTCAGGAGAATGTTAAGGATGCATTTCAAACCGAGGACAAGAAGTTTCATGAGATGAATGCATCATTCGATGAGAAATTGGCAGAGGAAAAGAACATTCGGAGTCAGGAAGTAAGAGATCTGAATGGAAAGCTCAACTCTGTTAATCAAAGTTGGAAATTTGAAAGGGATCATCGGATCAATTTTCTAGAAAGGATAAAGTCTCAGGAAGAGAAAATGGAAGCTCAGGAAGAAAAGTTGAAGGCTCAGGAAGAAATCATTGAAGCTCAGTCAGCAAGAATAGTTGCCTTAGAAAAGCAAGCGGAGGAAGATCATAAAGACCTCAAGAAGATCAAGACAATTCTCAAGGGGCTCATGTCAAAGGAGAAAGATCCGAAATGACTAATCCGATCTTTTTGTTGTAATCTGTTTTTGTTGCTAACATTTCAAATATAATGAAAATTGTGCTTGTTGTTTCTATTGCTGTCGTTACTAATCTTTTCAGGTACTTTGTTATTTTGTTTCCATTCCCTCCAATTCTTTTTGAAAATCACAAAGGGGGAGAAGGAAAAGATCCTTAAGAAAAAGAGGAAATCTTATAAGTGCTTATCAAAGGGGGAGAAAGAAAAATACCAAAGGAGATAGAACTCTAATAAGAGTTTGTTTAAGGGGGAGTTTTTCTTAAAGAAACATCACTCCGGAAATATGAATACGATCCTTAGAGACTCAAAGCCTAAGGGGGAGTTAGTCGTATTCATCTATATTCTTAAAACCAAGGGAGATAAGCTTTAATATGTTTCTTTCTTCTTAGAATAACTTTTTCGTAAGGATGTTTGTGCTTTCCAAAAAGGGGGAGATTGTTGAGTCAATAAGGTTTTCCTTATGACTTTTCCATTCCTTCTTGTTTTGAAAATCACAAACACCTTATCTTTAAGGAAAATCGCTTTTGTAAGGAAAAATGCTTTCTTAAGGAAAATTGCTTTTATAAGGAAAAATGCTTTCTTAAGGAAAAACGCTTTTATAAGAAAAATTTATCCTTATCATATTTTCATTAATATTTTTCTTAAGTATGAAATTCGGATTCACTTTCTCGGAATCATAAAAACTTTGATATAAAAGTATTCTGTTTTTAGGATTCGGTTCTGGACAAGAACTATAAGGAAGTTTCATTCCGAATTCCGGATATGAATTCTGACTTAGTTCTATTCCAGATTCAGGTTACGAATTCTGAAGAAGAATTCTCATTACGAATTCCAATGAAGAATTCTCATTACGAATTCTAATGAAGAAATCCCATTCCGAATTCTCATTACGAATTCTGATAAAGAATTCTCATTACGAATTCTGATGACGATTTCTCATTACGAATTCTAATGACGAATTCTCATTACGATTTCTGATGAAGAATTCCTATTCCGAATTCCTATTCCGAATTCTCATTCCGAATTCACCTATTAAACAGAATCTGATTATCATTGTTTTATACACTCTGAATTTATTCACTCCGAACTTTCACTCCGAAATTTCTATTCCGAACTTTTATGTTTGAGTTTAAAACGATGTCGTCCATTTTGTTATAAACTAACCGTTGTCTAAGTGACACGTGTACAGGTCCCTCCGAACTTTAAGGGAAATATGACCGTTGGAGAAGGAGCCGACCTTACCTATAAATAGGAGCTCATTTGAAAGAGCTCGGTGCTGATTGCTGAAAAAGTGCTTACATGCTGTTGAAGTGATTTCTAGAGAGAGAGTCTCTTATTAACTCTCAAAAGCTTCGTGCGACTCCGAATGTTGGTGATTACATTCGAGGGCTTCCGGGGATAGGAAGACAGAGGTGCCGACTACCTTAAAGATCGAGGGCTTTCTTGCTGAGAAAGACAGAGGTTGCCGACTACCTTAAAGATCGAGGACTTCCTTGCTGAGGAAGACAGAGGTTTCCAACTACCTTGAAGTTGAGGGCTTGTGGGGATAGCAAGACAGAGACTCCGATCTTCGTATCGAGGGCTTACCCTGGTGTGGGTAAGACAGACTTGCTTGAAAGTATAAATCAAGGGACCTTTATCCAAGGTTGTTGGATACCCTTCTCTTTGGGTTAAAAGACTATTATCTTGTTACTAGTAGTTTTACTACTTGTTGTTATTCCGCTGCAATTTGTATCTTAAGGAAATTATAACTTTCTTATACTTCCTTACTTACTCTGTTTCATTTAGATTCTATACGCTTTAAGGTAGAATCTTATATTGTAACTTTTGTTAAGTTTCAATTTCCGGAACCATATTTCCGGAACCTACTTTTGGAATCTCTTTCCAAGTTTAGTTCGGTGTTAGAGGTGTTGTGAATCTACTTAGTTTAACTTTGTTAAACTTAGTCCTTTCCTTTTCTTAAGGAAACATTAGTTGCTCATAACTAACTTTAAAGGTTCCAAAGGAATTTTTAAAGTATACAATTCACCCCCCCTCTTGTATATTGAGCATCTCATATCATATTTCGATCCTACAGTAGCACCATTGGGATTTTCTCTGCACCAAAACCAAGCCGAACTTCATTGTGTGAAGCTAGAACGAAATCACCTTCGTGAGAAGTTCAAATTGATAGAAATTACTACTCGTGCGATGTTGGCCGAGCCTCCCTCATATTCTCTCACCTTAGCACACCTTACACTTAAGTCTTATGCTGGTGGGATAAGGGGCTATGTAAGGAGACTGTAACTGCCTTGTGTAATCCTTTGTTTTAAATAAAAATTTTGATTTCTTCTTATGATTAAGTTTATGATTTTTCAAATGTCCGGATAAATATCGTATACATATTTTTGGTGAATTTCAGAGAATGGATATTTTAATAAATGTTTATGTAAACCTTAAATAATTAAAAATCTGTAATGATTTTCAAAAAATGGTCTTCTACAATTATGTTCAGTACGAAATTTAGAGTCTAATAAATCAACATAATTTTTGATGAATAGTAAATTAGGAATAGTGATTTTATGCTTAGGATTAGTAATGTGACCAAATGGATTAGTAATCTCACTTAAAGAAAGTATTAATATAATCTAGGCACCTTGATTAAGTAATGCGATTCAATAAAATGGATAAATAGTGGTTTCTTAAATTATTAGTCAAGTATAAATTTTTTTGGGTGAATAGAGTTTTTAATTAAAAAATTAAATTAAAAATATTTAGAAAATTATTTTTATAAAATGGATTTCGTTTTTGAACTCAGAGCATTGATATTATGTTAATGTAATTTTTGGGGATTTTTCAGAAAAAAATGAATTTTCAGTGAATAGTGTATTTATTTTGAAATTAAATTAAAAATAATTAGAAAATTATTTTTATAAAATGGAGGCCATTTTTGAAATCAGAGCATCGATATTTGGTTAAGGTGAAATTTTGTGATTTTTCTGAGAAAGTTGAATTTTCGATGAATAGTGAAAATATAATTTTTAAGTTACGAGTGTTTAATGACATCATTAAATGATTTATTAAGTATGTAATCAATATGGTCGACATAGGAATAGTAGGATAAGGTATGAGGTGTCCCATTTGCCCAATACCATGGAAAAATACCATGGGAAAGCCCATGAGTTTTCGAAAACCACCAATGAGGTGTCCCTTGGACATTAATGCCTCGTCCCCTCACTTTCCATATAAATACCATGCCATCCTCTAATCCATTCGACTCCCAAATCTCCCCCAAAGAATAAATGGTCTCATTACCTCCCAAGGAGTCATTCCAAGGTGCCCCCATGCCCTCAAGGTCCCAACCTTTCAGTTTTAAGAGTTATGTTTTAAGGTAAGGGATCTTATCTCTCTCTTCCTTTCCAAGCACTCTCTTTTATGTCATATATTTTATGCTCCATGTTCTTATGATGGAGGATGTTATTTTATATTCATCCTACTGTAATTTTAATTTTCATATGATGAGAGACCCCCACTTTCTCTCATCAATTCGTTTTAATAATGGTTAAGTGATGCCGTTAGGCTGCCGAATTTATAAGGGATTCTTTCACCATTCTCCTTTTTCAAAGTTCTACTTTCATGTAAATTATTTTATGTTCCTTTTTATTATGTTGGGGTATGATATCTATATATATCATACTGATATTTTACGTTCATATGATGAGAGAACCTATTTGATCTCATCAATTTATTTTGTTGAAATTTAAGTGACGTCATTAGGCTGCCAAATTTTTAAGGGATTCTTTAACCTTTCTCCTTTTTCAAAGTTCTACATTCATGTCAAGTATTTAAAGTTTATTTTTATTATGTTGGGGTATGATATATATATATATATAATACTGATATTTTATGTTCATATTATGATATAGACTATTTGATCTCATCAATTCGTTTTGTTGAAGTTTATGTGATGCCGTTAGGCTGCCTAATTTTTAAGGGATTCTTTCATCTTTCTCTATTTTCATGTCAAGTATTTCAAGTTCCTTTTTATTATGTTGGGGTATGATATATATATCTATCATACTGATATTTTATTTTCATATTATTAGAGACCCTATTTGATCTCGTCAATTCATTTTTTTATTTTTAAGTGACGTCGTTAGGCTGCCGAATTTTTAAGGGATTCGTTCACCCTTCTCATTTTCAAGTTCTATTTTCTGGTCAAGTATTTCAGGTTCCTTTTTATTATGTTGGGGTATTATCTCTATATATATCATAATGATAATTTATTTTCATATGATGAGAGACCCTATTTTATCTCATCAATCCATTTTTGGAAGTCTTATGTGACGTCGTTAGGCTGCCGAATTCTCATAAGAGAAATATTATTTTTTTGTTTTCCTTTCAAGTTCTTTGTTTCATATGGTATATCATTCAAATTTCATTACCATGTTCTTAAATCCTTTATATTCTGTTCCCCTCCTGTTTTATGGGTCATTTATGAATGTTTGACCCATGTACCCTCTATTTTCAATGTTTTCTAAAACCCCGAAACATAGTCGTTATGCTGCAGACTTTCCGTCTCAAAATGTGTCTCTCTTTTTCAAAAGTTCTTTTATTTTATTAAGTGAATATTAAATTCTCTCTCTTATATAGGGTTATTCACATATATAACACGTTTTTATATTTTAAATTCTATGATATACATACATGAGATCCGCTTTCCCTTTCTGTGGGTTTAAAGTGACATAAAGATCTTGTCTTCAAAGTAGTTTTAAAACGTTATGATTATGAAATGAAACCCATTTCTTTTATTCTATATGGGTTGTTTATGAAATTATTGATGATGTTATATGTGGCTCACATGATAATAATGAAATTTCAAGGGTGCACTCTGATAGCACTCCAATGCATTGGGTAAAGACTTAATATCTTGAGATGACTATTTTTTTCGACGCCTTGATGGATAACCATGGTAATTTTTAATGACACCATGGGGATGGACATTGATAAAATAGAAATGATTGTCAATATTAATTGTTGTAGCCATATCTTCATGTTATGAAGTGCGTTATTTTAGTTATGATATGCCTCATGATTTCATTCTCATTCCTTAAAGTTATTTTTCATGACTTTATTGATGTATCTCAAGTTCAAATGTTTGATGTTTCACCTTGATTCTATTACTAGGCCTTCTACTCACCCTTTATTTTGATGTATGTCCCCAGGTTATGAGATGCAGAAATGAACCTACGATGATCATAAAGAGAATCCTTTCAAGTGTTTAGGAATAATATTTTATGTTTTCATGGTTTAAGTTTATGGTTTCCAGGACACTAAACCTTAAAGATTCTAGGTTTTGAAAATTATAATGAAAAGTTATGTTATAAAAAGGAGGGGTTCCATAAATAGGGTAAGCCCCTGATACGAAGATTGGTCAGTCTCACGTTCCCCACAATCTTTCATTATAAAAAATCAACTTTGCTCTACATTCTTTTCCCCAACAGACCAAAATACGATGATCGACTATGTCTTTCAATCCCCACAAGCCCTCAATCGATAATGTGATTATATTATCTATCTCTATAGCTTCTAATATCCTCAATCGTAATCATATAATTAGCTGGAGAAATAAATTACAAATATAAATATAGTACATGTAAAAGGAAATTTTTTTTCACTCTTGTATGCTTCTGAGATCGTGCATAGTAGAAAAATCTACATAGTGTCTATACATGAGTCTATGTCTACTTTAATGTTTCTTCTTCAAATGACCTGGTATTTATATGAAATCCTTACAATGGTCATCAGGATCACCAACAATCATATTTTATCAGTGATTGTTTTTGATAACATGGACAAATATCCCCTCAACGATCATATTATAATTGAATGCATGGAATTGGGTTGATAATACACAATCACTGTGTTATAAGTAAAATGTTCCAATATGACAAAATAATATTTCATATTTAGGAGAAAAAAAAGTTAGTTCGATGGATTTCCTTATATATTTCATTATGTTTAATTGTTCATATATGAATTTGATTGTTACTATTTTTAGCCAATATGATTATTCTCAGTTTTAAGAAAATTACAATGTTATAAATCTCAGTGTTTTTTTCATGAATAATTTAATATAATTTCAAAAATATGGTGAAATTATATGTTTTCTATAACTACATTATAAAAATTATTTAGACATAAATGAGTTAGTAATTAATTATTTAATAAAAATATTGTTATTTCCAAATCAAAAGGAATGGAATAGTGATTTTTTTGACTCAACTATATGTATAGATCTTGGAATAATTTTAGTTAAAAAGTCAACATCTTAGTCAAGAGGAATAATATGAAATTATTCTAGGGACACATCAATTTTGTTCATCATAATTGGATGGATCCGACTATGATCTTATCCATTATCACAATCATTTGAGATAGATATACTTCTTCATAAAGAAATAATATCCACACTTGAGATGATGATTTTGATGGAGATTCATCCACCTCCTTACACATGTATATAAATGCAGTATTCCATTTAATGTGAATGGTGAACAACCTTTTATGAAAATTGATGTTGTTTTAAAAAAAAGTCAATCAATCCATGCCAAAAATAGCATCGAACTTCACTAAATGATGTATGAATTGAATATATCAGATGTTCAATCTATAATAATTAATTGGGGAGGATTGATATATAATTTATGAAATAATTACCATATTTTATGTTATCATAGATAAATTAACTTCTATATTATAAGGTGGTATTTAAATAACTGTAGTAAACATGTAAATATTAAATAATCCGTAGAACCATAATCGATCCTATATTATCTATTCATGAATGAATAACCAGTGTACCTATAAAAAATCATTTTGGGGTCCACTATATTAGATGTTATGGAATAATATTTCATTTAATCCTTTGGATTTTATTACTTGTGATGTTGATTACCCTCAAGGACTTACAATTTAGTGCACTTGATTATTTAGTTCCCTGCCTCCCAATATTTAATGCATTGAACCATGGGTGGTGTTCTCCTATCATCCACCACCTTTCCCGTCTTCCTCATGTAACATTGATATTAATAATCATGGTGGAATCCTCTTCTAAATAAGAATCAGTTTTTGTCCCATTGAAGAAATTCCCAAGATTCTTCTTCCCACATTTTTAACATGATAGTGGATGCATTATGTTTCAAACTATTTCATTAAATCCTCTGGCTTCAAACTTCATCTTTTGCTTCTTATCTCTATAGACATGGGTCTATTCTCTAATCTCATTCTACACATTAATAAATCATCGAAAACATCTTCATAACTCCCAATGTCTCAAATATTTAGTTCAGTTTGAAGGTGTGGTTTTAAACGATTAATGATTATTTATATTTTTCTATCATTTATGAGCAAAAAACCCCAAGTATTACCTATAAAGAGTTGTGAAATTTAATTCATAGGATGTGACATATTCACCTTCCTTTTTCTCCCACTCTATAAATTCTCTCCCTATAATTTTATAAAGTGTTTGTGGGATATAACTATTGAGAAATATATTATTAAATATTTTCCACTCCATATATTCTATTTTATACATTATCTTTGAGTTCATGATCGACACCCACCATTGTTCAGACTCTCTATCTAAATGGTAAATTGACATAGTCACCTTCTCCTTCTTAGAATAGAGATACACAAAAAATATCTTCTCTATTGAGTTGATCAACTATTCCATGACTAGAGGATGAGAAGATCCAGAAAATATCGATGACCATTGCTGTATAAAATAATTGATATCCTTTTAATATTTCATAGGGGATGGAGGAAATTCCATTTTATTCAGTTTACTGTTCATATCGTTGGACAACTGGGAATGTATCACCATGAAATCATGAACTCCACATCCCATGGAATTGGTTATGTCATTTTTGAAATCATTGCATTGTCCCTTACATGGGATGTTTTCCTTGTTTCTCTTGGTTCCATCCATGTTCTAAAATAGAAAAAGTTTTTTACAAAACATAAGTAAAATATTCAAGGTTAAATAAATTATTACTTCTAGAAATTAACTCTAAAGGCATATCATCTAGAATACCTATGATTAAAATTTTACAAAAACAAATATTCAAGGGTGATTACAGAAATTTAGTCTCATACTATGATTTTTCACAAATTTTATCTAATAATAATTCCCAAATTAACTAAACCATGCTCTGATATCAACTATACTAACCCTATAATTTCTTACATTACCATTACTTAATTTTAAATATAAGCATCATAATAGTGTTACCAATCCACGATCAAATGGTTTAGTGAGTTGTGAAAATTATGATTATACAAAACTATTACAAAAAAAACTTGAAAATAATTTAATTTATTATTCTCTATAATCTTTTATTACTTCATGTACTTCTTAGTATATGTATTCACTAGAGGGTAAACTTCAAAGAAATGGGTTTGCTAAAAGCCCATAAATAGGGAATATAATAACATGAATCAATAAAAAATGGGTGAGTATAATCATCATCATCATAACATAATAATGGTAATATCATGATAATAATTGGAGGAATAATTAGATAAAGTCATGAAATGTGTAAATTCATAAAAAATGAATCAACATGTCTTGGTGTTCAACACCACACATAGTTGTGAACAAAACTAACAACATGTTCACACATAACATATATGCATAATCATAACATGAGAACTATAAACAATGAAATATTCGTATTCATTAATATTGAAAATTAACTCATTAGATAAATCACATTACCCATTTCATTTTAGCATTGCATAATTCTAAGGGCACCAATCACATAATAACATTTACATAATCTTGCATGGCATATAGAATGCATAACAATACTTTCCATAACATAACCGACAGAAAGGAAATGGGTTTCATGAGAATTCCATAAATTATACATTCATGAATAAACATTGGGGTTCCAAAAATAAAAATGGGATAAATTACATTTTATAAGAATCATCAATCTGGAGTAATGATGAAACAATATTATGGGAACTAAAATATTTGTTTTTTTGAAATAATTGTTATTTTAGAAAGATCATTTCAAATGAAAAAAAATAAAATTAGAACATTTATTTAACATAAAATAAAACATAAAAAAAATTAAATTATATATTAGGAATATTTAGAGAACATCCACAATTGGATTTGTAATAAAATAGTAATAACCCAAAAGAAATTAAATTGGGTTTGAGAATCCCCTTACCTTATGTCTGAATTATTTCTTCACATTAATATCCTGGATAATAAAATTAGATTCACTAATTAATAAATAAAGTAAATATAACACCTGTATTATATTTTTTATAATTTCTTTATGTTCTTTTATGTCCATTATGTTCAGTTATAGAGTTCAATTTCATTGTTTGAAGAGTGTTTATTTCTTTGTTTACATGATCGATCTAATTATATACATGTATGGAAGATAATGTAAAATTCAGATAATTATCCAAAAATGAATTTATCTTTTTTAATGATCATAATTAATTTTAATTGATCTTTATTTCTAGATATGAGGATGAATCATTGCAGAAAATGTTACTGATAATCATTTAGATTAATTTTTTTGGTTTTCAACCACAACAAACTCATTTTATTTCATTGTTTAATATTACATATATATGTTAACTCCAGAACATAAAAAAATCTATAACATAAATTTTTAAACTTTTTAACCATTATAATGGTTTTAGGACCGTTCTTGAAGGTGGTAAAAATGGAAAAATTTCTTCCTAAAATGCGATAAATCAATGCCTCATAGACAATGTTTTAACTTTTAAAATAAAATGGATGGGAGAAGAGGATTAATGACAGATTTTTCCTTTAATAGAATAAAATTAATGTATATATATATGATAATATATTTATCATGACACCTGTATAATGGGAGGTGAGGAGAGAATATAAAAATAAAATGAATTAAAAAAAGTAAATAAAATGAAAGAGGAATTTACCTAATGAATTCTTCATCTTGAGAACCTCCAAACAGAAATTTTCTTGGCCTATTGTTGAGACAAAAAAACCATAAATATTTGTGAGATTCCTTATATGTTATTGGAATGAATTTTGAGAAGATTCAATGATTTGGAGGATTGTGGAGAATAGGTGGTGTTAGGTGATATTTTTAGGGGAAGAGAGGGGTGTTTTTTATTATATTTTTCATTAGTTTATTATTTTGGTTGAAGACTATGAATAGTTTGAAACATATCACTAAATATATATTAAATAAAGAACTATATTTAAAGATTATAGACCTTAAAATATCTAAAAATCAATAATGACTAAAAAATTCATTTATTTAGCTAATATTTTAAATAATCATATTTCACTATTCACGAAAAATTCAACTATATTAGAAAATTACCAAAAA
The DNA here is from genome assembly GCA_963277665.1 of Viscum album. Classification (NCBI taxonomy): domain Eukaryota; kingdom Viridiplantae; phylum Streptophyta; class Magnoliopsida; order Santalales; family Viscaceae; genus Viscum; species Viscum album. The sequence goes on along the minus strand of OY728132.1, from coordinate 109,615,747 downwards.
AATTACCCCAACCCTTTTTTCAACATGTATAATTCAAAAATAAAATCCATTTTTAAAAATATAATTTTAAATATGAGAAATTTAACTCTTAATTAAAGGCGTCATTTATTAGAAAAATATTGATTTTAAAAGTAATGCTGATTTTTAGATATTTAAAAATTTTAATTAAAGTATCCTAAAATTATATAATAATCATTAGGAAATATAAATTCTAATTTAAAAATATATTTTATGAAATTAAATTTTATTTTACATTATTAAATTGATTATAAAATAGTAAATGAAAATTTATATTTTATAAAAATACAAACTCTTAATTTATTGTTTTTAAAAACAATTATTTACATACACTATGATATAATTATATCGTATTCTCATTTATAACATGAATAAATTTTATTTATAATTGCATTGGTAAGGTTAATTTTCTATTAGCTATATTACTATTCCTAGTGGTCATATTATTTTCAAAGGATAAATTTACTATTTTATAGGGATATGTTTTTAATTAATTTAAATATAACCTATTTCATATTCCAATTATGTGAATGTTTTTTTTATTTATGTCTATATGATAATATATTTGTTTCATACTATAACATAATTAAGTGAAGGAAAAATACATTTATAAATGTTAGGGTTCTTACAAGCATCAAGTTCTCTTAGATTGATCTAAATATAACCAACGCTCGAACTATATTTTGTCATCATAGACATGTGCATTTATAATAGTATAATGATGAAAAGTACTCACTATATAAATTAATGTAATTTTTAATTTCTGGAATCTCCATGATCCTGGGTGATTTTAAATATTTTCAATCAAAACAAGAGGATGTTTACCCATTGGATACAATTAGTAAAATCAAACTCATGATATGATAAATTATCTTCATTAAAATCGACCAAATTCTTGGTTATAAAATATCATTCATTCTCATTTTAAATACAAAATAATGTTTGGGATCTCTTATAACTTAATATATGTTTCTTTATTTAAATCCATTATTCAAATTCCAAAAATTGTCAGGTTGTGTTCCAGTTTTAAAGGGTACCATTATTGTCATATTGGCATAACATTCAGAAAACATCTTATCAAATCCATGTGTTTAAAATAGGATTCCTCACAAGAATGTATGTATTATCATTAAAAAATTCCATTAATATTTCTTTATGAAAAAAAATTATGAACTTTTATATTACATGTAACATTGGATTAATCATTTTTTTGTTATGTTCATACATAATCATATAACACTTGGGGTTTTGTATTTCTCTATCTCTAAGTTTACATGCTTTCAAAATGATGTTTAATGCATGGGTTTTATCTCACCTATGTATAAAATAATTATAATTACCATTAAAATTATTGGCATTAATTAAAAACTCAAGATCCTAAAATATCAAAATTCTATAGGAATTTTTATTTCATATGAACATAATATCCATAGTAGTCTCTCGGATGATCCATGGAAATTTCTCATCCTATAAAATATCTATGAACATTCAGTTGTGTGTATACTCATAAAACATTTATATGGATTACAAATAAACTGAATCATCATCCATGGTCAAACCACATATTCCAAGAAGATACATGTAGTTTTTTAAAATGAAATATATACTATTCATATGGAATCAAGAGACACTAATGGAATATTATGTTCTCAGACATGTTATAAATCTTAATATGCTTGGTTTCTTTAGTGTTCATACAGTTTATCTAATTCCAAACATATATAGTAAATTATTTTCTTTATCTTATGTTCAATTAGTAGATTATATAATATATATAACCAAAACCCTTGGTGTTATATTATAATATTTCATAGAGGAATGAGAATGGTTTTATCATCAATTATTATAAATCCTTGGATATATTTATATTATTTGAAGACATGTGAATAATACACATAGAATCATATCCAATATTTATGTTTCTCTCAGACTTTTTCAACTTAATAAAATATATATCTATCTATCTATCATTGCTCAAAAAAATCATCAGGTTTGTCTTTTGAAAAAACACACCTAAGCACACACTCGGGCTATAAGGACCCAGCCTTAAACATTACTTATTATTGAATTAAATGGATATTTCACATTGAGGATCTTTTCAGGTTAATATTTTTAGAGTGTTATGACATAACTATTAAATCTCAAAGATTACAAAGTAGACGCATCTACTCAGGTTCCATTTTTTTCATAAAAATAAAAACTCTTGAACAAAAGAGTCATGTATAGTTCCTTCTTTTAGACCGCCTGACATTTTCTTAATCCCATCCTTGACCCTATTCTACTTTATGTCCTGTGAAAACATTTCAAAAACTTGGGATGAGCATAAAAAGATAAGTAAGGGTTATAACAATACGGAAAGAAAACATCAGTCCATGTATACATAAGAATCAATGAAATCATACTTTACTCATAAAACATAAGCAATTTAACATACCTCATGAAATAATTAGATTTATGCATAACTCAATAGAAATAATAAATCTTAAAGGTAACTTGAGGCATTCATAACATTATTATGTAGGGAGTAACCCTCACGTTTATGTTTGGAATACCCATCACAGTATATTCCCTAAATCTATTCGGAGAAACCATAGCGTTTAACTCCTTCGCGTTACCCAATGCATTGGAGAGATATATAGGGCTCACTCGCCCTTAGTTTATCACGGAACCACCCGTCTTCCTAAACAATGACCAAGAACCATAACATAATCGTATCACTTAAAACATGCATAAAGGAAACATAAAATTTCCACATTTAAATCACAAGAGATCACATCATGATATTATCATAAATAAAAACATATAATAAAATCATTAAAACTCTATGAGAGAAAAATCCCTTTATACTTTGAAAATATTAAAAGAAGACATTTATAAGAGATTTTAGAATCAAAGTGTCTCATACCACTTTGAAACTTTTGATAGGGTTTTAAAAAATTCATGTACATATAAATAAATCCTTAAAACCATTTTTAAGACATGTACATGGATGATAAATGTTTAAAATAATAAATATTTAAAACCATTTAAAACAATGTTTTAATAAAAGTGTCATGTTCCATTTTGAACATTTAAATTATAAGCCACATGAAAGCATACAATTTTCGAAACTTTTAAATTACTTGAGTATAGAAATAATATGGATATCAAATGTCAAAGGGGCTGTATATACACTTTAAAAAGAATAAAAGTACATATCATCAAGAAGTGTCACAAGTAAGAGAAATTGAGACGTATTCCCATTCAAAGATCATGTCATTAGTGCAAAGATAAATCAATGACATAATTATGTTTAACTAGTATAAATACACACAATATAATTGGATATCAAGTGTAAAACAACCGTAGGTCATTCACACATATTCATAGGATGACATATTGAATAACTACATGTTGAACCCAAATAAATCGAAATTGGGTTAAGAAGTTCCTTTGGTAAAATTCGACAGCCTAACGACATCACCTTAAAATTCATAAAATTAGTTGATGATATAGAAAATGGTATATCTTCACTTGGACATAAAATTTACATCAATAAGGATATGGAAGAACATATCCCATCATAAAAAGATGTAAATTAAAAGACATAACAAAATAAGTCTTTTAAAAAAGAGGAGTGTGAAAGGTTCCCTTAACGATTTGGGCAACTTTCGAAACGTACACCCCATGAAAGAAGGGTCATACAATGAAGATGTAAATACCCATAAATGAGAGTATATTATATAAATAGTAATATAATGGGCAGTACATACACCACACAAAAGAAAATAGTGGCCAATGTAGTATAAATCTCACGGGAATAAAAGTGAGATGAAAAATCCCTTACGAAAACTCAACAGCCTAACGACACCATTTAAAACATCCAAAAATGGATTTATGAGATAAAATAGGGTCTCTAATCATATTAACATAAAATTTACCGCAATATTAATATAAAATAACATCCCCCAACATAAGAAAGAGGGGCTTAAAGTCAGTTACATAAAAAAGAGTACTTAAAAAGAAAGAGAGAGGTAGGACCCCTTACCTGAAGTCCGACTTGTCTTGTTCGTTTCATTATATTCCTGAATAATAAAATTTGGTCAATTTATAATTTCTTAAGGTATTATATTAAATATTATTATTCAGTTCATATCAAATATTATAATTTTATAATAATTGGTTAATAATGTGAGTTCATATTAGACGTTTTTGTCGATGTTTGGTTCATGAGTCAAAAATGAACTTGTTTGAAAATGATTGTCCTTGTAGTTATAATTAAATCACCTCCAGAATAGTATTAATGATTTAAATATCATATATATCCATTAAATATTCATTATATACTATTCCATAACATTTGGAGATAAAAATAAGTGAAATGCACCGTTCATGGAGAAGGTAGGTCGTACGTACGCATGAACGCTACTTTCATTTCTTTGAAATATTAATGGAATTAAAAATAATTTAAAGAGATATATATTATAATTTCAATATAATATATATGTATTATAGGTCATATAAGTTCATTAATTTCATTCTTTATACATTCCATGTATTGCATGAATGAGTCACATCACCTGAGGGGGCGGTAGTCCACACTTCCTCGTATGAAATTATCGCATTTTCACAACATGCAAAGCATAAAGGTATGTTTTAAATATCGAATACATAATCATATGGAAAACATAAATACCATATATATCATATATATCATACATTGTTATCATAATGGCCCCCATGAAAGGTGTTAAAAGAATATTGAACAATCATCGTTTCGTGAGGCAGTAATTCGCCATCCACAGAAACAGTATGTTTTTAACCATTATATGGAGGTGTGTGTAAGTTTAGCTAGAATAATTCACATAAAAACATCCTAATATATTGAATATACTGGTTTTGTTACAAAATAAAGTAATAAATATAGTTTAGGGGTTTGGAGAAGAAAAATAAAACAAAAGAACACAAGTGAAGACATTACCTTTAAATCGGGTAACTCCTCTTAGTTTGAACCGAAAGGGTTTCATGAAGAGAATTCTGACAAAAGTGAGGCTTCAATGATGAATATAGGGATGTGGAGAGATGATATGGGCATGTTTTGGCCAAGAAAAAGGCTTGAGAGGTGTGTGTATGTTGGTAGAGGTGGGGGCCTTTTATAAGAGAAGAGGAGGGACACTCTTGGAAAGTTATAATATATTACTTTATTATAAAATTATTTTAGGATTTTAAATGTCCAAAACGATATTTTTCGAGGATACTGTGATAAGGTTTAGAAATACACCCATCCAATAGGTTTGTGACAAGTATAAGACTTATATTTCACCATATATTCTCATTTTATTTAAATCATTCATTTATGAGGTAATCACTGCATCATCACAGTGTCATAAATAATATAATTTATTTAATGTATAAAAAAATATCATGATTTAGGAAATATTTTTAGATTTCCAATGACTATTTATAGTCTAAGATAACTTTTATGAAGACAAAATCAAAATTATTTTACTTAGGTGTTACATACTTTGGTTACATTTTCCTTTCTTTAAAAAAATATGTTAAATGCTCACTATCACACTAAAGTGATTCCATGGGGTCCCAAGGTTGGCACAAAGACTCATATGGTCGGCCATGACACCACCAATAGAATTAGGACACATGTTGGCGTAATTTTATATTTTTATTATATTATTTTCTTACCCTTAATTACCTGATTACTAATTAAACACGATAATTAAAGATAATTACTGTCATTGCTATTCCTAATGTCCAAAAACAAAAGTCTTAATTAAATAATTTGGACCTTCTGATTCAAAATATGGAATCCATTTCACCAAATTCAAAACACATATATTTTGGTAATTAATATAAAAGTAAAGCTCGTTGTCAAAACAAAAGACGGGTTTTTTAGAATTAAAATTTCTCAAAAGATTGAATGGTTTTTACATCCAATTGAAAAGTGAAATTACTTCCAATGAACAAAATTGTATTAAGTGATAAAAAAATAATTCAATTATACTTTAAAAACAATTAAAACGACAATCTAAATATATAAATAAATTGGATGAAAAGGCAGTTCTGAATTAAAAACAGTATTTTTCACTATTCATTAAAAAAAGCATTATCAGAAAAATACAAAAAATTAACCCGAAGATATATTTGATATTTAAAATTAATAATTTATTTACATTTTACCAAATTCAAAACATATGAGTTTCATTAATAAATCATAAAGTTAATTCCCGCTGTCAAATCAAATAGCGGGTTTTTTGGAAACAATATTTATGAAAAGTTTGGCACTTATTTATGTCCATTTTTAAAGTGAAATTAATTATAATGACCACCATTGAATTAAATTGTAAAAATATATTCAAATTAAACTTTAAAAAAAATTAAAAATATAATCTATCCATATATTTAAATTAGAAGAAAATGCAGTTTTGATGTAAAATGCAATTATTTTCACTATTCATTAAAAAGAATGAACATTGTCATAAACATACCAAAAATTTAACCAAAGTAAATTTAAATATCCCAATAATAAAGAATAAGTTTATTTTGAAAAATAGAGCTTATAAAATTGTCAAAATTTAGATTTTAAAAAAGTTCTCCATTAAAAGGCGGTAAAACAATCATTTAAAAATATTAGAGTATTTATTCTAAAAATTGGATTCATTTGGATTTTATGCCTCTAACATTTTTTGGATAAATGTAAAAATATTTTACAAACATATGTAATTATTCTGTAGTTATTTATGTTCATTCCCTACATTACGACAGCTAGGCGTTAACTATTATAATATTATTATATTATTAGTGTGCAACGTAAGATTTCAAAGAAACTCGTTGTTGCATATAGGGTACGCCATCGAGCATAGAATTCACTTTAAAGTAGTATTAACATTTTATTCACAAATATTGATAAACATTAGAATGTAATATTATTTATTTACCTGGGATGTTACATCCTTTCTCCCTTTCGAGAATTGCGTCCCCATAATTTCAAAATTGGGATTAGAAACATCATTGAATGCCCCACATCGGAACAAGAGTCAGTAAAACTATCACTTTAAAAGAAAGGGAGAGAATTACAAAGGTCACCCGAGTTAACCCATACTAGGATTCCAAGTATGAAAATATGGATATGGAGGAGAAAAAAGGGTCATGTTCTGATGGAGAGTGATAGTAAACATGTCTAGGAGAAAGTTAACCACAAGAAAATCCCAAACATGTGATGGGTTAAACATTATTCGATTCCCCAGTAGGAAAAGTTACCAAACAAAATTTTTGTTTTAAGTTTCTCTTCAATGAGGAATTTATTTTTGAGCTTAACTAAATCATAATGATACATACTTACTTGTCACGTAGACTTTCAACTTTTACTAGATCCCTTAATCAAAATCATATTTTCTCCAAAAGACGAGTATTTAGGAAGACTTGTTCGCATTAAGAGTACAATAATCAACTTCATGAGAATCACCTAATCAAAAAAAGAGAACTATATATTTCCCATGTCTTTAGATCTCAACCAAAACCAAACCAAATGGTTTAGTACGAGATTAGATAATACCCAAAAATGATATTTGTTTTTACAAAAAGAGAAACTTCTTCTAATCTCCTAAATTTGTCAAACAAAGCCCAAAGTTCAAAAAAGACCATTCAATAAACATCTATCCATAAAATTATTCAATGTAAACCCAACTAAGATTGAAACACAAATATTTGAAGGATTTAATCACATAGTCTCCCATGGTACAAATTAACATTTATCTCCAAATAACATCAGTTGCTCTAAAAGTCTCTTACTGAAAAGAAATTAACCTAATCACATATCCTCCATGAAAGGTTAATAATTTCCATTGATAACCCAAAATAAACTTACTCTTGATTCATAAAATCATCCAACTAAAAATAATTAGTCAAACAAACCAGGGACTTCACGTCGTCCAGTGGTAGTCGAGAAATACCAGTCGCACTTCAGATGTGGGTTCGATCCCGTAGCTTTGTCCGACGCGACGGGTTGTCACACGGTCTGCGTGTTTTCCTTTTTCCAAAACTATATAATTCTTAAAACATTCCCCAAAATGAGATAAAATCTTCAAAAATAGCCTTATCATAATTTACCCTCATGTTTATCTCATGTCGTTCATATTCCATCATAATTTATAGTAACCCATAATTACCTCAATAGTAAGGATCATATAAACCCTAATGGTTACCTTTATAATTATTACCTGAACTTCCATGTCGAGTTGGTTATCTCGTACATGATTCATTAGAGAACTCACCAAGGTTCAAGTGGTTGATCATGACACCTGATAGTTGGTTTGGAATAACCACTAGATTTCTCATTGAATCCCCCATTTCATCCAGTCTCTTAATCATCGAACCACCACAGTTTCCTTCAAACCCATTGTCACTTTGGTGCCTGCTAGTTCCATCCATTTACTAAAACCAGAAATGTCAGTGAGATTATATCAACAAAATCATTATGTACTAAATAAGAAGATAAACACTAAGATATACTTATCCAAGTTATCTCAAACTCATTACAACCTTAAAAAATATCGATGACTCTATCTAATATAATAACCATTGTGGTTATACACAACTTTTCACTTAACACTATAACCTCTACAGTTATCTAAACCATCCTCTGATACCAACTATAAGAACCCAGCCTTAAACACTACTTATTATTGAATTAAATGAATAATTCACATTGAAGATCTTTTTTGGTTTAGAGTTTTAGAGAACTAGGATATAACTATTACATCTCAAAGATTACAAAGTAGATGCTTCTACTCAGCTTCCATTTTTTCACAAAATTAAAAACTCTTTAACAAAAGAGTCAGGTCTAGTTCCTTTTTTTATAGCACCTGACATTTCCTTGATCCCATCCTTGACCCTATTCAACATTATGTCCTGTGAAAACTTTTCAAAAACTTGGGATGAGATTAAAAAGTTCAGTAAGGGTTATAATAGTAAAAAAAGAAAACATCAATCCATGTATATATAAGAATCAATGAAATCATACTTTACTCATAAAACATAAGCAATTTAACATACCTCATGAAATCATAAGATTTATTAATAACTCAATAGAAATCATATGGAATAAAGGCAACTTGAGTCATTCATAACATTCTTACATAGGGAGTGACCCTCATGGTTATGTTTGGAATACCCATCACAGTATATTCCCTAAATCTCCTCCGAGACACCTTAGCATTTAACTCCTTTATGTTACCCAATGCATTGGAGAGCTATATCGGGCTCACCTTCCCTTGCATTATCACAGAACCACCCGTATTCATAAAAAATTCCCATGAACCTTAACATAATTGTATCACATAAAACATGAATAAAGGAAACATAACATTTCCACATTTAAATCACAAGAGATCACATTATGATATTATCTTAAATAAAAAAATCTAATAAAATTATTAAAACTCTATGAGTGAAAAATTCCTTTATACTTTTAAAATATTAAAAGAAGACATTTAAAAGAGATTTTAGAATCAAAGTGTCCCATACCACATTGAAACATCTGAAAGGGTTTTAAAACATTCATGTCCATATAAATAAATCCTTAAACCAATTTTTAAAACATGGACATGGATGATAAATGTTTAAAATAATAAATCTTTACAACCATTTAAAACAATGTTTTAATAAAATATTTTTTTTACATTTTGAACATTTAAATTATAAGCCACATGAAAGTAGACCATTTTCAAAACTTTTAAATTAATTGAGTATAGAAATAATATGGATATGGAATTTCAAAGGGTCTGTATATACACTTTAAAAATAATAAAAGTGCATATCATCAAGAAGTGTCTGAAGGAAGAGAAATTGAGACCTAATCCCATTCAAAGATCATGTCATTAGTGCAAGGATAAATCAATGAAATAATTATTTGTGACAAGTATAAATACACTAAATATAAGTGGATATAGAGTGTAAAACAACCATAGGTCATTCAAACATATTCATAAGATGACATATTCAATAACTACATGTTCAAGCCAATGAAATTGAAATTGGGTTAAGAAGTTCCTTTGGTAAAATTTGACAGTCTAACGACATCACCTTAAAATTCATAAAATTACTTCATGAGAGGAAAAATGGTATATCATAACTTGAAAATAAAATTTACATCAATAAGGATATTTAAGAACATATCCCAACATAAAAAGATGTAAATTAAAAGACATAAGAAAATAAGTCTTTTAAAAAAGAGGAGTGTGAAAGGTTCCCTTACCGATTTGGACAACTCTTGAAACGTGCACCCCATGAAAGAAGGGTCATACAATGAAGATATAAATACCCATAAATGAGAGTATATTATACAAATAGTAAAATAATGGGCAGTACATACACCACACAAAAGTAAATAGTGGCCAATGTAGCATAAATCTCCTAGGAATAAAAGTGAGATGAAAAATCCCTTAGGAAAACTCAGCAGCCTAACGACGCCACTTAAAACATCCAAAAAAAGAATTATGAGATCAAATAGGGCCTCTAATCATATTAAAATAAAATTTAAAGCCAGAGGAATATAACATAACATCACCAAACATAAGAAATAGGAGCTTAAAGTAAGTTACATAAAAAAGTACTTAAAAAGAAAGAGAGAGGTAGGATCCCTTTCCCCAAGTCCGACTTGTCTTGTTTGTTTCTTTATATTCCTGAATAATAAACATTGGTCAATTTATAATTGATTAATGTAATACTTTAAATATTATTATTCAGTTAATATCACATATTATAATGTTATAATAATTGGTTAATAATGTGAGTTCATATCAGACGTTTTTGTCAATGTTAGGTACAAGAGTCAAAAATGAACTTGCTTGAAAATGATTATCCATGTAGTTATAAGTAATTAATCTTTAGAATAGTATTAATTATTTAAATATCATATATATCCAGTAAATATTAATTTTATACTATTCCATTACATTTGGAGATAAAAAGAAATGAAATGCACTGTTCATGGAGATGGTAGGCCGTACGTACGCATGAACGCTACTTTCATTTCTTTGACATATTAATGGAATTAAAAATAATTGAGAGATATATATATTATAATTCAAGTATAATATATCTGTTTTATTGATCACATATGTTCATTAATTTCATTCTTTATACATTCCATATATTGCATGAACGAGTCACATCACTTGGGGGTGCGGTAGTCCACACTTCCTCGTATGAAATTATCGCATTTGCACAACATGAAAAGCATAAAGGTATGTTTTAAATATAAAATAAAGAAGCATATGGAAAACTTAAATACCATATATATCATATATAAATTACAGTGACATCATAATTGCCACCATGAAAGGTGTTAAGAGAAGATTTAACAATCATCGTTTCGTGAGGCAGTAATTCGACATCCACAGAAACCGTATGTTATTTAACCATTAGACGTAGGTGTATGTAAGTGTAGCTCGAATAAATCACATAAAAACATCCTAGTATATTTAATATACTGTTTCTGTTACAATGTAAATGAATAAAAAGAGTTTAGGGGTTTGCAATGAAAAATAAAACAAAAGAACACAAGTGAAGACATTACCTTTAAATCGGGTAACTCCTCTTGGTTTGAACCAAAAGGGTTTCTTGAAGAGCATTCTTCCAAAATTTAGGCTTCAATGATTAATAGAGGGCTGTGTAGAGTTTAAATTGGCTGGGTTTGGCCGAGCCAAAGGCTTGAGAGGTGTGGGTAAGGTGGTAGATGTGGGGGCCTTTTATAAGAGAAGAGGAGGGCCACTCTTGGAAAGTTATAAAATATTACTTTATTATAAAATGATTTTCGAATTTTAAATGTCCAAAAAGGATATATTTAGAGGATAAGGTGATAAGGTTTCAGAATCCACCCATCCAATAGGTTTGTGACAAGTGTAAGACTTATATTTCACCCTATATTCTCATTTTATTTGAATCGTTCATTTATAAGGTAATCACTACATCATCACAGTGTCATAAATAAAATAATTTATTTATTGTATAAAAAAATATCATGATTTAGGAAATATTTTTATCTTTACAATGACTATTTATAGTCTAAGATATCATTTTTGTAGACAAAATTAAAATTATTTTACTTAGGTGTTACATACTTTGGTTTCATTTTCCTTTCTTTAAAAAAATATGATAAAAGGTCACTATCACACTAAAGTGATTCCATGGGGTCACAAGCTTGGAAAAAGGCATCCCAACGTCAGTCATGACACCACCAATATAATTAGGACACATTTTGGGGTTATTTGATATTTTTATGATATTATTTTCTTACCCTTAATCAGACGATTACTAATTAAACACGACAATTAAAGATAATTACCGTCATTACTATTCATAATGTCAAAAAACAAAAGAGTATTAATTAAATAATTTGGACCTTATGATTCCAAATATGGAATCCATTTCATCAAATTCAAAACACATAAATTGTAGTAATTAATTTAAAAGTAAATCTCGTTGTCAAAACAAAAGACGGGTTTTTTAGAAGTAAAATTTATCAAACGATTCACTTGTTTTTACATCCAATTGAAACGTGAAATTACTTCCAATGAACAAAATTTCATTATGTGATAAAAAAATAATTCAATTATACTTTAAAAACAATTAAAATGACAATCTAAATATATAAATAAATTGGATGACAAGGGAGTTTGGAATAAAAAACTGTATTTTTCACTATTCATTAAAAAAAGCATTATCAAGAAAAATTCCAAAAATTATCCCTAAGCTATATTTGATATTTAGAATTCAGAAATGATTTCAATTTTACCAAATTCAAAACATAGAGGTTTCATTAATAAATCATATAGTTAATTCCTGCTGTTAAAACAAATAGCGGGTTTTTTAGAAGCAATATCTATGAAAAGTTTGGCACTTGTTTATGTCCATTTTCAAAGTGAAATTAATTATAATGGCCACCATTGAATTAAATTTTAAAAAATATATTTTAATTAAACTTTAAAACATATTAAAAAGATAATCAAACAATATATTTAAATTAGATGAAAAAGTAGTTTTTACGTAAAATGCTATATTTTTACTATTTATTAAAAAGAATAAACATTGTCAGAAACATACCAAAAATTTAACCAAAGTAAATTTCAATATACCAATCATAAATAATAAGTTTATTTTGACAAATATAGCTTATAAAATTGTTAGAAGTTAGATTTAAAAAAGGTTCACCATCAAAAGGTGGTAAAATAATCTTTTAAAAATATTAGAGTATTTATTCGTAAAATTGGATTAATTTGGATTTTAAGCTTCTAACATTTATTGTATAAATGTAAAAATATTTAACAAACATATGTAATTATTTTTTAGTTATTTCCTTTCATTTCCTCCATTGCAACAGCTAGGCGTTAACTATTATAATATTATTATCTTATTAGTGTGCAATGTAAGATTTCGAAGAAAATCGTTGTTGCGTATTGGGTACGTCATCGAGCATAGCATTCTCTTTAAAGTAGTATTAAAATTTTATTAACAAATACTGATAAACATTATAATTTAATATTATTTATTTACCTGGGATGTTACACGGGCACCTTCAGAGGTGTGCGCCATACTACATGCACCCATAAAAACCATGCTTTCTTCTTTGTGTCCCCTCATGAGTTATACCAATTTTTCTAACCTGTTTAGGCCCTCTTCTATCACTATAAACATTTGGTTATTTAGGATGGCTATGTTGAGCCACATCCTTCATGGAGATGTTGAGTTGGTTCCATCAATGGATAAGGATTGTAAAATCTTTTTATAAGCACTTATAAAAATAAATTACCAAATTCAAATCAAATTGAACCATGTGGAAACAAAACAAGCCACCTTTTTCTAGGGCCTTATCTAAACTATTCATCATGAAATACAATATTTTGTCACGTAATTACTTATATATAATATTTATCAACTATTAGAAACAATGTTACTTCTTCAAAAATCATAATCACACTGATTTACCTTAATAAACAAAATAATGATTGATAAATATTACACAATTTAGTATTGTAATTCTCCAAAAATGTTTATTAAGATAGAATCCTCAAAAATAAATCATATTAATCATGGAATAACCATATGAATATTATTAACATAATGGATTTTATTATATATAATGAAATAAAAATCTATTCTCACAATTCCTTAATAATTTTTTAAGAATCAAAATAAACTACACTAAACACATATTAAACCGTTGATAACAAAAACAAAACAAACATTGTCCCTCTAATATCCCACTTTTAGTTTTTGGAAATACCATCAGTCACTAATGTGAATATGTATAAATTGCTGAATTTATCATTATCGCCTTCATTAATAGTTAAAATAAAATGTTATTGTAATTTTTTCTTATATCTGTTTCTTTCCTTAAAATAAAACATATTCCCATCCATTTTTTTGATATAATGATGATTATTCTAGGTTATATCTACATGAAGACTCTATTTATTCTAAATTATGATAATATGGACTAACCAAGTGTAAAAAAAGGTATACATCCAAGTTTTTATATACTCTAAATAAACTACCATTCGTGTGACACCAAACACAATTTTTTTTATTTTTATAATAAACTATATATTAAATAAATTATTTTTCAAAAATATTTTAACCAATGCAAATATCAAAAAATAAAAAAAATATTTCACATAAAATTCATATGTGTTCACATATTTCCCATGATTTCATAACATAAACTACCCATTAATATATTAATATAATAAAATAATAGTTAGTTATTGTATGTATGATTCTCATAACTTCAGATTATGGTATTCAAAGTTGTCTGGATATTCCATATTTACTAGAAACCATATATTGGAATCCATATTCTCATTACCCCCTTTATAGATGCATTTTACGCCTTTATTATAAATACATATTTTTAGTATTACTCCATGACAAAATGTCATCTTAATTTTTCTATAGAATGATCTACCATCATGAATCTCCTTTAATTCCATACATTTAATGTAACACCCCAATATTTTAGAAATAAATTTAATGCAAAAAACAAAGAATATAAAAGAACTCCACTTTTTATTAACCTGGAAAAGAAACATATATTTTCCACCACTTTGATTTGAAATTTGAAAAAATTGACATACACGATTGCGTTCAGTAATATATTTACAGATTGAGAGAATCAACATTGTTTTTGATGAATAATAACATACCCTTATTAATAGTAGCATACCCTTATGAATATTAATTAATAGTAATGAAAAGGAAATATGACAAAAAATTGAATCTTTACCCATGATTGTATAAATACAATTTAGATATCTTAGAAGTGAAGAACTGATCATGGTATATGTTTTAGTATTTTTGAATGTCATATATATTTAAATTACAATTCTATGAATAGTTTTATAATTTCGAATGGAAATGTATTTTCTTAAAATGTAATCATTAATTATTATTTTATTGTCTTTTGGTTATAAGATAATTCTATGGGGCCTTGATTAATCTTTCCAGGTGTTAGAAAACGAGTTATAGTTTCAACGTGGTTTTTTTGGAAGAAATTGCCATTTTATTTAAAAAATAAATTAAAAATATTTATAATATTAAAAAACGGATTTTATTTTTGAATTATAAAAGTCAAAAAAGGGATGGTGGGTATTTGTGATTTTTCTAAAATACATCAATTTTTGGTGATTATAAAAATATGATAATTTATGATAAATATTAAATACATGAATTATTGAATCATAGGTGATGTAATGATGAAGTAAGACCACTTGGTTCAAACTAAAATGCATATATTACTATTGTCGGACACAGGAATCAATAATGTTTGTTGTATTTGGAAAAATAATAAAATAATGTGTAAAATAATGAGAACACCATCATCTCCACAATAAAAATCCCCCTCACTCCCTCTTAAATTCACTATTCTCAATCCTTTTTAATTTTATTAATTATGCTGAAATATCCTCTCAAGTTTATCCCCCACTACCCGTAACCCCTAGTTTCATAAAAAGACCAAAACGTCTCCCCTAATGAGGATCTCATTGAAGATTACTTCAAGAGGTAAATTTATCATTTCATTTTTTTGTGTTCTTTTATTTTCTTTGTCTTTCATCACCTCATTTCATGAAAATGTTGTGATGAATCCCATAACATACATGTATTAGAATTTTGTTAATGTAAAGGAACAATTCTTTATCATCTGTCATTTCCATTTCTTTGATACTGTAAATGAAAACAGCACCTGAGATGTGTTAATTTATCACATTCATGGATGAAAGGTTTTAAATTTCTTTTCCCATTTTCAATTTTAGTCTTGAATCCATTTTTATGGTTTAGAAAGACTATAATATGTGTATTATAACTTATTTAATGTTTTTTAATTCTTCTGTACACATGATATTAATTTATAAATCAATATGAGTTCGTTTTCAACAAAAACCGTTAATTAACCCAAACAATTGTCATTAATTTTTTATATAATGAATCATCTTCACTAAAAATAATTAAATACACTTTATAGACATGTTATATTCTGTTTTTTAACTAATAACATACACCTTATATTCAGAAAAACCACTCTCATTCTTCATATTTATCCGTACATGAATATAAGTAAACTGATCATGTAACCAATGAATAAAACACTCCAAAACAATGAAATTGAATCTCTTTACATATCAAAAGGACATGAATGAACCTAATAAGGATATAATAAATCAATTAAATTTAGATTCTATTCTATAATAATTAATATATCAATTTAAATTTGATTATTCTGGTTATTACGATCAAGCGAGGAATTCCTTTAGACTTAATGTAAGGGTTTTGTACCTGAACCATAATTTTCTTTTGGGTTACTCTTTTTCTATATGAACGCCAGATAAATAATTATTTATTTTCCTTTAATAATCATAAAAATGTTCTCATATTATATATATGTGAACAAACCATAATCCTTCTTTCTTTTATGGGGAGTTACATGTTTTAAAAGGATCTTTCAAAAATCCTTCCAGATAAACAATATAGTTTTAAGGGAATTTCTCACATTCATAAATATTTTGAAGGGAAATATAGAATCTGTTTTTAGAAAACATTATAATATAAATTAAAATAAATATATTTTGAAAATAATATCATACTTAAATCTTGGATTGATAAAATATTTTCCCAAATAACTCTTCTTTTCAATGTATGAGTGTATTTATATGAATAATTACTCGATGATTTTATAAGAGTATCTTCATATATATTAACACTCATGATGTTTCTTATGTATTATTAGGATTAATAATTTATGATATCATATACCTTATTTAATTTAATGGTTTATGATTAGTTTAACAATGGCTGTTCTCTGTTGAAACCATTCACTAATTTACACTGAATGGTTAGTGTTTATGATTAATGTTCGAGGAAAGTAATATACATTTCATATATTAGTTTAAATATGAATTAAAATGTTGTCTATTATTACCAACATTGATATGAGTTATGAAACGAACTTAGCATGTGTTGGGTGGGGACCTCTCTACCCCCTTGGTGCATCGGTATGTCTAATGAGAAGAACTATGGTCTTGGCATAAGTCCTTGACAAAATGGATATTTATGGTATTGGAATGAGGCATTTATGGTATGGTTATAATGTCACTAATTATGAATTCCCTCACTATTAAAATAGTATTGATGGTTCATGTGGTTATTAGACTAGTAGAATACCAATGATTATGTTTTATTATGGCATTATTTATTCATATCTTATTCATCCCATAATGTGATCATGTTAATTGTTAATGGAATGTGTTTTTAGTTATTCTCCATGCCTAATGTTTATGTTTATGAAATCTTTCACTGCATTTCTTACCTTTACTGAGCGTTTGAGATCACCCCTTTCTTATGTTTCATTTTCTTAGGACATTTAGATGTTTTTAAGAATGACTTGTAGGGATAAACTATAAGGACCCAGCCTTAAACATTACATAATATTGAATTAAATGATTAATTCATATTGATGATCTTTTCAGGTTTAGATTTATAGAGAATTAGGACATAACTATTACATCTCTAAAGATTACAAAGTAGAAACTTCTACTCAGTTTCTATTTTTTTCATAAAATAAAAACTCTTAAAAAAAGAATCATGTGTAGTTCCATTTTTTAGACAACATGAATATTCCTTGATCCCATTATTGACCCTATTCATCTTTAATTCCTATGAAAACATTTCAAAACATGGGATGATCATAAAAAGATAACTAAGGGGTATAAAACAAAGAAATAAAAAATTAGTTCATAAATACATAAAAACATAAACTCTTTTACTTACCTCATGAAATCATAATATTTTATGAATAACACATAGAAATCATAAATCATATATGTAACTTGTGGAATTCATAACCTACATATATTTTAGCTATCACATCTATATTGGGAGTTACTTTGGAATACCAATCATAGTATATTCCCTAAATCTAATAGGAGAAACATTCACATTTCCCTCTGTCACGTTACCCAATTCATTAGAATGTTATCTCAGGATCCCCCACTCTAGGTTTATCATGGAACTACCCCTAAATGTAAATAATTACCAAAAACCATAAAATGATCATAAAAAATACCATAAGAATAAAGGTAAGATAAAATTCCCACATTGCTATAACAATATAACATTTAAATATATTAACGTATCAAAACCATTTAAATTAAATAAATATGTAAAATAGTATATGGTATTTATTTTCCTTCTAAAAACATTATGGCCTGTTAATGAAGCCAAAGATCAAATAATACTCATAGTCGTGGAAAGTTCATTGTCACTGCTTACGTTTAAAAGAAACAATCTTTTTTTGTCATTTAGTAAAACGCTTTGTAGAAAAAGATTCCCTTTGAATGAATGGAAAATTCAATGGTAATTATATAGAATATAAATGATATTCTTGTATTAGAACTAGATATTCCTCAATTAAAGCAGATTGAGATGAAGTCCCTTACCTCGTGTCCGACTTGACACAATGGTTCTTTAATCTACTTTAAATTGGGTAACCTGCTTTGGTTTGACCCAAAAGGACATCCAAAAATGCCTTCTACCTAATGTAAGGCTTCTAAGAGGAGGAGAGGGATGTAGGGAGATTCATTGAGAAGAGGTTAGACAAGCCAAAAGAATTGAGAGGTGTGATGAATTGGTTTGAAGTGTGGGATTTTTATAAGTGGAGGAGGATCTCTTTAGGAAAGTGTGATACTATTATTTTATTATATAATGATATTCGATTTCTAAAGGTCCAAAACTCATTAAGGTTGAAGATAAGATGACTCATGGTCAAAATAAAATCATCCAATAATAATTGGATATCTTTTGAATCTTATTTTAATATTTATAATCTAATTTATTTAAATCATTTATTAATGAGGTAAATACTGCATCATTATTGTGTCATAAATAATTGAATTTATTCGATGTCTAAAAATTATAAAAACATATATCATGATGTAGGAAATATATTAATATTTTTAATAAATATTTAAAGTCAAAATCATTACTGATATAACACCATATAAAAATTTATTCACTAAAAGATTTTTATTTATGTTATTTTTTCAGTTACTTTAAATTAATTAATCTAATGTGTCATTACCATTCAAAAGTGGCTCCATGGGGTCCCAAAATAGACCCAAGGATGCCCGTGGTCAGACATTAATCTTCAAATAAGGTTAGGAAACTGTTAAGGTAGTTTTTAATTATTATAAGATACTTTTTACCATGAATTACCTTATTTACCATTAACCATGGTAAATAATACTCAAAAATTACTATTCACCAAAAAAAATATTTTCATCTTATTGAACCACATTTTACAAAATAAAAATAACCATATATGTCATTTTTTCAAAATTAAATTCACATAAGTGGTAAAAATTCATTTAAATGAAAAGTCATATTTTTTAACTAATAGTAAGTGGTTTCACTATTTATAAAAAATTAATCTTTTTCAGGAAAATACCGAAATTTTTTCATAAGATATATTTGATGTTCCAAATTCAAAAATGATGTCTATTTTTCCAAATTATTAACATAGAAGCTGCATTAATTAATTTAAAATTAATTCCATTTGTTAAAACAAATATTGTGTTTTTAAGAAATAATAACTATTAAAAGATTGATATTTGTTTATCTCTAATTTCGATGTGAAATTAATTCCAATAAACAAAATTGGATAAAATGGTAATAATATATTCTAATTAAACTTTAAAATAAATCAAAAATATAATCTTACCATATAAATATATTAGATTAAAAGGCACTTTTGAATTAAAATACTGTATTTTTCACTATTCATTAAAAAAGGAACTTTACCAGAAAAATACCAAAAAATTATCCAAAGTAAACATTGATGTCCCAAATATAAATAAGAATTTTATTTGGTCAAATAGAACATATAAAAATGACCTAAACTATATTTAACGAGGATTCACCATTAAAAGGTGGTAAATTGACCTTTTAATGTAAGTTATGCTTAAAATTAGATTCATTCATATTTTAAGCTGCAAAGAATTTATTGGATAAATGTAAATACATTTAACAAACATTTATAATCATATTGTAGTTAGTTTTGTTCATTTTCTCCAATATAATGGCTAGGATATAACTTCCATTTAAAATAAATATATTATATTATTAGTGTGCAACGTAAGATTTCAAAGAAACCTGTTGTTGTGTATCGGGTATGCTATCGAACATAGAAATCCTTTTTAAAGTAAAATAAATATTAAATTCACAAATTTTAATAAATATGAAATATTTCTTATTCTTTATTTACCTGGGATGTTACATCCTTCCCCCCTTTCCAGAATCAGGTCCTCTAAATTTTACTTATCAAAATAAGTGGGGATATTTATCCCTCAAAAAAATTTCATATTCCCACATTGCCTCTTCAACCATATGGTTTTTCTATAAAACCATTATCTGGTGAATTACCTTATTCCCCAACACTTGCTCTCTAAGGTCAAGAATCTGAACTGGTTGTTCTTCGTAAGATAGATTCTCTTCCAACTGAACTACCTCCGGGCTCAAAACATGAGATGGATCTGGCATATACATTCTCAACATTGAAACATGATAAGAATTGTGTACATGGGATAAACCTGGATTTAAAGCCAATCTATAGGCAACCGATCCAACTTTCTCTAGAATTTCATAAGGTCCAATGATCCTCAAACATAACATTCCCTTCTTACGAAAACACATCACAGTTTTCCATAGAGAAGCTTTGAGAAAGTCCTGATCACCTACCTCAAAAGAAAGATCCTTCCTCTGGTAATCTGCATAACTTTTCTGCCTTCTCTGAGCTGTTCTCATGCGCTTCTGAATCAACTTAACTTTCTCTGTCATCTCTTCTAAGAATTATTGTCCCATCATCTTTCTTTCACCTACTTCATCCCAAAAAATGGAGTTCCACTACAATTTCCATATAATGCCTCTAATAGAGCCATCTGTATACTGTAATGTGAACTGTTATTTTATAAAAATTCAACCAAAGAAAGATGTTGGTCCCAACATCCCTGATGACCCATCAAGCAAGAAAGTATCATATCCTCTAATTTTTGAATTGTTTGTTCTGATTTCCCATCTGATTGAGGATGAAAGCTGTACGAAAATTTAATTTAATACCCAACAACTTCTTAAGGAATTTACAAAAGTTAGAAGTAAACCTGGAATCACGATCATATTCAATGGAAAGGGGAACTTCAAGAAACCTGAATATCTCTTTAAGATACAACCAAGAAAGTTGATCTAGAGACCATGTATCTCGAAGAGGAAGTAAATGAGCAGATTTAATAAATCTATTAACAAAAACCCAAATTGCATTATTACCTTGAGATGTCTTCTGTAATCCGACAATGAAGTCCATGGATATATTTTCCCATTTCCACTCTGGCACCGGTAAAGGCTGAAGCATCCATTTCGTTAACTGCCACTCTAATTTATCATGCTGACAAGTTAAACACTTCACAGTAAAATCAGAAATATCTCTTTTCATTCCATACCACTAGTAATACTCCCAAATATCTCGGTAAATCTTAGTACTACCAAGATGAACTGAAAATGGTGAACTATGAGCTTCACATAACAACTCATTTTTCATCAGTAAATCAAAAGGCACTCATAATCTCTTTCCAAATCTCAAAACACAATAATTATCAATGTTAAATTCAAGAAACTTACCCTTTTGAACCAACTCTTCCTTTTTATGTAACTCACTATCTTCCTTCTATGCTTTCATTATTCTGTCTAATAGAGATTATCTCACTGACAACTGATACAAAAAAGAATAATTTTATGCACCACCAACATCTATGCCAATGTTAATCAAATCAAAAACCAAAGTACCTTGTTCCAAATGTGACATGTTAAATGAAGCATTACTTTTTCAACTCAAAGCATCAGCCACCTTATTTGCTTTTCCCAGATGGTAATGGATCATGTAATCATAATCCTTGATCAATTCCATCCATCTCCTCTATCTCATGTTCAATTCATTTTAGTGAATATATACTTTAATCTTTTGTGATCTGTATATATTTCACATTTTACTCCATAAAAATGACGCCTCCAAATTTTTAAAGCAAAAACAACAGCAGCTAATTCAAAAATCATGTGTAGGGTTATTTAACTCATGTGGTTTCAACTGATGTGAATCCTAAGAAATTAATAGATCATTTTTCATTAGGACACAACCGTGTCCTTTCAACAAAGAATCACTGTAAATAACAAACTCACCATTTCTGGATGGCAGTGCCAAAACTTGAACATTCACTAATCTTCTTTTCAATTCCTGAAAAAAATCATCACAATCTTTTGTCTAGATGATTTTAACACATTTTCGAGTAAACATAGTCATTGGAATAGATAACCATGAAAAATTTTCAACAAACATCCGGTAATACCCTACAAAACCAAGAAAACTATGAATCTATGTTATATTTGTGGGTCTTGGCCATTCTTTAACAACTTTTGTTCTAGCAGGGTCAACCGTTATGCCATTTTTTGAAACAATGAGACCATGGAATGAAATTTGTTGCAACCAAAACTCTTAGTTTCTGAATTTTGCATACAGTTCATTTCATTTATTGATTTCAAGACAACCCTTAAATTAATTTCATGTTTCTATTTACTTTTGGAATAAACCAAAATATCATAAATGAACACAACCACAAACTTATCCAAGAAATCACAGAAAATTCTATTCATAAGATCCATGAATATAGAAGATGCATTGGTTAAACCAAAAGGTATAACTATAAATTCATAGTGGTCATATCTTGTATGAAATGTGGGCTTTGGAATGTATACTTCCATTACTTTCAACTGATGGTAACTTGACCTCAAATCAATCTTTGAAAAATACTGAGCTCCCTAGAGATGATCAAACAAATCATCGATATGAGGAAAATGATACTTTTTATTAATAGTGATGTTATTCAATTATATATAATCAATGAAAAGTCTCCTTATACCATATTTATTTTTAACAAACAATACAGGAGAACCCCATGCTAATGTGCTGGACCGAATGAAACCTTTCTCTAATAAATCCTGAAATTGCTTCTTTAACTCTTAAAGTTCAATTTGAGCCATTCCAAAAGAGGATTTAAAAATTGTATTAGCATCATGAACTATGTCAAGAGTGAATTAAACTTATAGATCATGTATAATACCAAGAAACTCATAGAAAAAACAACATGGTACACATTTATCCCTGGCAAATCATTAATCCGAACAGTTTCTTTATTTTCAACAATTTGTGCAAGGTAACATTCATTTCTATCTTTTAATATTTTCTCAGCTTCCTGATATGTTATCAAAAGAAATGGTTCATTATTATACACAGACTGTAAATATTTCATAAATGAAACTTCTTTAGCTCTGCCGTTAACCTAAGCATGATAAACCAATGTCTAATCTATACCAAAAATAACATCAAACTCTACTAGAAGAAAAACAATAATGTTTTCAGGTAGATTCTTTCGGCACATAAGGACACGAATGTTCTTATGTTTTATTTTTCACTCAAAATTTCCTCCAGGTGTTTTTTCTCTATGTTCTGTATTTATATCTTGAGATGGAACTCCCAATTTACATGAAAACTTCTCAGAAATGAATGAGTGTGAAGACCCTAAATAAACAACACATTGGCCTAATCTGAACAAACAAACATTGTACCTCATACAACATCATTTGATGGCACAAAATCTTCTGAAGTAGTTCCAATGTTTTTCACCACCCCTTTCTGCTTGTAGTCTAGCTGCTTTTCTTTCGGTTCAGTTCTTTGTTGGACACTCATTTTCATAATGACCCATTTCATTACACATAAAACATTTTACTAACTATAAATCATATTTTTTCTAACTATTACCGTGATATTTTTAGTGAAATTATGAGCCTTATGTCCCATTTGGCCACATCGGTAGAACTTACCATTATTCAAAAGAAATTCCCCACCATGATTTTTACCACAATTTTCACAAACTGTAAACATAAGTTTCTTACCATCAGACATTTTTGAAGAGTTCTTCCCTTTTTCCTACCATGTCGACCTCTTAATCTATTGTTTTTCAAAGAACACCTGAACATAAAAAAACTCAATTTCCACCTTCTTCTCACAATTAATAAGTTTTTCATAACTTTTGAACTCATGAGAAGCTAAATCCCTTCGATACTTTGGAATTAATCCTGCGTAAAAATGGTTGATTTTACTATCGAGATCTCATATGAAATTTGGAGCATACCTTACTAGTCAAGTGAATTTTTCTTCATAAGCACCCACTGAGTCATCCTCTTGCCTCAATTCCTATAATTTTTTTTCTATTCTAAGATGATCCACCATAGGAAAATATTTCTCAAGAAACATACCTTTGAATTCATCCCAATCGAGAGTATCAATCTCTTTATTATACCTGATATTTTTCACCATCGACCACCACTGATCGGCTTCACCTTCAAAATGGTAAATAGAGAGACTAAACTTTTGATGTTCAGAACTACCCATTACATCGAAAACGTTCCCAGTTCTTTAATCCACCATTCTTCTAGCACAGGGTCAGATGATCCTCTTAATGATGGGGGATATTAACACATGAAATGGTCAACTACTAACATGTTCCTCTATGGTTTATCTAGATGATCTCATGCATGGATACCACCACCATTTATAGCCTGATTCAACTATGCCACAATTACAACAAATAGTTCAGTTCTGATTCTGACCATCTCAGTTCACTGATTTGAAAGGTTATCTTCTTCATAATATCGTCCCAACCTAGCTCCCCTATTTCACTATGGAAAACCATTCTAAAAACATAAATATCTTAGGGGAAGCAACATGGTACTCTTCAAATGCTATATGATGTCAATATTAACATAAATTACATTATGGATTTTAATTTAACAATACCCTAAATACTAATGTATCTAACCCAACCTCTGATACCAACTATAAGGACCCATCCTTAAACATTAAATAATATTTAATTAAAGGAATAATTCACAATGAGGATATTTTCAGGTTTAGAGTTTTAGAGAATTAGGACAGAACTATTACGTCTCAAAAGATTCCAAAGTAGACACTTCTACTCATTTTCCATTTTCTTCATAAAATGAAAACTCTTGAAAAAAAAAGAGTCATGTCGAGTTTCATGTTTTAGACAACATGAATTTTCCTTGATCTCATGCATGACCCTATTCATCTTTATGTCTTGTGAAAGCATTTCAAAACATGGGATGAAAATAAAAGGCTCATAAAGTGTTATAAAATTATGAAAGAAAACATTAGTCCATAAATACATAAAAAACTTAAACTCTTTTACTATCCTAATGAAATAAAAAGATTTTATGAATAACATATAGAAATCATAAATCATAAAGGTAACTTGGGGAATCCATAACATACATATATTGTAGCTGTCACAGTTACATAGGGAGTTACTTTGGAATACACATCATAGTATATTCTCTAAATCTTTTAGGGGAAACATTCATGTTTACCTCTGTCACGTTACCCAATTCATTAGAAATATATATCAGGATCAACTGCCCTATGATTATCAAAGAACCACCTGTATATGTAAATAATGGTCATGAACTATATCTTGATCATAACACATAACATAAGCATAAAGGAAAGATAAAATTACCAAAATGCTATAACAATATAACATTTCAATATATTAACGTATCAAAACCATTCTAAAACCCATTTTCATTTAAAAAGAATACATAAAATAGTATATGGTATTTATTTTCCTTTTAAAAACATTACGGGTTGTTAAAAAAGTCAACGATCAAATAATACTCACAGCGGTGGAAAGGTCATTGTCACACTTTACGTTAAAAAGAAACATTATTTTTTTTTCGTCATTTAGTAAAACGGTTCGTATAAAAATATTCCCTTTAAATGAAATGAAAATTCAAAGGTTTTTATACAGTGTATAAATTAATGTCATGTATTAGAACAAAATATGCCTCAATTAAATAAGATTTAGATGAATTCTCTTACCTCGTGTCCGACTTGACTCGATCATTCTTTAATCTCCTTTAATTTGGGTAAATTCCTTTAGTTTGAATAAAAAAGAATTCTTGAAGTGACTTCAACCTAAGTTAAGTCTTATTGGAGGATTATAGGGATGTAGGGAGCTTAATTGAAAAGAGGATTGACGAGCCAAAATGATTTAGTGGTGTGAGGAATTGGTTATAAGTTAAGGCTTTTTATATAGGGGGTGGGGTGCTTTAGGAAAGTGTGATAATATTATTTTATTATATAATGACAATCGGTTTCTAAAGGTACAAACCTCATTAAGGTATAATATAAGATGACTCATAGTCAAAATAAAATCATCCAATCATAATTGGACATGTTTTGGATATTATTTTAATATTTATAATGTAATTTATTTAATTCATTTATTCATGAGGTAAATAATCCATCATTATTATGTCATAAATAATATAATTTATTTTATGTATAAAAATTATAAAAATAATACCATGATGTAGGAAATATTTTTAGGTGTCCAATGAATATTTATATTAAAAAATATTACTTATATAACACCATAGAAATATTAATTTAATAAATGATTTTTAATGTCATTTTTTCCTTTGCTTTAAATTAATTAATCTAATGTGTCATTATCATTCATAAGTGGCTCCATGGGGTCCCAAAACCAACCCAATGATTCCCATGGTCGGCCATTACTCATCAAATAAGGTTAGGAAAAATTTTAAGGGAGTTTTCAATTATTATAAGATTCTTTTTACATTGAATTACCCTATTTAACTTTAACTGTAGTAAATAAAAGTCAATAGTTACTATTCACAAAAAATTATTGTCATCTTATTTAACCACAATTTACTTAATAACAACAACTATGTATGTTTTATTTTCAAAAATCAATTCACAGAAGTGGTAAAATTTCATTTAAATGAAAAAGTCAGTTTTTTAACTACTACTAAGTGGTTTCACTATTCATCTAAAATTGATGTTTTTCAAAAAAATACAAAAAATTCAGCCTGAGCTATATTTGATGTTTTGAATTAAAAAATGATGCATATTTTACCAAATTCTTAAAATATAAGTTTAATTAATTAAATTAAAAATTAATTCCCGGTGTTAAAAAAATAGCTTGTTTTAAGAAACAATAACTATCAAATGATTGATACTTGTTTATATCCAATTTCAATGTGAAATTAATTACAGTAAACACCATTGAATTAAATGGTAAAAATATATTATAATTACACTTTAAAACCAATTTAAAAGATAATCTAAACACATAAATAAATTATATTAAAAGGAACCTTTGAAATAAAATACTGTACATTTCATTATTCATTAAAAAAAGAACTTTATCAGAAAAATACAAAAAAATTAAAAAATTAAATTTTGATGTCCCAAATTTAAATAAGAATTTTATTTTGTCAAATATAACATATATAAATGTCCAAAACTAGATTTAAAGAGTGTTCTCCATTAAAATGTGGTAAATCATCCTTTTAATGTTAATTATTTTTAAAATTAGATTCATTCATATTTTAAACCACTAACTTTTTATTGGATAAATGTAAATACATTTAACAAACATGTGTAATCATATTAGAGTTAGTTTTCTTTCATTATCACCAATACAATGGCTAGGAGTTAACTACCATTTAAAATAATAATCTTATATTATTAGTGTGCAACGTAATATTTCAAAGAAACACGTTGTTGCATATTGGGTACATCTCGAACATAGAAATCCACTTTAAAGTAAAATTAATATTTAATTTACAAATATTAATAAATATAAAATATGACCTATTCTATATTTACCTAGGATGTTACATAAACTTATAGTTATGGATTTTCCCAATAAAACATACGTGTTGTATTTCATTTCAAGTTGTAATGTTTAACTTGAGTATGTATCATGTTTTCAAATATATTAAACTATTAGTTCCTTTAGGATATGAATTACTTATAATCATTCCAATGTAATGTAATAAGTCACCACCTCCGGGTAACTGGGGATGTATCATTATAGTTTGTATTAGAGGAAATTTAATAGAAAACATTGAAACTATATTTAGAAAACGTAGATTTGGGAACAAACCCATAAGATAGTCTCTGAGGATAAAATACAAGATCATTCTATAATTTTTGGTTTGTAACATATTATTTGGATCTTTCTTGAAAATAAATCCATATATGGATATTGTAAGTGGAGTTGGTTCTGGCTCTAATATACCAATAACTAACATATCTAACAAGGATTTTCAGGCTTGACTCCATGTATCGTGGTACACAACAATAGGCCTTAGTACGCACCAAGTTTGACACTCCCGGGGGATATGCTTAGGATAATTAAAATTTTCATTATGAGCCATTATGAAGGGTTTAAATAATTTTTTTACTCAATGAAACCATGTTTGTGATTATGGGATTATCTATGCATACAATTTCTATATTTGCTAAGTATTTTAATATGTTCAGATAGTACATTCTGATTTGTAATCTAATCAAGTGTGTGCCATTATTTAGAAATGGAACCTAGTGGAAGTAATGGAAACTGCATGAATGCACGTATCCTGTGTAGGGATTTCCCTCTTGTGTAATATAATGATGTTGGATCTAGTGTTTTGACTGGTGGAGAGTAACTTATAACTATACTAAGACAAGATACTAATTTAATGAACAATAACCTTACCCTTATAAAGAATCCAGATACACAATGTGGAGAAACTATGATATATCTCTTTATGAGACAAAAATCGAAAACATTCAATGGGAATACAAACCCATTTGTAGCTGAGAAATGGATAAATTCCCTAGAGAATATATTTATCACTTTGGGATATAATGAAATAGATAAGGTTTCCAAGGTAGTTTATCATCTATCGAGAGATGTATATCAGTGGTGGTTGTTAATCCAAATGAAAAATGAGGATGAAGAAATATAAGATATAGAATGGTGTGATTTTAGAGAAATCATATTAATAAAATACATTCCCACTGAACCATGAGTGGATATATAATGAAAATTTATTAATTTAAGGCAGAAGGAGGTTGAAAATTTTTCCACGTTTGTAGTCAACTTTACAAGGTTGGAAAGGAATGATTTAGACAACATACATAATCCAAGGAGAAATATTTACCAATTCATTGATGGTTCAAAACAATTTCTCCTAATGAAGTTAGTCTCCCAAAGCTTTTCATTTTATGAAGATATTGTCTCAAGTGTTATGAAGATGGAGAAAGAAATTTCTATGTCATATGACATTAAATGAAATCTTGAGAAGAAGAGTGTTGCTGAAAACTCTGGAAAAGGAAATAAAAAATGGGAAGAAGGGAAGAGTCTACCTTCCACCCACTAGTAATTGTGGGAAGAAACAACCTAAAACTTACCTGAAGGGAAAGAGAGTATGTTACAAGTGCAGAGAAAAAGGATATCAATCTTGGAATTATGTGGGGTAGAAAGAAGCTATCAATGATCAATGCCAACATTTCAAAGGGATGGGACATTATGCAACTGAATTTTATAAGAGTCACAGAAATTTTCCCCAAATCAGGACAAGGGAGAAAGGCTAAGCTTATGTGGTAATAACTACAGAGGTAGATGTTCCTAATGATGTCGTGGAAGGTGCTTAATCCAT
Source organism: Viscum album (assembly GCA_963277665.1). Taxonomy (NCBI): domain Eukaryota; kingdom Viridiplantae; phylum Streptophyta; class Magnoliopsida; order Santalales; family Viscaceae; genus Viscum; species Viscum album. Next base: position 109,585,552 of record OY728132.1, on the reverse strand, counting down.
TCCTTGAACTTAGACAATTCTTTATTTGATTCCAGATCATCGTATTATTCCATATCATCCCACTTATCCGTGAAAATTAGGTATTACCAATATGATTTCATATGGAAGTTGTTAGAAAAAAGTAATAAGGGAAGTATCATCTCAAGAAATTAGTTTCATGCAGTCCGTATTATGTAATATAAATGTGATTTATCATCTGATTTTATTATCATAACCATGATTAACATTGATATAATCCACATTGTAGATTGGATTTCTAACAAATGATGAAAAAAATTATTTTAAGAAGGATGACGTTTCAATATTTTAGGATGACACAGAATCTATTTTTATTTGGGTAGAAACATCACCATATGATTCTCATCTAGATCCTCCCCTAGAAGCTCTATTTAATTTAATTATTGGGGAGTAACTGAATGAAATACCTGTCTGTAAGGAAAATAATGTTCAAATAGAGGACATTACTATTGTGTAAGAAAATGTTTATGTGTTTTTAGAATATTTTCCTAGACATCTTATATTGAAATAAATTAAGTTTTTTGTTGACTTAATTTCTGATTCAAAGCCCATATAAAATACCCCTTATAGAATAGCCAATGTGGAATTAGTATAATTGAAGAAAAAAAGAAGAATTTACTGATAAAGGATTCATCATTTATAGTGTTTCTCCATTGGTAGACCTTGTCAATTTCCTTTAGAAGAATGATGGATCTATGAGTTTGTGCATTGACTATAGGGCGATCAATGCTATAAAAATAAACAACAAGTATCCCATACCTCTCATTGATGGATTATTTGATCATCTTCATGGAGCCCAACATTTTTCAAATAATTTACTTCAATCTGGATAACATTATTTTCTATTAAATAAGTAATACATTCCAATGTTAGTGTCTCAAACCAGGTATGGGAATTACAAGTTTACATTAATGCCTTTCAGACTCCCAAATGCACCATTAGTTTTAATGGATCTACTGAATATTTTTATTAATGAATATCTGGATGACATTGTGGTGGTATTTGTTGATGATATCATGGTGTACTTAAGATCCTATTAAGTCATGAAAATTACTTTCTCACTATTCTACGTACACATTGAATAAATGATTTATATGGCATGTTTAGAAATTGTGAATTTTGACATCAAACAGTTTCCCTTCAAGGAAACATTGTCAATATTGATGTAATATCTATTGATCATGTGAAGACAAAGGTAGTGAAATAATTTACTACTCCAACGAACATAACCAAGGTATGTAGTTGTATTGGTTTAGCATGTTATTACTAGAATTTCAATCAGAATTTCGCCTGTTTAGCTATCCCAATGACCGGGATTACACTTAAAGGGGATACGCTTGTATGGGAAAAAAATGTGAGGACTGCGTCTATGAATTGAAGAAGAGATTACTAAATTCTTTGATCCTAACTCTACCATCATGGAATGTTGGGTTTGTGATCTATAGTGATGCATACAATAAAGTACATGGTTGTGTCCTGATATAGAATGATATAGTTATTGCCTATGCAACAAGGGAGATAAAAATTAACAAACAAAACTATCCTACTCATGATATTGAGTTATCTGTTTTATTGATTTCACAAAATATATGGAGACATTATCTATATGGATTAAAATGTGGGATATATATTAATCAAAAGAGATTGAAATATATATTTTCACATAAAGTACACAACATTAGGAAAAGAAGATGTTTCAATCTATTCAAGGACTATGATTATTCTATAGAAAACCACCCTGTAAGGCAAAAAAGTTTGTTGATCCACTAAGAAGAAAGGATCACAGAGTTCTCAAAAAAATTAGGATTGACAAGGATCCACCATATATGGTGTTATTGAGGATGGATATAGAAATTATCATTGAAGGTAATGTATCAATACTTTTTTAAATCATTTCCCAAAAAATTTATTGTAAAGAATTATAGATTCATAGTATGATGATGATAATCTTCAAAATAAATTTAATTCTATAAAAGATAGGATGTTAGATGACATCATGTGTGAATATTGAATTATGAAATTTGGGAATAGGCTATGTGTTCCCTCTATGCCTGAGCTGAAAAGGGAGTTAAGATTCAATTGCATTGATAGAATAATTATGTCTAAAAAATTTCATTTTAAATCACATATCATTATGAAAAAATATATTTTTATAACATTTTTTTGAATCTAGTGGGGGTTATAACCTCATATAAATATATTTTTGGTAATTATAAAAAAAATCCTCTAATTTCAATTCCCAATTTCCCTTTTGTAGTTCTGAACAATCATTGGTAAGGTAAAAAAATATTACGGTGATTATTATAATCACTATTTCAACCCCATCATTATATAGTAAAGAATAAAAAAAATTATTTAAATTATTTTTTAAAAAACAATACTGTTTAATGTTCTTTCCCTCATTTCTATATTAAGGGTGACATAGCATATCTATCATGATCTTATGCATGAACTTGAACGCACAGTCAAAACTCTTGCTCCATCCCTTGGCTGTCTCAACCCATGAAAGACATATTTTTTATATTATGCATTTCTCTCCCCTACGAGACCCAACATGCACATAAAATAAATCATCACACTTCATTCCTTCACAAACTTTATTTTTTCGACCCTAGACCTTGAAATATTATATACTCCCACTACACATCAATAAAGGAGTTCCTATAGGAAACGAGGTCGTCGAGGTAACCACCTGGGAATGCATATAGTTTTCTTTTATGCCATTTCACACCAATATAATAATATAATTTATATAATAATGTTTTTTAATTTATATATCAAAAATAATAAATATAAATGTCTATATTTTTGTATTTAATTCAAATATATATACATATATATATAAATAAACATATAATGATATAAATGAATATATATTTTTAATATATATAATATAATAAGAAATATATAATATATAATATATATGATATATATAAAATAAATATATATAATATGAAAATTTTATTATATTTTAATATTTAATATGATATATATATATATATAATGAATAAATATAACATATATTCCAACATATATATATATGCATTTAAATATATATTTGTGTATATATTAATAACACACATATATATGTATATATTTATTTTTCACACACACAGAAATTAATAGAAAATTTCATGTTAGTATTCTTATATAAATATGTATATATTTATATATCACAAACACACACTAAATATGTAATTAGTAATATAATATATGTATAAAATTAATATAATAAAATATAACATATATCAAGTGTATATAATATAATATAAAATGTATATATTATCTTTATATAAATATTTTTACATATATATAAATATATATTTATGTGTGTGTATATATTTGGAATTTATAATATATATATAAAAAAATATTATTATATATTTTTAAATATTTATTTAATTTTAATTATATTTATTTATTTTTATATATGTAATATAATGCAACTATATATATAACGTAACAGTATTTTAAATATATTAATTTAAATCCATTTAATTATATAATACAATCCTATATAAATACATTTTTATGCATAGAATGTGTTTTGTATTATTATAATAATATTTATAATTTATATATTTGTACTAAATCTACAAATATGAATATATGAAGTCCTTGCGTCAACTTTTGATTGGCCCCTTTGTGTTAGTTGGATTGAAATTCACGCTAGAATTCCTTTTAAATATCAAATGTAATAGACCAACAATAGAGTGTCCCGACCCTTAGGGGGTGGATGGTCTGTTATCCTTAGTAACCTTATATGTGTGTTTTATATTATTATATAACTTCCATGACCATACATAAATCATCAGTTCTAATTTTTTATAAAATTATTTGTGGTCTTATGAATTCTCTATATTTGTTAAATACATTTATCTCTTGATTAGTGTTATTCATATATTATATTAAATATTTTTATCATATATATTAATGTATCTAATTAAATAATTTAAATTGATAACATGTATTAGAATATGTATATTATACACAAACATAAAAGTACACTTATATATTTTATACTTATATATTATGTGTTTATAAAACATTCATACATATTATACAAAACACCACCTCGGCTTTCTATTTATATATATTTAAATAGACACATTTATAATTCTATTAATATTATGTATAAAAATGTATACATATTTAAATATAATCATATTCACTTTAATGTAAAATATAGTTTAATTAATGTATGTATATAACAACATTAAATAATTTGTTATAATATATGTAAATACGTTAATTTAATGTGATTATATAATACACAATCACACACACATAGATATATATTATAAATAATTATAATTATATAAATAGTAGAGGTTATTAACCTCGATAATACTGAGAGGGAATAGTGATCACTCATTGATTATATAATAAGATCCTTATAATAAACAATCATGATAAAATTTCACATTGAAATGAAAATATATAGGAAATAATTTTATATTCATCCAATGATATGAGAGTAAGAACTGTAATGTGAACATAATAGAGACATTGGAAAAGTCTATAGTGAGAGAGAATAACTAATATCTCATTTAAAATACATCAAATGGAAGAAAATTCTATATAATTACATGAGTGATAGTACATGAACAAGAATTTAAATCATAATATAATAAAATTATTCCAATTGATAATGAAAAATGGGGGATTGAGAATGATTTTGACTTTAGGACTGTATGAATCAAAATAACAAGAAAGAGAAATCATGATGTGCACCTTAGACCTCATGAAATAATTTTTTATTTTATAAGATCACAATTGTTTAATAATTAAACATTGTAAAAGAAAACATAGTGTAAAATATAAAATTTTACATAAGTAGTTAAAATTAAGATAAATAACCCTTACATTAGGTGCGAATTTTTCACTAAATTTGTCGCATATTTATAATAAACATATGTTTAATAAAAACATTAATCGAAAAGGGAATTATATTTTCTATTATTTATTGTTGATCAATTATAATCATTTGAATTAAATTTTTAATATTTTATTTAGATCATAAATATATTTAATACATATTATTTATTAAATTATCATGATTTGTATAAATTTTATGATTTTGATTAATTTTAATTTTGATTTTTAAAAATTAAATTCCTAAACATATGATATATTAAAATAATTATTTATTTTATAATTTATACTAAAAAACATGTCGGTTTTTATGTATAATGTGTTGACAATATCCTCATAGGTGGATGAAACATGCCATTATTGGGGAATTTCAAAATATTGGAGGTGGAGTGAGTATATTTTATAAACAGATTTAAAAAGAAATAACAAAAAAGGAAAAAATTTGTTATATAATTATATATTAAATATTTGTTAAATAATGATTATGGGGATTTTTTGGATGTTAGAAGGAAGAAATGAGAACTACATTGGAAGAGTATAGTACTTTCCTATTCATTAATGAAAAACTCAATTACTATATTATTGAGGGATTTTGGTTAGGAAACTATAAAATATATGTAAGGTCACCATGAATCCCAAGAGATGGGAATGGTTAGTGTGTGTTCATTGATATGTGTGTAAAGTGTTTTCACATGGGGAAGGATATGGTGTTTTTATACTTGAGCATAAGACTGTTTTGGAGTAAAAATATATGATATTTCAATATTCAGGACAAAAAAATTTAAATAGTATCAATTACACTGATTTTTAAACTTTTTAATTGAAAAACGAAATTTCATTAACATTTTAATTAATACATAATAGAATTGAATAATTTATGAAATCAATTAAATATCGAGAAATAAAAAATTATTTAAATAAAATAAATTTTATTATACAAAACATCAAATATAGGATTCTAAATAAAAATTAATATTATTAAATTCATTAATATTCTCTTTAAATATGTATTATTTTCATAGAAAATGGATTAAAGACATTGTATGACATTATAATGTCACTATGGTCTTATTAATGTTTTTTTATTTGTAAAAAATATTATTCAATAAAGAATTCAATTTTTTTTCCAAAAATACCCAAAAATAATCCTAAACTAATTTTGAAATATTGAATTTAAAAATGATGTAATATTTATCAAAAATTAAAATTCTAAAAATTTTCAATTATCTTCTTAATATATATATTTAATATAACAGAAAAAAAATTTTGATAAAGAAACTGGCTTCTTAATAATTATGGGTCATTAATAATATTTCATATATATTAATAAATAAATTAGTGATAATAAATTAGTTTTTAAATTTAAATTTATTATTATAATATTAATTTAATTTTTTTAATCTACCATTCATAAAATAAAAATACAATATATATATATATAAAGATTAAATTATTTAAAAAATTCCTTTTATTGTTAATTTATTTTATTTCAAACCTTAAACTAGATTTATTCATTCCATATATATAATGAAAAAATTAATTTTAAATAAATCACTCATGAGTCATTTGAATATAAAAAATTTAAAATATAATTGAGTATAATAAACTAATTATTATATTGATAATGAAATTTTTATCTCATCTAAAATTATACAATGAATTCCCTTAAATCATCCTTGTAAGAAACGATAATAAGAGTAATAATTTTGGAAATCAGGGGTTCTTTTTTTCTACCAAGATAAAAAATGATGATCTTCTCTTATTAATGACTTCTCTAAACACTTATAATTGATTTTTAACCCAGGATTAGTCTAGGAATATCTTTACAATGATTCTTTCTTTTCCATATTGAAAAAAATGACCTATATAATGGTCATACTACTTGATTCAGATAATTCTACTTCGATTATAGATTTCATGATTTTATAATATTATTAATAACCATTAATTCAATGGAAATATAAAATATTTCATAATTAATACATATTATATTATTAATATATAATATATCTAATTTTTGTTCAATGTTGGATGTGATACACTGAAATAAAAATTTTATTCATTTAAAGGAAATAGGATAGTAAAATTTCTGGGTGCAATGAGTCATAATTTTTTTTAATCAATAATTAGAAATGAGGAATTAAAATTATCTTAATGTTGTTTCAAATTCATCGAAACTAATACATCCATTCATTTTCAATGTTTTAGAAAAATATAATATAATTTAATGAAAAACTCTAAATGTTTAGATATATATATATTGGTTAATGAATTTTAGTAGAGTCTTCAAGGATATATTATTGTGTAAATTTTTTATAATTGGTGGAAAAATAATTTATTAGAAAAAAAATGTTGTTTTTTTAAAATAAAAATTGAATTTCACAACTAACTCAACTAATTTATTAAAACTAAAATCAATTATAGTATTAATTTCATTTAATACTATTAGAAGTATTTAATATACGATTAATGGTGTTATTTACCCATTTACTTTTCTTACTATGCAAAAAATTCATATTTTAACATATTTACTACTCAAATTGATATTTTAATATTTATAAAAACATAAAAATTTACCACCCTATTTTAAATTTAAAACAACATTCTTAAAATATGGCAGAATTTCAAAAAATCATCATATTAATATGGTAACAACAATATATTTTTTTTAATAAAATTGGGTTTTATGAAAGAAAAAAACACACTTTATTAGAATAGTTATAATATTATACATTCTTTAGTTTCATGATATGTGGAGTCATATTAGTTAATTTTTAAATTATATATATTTTATGCATTGATATTTTGATTATATCCATGGTGTCACGACCCATCCCCCAAAGGTATCCTCTCCAAGGCTGTCAATTTGATAAGGCGGATAGTGAACACCTGAGTCCTGCCTCTAGTTGGCCCCGAATGGGCAAATAGCATCGAAGCTATAACAAACACACAAAAAGGAGGCATTAATATCTAAAATAACACCTGAGGAAGAGAGAGAGAATAAAAACACCAACCAAATCCAACTCATACTACTATATAAATGAAATTACAAGTACACATATATAATCCCATGAAAGAACTACTACAACTAAAAGGGAAAACTATATGTACCAAACGAAAGGAAAACAGAAGTGACCACAAGGCCTAGACAACTCCTACAACTCCTAGGTAGAAGCACCATGTGTGATATCGAAACAGCTCCAACTGACCTCCAAACTAGTTTATATAACATAGGGTGAGTAAAACAGTAAACCCAGTAGGATCCACCTCATAGCTTATCGTGAAATGGAAAATAAAGAATGATAAAGCATAGTGAACAACAATTTAAACTAAATCATCACCTAAATAGGCATACTAAGATCCAATCCTCACCATGGGTACTCTCCCCTAGTATCACATAAAAATGTTTATAATACAATAAATAATATCAAGGGCACAACAATACCAATTCCCCACTAGGTTTTTTCTTTTCCCCAACATCACACTTCCTAAGCATATCACTCTAAAAGGCTTGCCCATAGACACCTAGGTGAAGCTCCATAACATGTACCTCATGCAACACAACCACCGTGTCAACATAACAAAGGTAACAAGGTAGTTTCTTCGATCCACCACTGCTCGAATAATGTATATAATACATCAGGTATTAAACCCCAAGACATTATAGCCCATACACTGATTAAGGATCCTCAAGCCATCAAATCCTATACATGTCTCACCTATAGTAGTCCATAGGAAATTATATCCATAATATATGTGTCTGAATAAGCATGAGCCATTTCAACCCTCCAAACACATATATGAGGAAAATAATCGATGTGTATACTAACACAATTAACTACCAATAGAAGAGAGAGGGGCCAATGGAAGTGTGCCATCTGTCATCCCATCGTGATATTGGGGAAAACACCCCCATGGCTAAGAATCGCTGGGGTGGCAGTCACCCTAACCGAAAGAGTGGGGGTATTGAATAAAAACATATAATTACATGATACAATATAGCTCACAACCACACTAGAGGAAAAAATAGTCTTAGAATTAGTTACAGGTAATGTCTCACATACTCTAGGCTGCCACTTCTAAAACTAGATATCCTATAAGAAAAAAACTGATTATAGAGATTTATTAAATCATATTTTCACTTTTTATCAGTTTCTCATTACGTTAATTAATTATTTAACCATTAATTAACCATTATTAATTCCACATTTCATTTCATTAGTATCACACAAAAGATCCATTCCCTCCAGGTATAACCAAACCAAGTGCATAGCTTCTCCAAAATATTACCTAAATTATGCATCCCGGTAAGCTCCAAACCCTTGGGTTAACATAATTAATTTCAAAAAAAATTAAAATTATTATTACATTCCCATAATTAATAGTATTCAATAAAATCATTCTATGATACCATACACCAGGGGATCCACACAATGAGAATATGAAATACATGTCAAGTCCTTTCCACCTATAGTAGGAGCATAGACCATCCCTCCTCTAGAATCCAAACACAGAAATTATCTGGCATACCGTAGGCATATTCCCCCAATTTATAAGGATGATAAGAAAGTAATTCTAACTTATGCAGTGGGAAAATTAATGTAGATTATGAACTGACAATATTTAGTAAGCATCCAACATCCACATCAAACCTGTTTCAACATCTATGGTGTCCTCTTCCACACCCACATGCATAAACGGATGCATCATGCCACTCTACGCATCCAATTATTCCACAACTATGAGGCCTTCCTACCCCCACATATTATAACATCCATCTGGTCTCACAACACATCACAAGTAGCAGGAAAATAATAATCAACTATTCTCTTATCCCTAAGAAACGAAATCTGCCTTCACGCATAATGAGATCTCATAGATCTAAAGCATAAAACACTTGGCTTGACAATAAAGAGGGTCACTTAGAACCCTACAAGGAATTAATGTTAGTTGATCAACCATAAAATTAATATATCTTTAATTATCTGAATCATTATGAGTATGTTCTAAATTTTTTAAACATAATCATCAAGATATCATAGCTATAATAATTAATTAAACATGCTTACTACATAATTTTGATTATCAACAATTTACAATACCAAAAAACATATTCGTTTACATCCCTCCATATCATTGATAAATAATTTATAATTAATCTCTATTTATGTTCATTACCAATTTTCTATCAATAAAGGTATACTAAAATAGACAAGCAATGATATCACACTATCTAGAAAAATAAGAGGTAATAACAGACAATCGATACCAATTTATTTATCAAGTTAAAAATTTATTATGTCATCTCAATTGTGATATAGTGGGATAAAACATGCTAACTCTATTGTTTTAAGTAAAACAATAGTGAAACCAAGAATTCCCTACCTCAAATGTTTTTTGATGCTCTTTTCATGACAACGATCCACATAACGGATCACAATCACTGCCCTATGATAACTACATCCACCTGAGGATATCGTGGCATGAAATCACAAACAAGAACCCTAGAAAACTCCATTAAAAACTAGGAGATCACATTCCATAACATGAAAAGGATAAATAAGAGGAGAAGGATCGATGAATACACAGGAATGTAGGTATATCATATTTTCTACTGATGATGGATTGACACTTTCTGTTTGCACCAAAAACGGTGGTATGCATGTCGAACGAAGAAACGTCAATCGAATATGATCAAAGGACTAACGTTTGATCATACCACTCATATGAGAAGAATGTCTCTGGGTTCCTCACATAGAGATAAAGGAGATGTAACAACAAGGCGGATGATTTCTTAACCTTTTTGAAAATCTAAATGAAGTAGCAGTTTAAGATACATTAGATTTTCTATTAATATTGGATCTATCAAAGATCATATGTTTTGATTGAGTAAAGAATTCCCACCCATTAGAAATTTTAATATAGGAGCTATGGGATTTGAATCATCCTTAAATCCCTTAAAATAAGGCCTTTAACACGTTTTATGTCAAAGAAAACGTAAAAGGGGGGAAACAATAAGAATATGAAAACACATTTCACATCTGTATCACTAACAAAACAATTCAAATACGAGACACTGACACCAAAAATACAAACGACTCGCTAATGCTAACAGTACAAATTAATCACTGAATCTGACTATACAAATGACTCACTGATGCTGACAGTAAAAATGACAGACCAACATTGAATGTAAAAATGACTCATTGACACTGACAGTACAAATAACTCACCGAAACCTATAGTACAAAAATTCATACATTTTTGACTAAAATTGAAATTTGGAAATGATTTGGGGATGACTCACCTTGACCTCCCCCAACACCACAAACACCAGATTTCAGAAAAGGAATGGAAAGGAGTGGTTAGTGCCATTACATCAGGTACATCTCAACACATTCTATTCCCTGAGAATTAGAAACCAACCTAAAAAAGAAACATAAAAAGGGGTCCAAAAAACCACCCATCAAGATACCTCTCAAAAAAGAGAATCCACAAAAAGAAACAAAAGAAATACATCCTCTACGAGAAAAAATGATTACTACGTTGGGGTATTTTCGACGGGCCTTATTCCCATCGAAAAAACTCTGTTCAAAAGAGTTTTTGCGACGGGAATATACTCCCGTCACAAATGGTCAGTTATTTGCGACAGAAATACAGGTCTCGTCGCAATTGCAATGGCACAGTTTGCATGCCAAAACGCAGGAAGCCAATTTACGACGGGTAAAGGCTACCCGTCGCAAGTACCTGGCTGTGGTAAATAGTATTTTCGATGGGGAAATTTCCCTGTCGCAAACAAATATTCACCCGGTGTTATTTGAGATGGGCCCCGTCGCCAATACCGGTCGCTGTAAAGCCTATTTGCTACGGTCACCTTCAACCCGTCGCAACTACCCATGGTGGTAAATACCTTTTTGCGACGGGACTATTTAACCATCACAAAAGAGAATCCAACGGGTGGTATTTGCGACGGGTCCCGTTGCAAATAATGGTGGCAGTAAATAGGAATTTGCGATGGGGATATCCTCCCCTCGCAAATACCGGCGGCGGTAAATAGTAATTTGCGACGTGGATATCCGCCTATCGCTAATGGTGTGGCATTTGCGACAGGCTCGTCGCAACAACCCTTTTACCCGCCACCCGTAATTAATTCGGGCGAAGGTATTTGCGACAAGACCCATCACCAATACCGTCAGAGGTAAATAGAAATTTTCGACGGGGATATCCGCTTGTCGCTAATGGTGGCTATTTGTGATGGGTCCGTCGCAAAAGACTTTTTACCCGCCACCCATATTTAATGCGGGTGAAGGAATTTGTGATGGTATCCCGTCGCAAATCCTAGGTATTGCGACGGGATACCATGGCGAATATGACCGTCGCAAATAATCTAACCTATATATACACCCATCCATTTTTTACCATAACATTCAGATCTTTATTCTTCTCTCTCTCTAATTTTCAGTTCTGAGTAGAAATTTATTTTTGTTTTAATTTATTCTTTCGAGAAGAGGAAGGAAGGAGTTAGAAGGCGTAGATTACTAAAGGTATTTATATTTTTTTTAATTGTAAAATTATTTTTAATGTTTAATTTTATTTTTAATTGTTAATTTTATTTTTTTAATAGAATGTTTAGCTATATAGTATAATTAGTTTATTTGGTTATACCAAATAATCCTGGTCCTGATATGAACTAGTAGATGCGACTCTAGCACAGATGTACCTAGGAGTGAAAACTCTTACAAGGTGTTTCAAGATTGAATTAGGGTAACCTGGTACACGACAGCGGGCCTTCCCGCACTCTTGGTTCGACACTCCTGGGGGATGTATTGGAAATAATTAGAAATAAATATATAATTATCAAATAATTAATAAATAATTAGATTTAATTAAAATAGTAATCAAATAATTAAGAAATAATTATATTTATTTGATTACATATAATTAGGAAACAATTGAAATAATTAGGAAACAATTAAAATAATTAGGAAACAATTAGATTTAATTAGAAAACAATTAGATTTAATTAGAAATCAGGTAGATTTAATTAGGAAACAATTATATTTAATTAGGAAACAATTATATTTTATTAGGAAACAATTATATTTAATTAGGAAACAACTAGATTTAATTAGGAAATAATTAGATTTAATTAGGAAACAATTAGATTTAATTAGGAAACAATTAGATTTAATTAGTAGATTTAATTAGGAAACAATTATATTTAATTAGGAAATATTAGATTTAAATAGGAAACAATTAGATTTAATTAGGAAACAACTATATTTATTAGGAAACAATTAAATTTAATTAGTAAACAATTAGATTTAATTAGTAGATTTAATTAGGAGTTTAGAATTAATTAGATTTAATTAGGAAAAAATTAGATTTAATTAAGAAACAATTAGATTTAATTAAGAATCAGTTAGATTTAATTATTAGATTTAATTAAAAAACAATTAGATTTAATTAGGAAACAATTAGATTTAATTAGGAAACTATTAGATTTAATTAAGAAACAATTAGATTTAATTAGGAAACAAGGAAACAATTAGGAAACAAGTAAACAATTTGGAAACAATTTTGGATAATTAGGAAGCAATTAGGATAATTAGGAAACAATTAGGATAATTAGGAAACAATTAGGATAATTAGGAAACAATTAGGATAATTACGAAACATTTAGGATAATTAGAAATCAATTAGGATAATTAGGAAACAATTAGGATAATTAGGAAGCGTGATTGACTGATCATCTACCACAATTTTCTTTTCATTTGTGTGTTGAGGGTTGACATGAAACTTCTGCCTCCACATGTAATATCTACTTTTACTGTCAAAATTATAAACCTCCTCACCAATATAGAGGTGAGAAGGTATATAATTTTGACAGTAGAAGCACATATTACATGTGGAGGAAATATTTTCCAATCAAGCCTCAACACAAAATGAAAAGAAAATTGAGGTAGATGAGCGGTCAATTACGTTTGTTTTTCAATTAATTGATTGATTAGCCACTTGACCTATATGTATATCTTCGCATTTCTAACTAGTAACATAATTAGTAACATAATTAGTAATATAATTAGTAACATAAATAGTAACATAATATATAATATTATATTACTCCAATATTAATAGTTAAATAATACCTATAATATAATTATTTTATTATTATATGTTTAATATTTATAAAAAATATTAATATTATTAAAATTATAAAAAATTTATAAAATATTACAATTATCAATATTTTCCACAAGTTTTGCTTTATTCTTAACAGTTCAAATCTTAAAGGGTCACCAATTTTCAGGTCATGCCCAATAAAAAGTTTGTGTCAACCACACCCAATGTAAAATCTTTAATTGTTCTTGCTTGGGTGATCACCTCGAAATTAGAATTGCAATAGGACAACCCAAGTCATGTCTTTCTCATTACTTGTGTCGTCCTATTGCAACACTACTTGCGAGATGACCAACCATGTAAGGAAAATTTAGAGTTTAATTTGGACAAGGTTGACGAAAACTTTTTATTGGGCATGACCTGAAAATTGATGACTTTTTAAGATTTGAACATGTTAAGAATAGAGAAAAATCTATTGGAAATATTTAGATTTGTAATAATTAGTAATAATTACTAATAAAATAAATAAAAAATCAAATAAATTCAAGTACATGGTTATAAATTGGCACAATTTCCTGCGGATTGACGACTACCTTTTGTTCAAGGTCTCATGTCTTTGCTACTTTCTCCCACTGAAATCAGAATGAAAAATGTAACGCCCCGACCCTAGATACCCATAGTCGGTGAATTATTACATAATATTGGCATGATCACAAGAAAGATCAAATCTCGAAAGACCGATTGGTTTAGTAGCCTTGGAAACACTAGATATATTCATAAGTCTTACATTACATCATAAAATGAAAAACTACTACAACAACATATTTTCTCCATAATCCACACTCATATCCCCACATAATATACCTGCAGGTCATTCATAATTTACTTCTTCACTTCCTGGGAAAAATAAAACATAGAAAAGGGGTGAGCTCAAATGCCCAGTAAGGATAACTATATAGAGGAAACTTTCATAAATAAGAATAAACATTTAAGGCAATGTATAACTAAAACAAAATCCTTTCAAACTTGAACTTTTAACATAGTATGGAATAAATAAAATGAAATAATTCCATTTACTTATTCACATGGATATTCTACTAATCGAATAATCAAATGAAAAATCAATAACCACTTTCATAATGATGGAATGCATAATGCCAGACTATCATAACCACATAGCCAAGGCCTCGTGCTAAGACTACAAATAAGATTTCGCCAAGGCCTTGTGCCAAGACACTAGTTTGTCTCATGAGACCTACCGATGCATCGAGGAGCTATAGCGGGCTCCACCCGCCACTTATTAAGTCCAATGCATTCCTCATATGAACAGGTTTAAACATAACATAAACATTCTTATTAAAACTAGCATACGAAATGTCAATACTTTTACCACAAACCATGAATGGTATAAAAATAACACATCCACAGTCAAACATAACTCATTTGATACAATATGTAAGATTGTATTGTATCACATTAACCTCAATCAAGAATAATGAAGGATGTTGACATAGATGAAAATAATCATCAAAACTATTTGAGAGAAATATCCCCCTTTTCTTGAAAACATTTAAAAGTCACATTATTTGTCAAGAAGCCATTTAAACATAGATTTTTGAATCAAAGTGTCCCATACCACTTTGAAACTTTTAAAAGGAGTTTTAATTTTAAGACTTTAATGTCCATATAAATAAATCCTTAAAACCATTTTTTAAAACATGGACATTAATGAAAAAGATTTAGAAGAATAAGTCTTTAAAATATTTAAATATGGTATTTCAGTTAGAGATTCTAACCAAAAGAGCGACACTAGAATAAAAATAATTGGGGTAATCAAAACTTTGTAATATCATGAGAATAAAGGGATTCATGATATACTATGTCAAAGTACATTATATACACCACATAAAAGTGATTTGGTGTATAACAACAAAGAAGTATCAATGGAATTTAAATTGAGATGAAATCTCTCATAAAAGCCGTTTCCTTAGGTTAAGGATAAATCAACGACATAATTATGTGTGAAAAATATAAATACACTCAATATGATTGGATATTTAGTGTAAATCAATCAGATTACATTCACACATATTCATATAAAAACAACACCAATGACTTGGATATTTAACTCAACAAATGGAGATTGAGTTAAAATTACTCTTACCAAGTTCATACCGATCACTTGAGAATTTATCAATGGATTGATTATGTGTATCAAAATTATATCCACAGAAAGGGGAGTGGAAAATATGACATAAGAAAATGAATAGTAATTCCACACATAATCTCGGAGTAAAATAATCAATGAAGTTTGCGTAAAGCCGAATAATTGGAAATTGAAATTTCAAATTCCCTTATCCATTTCGTAACTTATGAAACATGCACCCATGAAATAAGGATCATACAATGATGATGTAAATACCCATAAATTAAATTATATTACACAATGAATACAATCATGGGCAGTACACATACACCACATGCAATAAATAAGTGGTGAACAATGGAATTCTCACGAAATTAAGAGTGAGATAAGAAACTCCTTACCACGTTAATCAACTGAGTCGTATGGCCAAAAGTTAATAACCACCAAATGATTTACGGAATAACATGAATATAAAGAGAATCATGATAATATATATCAAATGGCAGTACACAATACACCACTTTCAATAATTTAGTGGCGAACAATGGAAATATCACGGAATTGAAAGTGAGATAAGAAAATCCCTTACCACGTTAATCAACTGAGTCGTATGGCCAAAAGTTAATAACCATAAAATGATTTATAGAATAACATGAATATAAAGAGAATCATGGTAATATATATCAAATGGAAGTACACAATACACCACTTTAAATAATTTTGTGGCGAACAATGGAAATCTCACGAAATTGAAAGTGAGATAAGAAAATCCCTTACTTTGTACTTTTTCCTTGGTCGATGGTAGGTTAACCTCCTGTATAATGGTGAAATAATTTTTATTTAATTATAAAAGAATCATATTCATTAATATGATATCATATATGATCTTTTAACATTGATTTGTTAATAATATCTTAGAATTATCGTCATTTCGGGTGTTAACGGGTTCATTTTACTTTATAATCTTTGTTATGTGAGCCATATTCGTTATTAATGGGATGTATATTATTCATATACATAATGATATCAAGTACTTAGATACTATTTTTAAATCATCGAATTATAATTATACTTGAATGGATATGATGGAGATTGAATCTCATCGCATTCGTGGAGACGGTAGTCCGTACATACGCATGAGCGACAATATCATTCTTTTGATATTAAAATAATATATAATTGGATGTTATATCATATATACAGAATCATTATCATGTTATATTTATTATTTACATGAGTTACACATCATTATTATACCCATCCAAATAATAATATATTGAATAACAATTACACCACGACGTGGAGACGGTAGGCCGTACGTACGCACGTATGGTGACATGTTATTCAGACGATGGATAGAATACTGAATATGGTTGTACCATATTTATAATAACATCACATTATATATATGATACTGGAGTTATTATTTTATAATGGTAATAACAAAGAAAGGGGAAGTGGAAGAAGAAAGGAACTTGAAAAGGGGTGGTGAAAACATTACCTCTTCTTCGGGTTCTTTCTTTTGATTTGATCAAAAGGGCTCCTTAGGTTGGCTTTATGATCAAAATAAGGCCTCTAGGTTGTAGTTAGGGAAGTTGAGATAGTATTTGGGCAGGTTTTGGCCGAACAAAAGGGCTTTGAAGGTGTGAATAAATGAGAAGGATGAGTACCCTTTTATAAGCGGGGTGAGGGGCACCTTTGGAAAAGCTAGAAATATTAATTTATAATAAATTTATATTCGGTTTATAATGGCTCCAAAGTTTATTATTTTACTGTTAAGGTGGGGATGGGTCGAAAACAACTCAACCAATAGAATTTAGACAGTTTTGGGTCATTATATTAACCTTATCTTTAAGTATTAAATCTTAGTTAATTAGTTTCACTTTTACAATGTCTCTTTGTATTTTTATATCATATGGTTAATAAACTTACTATATACATCCAAGCGACCCCCAAGTGGTCCATTAATGATTAACCTATCATGATATAAGTCTCTTGGCCGTACCTTAGATTTTTAGGAATTTAATATCAATTAATAATATAATATTTGTTTTAAGAACTCTTTTATGTCAATTTTGACACTATTCAATAGTTGATTTTGTTTGAAACTCACAACAGATTGATTAATTCGAAAAAAGTCCATTAAATCAATCCTAATATATCATATTATCCTAGAAAATTATTTTAATTCATTAAAAGTTTCATATTATATTTATTTGGGTATTTATAATATCAATTATTTTAATTTTGCACTATTAAAGTAATTAATTCATCATCATTGTGTCATAAATAAATTAAATTATTTAATGTCTAAAAATTATAAATAAAATATCATTATGTAGGAAATCTTTTTATCTTTCTAATTAATATTTATAATCCAAAATCCAACATATATAACCCTATGTAACAATTGTTTTGTTAAAAGATATATGCTTGTGTCATTTTTGTATTTATTTTAACTTAATTAAAATAAAGTGTCATTATCACTTACATGTGGATCCATGGGGTCCCAAAATCGACCCAAAGATTCCCATGGTCGACCATGTATCAACCAATAGGGTTAAGACACGTTTTAGGGTAATTTAGTATTATTATAATATTATTTTTTAACCCTTGTTTACCGGATTTACCCTTTAACCATGGTAAATAAAATATTTACCGAAGTAATTATCCAAAATGTTTAAAAATAAAATTTACCTATTTGAACAATTTGAACATCCTGATTCCAAATATGGAATCCATTTTTCCAAATTCAAAACACAGAAGTGGCAGAAATTAATTTAAAATTAATTCCCGTTGTTAAAACAAAAAGCGTGTTTTTTAGAGATAATAACTATCAAAAGATTGTCACTTGTTTATGTCTGATTTAAATGTGAAATTATGTTCAATGACCCACATTGTATTAAATGGTAAAACTATATTTTAAATATACTTTAAAACCAGTCAAATTCATAATTTATCACTATTAATTATTTTTATTAAAAAAGTTGTTTTTAATTAAAATTTAGTAATTTTCACTATTCATCAAAATATGAAAGTTATCCGAAAAGTACCAAAATTTTACCCTAGGCTAATTTCGATATTCCGAATCCAAAAATGAAGTCCATTTTGAGAGATAGAATTTATAAAATTACAAAAAGTAGGTATTACTATTCATAACGGCTAGTTTGATTGGTTATGGTGTGTTAAAATCTCGAAGTTACGTACAATGCACGCCATTGCATTATTCAAAAGGAAACATACTGAGGAAGCTTGGGGTGTTACATTCTCCCCTCCTTCAATAAATTGCGTTCTCGCAATTTTTAAAATTGTGCTTGGGAATATAATGGAAAGTCCCACATCGGAAAAAGAGTCAATAAAACTATCACTTTAAAAGAAAGAAAGAGAGGTATAAGGGTCATCCAAGATAACCCATACTTGGATTCCATGTAGGAAAACATGGATATGGATGATAAACTAAGTGTCAAGTTCTGATGGAGAGGGATAGAAATCATGATCAGGAGAAAGTTAACAATAAGAAAACCACAAACTTGTGTTGGGACAAACGATCATTAGTCTCCTAGTAAGAAAGTAAACGGACAACATTTTTTTTGTTTTAAGTTACATTAAATAAGGACGAGGAATTAATTTATGATATTGACTAAGAACATTAAGAGATATAATTACTTTTTTAGTAGAGTTTCATTCTTTAATAAATTTACACCACTAACTCAAATTTTTTTTAAACGATGAGTATTCAAGAAGACTTGGTCACACTGGAAGAGCTAGAATAAACTTCTATAGAATCACATGATCCATGCAGGATAAACTATATATTTACATTGTCATTGAAGATTAATCAAAACCAAAATGGTTAGTGAATGATCTAATGATCCCCCAAAAGGATATTCCTTGAGATAAATATGCAGTAATCTTAATTTCTAAAATTAAACCAACAATACCCCAAAGTTAAATAAATACCATTCAATAATAAATTGTCCTTAAAATCCTTCAATATAATCCAAACTAATATTGAAACCCAAAACATAGAAGAATTTGATTATGTAGTCTCCCATGTTATATTGTATCTCCAAATGACATCAAATACTCTTAAAGTCACATACTTAAAAGTAATTAACATCATCACATATTCTCAGTTATAGGTTAATCATTTCTATAAATAACCCAAATCACTATAAATCCACAATAAAAACGTAGATAAAAAATCTACCATTACTCTACAAATGAAACCCCATTGTATTCTATTTTCCTTGGGCATATAGTGTTCCCAACAAAGCGAACATCTTCCAAAATAACATTTATCACTTGATCACCAAATCATTTTCCTATACCAAGGGTATTCATTTGATAAGACATAAGAACCCAAATAAACTTATTTTTGATCAATAAAATCACTTAACTAAAAAAAATAGTCACACTAACCAGGGACTTCACGTAGTCCAGTGGTAGGCGATAAATCCCAATCGCACTTTGGTTGTGGGTTCGATTCCCATAGCTTTGTCCGACGCGACGGGTTGTCACACGGTCTACGTGTTGTCCTTTTTCATAAACTATATTTTATAATATTACCAAAATGAGATAAATTCCTCAAAATAACATAATTTAACCACAAATGTTATATCATACCTTGCATTTTCATCCCAAATTATAATAACTTGTAATTGCTTCAAACCCAATGATCATATAAAACCAAATGGTTATTCATAACTATATCTACAAGAGAAAAGATAATTATTCCTCAAATATCATTATCACATGGAAAACTACAGGGTTACAAATACAAGAGAAAATTATTCCAAAGTAAACCCATAAACAAGGAGAACTAACACTTTTTAAACATTTCTCCAACCATTTATTTCCACATAGCTTCTTCTTTGACCATGAAAATATACTATATAATAGGGCATTCACTCGGGTAATGGTCAGGTCCCCTACATTTACGACAAATGACTGTAAATGTACTCTTTGGACCATTTTTATCTTCTTCCATAGTACTCTTCATTTTTCTTCGGCAATTCTTCACTTTATGTCCTTCCTTCTCACACGTAAAGCATTTCTTTGTCCCATTGAGACACTTTCCTGGGTGTCTCCTTCCACATTTCCTACATGATGGAAATTGAGGATTCCTTTCTCCATGGTCTCCACTGCTGGAGATCTTATCATTCATCACCTTTCTCTTCTTTTTTGAGTCCGGGAATTGGTTAATATATATATTGTTGATCATATTTTTTGAAAATTGATTTGGCATAAAGACGATATCTTTTACGCCTATCAAAATTCCATTTTTTTGCTCATTTCCACCACCGTTCACAGCTTGTACATCATTGTCAGAGTCACTATGACTTCCCTGGAATCCAGCCATTGACTAAAACCAAAAATCATTGTGTGGGTAACAGTAGTCATAAAATCATTTAGAGATTAACATGTCACCATATTCTTAATTTGAAACACATTAGGATTAACCAAGGTCATTTACTATCATCTTATATATATAATACTTTAAATCGGTTTGTAAAGAAAATGTAAATCATCCTAAGCATATCCCCCGGGAGTGTCGTAACCAAGAGTGCAGCAAGGCCCGTTGTCGTGCACCAGTTCCCGTTCGAGTCTAGCTCAAAGTGGTGTTTTCGGGTTTTACCCCTAGGTACATCTGTGCCAGAGCTGCCTCTACCTGCTCGTATTCAGACAAGGATGTATTGCTCGGAAAACTCACAAAATCTCTACAATACCAAAATTCTAGGAAGTTCTTCTATACTAATCCTAAAAGTTCATCTTAGGTCTACGTGCTCTAATCAGAGTTTATCTAAATCTAGCTTCCAAGGTTTGTACTAAACTTCCTCTGATACCAACTGTAACGCCCCGACCCTAGATACCCAGAGTCGGTGCATTATTACATAATATTTGCATGATCACAAGAAAGATCAAATATCGAAAGACCGATTGGTTTAGTAGCCTTGGAAACACTAGATATATTCATAAGTCTTACATTACATCATAAAATGAAAAACTACTACAACGACATATTTTCTCCATAATCCACACTCATATCCCCACATAATATCCCTGCAGGTCATTCATAATTTACTTCTTCACTTCCTGGAAAAAATAAAACATAGAAAAGGGGTGAGCTCAAATGCCCAGTAAGGATAACAATATAGCGGAAACTTTCATAAATAAGAATAAACATTTAAGGAAATGTATAACTAAAACAAAATCCTTTCAAACTTGAACTTTTAACATAGTATGGAATAAATAAAATGAAATAATTCCATTTACTTATTCACATTGATATTCTACTAATCGAATAATCACATGCAAAATCAATAACCACTTTCATAATGATGGAATGCAAAATGCCAGACTATCATAACCACATAGCCAAGGCCTCGTGCCAAGACTACAAATAAGATTTTTCCAAGGCCTTGTGCCAAGACACTAGTTTGTCTCATGAGACCTACCGATGCATCGAGGAGCTATAGCGGGCTCCACCCGTCACTTATTAAGTCCAATGCATTCCTCATATGAACAGGTTTAAACATAACATAAACATTCTTATTAAAACTAGCATACGAATTGTCAATACTTTTACCACAAACCATGACTGGTATAAAAATAACACATCCACAGTCAAACATAACTCATTCGATACAATATGGAAGATTGTATTGTATCACATTAACCTCAATCAAGAATAATGAAGGATGTTGACATAGATGAAAATAATCATCAAAACTATTTGAGAGAAATATCCCCCTTTTCTTGAAAACATTTAAAAGTCACATTATTTGTCAAGAAGCCATTTAAACATAGATTTTTGAATCAAAGTGTCCCATACCACTTTGAAACTTTTAAAAGGAGTTTTAATTTTAAAACTTTAATGTCCATATAAATAAATCCTTAAAACCATTTTTTAAAACATGGACCTTAATGTCAAAGATTTAGAAGAATAAGTCTTTAAAATATTTAAAAATGGTATTTTAGTTAGAGATTCTAACCAAAAGAGTGACACTTGAATACAAATAATTGGGGTAATCAAAACATTGTAATATCTTGAGAATAAATGGATTCATGATATACTATGTCAAAGTACATTATATACACCACATAAAAGTGATTTGGTGTATAACAACAAAGAAGTATCAATGGAATTTAAATTGAGATGAAATCTCTCATAAAAGCCGTATCCTTAGGTTAAGGATAAATCAACGACATAATTATGTGTGAAAAATATAAATACACTCAATATGATTGGATATTTAGTGTAAATCAATCAGATGACATTCACACATATTCTTATAAAAACAACACCAATGACTTGGATATTTAACTCAACAAATGGATATTGAGTTAAAATAACTCTTATCAAGTTCATACCGATCACTTGAGAATTTATCAATTGATTGATTATGTGTATTAAAAGTATATCCACAGAAAGGGGAGTGGAAAATATGACATAAGAAAATGAATAGTAATTCCACACATAATCTCGGAGTAAAATAATCAATGAAGTTTGCGTAAAGCCGAATAATTGGAAATTGAAATTTCAAATTCCCTTATCCATTTGGTAACTTATGAAACATGCACCCATGAAATATGGATCATACAATGATGATGTAAATACCCATAAATTAAATTATATTACACAATGAATACAATCATGGGAAGTACACATACACCACATGCAATAAATAAGTGGTGAACAATGGAATTCTCACGAAATTATGAGTGAGATAAGAAACTCCTTACCACGTTAATCAACTGAGTCGTATGACCAAAATTTAATAACCACCAAATGATTTACGGAATAACATGAATATAAATAGAATCATGATAATATATATCAAATGGCAGTACACAATACACCACTTTCAATAATTTAGTGGCGAACAATGGAAATCTCACGGAATTGAAAGTGAGATAAGAAAATCCCTTACCACGTTAATCAACTTAGTCATATGGCCAAAAGTTAATAACCATCAAATGATTTACAGAATAACATGAATATAAAGAGAATCATGATAATATATATCAAATGGCAGTACACAATACACCACTTTAAATAATTTAGTGGCGAACAATGGAAATCTCACGAAATTGAAAGTGAGATAAGAAAATCCCTTACTTTGTACTTTTTCCTTGGTCGACGGTAGGTTAACCTCCTGTATAATGGTGAAATAATTGTTATTTAATTATAAAAGAATCGTATGCATTAATATGATATCATATATTATCTTTTAACATTGATTTGTTAATAATATCTTAAAATTATCGTCATTTCGGGTGTTAACGGGTTCATTTTACTTAATATTATTTGTTATGTGAGCCATATTCGTTATTAATGGGATGTATATTATTCATATCCAGAATGATATCATGTACTTAGATACTATTTTTAAATCATCAAATTATAATTATACTTGAATGGATATGATATAGAATGAATCTCATCGCGTTCGTGGAGACGGTAGTCCGTACATACGCACGAGCGACAATATCATTCTTTTGATATTAAAATAATATATAATTGGATGTTATATCATATATACAGAATAATTATCATGTTATATTTATTATTTACATGAGTTACACATCATTATTATACCCATCCAAATAATAATATATTGAATAACAATTACACCACGACGTGGAGACGGTAGGCCGTACGTACGCATGTATGGTGACATGTTATTCAGACGATGGATAGAATAATGAATATGGTTGTACAATATTTATAATAACATCACATTATATATATGATACTGGAGTTATTATTTTATAATGGTAATAACAAAGAAAGAGGATGTGGAAGAAGAAAGGAACTTGAAAAGGGGTGGTGAAAACATTACCTCTTCTTCGGGTTCTTTCTTTTGATTTGATCAAAAGGGATCCTTAGGTTGGCTTTCTGATCAAAATAAGGCCTCTATGTTGTATTGAGGGAAGTTGAGATAGTATTTGGGCAGGGGTTGGCCGAACAAAAGGGCTTTGAAGGTGTGAATAAATGAGAAGGAGGAGTGCCCTTTTATAAGAGGGGTGAGGGGAACCTTTGGAAAAGCTAGAAATATTAATTTATAATAAATTCATATTCGGTTTATAATGGCTCCAAAGTTTACTATTTAAATTTTAAGGTGGGGATGGGTCGAAAACAACTCAACCAATAGAATTTAGACAGTTTTGGGTCATTATATTAACCTTATCTTTAAGTATTAACTCTTAGTTAATTAGTTTCACTTTTACAATGTCTCTTTGTATTTTTATATTATATGGTTAATAAACTTACTATATACATCCAAGCGACCCCCAAGTGGTCCATTAATGATGATCCTATCATGATATAAGTCTCTTGGCCTAACCTTAGATTTTTAGGAATTTAATATCAATTAATAATATAATATTTGTTTTAAGAACTCTTTTATGTCAATTTTGACACTATTCAATAGTTGATTTTTGTGAAACTCATAACAGATTGATTACGTCGAAAAAAGTCCATTAAATCAATCCTAATATATCATATTATCCTAGAAAATTATTTTAATTCATTAAAAGTTTCATATTATATTTATTTGGGTATTTATAATATCAATTATTTTAATTTTTCACTATTAAAGTAATTAATTCATCATCATTGTGTCATAAATAAATTAAATTATTTAATATCTAAAAATTATAAATAAAATATCATTATGTATGAAATCTTTTTATCTTTCTAATTAATATTTATAATCTAACATCAAACATATATAACCCTATGTAACAATTGTTTTGTTAAAATATATATGCTTGTGTCATTTTTGTATTTATTTTAACTTAATTAAAATAAAGTGTCATTATCACTTACAAGTGGATCCATGGGGTCCCAAAACCGACCCAAAGATGCCCATGTTCGACCATGTATCAACCAATAGGGTTAATACACGTTTTAGGGTAATTTAGTATTATTATAATATTATTTTTTAACCCTTGTTTACCGGATTTACCCTTTAACCATGGTAAATAAAATATTTACCGAAGTAATTATCCAAAATGTTTAAAAATAAAATTTACCTATTTAAACAATTTGAACATCCTGATTCAAAATATGGAATCCATTTTTCCAAATTCAAAACACAGAAGTGGCAGAAATTAATTTAAAATTAATTCCCGTTGTTAAAACAAAAAGCGTGTTTTTTAGAGATAATAACTATCAAAAGATTGTCACTTGTTTATGTCTGGATTAAATGTGAAATTATGTTCAATGACCCACATTATATTAAATGGTAAAAATATATTCTAAATATACTTTAAAACCACTCAAATTCATAATTTATCACTATTAATTATTTTTATTAAAAAAGTTGTTTTTAATTAAAATTTAGTAATTTTCACTATTCGTCAAAATATGAAAGTTATCCGAAAAGTACCAAAATTTCACCCTAGGCTAATTTCGATATTCCAAATCCAAAAATGACGTCCATTTTGAGAGATAAAATTTATAAAATTTCAAAAAGTAGGTATTACTATTCATAACGGCTAGTTTGATTGGTTATGGTGTGTTAAAATCTCGAAGTTACGTACAATGCACGCCATTGCATTATTCAAAAGGAAACATACTGAGGAAGCTTGGGGTGTTAAAAAAAATGTGCTCTGACGTATGTCAGAGAAAGTTTTTCATACTGATTTCAGTCGTGAGAACGTTACAAAGAGATGAGCCATCAGACAAATCATAATAATTAGTAATATAATCTCCACAACGATGATTACAAAATTTAATTTCATTATTCAAAAATATTTCATTTTTCCAAGTATTTATATGTATTGCTAAATTAATAATAATTAATGGGGATGATTACAAACTAACTATGTCGCCTATAATTATTGGTAATTACTAATAAATAACTGTAATTATGTATCTTCTTTTTTTAGGATATTGATTCTTATATCAAATTATTTGACAACAGTAATGGTTTTAAATTTTGTAGAAACATATATATGAATATGGAACAAGGAAATCATCATCAATCATTATTAGATGATTGTGCTTGGATAAATCAGAGTAGAAATCCAAATGGTTCTAGTTTAAATCCTATATATGTTGATGGTGTTGAAGCTTTATTATCATTTGCATCATCAAACCCGGAATTTTTTCAGAAGGAACAATTAAGTGTCTTTGTAAAAAAATGTTCTCTGAGAATGTTTGAGACATTTGACATTGTTGGGAAACATCTCTTGCGTTTTGGTTATCAATCAGATTATATTTTTTGGTATCAACACAGTGAACATAGTTCTAGAGAAGATACTAATAATTTGATTTTGGATCCATCACGGTTTCAGAATTTCGCACATGATGTTACAGTGTCATCCGTTCAACAAACAGAAATCGAGGATGATGTTGATTTTCCTCCCGAGTTGGCACCATCTGAATTTGCTGAGTTGTTTAGGTCTACTGAGGATGCATTATATCCTGGTTTCAAGATAAGAAAATTATAAGTAGTTGCAAAATTTATGGCTATTAAATTAGATAATGGAATGTCAAATAACTGTTTTGATCAGATATTTTATTTGGTTAAAGCACTATTACCCAAAAGAAATGTGCTGCCTGCTAATTATTATGATAGAAAAAGACTTGTTCATAATCTAGGCCTTAGTTATCAGAAGATCCATGCATGTTCAAATGATTTCATCTTATATTCTGGTGAAAATGAGTTGTTGGATAGTTTTCCCACATGTGGACAATCGAGGTATAAAGAAGCTCAATCAGGGAAGTCTGGATTGATTCCTGTAAAACAGTTGAGATATTTCCCACTTACACCCAGGTTGCAGCGTTTATTTATGTCTTAGAACACAGTGATAATGATGTCATGGCACAAAACCAATATTTCAAATGGTAAAATCTTGATTCATCCATCTGACGGTGATTCATGGAAAATTTTTGATCAAGTGCATCTGCCTTTTGCTTTAGAATCCTGGAGCGTGCGATTGGGTCTTTCTACTGATAGATTTTGTCCATTTGGAACTTTTGGTAGTCAGTATTCCTGTTGGCCTATCTTTATAACTCTGTACAACTTGCCTCCATGGATGTTGATGAAAGAGCCTTATATCTTTTTGAAATTATTAATCCCAAGACATCCGAAAAAGAATATTGATGTTTATTTGAAACCATTGATTGATGAGATTAATTTATTGTAGATTCATGGTGTTGGTACATATGATGCTGCTGTGAAACAGAATTTTGTAATGAAAGTTTCATTGATGTGGACAATTAGTGACTTCCCAGCATGTGGAATGTTATCAGGCTGGAGTACACATGGTCCAAAATCATGTCCTTACTGTATGGGAGACAACAAATCATTTATGCTTGTGAATGGAAAAAATCCTTTCTATTATGACTGTCATCATAGATTTCTTCCAATCGATCATCCTTTTCGGAGGAATAAATCTCATTTCAGAAAAGGAAGAATTGAAAGAGATGAATTTCCAAAAATGATCACAGGTACGGAGTTACAATTTGTTGTATTTTCATTACCTTCAATCACTTTTGGACCTACAATAAACCAATCGAAAATTCATGGTTTTGGGAAAGACCACAATTGGACAAAATAGAGCATTTTTTGGAATTTTCCATATTGGTCTGATTTGTTGGTCCGACACATGTTGGATGTCATGCATATTGAGAAGAACTATTTTGATAATTTATTTCATATAGTTTTGGATACACTGGGAAAACCTAAGATAATGTAAAGGCATGATTAGATCTTGCCCAAATTTTCAGGCGACCAGAACGTGAATTGTTTGAAAATGTCAGATCACAGTGATTAATGAAGCCAAAAGTAGCTTATACACTGACCAAAGATAGTCGATTATTATTTTGTCAGTGGATTGCAGATTTGAGGCTTCCAGATGGCTATGCTTCCAACTTGGGCAGATGTGTTAAAAATGGTCATATTACCGGATTAAAAAGTCATGACTATCATGTAAAAATGGAAAGAATTATGCCTATTAGATTAAGAGGTTTGTTGAATTCTATGATTTGGGATTCGATAACAGATATATCATTTTTTTCCGAGACATGTGTGCAGCGACAACAGACTACGATACACTAAGAAAACTGGAAGAAGCTGTTGTTGTAATTATATGCAAATTGGAAAAAATATTTTTGTCATCTTTCTTTGATTCAAGGGAACATTTGATATTAAATTTTCCACATGAAGAAAAATGTGGAGGTCTGGTTCAGTTTTGATGATTGTACCCATTTGAGAGATGCATGCAGAAATTGAAGAAAAAAGTCCGTAACAAAGCATCAGTTGAAGGCTCAATTGCTGAAGCTTATTTGCAAGATGAAATTGATTTATTCTGCTCTCATTATTTTGAATCTGAATATCCCTCAAAATTTAACCGCATGGGTCGGAATGTGGGGAATGTTGATGATGATATGAACAATAAATTATCAGTTGTCAATCAGCCCGAACATGGATTTGGTGGAGTTCATGATAGATGGCTTTCAGATGATGAACATTATAGAGCTCATACATATGTTCTACTCAACTATGAAGAAATGTCACCAATTTTACAGTGAGTGCTCTTATCCCTTATTCTATATATTCTGTTACATTAAATTAATCATATTGTATTTGTAGGTTATATGATGATCATATCACGAAATAATTTCCACAAATTACAACAGCTGGCTTAGAAGAACGTCGACAAAAAACTTTTGTCTACTGGTTTCATAAACTGGTAACATACATTCTTTTTTGGTTTTACATATAAAATTAATTTATTACTTGTAATAGTGATAAATGTTTTACAAATTTTTAGGTATCTGTACATGCTAATAAGATTGACAGTTGATTGCGTATATTGATTAGTCCACCATCCAAAATGGTTAAATATTATAATGCATATGTGGTGAATGGTTATCACTTTCGTACACATGCATATGGGGAATCAAAGAAAAAAATGAATAGTGGTGTTTGTTTGAAGGGATCACATCATATTGATATTGAAGTTGACTTTTACGACATGCTTGAAAAAATTATTAAACTGTGTTATTTGGTACATAATTATGTGACAATGTTTAAATGTCGATGGCTGGATACTGGGAGAGGCTTGTGTATTCATCCGACTCATGGAATTGTTGATATTAAACATAATAGTCTTATTGCAGTAAATGAACCATTTTTATTGGCTAATCAGGCACATCAAATTTATAATTCAAAATACTGTGCTACTGCAAAAGAGTTGGATGATTGGTGGAGTATAATAAAAGTTAAATCTTGAGAAACTCAGTTTACTCAAATTGAATGTGGTTCCACTGAAGTGAATGAAAATGAAAATTTTCAGGACACTCCTCAAAACACATCTTTTTCACAAATAGATATCAATATCGAGGATGACACCCTAAGGGTCGATGGTGACGATGTTGTCAATGATGTTACAACTGAATTTGAAATGACAAGAGATGATGAAAGTGAAACTAATATGGAAATTGATTATGTTGATGAGGAAGATGAATACATTGACATTGACAAATATGAATATGATGATGAAGATGAACATTGACACAGTAATATGATAGTTATAATCATAACAAATATATATCAATACATAATAGTTATTTTCAACTATTTTCTAATAACAATCATTTCATGATTCAGATGGACTCAGAAATGTATCGTTAGTTGCTGGAGGATGATCTACCTATGGATGATGAGGTTTTTGAGTCATCTGACCCTCAGGTTGTTGGCACTATAGGGAGCACTCAGAGGGGGTGTGGTCTAGCCAGACTGATGATTCCAGATCCTATCCCGGAGCGAAATCCACCTCTTTGATTCGATGCGCACACGCAGTGGCATGGTAGCCTGTGTATTTTAGTTATCTTTCATTATAATTTATTAATATTCTAATTGTTTGATTATTTGTTCTTTTTCCACATTTTTACGCATATAGCTATTGGACCGGGGAGTGCTATCTTGTGCAATTATTTTTCTCTGCCCTGGCTCACATGGGATCAGATTCCCACTGATGTGCTGGATGCCATGTTCGATCAATGGCTTGTACGTAATTAAATATTATTTTTTTTAAATTTAATTCATTAATAACATTATATTAGGGTTTATGGTATCCCATCGATGAGAGCATGCGTGCCATAATCCACACGGCATGGGTGGTGTCTATGCGTGACCGTTTCCGTCATTTTTTTCATAATTTGAGAAAGATGGCTGTGAAGAAAGCTGGAGTGATAGAATTTGATGAGTCGTATAGAGCCCATCGACCAGAGTACATTTCATCTCATGTTTGGGATGAATTATGTACACACTGGTTGGGTGGTGGGTTTCAGAGGAGATCTGCATTGGGTCGACAGAATCAGGGGAGACAAGAGGTGACACATCGAGCTGGTAGTCGTACATTCAGTGCGCATAGAGAGCATCTGGTAATTACTTTTTTTTATATTTTATACAACTTTAAATATAAACAGTTTATTTTATATTCATATAGGAAGCTGAGCAGCCCGGTATTTCGGCGTACAGCGTTTATCAGAGGATGTACACTGACCCGGCTACTAAAGAGATTAGAGGTGACCGCCAGCGTCAGATTGTGGTCACTATAATTTCCTTTTCAGTTTTCAAATTAAATGCATATAATCTTTTCATTATTTTAATTTCTAATTGAAACTTAAGGATTTATATGAGGCCGGGACCTCTCAGACACAGGCTCAGAGTCAAGACGAGACGGGTGATTAGACTAGTGCTCAACATTTTGATGAGACGACATGGATGCAGGCAACCCAAAATGGATTCGAAAAGGGCTGAGTAGTTGGTATCGACTCTCATTTGACTCCTACAGCTTATTATGGTACTGTTGCGATGTTGGCGTCCAACTCGAGAGGAGCTCATGGGGAGACATCATCTTCTACCTCACAGTATCAGGAGCAACTGCGTGCTCAGAGTCAGCTTATAGAGGATTTCTGTTAGGGGCAGGATCAGATGCGTCAGCATCACAATGAGGAGATGCGTTGATGGCTGGAGTAGATGCATCAGCAGTAGGATGAGGAGAGACATCGATATGAGGAGCAACATCAGGAGTATATGAAGTAGATGCGTCGTCTCACTCATAGTTTAGGGATGGAGTTTCCTCCACCACCTCCTCCAGGTCCTCCAGGTCCTCCAGATTATCCACCCCTAGTGATTTTTTTAGATGTAATAAACATTTGAGTTCGTAGTTTATTATCATAATAACTATTTACAATTCCTCTTTCTTATTGGTACGAATATTACGTGATTTACTTTGTTTTTATTTTCTTAATATATTATTACTTATTAGTGTTATTTTTAATGTCTTCTTATTTTAGTAATATTACTTTTAATATTTTTTATTTATTGTTAATATTGAAAAGTTTATAAATTTATAATTTTATTAATATTAATAATATTTATAATATTTTTTCATAAATATGTATGTTTATTTTAATAATAATATTGCAATATTATTTTTTTATATTAATAATATTAGTAATGATAATATTATTTTTTAATGTTAATATTTCATAATATATAATATTATATTATTTCTATTCATATTATTAATATTTTTTTATATTAATATTTCATAATTATATTAAATATATTTTTTATTATTAATAATATAACAATATAATTTATTTATATTATTAATATTAATATTAATATTATATAGATAGTTAAATAATAATAATATTATATTAATTTTTTATATTATTAATATTAGTATTATTATATAATATTATATTATTTATATTCATATTATTATTATTTTATATTAATATTTCATAATTATATTTTATATATTTTTTATTTATATTATAATAATATAATTTTTTTATATTATTAATATTATTTTTATTTTTCTATAATATTATAGGATTTTTAATAATTATTTAATTTTTTTTATTTTTTTTAATATCTGCGACGGGAACATTTGTGACGGGATTTCCCATCGTAAATGTTTTTTTAGAGTACCATTTGCGACGGGGCGAATACCCGTCCGGAAAACCTTTCTGCGACGGTCCGTCGCAAATACCTTCATCGCAAGTATTTTTTTTAAATTTCACATTTGCGATGGGATTCTGACCCGTCGTAACTAATATATCTGCGACGGCCCATCGGAAATACCTTTTTTATATATAAACAAAAAATCATTTGCGACTGGGGAAAAATACCGTCGCAAATACTCTTTTTGCAATGGGACCGCCGCAAAAACATCTATTTGCGATGCCGTTTTCGGCAACGGGTGATTTGCGATGGCCCCCGTCACAAAAGGCCTTTTGCGACGGGAGCCCGTCGCAAATATTTAGTTTTCCTGTAGTGATCTCAATTTACATGAAATGTCTCCAATACCAAATGGGAATTGATACATGAGAAGAGTTAAACATCAAACAACACAGGGTATTAAGCATTTATTTGTGACTCACATTCCCATGTACCCTAGTCCACGCCACTATGTCACCATAGAACACAAACCATTGGTGTATCATACCCACGCAACACCTTCTCTATATGATCTTGGATCTATACAAGTCTCTCCTCGAAGGTTGCACCATCTTCAACATCAGTCTCACCCCAATCGATGACGTTATAGTCGTCATGAGGATTACTAAAGATCCGCAACACATGAAAAAAATCATGTATCTAGATCATATATAGTGGAAGTGCTACAAGATACTTTATGAATCCATCAAGAGAAAACACCTCAAAAGGACCAACAGACCAGGGAGTAATCTTACTCTCACAAAAAAACATTCATTTCCCACGATGGGGAGTAACCATAAAAAACCCATGATCCCCAACATAAAACCCAATAGGCCTCCTCCTATGGTTAGTATGGGACTTATGACGATACTTTTCTCTATTCATACTCTCACAAATCACCTGGACCATCTCTATCATATCCTACACTAGTTTCATTCCATGAATTGATGACTCTCCAACCCCAGTCCAGTACAATGTTGAATGGAAAGGTCGTCCATACAAGGCTTTGAAAAGATCCATATAAATGATAGAGTGAAAAGTATGGTTTAAAAAAACTCCAGTAAGGGTAAGTACCTCATCCATGAACCTCCAAAATCCTGGACACAAGATCACAACATGTATTCAAGAGTTTAGATGGTCCGCTCTATCTGACTGCCTGTATACAGATTAAAAAAAGTTTTATGGAATAACTGAGAACCAAAAGCATGCTGAAGAACTCTCCACACCATTTAGGTAAAACAAGTAACTCGATCAGAAATGGTCATCCTCATGAATCATTGGAGTCTCATCAAGTCCTCCACATACTACCTCAACAATGCTTACTTAGATCTCAACTCTTTGATCTCTACAAAGTGGTATGATTTCATTAAACAACCTACTAACACTCATATAATGTCATGTTCTCCCTGAGCTCGAGGTAAACTAGTAACAAAGACCCCTAAGATGTCCTCCCACTTCCATTGAGGAACACCAAACGACTGACTTAAACTGTTAGGAACACAGTGTTCGGCCTTCACCTAATGGAAGAACAAACATCGAGACACAAACTCTGAAACTATACGCTTCAAACTCTGCCGCCAAAACTTACTCCTCATGGATCATTACATATTTTTCATTCGAGGATTTACCACTAATGGAGAGCTATGTAATTCTATAAGAACATTCTCATACATCACCAAAGGGAAAAAAATCATTCCCTGAAAATCACCTTGTGTTTTACATCATCAGAACAACCATCTTGGGCCTCACTATAAACAACTTGGCCTCTCCACACCTCCACCTCAAGATCCCCCAACTGGGAATCTTTTACCTGCTGCCCCAGAGATGATGACACCACCATCTGAAAAAGAAAACCTTTTCCCCCAACACATAACATATCGAGATTTAATTCTTAAATTTCTTCTATCACTCTATATGAATCACCATATTAATGCACTATATCACTACATGACTTACTTCTCCATCCATCAGAAACAAAATTCCCCTTACTAGGTGTATACAAAATTTCAATGTCATAGTCCTATAAGAACTCCATCCACCGATGCTACCGCATGGTCATTTCATGCTTGGAGAAAATGTACCTGAGACTTTTATGATCTATGAAAACCACAAATCAATATCCAATGAAGTAATGTATCGAATACATAAATGAAATAATGACTTATGACAACTATATATCATGGGTGGCAATATTATGTTCATGGGGACACAACTATCGAGACCCATAAAAAATGGCAGATCCTGGATGCATTAGAATGATACCTATCCCCATATGCAAACCATCTAAGAAAAAATCAAAATAAACTCCATATACTGGTAGAAAATGAACTAGAACATTGAATAACATCTCCTTCAGATACTTGAAATCTTCCTGACAGTGATTAGTTCAAACGAATGTGTGATCCTTATTGGTCAATGCTGTAAGAGGAGTCACAACCCGATAGAAATCAGCTATGAACCTCCTATAGTATCCTATGAGACAATCGAATCTTCACACATCTACCACATTCTTTGGGGAATCCCAAGACACAACTACTTCTATCTTCGATGGTTCCACAACTACTCCCTACTGGGACACCACATTCCCCATGAAACAAACATCTCGAGGCCAAAAATAACACTTTGGAAAATTCCCAAATAGATGATGTGGATGAAGAACACCCAAATGGCATGAAAATTCTTTTCATGCTCTACCTTATACATGGAGTAAAAAAAGATGTTATCAACTAAAACCACCATGAACTTATCTAGGAACTCATGGAACACAACTTTGATCAACCCCATGAACACAACTAGAGCATTTTTCACACCGAACGACATATCAATGTCCTCATAATGCCCCTGAGGACAATAGAAAATAGTCTTCAGGATATCCTCATCCTTTACACACATATGATGATATCATGACCACATGTTGTTCTTCAAGAACCAACATTCACCCATTTAGTTGATTTAAGTAAATCCTCAACCCACAAAATAGGAGAGTGATTCTATAATGTCTCTTTGTTCAAGCAACGATAATAGATACACAACCTCAAACTGAAGTTGAACTTCTTCATGATCAAAATTGGTGCACCCCATGGTGACACACATTTCCTAAAAAACCACACTGTGACAGACCATGGATCTGTATACACAGCTGCAATAACTCTTAAGGGGCATCCTATACTGAGACATAGAGCATGGAGATGCTCCTCGCTATAGTTCGATCCCAAACTCAATCTCTCGTTCAGGGGGTAATGATACAACCTATTCCAGAAAGACATTAGGGTAATGTTATATGACCATAGGAAATGACAACTAATAAAACTATGAAGAACTCAGTAGCATCTCATACATAAATGATGACAAGGAAGAACCATGCCTCAGACCCATCTGAGGGTCTCTCTCGCTAAGGATCCCTAATGAATCCCCATCTGCTTTTAAAAACAGAACCATACTTTGGAAGCAATCTTCGATATCCTACACTGAATACAAAAAAATCCATGCTGAGGATGAAATTATATGTTGTATTCGTAAAATAAGGAAATATCCTCAAAAGTGGGGCTACCTTGGCACTAGCTCACAATCTCTACAAACATCAAACAAGTCATCTTAACCTCCAACAGGTGTAGTCAACCATAAGGGAACTGGAAGCCTTTCTAACTCAAGTTCAAAATCATGGAAAAGGGTAGTTAATATTCATTATTGTGTGGATCCTGTGTCAAAAAGGGAATACACACTAGAAGAAAACAATAAAATGGTACTTTGAATGGCGTCTAACTCGCCTATTGCTGGAAATGATAAAGAATGAAGTCGACCACGACATGATCCACAACCTCTCTAACCCTAATGACAACCACAGCCATAGATATTCCCTACTCATTGAGGATAGGGAGCATCCTGGGGAAATCCTCTGCCTTCCCCATACACTCTCTCCAGTTCCAAAGCTGGTGAAAACTGCTGATGTAACCTCGGAAGGAACTACCTCAATGGGGGAATTTAAAGCAGCACACCTAGTGCACAATGACCAATCTGAAAGGTTAGGAACTCTCTCTATGGATGACATATTTTTCCAAATGTAAAAAACATAAAAGTCCATTTTCATAGGCATGAGAGCTAATGCCCGCAAATAAACGAGATGCTGGGAGATGGCACCTACCCTCAGCTAATCAGAAACCCTTCTTCCATGAAAACCGAGAACCGTGGACCATAGCTCTTTTACATGAGGAATCCTGAGGACACCCCTGTCAGGAAAATCATGTTCTGGATAATATCATATTGATGACCTCTTACCTCTCTTGAACTTTGAGATAGGTATTCAATGTAAATGTGGTGACATGGAGCAGGATCTCTGGAAGAAAAGCCTCCTCAAAATTCCTCTGACTATCATCATCATCTAGAAACATGTCTGAAGCTTCTCACAGAAGGTTCCTAAAATGGATCTCAAACTCTCTCACATTATAGATTCTCTACCCATGGGTAATAAATGCTTAGATACTGGAGGACATCACGTTTGAAGAATGAAAATTGACATTGAACATTTCTTGGAACTCTTCCCATGAGACTAAAAACTCCAAACCATCCCTAAGGAATAGGAACCACCACTGGCTCGCTACCCCAAAAAGCATCATCACAACCAATAACATCTAGTGCTCCTTCTAAGCACAGATCAAACATAAATTTTTCTCAACCCCTTCTAACAAGTCCAGTATGACTATATTTGAAATGGAACCATCATAATTCTGCAGACTCCTACCCTAAAAATCTCAGAGAGTCCTCGTCCAAGTATTTTCTCTGTTAACCTCTATTATATGGTGATCTGCTAGCATATCCTGCTAGGCATCTTCTGCACTAACATTAGGTGGATGTTGAATTTGATCCATACCTGCAAAATAATTAATAGTTTGAGCTCCCAAACCTAGAATATGGAACACTCACCAATAATTATTTAATTTTTTTTCATTTAGTCATTTTAGTTTTAAACCTTCCCAAAGTATACCAATTCAATCACGGGAATAAAGAAGAATGGTACATGATCCTTCCTTGGTAACTATCCTGTAAATAGTACAACCTCGTTTAGTAGCCACAATAAACATAATGGTCCATGCATCAAACCACTAGGGTCCCTAACTAACTCTATCTCCGGATATCCCCAATGCTTAATGAACTTTAAAAATATGACTAACACTATCTCACTACCAACCCATGTAACCTCATGCATTCCTAACTCAAAACTTCGTCCTATACCTCCAACTTCTTCTGACACCACTCTGTCAAGACCCCCTCCCCACAAGTTGTACACCCCATGGGATTGGAAATGTGATAAGGGAGATAATGACCCCCAAGTCCCACCTCCATTAGGCCCTTGGTTGGTGACTAGCACCGAGGGTAGAGTAAACATACAAATGGGAGGCATTTCCATCTAAGAGAGAACATGATGAAGTGAGAGATTAGACATAACCCAACCAAATCCACCTCATAATGAAATATAAATGAAATACCAGTTACACATTTAATGTCATGAAAGAACTACTACAACTGAAAGGGAAAACTACAAGAACCAAAAGAATGTAAAATGACAGTGATTGTGAAGCCCGAACTGCAACTACAACCCCAAGATAATACAACCCAGTCTGGTATCCCAACATCATTAAGTGACCTAAAAATATTTTATATAACATAGAGTGATTATTACAGTATACTCAGAAGGATTCTCCTAGGATCCTCTTTTCAAAATGTAGAGGGATCATGCTAAAGCACAGTGAATAATAAGTGAATCCAAATCGTCACCTAAACTAGTGTACTAAGTTACTAGCCTCACCATAGACACTATCACCAACAATCACATAAAACAGTATATAATATAATAATGAATATAAATGGTATCCTAATACCACTTCTCCATTGGTTTTTTCTTTTCCTCAATGCCTAATATCCTTAGCATCAATCTCCAGAAAGGATTGCCAGTAGAAACCTAGGTGAAGCACCATAACATCCACCTCATTAAACACAACCACCATGTCTACATAACCAATGTAACCCTGGGATTTAAGGGATCCAACACATATAAAATATCATGTATCATACATCATGAATTATACCTCAAGACATTATAGCTCATACATGGATTGAGGATCCTAAAGACATCACAACCAATACACCTTACACCTATAGTTGTCCATAGGAAACTATAACAAGATTATCTCTGTGTGGATAACCACAAGACACTAAAACCCTCTAAATACAAATATGTGGATAAATAACCAGCATTTATACCATCAAAAGTAACTAATAATTGAAGAGATCAGGGCCAAAGTGGGTAGTGAGCTGTCCATCTTCCCATCGAGATATTGGGGAAACACCCCCAGGCCTCAGAATCCCTATGGTGTCAGTATCGCTAACCAATAGGGTGGGGTAGCATAGAGAAACAAAAAATTACATCATATAATTTAGCTCATAAAAAATACAATGGAAAAAACATATTCATTGACCAAATTGTATCTAACGTCACTCGAAATCTCGACTACCACTAATAAGATTATATATCCTATAGGCACAGAACAATTGAGATAGCCTTATTAAATCATTTTGTCCATTTTTATCACATTAAATTGAAGTTAATTAATAATTTACCCATTATTTATTCCAAATTACATTTAATTAGTAGCACACCAATGTTCGTACCATCCATCCATAACAAAACCAAGTCCCTAGCTTCTGAGAAATATTACCTCATCATTGCATCCCAGCAAGCTCCTACCCTTTGGGTTAACATTATATATTAAATGATTTTTTAACAAAATATTTACATTCCCATAATTAAATTTATTTGTTAAAATCAGTCTATTCTACCCAACACAAGGGACTCAAC
Organism: Viscum album; assembly: GCA_963277665.1. NCBI lineage: Eukaryota > Viridiplantae > Streptophyta > Magnoliopsida > Santalales > Viscaceae > Viscum > Viscum album. The sequence goes on along the minus strand of OY728132.1, from coordinate 109,545,561 downwards.
ACAGTGAGTAGATCAACTAACCATAGAGTACATGCCAACAATAATAGGACTGTATACACATCTTTCCTCTAGAAGATAATCAAAAAAATCACGTGACATTCCCCGGGAATATTCTCCCTATTTGGATGGAGGGTAAGAAATACCAGATAAATTATGAGGTGGGAAATGTAAATAATAAAAAACCAACAAGATTCTGCAAGCATACAACATTCACATCCATCATGTTTTATCATCTATGGTGTTCTCTCTAACACCCACATGCATAAACCGATGCACCTCGCCACTCTAGAAATAAACTACTACAAAAAAACTGGGGAATCACTACCCCCACATCATTCAAAATCCCTATGAGATCATATCGCATCAAAATTAATTGGAAAATAAGAAGAAACTATATTCTTGGCCCTAAACAAGGCATTTCTCTTTCACACGCAATGATCTCTCATGGATCCAATGTAGAATGCACACAGCCTTACATGAAAGAGGGTAACTCATAACCCTAAAAATAATTAACTATTATCTATCAACTAACTCTTTAATACATCTTCAATCGGATGATTCCTTATTATTAGGTTCCAATTACTGGAAACCTAATCAACAAGCTATCATTGCAATCACAAATTAATAAAGCATTCTTACTATATCAATTTGATTATCATCAATTTACAACCACAACAAGATTCATTTACATGCCTTTTTATCATAGAAAAATGATTTAAAATTAATCCCATTTTATGTTCATTACCAATATTCAATCAATAAAAACAAGATAAATACAAAAATCATAGATATCACACTACTATGAAAAAGAAGAAGAAATTACATAAGATCAAAACCAATTTATTTATCTAGTTCAAATATTTATTATGTCAATTCCATTGTGATCAGTGGGACAAAACATGATAACTCTACAGTTTAAAATAAAATAATAGAGAAACCATGAATCACCTCCCTAAAATATTTTCTGATGCACTTTTCATGAGAAAAAACCATGCAAAAGATCACTATCTACTCCCCCCCTGTGACAAATGCATCCTCCCGATGATTCCATGGCACAACCACACCAACTGATACACTAGAAAACTCCATTATAAATAGGGATATCACATTCCATATCATGTAAATGAGAAATGGTAAAAAATGGATAAAATAACACCCAAGAACATAGGTAGACCATACCATCTATTAATGATGGTTCGACACAAGATTCTAGCACCAAAATAGGGGTACACATGTTTTATGGAGAAACATCAAGGGGGAAATGGTCGAATGATTGATGTTTGATCGCAGCAATCCAAATGGAAGAAAGCCTCAGGTTTTCTCACTTGGAGAGAATGGAGAACGAATAACAAGGCAGAATATATCATGGACTTTTGAAAATATAAATGGATCAGTGGTTTTAGATATGCTAGATTTTCCATTAAGATCAGATCTGTCGAAGATCACACGTTTTGACCATGTAAATTCTTACCTACTATTTAAAAATTAATATAAGAGTTATGGAATTTGAATAGGCCATAAATATCATTAAAAAGGCCTTTGACGTGTTTTACCTCAATGAACATGTCAAAGGGGTGAAACTTTAGGAAGTTAGAAACATTGTTCGCTTCTGTCTCACTGATAGAACTGTTCACATATGTGATGCCAACCCCAACAATACAAAAGAATCAATGATGCCGATTATAAAAATGAATCACCATCACCGACAGTACAAATGAATCACTGACACCAATATTATAAATGACTCAATGATTCCAATAGTACCAATGAATCACCGTTGTAGGCAGTATAAATGACTCACTGACACCAATAGTAACAAACCAGAAACACTAATAGCTAAACTAGAAATATGATAAAGTGTTGGGGATGAGTCACCATAACCACAAAAAACACTTCAAACACTAGATTTTATAAACAGAATGGTCTAGAGAGGTCCGGGCCATTAATCACGATATATATTTACTTATAATAGTTTTCTCAATAGATCCTCAATGAATAATTTTTAGAAAAAGTTATTTGTATTCAATTAAAAGGTTTTGGTAATATAATGTTTACATTTTCTAATAAACATTATATATCTTTTATGAAATATTTTTTTTAAAAATAAAATATATCAATAAATATTATTTTCCAGATATAATTTATGTTTATTTGATAAATGGCCATTTCACTTAAATTTTTTTGTTTCACTCAATTATGAAAAATGTTTACATAATAATTATGACCAATTTTATACAAACCTTTTTTAGATCATAGTCATGGAATATTTTTATTACATCATTTTATTAAAATTATTTATCGTGAATGAATATATTAAGATAATATTACTATTATTACGAAATATTTATCTTTGTTGAATATCTTATAGTAGATTTTTGTTTTTTTGTGTGACACAATTGTGAACTTTTTTCAATTTGAGTTAATTTTATCACAAAGAATAATTTTTGAGTGGTTATGTCATAAAAATTAGGTTAAATTATTTTATGACGTTTTGAATACAATTTATCTCATTTTAATCAATTTATATATCATCAATGTTAATATGAATCAAAAAATAATTATTAAATTCATATGATAGTATTTTTGGATGCAATATCAATTATAAATAAATCAAAAAAATGTCACCAATAATTATATTATAATTGTATAAATTATATTTTTTATATTAATTAACCTTCCTTAATATATATTTTTTCATATTTTATTATTTTAATGTGATAATCTTAGTTGTCTAAAAATTCCTTGTAAAATGATTTACACAGTAAATAATTTAGTTATTTCTAGGATAATTGAGCTGTCACATATTTTAAATTTAGTGTTACAGCGTATAAGAAAGAAATTATTCCATCTAGAAAAAAATATTAATTTGGTAGATAAGGATGAGTGAACAGAAAATACACTAGTTTCAACCATGAAATTCATGAGCTTCCATTACATCTTATAAAATTAGAATGATTCAAACGAAAACTATGTATTTTATAGTACATGAAGGGACTTTATCTTAATAAAAGAAGGTTGTGTCACAAAGTACGATATAAGTTATCATAGGATATTATATAATATTAATAAATGATAAAAGTATATTTTATAACATCAAAGAGCCCCCCCCCCATTCAGGAAAACAATTCCATGTATTGAATTATTAGTTATTATATGAAAATCGTCAATAAAAACAAATTTTGTTTGGTTTATATTTTTCAAGGAAGAATATTATATATATATATATATACATATACACATATAAATAAATCACTTTAATAACACCATAAATTACTTTTTGCTTAAAAATTAATTGATATCATCATACATTGTTAAATAATTATTTTATAAATCCTAATTTAGTCTCACAGAACAATTCAAAAAAATTTAGTACATTATTTAATGATTTTGATACCCTCATTCCATAACACAAATAATTTGGATTCTTGTGAACATTCATAAAATAATATGATACTAGTTTACCATGAATTAACCTAAGGCATCGAAGAGTATTACATGACTCATTTTTTGAATAACAGAAGACTAAAATAGGAAACAATATTCACAGTACGGTTTTAAAATTGAACTATAACATTACTCAATTTTCATATTCTATAGGGTCTATAAAAATAGATAAATTGTGAAAAGGATTATATAGTTGTACAAAATTATATTTTATTAGTTGAGTGTTTATGTGAAGTTGAATATGAAGACCATGAATATTTCATTTATATATATTACTATTTTATTCATTTTAGATCACACTCGAAGCCTTGATTGGATAAATAGAATTTTGTGTGATGATTTAAAATAATATATAATTCAATTAAAGGTATAAAATAAAGAAATTTATGATGTTTTGAATAATTGAAGGAACATTATTAGGGAAGGATGTGATTATCGAATTCCATTTAGGAGGGGAAAACATTAATGGTAATGAGATAATTCAAGATGAGTACTATTATGACTAAAAATAGATATATATTGGAATTATAAATTGTTTTTATAAACAATTTATTTCCAATGATCATATTTTTCATTTTTGATTTTTTTAATATTAATTATAGATAAATATTATTAGTAAAAGTTTATGATAAATGTTTAATTATTGACATATATTCGCTGAGGGATCTCATATTTTTCAATTCTTTTTCTTGGTACAAAATTCGTCATCAGTTTAACACCAATTTTATGATTTGATTGAGAGTGTAAAAAATATATATTTGAAAACCCAAAATTATAATATATGATATAATATTATCTAATTATGAGAAATAATTATCTAGTTGTTTGTTTTGGAATTTATACATATAACTAATGAATTAATAACTCATAACTAATTATGGGGGTATATTTTCTATTAATAATTTCCCTGGTCAATCCTTAGAGAGCTAAAAGAAATATGTGATATCCGCTCATAAATTTTTCAAAAATAGAAAATAATTTTTTTATTATTTGATTTCATATTCCCCTACATGTGAGAGTTATTCCAATGTTATTTCATACCCTTATCTAACATAGTCTTCTATCCTAGTAGATTATTTATTTATTTCCCACCAATCCATTGTGTTCATAAATTTCACACACAATTTTACATTTTTTCTTTTATTACATATAAAAATAAATAATAATTAATCAATACAAGTACGTTAATAAATAAATCAATGTCCACTGAATATTTTTATATTAAATAACCTGATTCCCTAATAGTTTCCATTATACAACCAAAATAATTTTGATGTATTAATGAGGAAAATTATTACTACACTAATAGAGATAAGGTATTGTTGTTAATTTATTTGGTAGGATAAATAATTTAAAATCTAAAGAAATTATTAAATATGAAAATATAAAATTAGACAAAGGATTAATTTTCTAAATAATTTTTATAATAAGTGAAAACACAAATAATATGTTATAAATTTAAAAATATGATATTTTAAAAAAAAATTGAAAAAAAATATTATTTCAGAAATCCAATAATTAGTAATTTTTATTAACTTAGTTTGTTAACTATCTTCTAATTAATGTTTTCAAATGAAAATGAGTTCATTATTAACAGTTTAATTTCAAATCAATTCAAATATTATATGATTATTCTCACCAATATTTATAGGAGTGAACAATTAGCAGGAATGCTTGGATAGTGAGAAGAACTAAAGGGTACAAAGTGGATGGAATGTTCTTATGAATTGTATAGATAATTTATAATTTTAAATTAATTTTAAATCCATATATATTATTTGTAACATCCCAAGTAAATATATAATAATACAGTTGAATGTTTATTAATATTTTTTGAATTAAATATTAATTTTACTTAAAGGGGATGCTTTGTTCGATAGTGTAACCGATATACAATAGCGGGGTTCTTTGAAATCTTATGTTGTACACTAATAATATAATATTATTATTTTAAATGGTAGTTAACGCCGAGACATTGTAACATCCCAAGTAAGTAATTAATAATAGATATTTTTACCTATGTCTATTAATGATTAAGATAGTGTTTTAGAGGCTTAAAATGAAAATAAATCCAATCTTAAGCATGGAATACACTAATATTCTTAAAAGATTGTTTTACTGCCTTATGATGGAAAACCCTTTTTGAATATATATTTTGACAATTTTATAAACTATGTTTGTCAAAATAAACTTATCCTTTATGATTGGGACATCAAAATTTACCTTGTGTGAATTTTTGGTATTTTTCTGACAATGTTCATTTTTTAATGAATAGTGAAAAATACTGCATTTTACATCAAAACTGCTTTTTAATCTAATTTATTTATATGATTAGATTATGTTTTGAATTGGTTTTGAAGTAAAATTAGAATATATTTTTACCATTTTATCCAATGGTGGTCATTGGAATCAATTTCACTTTGAAATTAGACTTAAACTGGTGTCAATCTTTTGATACTTATTATTTTGTAAAAACACGCTATTTGCTCTGGAAGCGGGAATTAATTATTGAATTAATTAATGTGAATTATATGATTTGAATTTTGTAAAATAGACTTCATTTTTGAATTCGGAATATCAAATATAGCTTAGGGTGAATTTTTGGTAATTTTCTGAAAAACTTCAATTTTTGATGAATAGTGAAACCACTAAGTGGTAATCAAGCAAACAGATTTTTCAGTTAAATGAATGTTTACCACTAATGTGTATTGAATTTTGAAAATCCTACATACATGGTTGTCATTAAGAAGTAAAATGTGGTTCAATGAGATTAAAATAATTTTTTGGTGAATAGTAACTTATTAAGTTCTTAATCGCGATTAGTGGTAATTAGGGTAGTTTAAGGTATAAACAATGCTTTAATAATAGGAAATGACCTAGACACATGTCCCAAACTTATTGGTTGTGTCATGGCCGACCAAGAAAAGCCATGGGTCAACTTGGGGACCCCATGGAGACACTTTGGTTTGGAAATGACATAAATAACTTTTTATTAAATGTTAAAGTAAAAATGACACAAACAAGAGATGTTTTACGAAAACAATTTGTACATGGGGTTATAAAGATCAGATTTTTTATTATAAATAGTAATTGGAAAGATAAAAAGATTTCCTACATCATAGTATTTTTTTTATGATTTTTAGACATTAAATTAATTAAATTATTTATGACATAATAATGATGCAGCGATGACATCACTATTTGACGATTTAAATAAAATATAATGATAATATAAAATCTATAAACTACACATGTCCAAACCAATTGGATGAGTGGATTTCGAACCCTTATCACCTTATCCACAAATTATATCAATGTGGGACCTTTTAAAACCGAAAAACATTTTCAAATAAAGAAATATTTCTTTACTTTCCAAAAGTGCCCCTCCTCTCCTCTTATAAAAGGCCCCCACCTCTACCTCATTTCACACACTCCTCAAGCCTTTGGCTCGGCCAACACCTGCCCATTTACTCTCTCCACAGCCCTATACTCATCCTAGAGGATTAACTTTGGGCATAATCCTTTCAAAGTAAGCCTTTAGACTCAAATCAAAAGGAGTTACACTTTTAAAGGTAATTCATTCTCTCATGTTCATTTGTTTTATTTTGCTTCTCCAACCCCCTAAACTCTTTTTATTTACTTATTTTGTAACAAAACCAGTATCTTCAATATAAAAGGATGTTTTTATAATATTTATTTGAGCTACACTCTCACACAACTACATCAAGTGGTTAAAGAACATACGGTTTCCGTGGATGGCGAAATTCTGCCTCCCGAAACGATGATTGTTCAACACTCATTTAACACCTTCAAAGGTGGCCATTATGATGTCACTATTTTTATATATGATATATAATATGTTTATGTTTTCCTTAAGCTTCTGTTTTTTTTCATTTTTGGCATACCTTTATGGTTTCCATTATGAGTAAACACGATATCTTCATTTTAGGAAGTGCGGACTACTGCCCCCTGAAAGTGATTTGATTCGTTAATACCATATGTGGGATTTGTAAAGGATAAAGTTAATGATATTATATATGTTATTATACAGGAATTATAATATACTCTTATATCATTATGATTTCATTCCAGAAAATATGAAATAGAAATGGAAGTAGCGTTCATGCGTACGTACGGCTTACCGTCTCCATGAATGGTGCATTTCATTTCTTACCTCTAAATGATTATGTAATATTATAAATGCATGTATGTACTGGATATATATGACATATATGATATCTACATCATGAATAACATTCTGGATATAATGAACCTTTGACCAAATTAACAACATGTAAGTGTAAGAAGTCTATTTTTGACTTAAGAACCAAATACCGACAAAATGAACATTACTAACTTTACTGATTACATGATGTTCATAACATGGTATAAAAGGAATAATGAACTTGAAAAAGATTCATAATCAAGTAGAGATTAACTCAAGTTTATTATTCATGAGATTAAAGAACGGTCGGGTCAAGTCGGATACGAGGTATGGGACTTCGTCTCAATCTCCTTTCGTTGAGGCATATTTTGTTTTATACACAACTTTCTTTTATACGGTGTATAAACCACTTTGACTTTTACATTTATTCAAAAGGAATATTTTTTATACGAAGCGTTTACTAAACGACAAAAGGGAATGTTTTTGACCTACGTATACGGCGACAACGACTTCTCCGCCGTCGTGACCGTTATTTGAGTTTCGGCTTCCTCTACAAGCCATACCTTCTTTTTAAAAGAAAAATAAATACCATGTTTTACTTTTCTTTTATTTTAGTATTGAAAATGGTTTTCATAATGTTTTTATATCAATGTGTTGTATTGATATCTCGTGATTGAAATGTGGAAATTTTATGTTTCCTTTATGCATGTTTTATGTGATATGATTATGTTATGGTTCTTGGGCATTATTATGAAGACGGGTGGTTCCGTGATAAACTAAGGGCGGGTGAGCCCGTTATAGCTCTCCAATGCATTGGGTAACGCGAAGGAGTGAAACGTTAAGGTTTCTCCGAAGAGATTTTAGGGAATATACTGTGATGGGTATTCCAAACGTAGCCAAGAGGGTTACTCCCTACGTAAGAATGTTATGAATGCCTCAAGTTACCTTTATGTATTATGATTTCTGTGATTTATTCATGATTTTATGAGGTATGTTAATGTGCCTATGTTTTATGGGTAATGTATGATTTCATTCTTATGTATATATGAACTCATGTTTCCTTTCCATGTTTTTATATAACCCATACTGAGTTTTTATTCTCATCCCAAGTTTTTGAAATGTTTTTCATAGGTCAAGGGAAAGGTACATGATAAGATGATAGAGTCAAGGATGTGTCAAGAAATAATCCATGTTTTATTTTAAATGTGTTTCCATTGATGGGAATGAAGAATACTATCTTTATGTAACCACTTTGTTTATATGTGGAATGTAATGCATGTTTTATGATCTAATTCTCTAAAACTCTAAACCTGAAAAGATCCTCAACGTGTAATCTTGTAATAACTCAAGATTAAGTATGGTTTAAGGTGGGTCCTTATAGTTGGTATCAGAGGTCGGTTTAGATAACTTTAGGAGTTAGAATTCTATTAAATGATTATCCAAAAATATTTTTTTTTCGAAATGATATAGCATTTAAAGATTACCATGTTGCTTCATCTAAGACATGTTTTTTCAGAATGGTTTTCCACAGAGGAAACATGGAAGCAGTACTAGGAAGGCATACAGAAGGAAATAACCTTCCGAATCAGCATCCAGAAATGGTCGGAATTGGAACTGAATAGTTTGTTGCAGTAATGGAGCAGTTGACTCAAGCGATAAATGGCGGTGGTATCCATGCACGAGATCAGCCAGATCAACCGCAGAGGAACATGTCAGTGGTGGAACATTTCATGAGGCAACATCCACCATCATTCAGAGGATCATCTGACCCTGTGCTAGCTGAAGGGTGGATTAAAGCACTGGAGAAGATTTTTGATGTCATGGGATGTTCAGACAATCAAAAGGTTAGTCTTGCTATTTACCGTTTGGAGGGTGAAGCAGATCAGTGGTGGTCTATGGTTAAAAATATAAGGGACGCCGATGAGATTGATGCTCTTGACTGGGATGAATTCAAAGGTATGTTTCTTGAGAAGTATTTTCCTAAGGTTGTTCGACTTGGGATGGAAAAGCAATTCTTGGAATTGAGGAAAGAGGAAGACTCAGTGGCTGCCTATGAAGAATGGTTCACTCGATTGGCAAGGTATGCTCCAAATTTTATCCGGGACCTTGATAGTAAAATCAATTGTTTTTACTCAGGATTAAAGCCAAAATATCGAAGGGCATTAGCTTCTCATGAGTTTAAAAGTTATTAAAAGCTTGTTCGATGTGCTGAGAAGGTGGAAATGGAGTTTGCTGATGACCAAGTTTTCTATAACAATCAGCAGAAGAAGAGACTGAGGTAGCAGGAGAAAGGTAAGAATTCTTCAAAAAAATTCTGATGGTAAGGGAACTAAGTTTCCAGTTTGTGATAAATGTGGCAAAAGGCATGCTGGGGAATGTCTTTTGAATTCTGGGAAGTGCTACCGATGTGGTAAGATGGGACATAAGGCTCGTGATTGCACTAAAAAGGATCAAGGTTAAGGTAAGAACAAATTTGATTTACAGTTAGTGAAATGTTATAAGTGCAATGAGATGGGTCACTATGCAAACGAGTGTCCGACAAGGAGCTTGAGTGATGGGAAGCAGTTAGACTACAAGCAGAAAGGGGTGGTGAAATCCTTTGCAACTACTTCAGCAGATGTCGGGCCATCAAATGAAGTTGTATCAGGTACTTTGTTTGTTTTTTCAGATTATGCCAGTGTGTTGTTTGATTCGGGGTCTACACATTCTTTCATCTCTGAAACCTTTTCTAGTAAAATGGGAATACCATCTCAAGAAATGACTCCTGAACTTTTGGTAAAAACACTTGGGGGAAGTGTCGTGGAAAAAAGAATTTATAAGAATAATTCTATCCTTATCTGTGGAAAGAACCTACTTGCAAACCTTATTGTTCTACCTCTAGTAGAGTTTGATGTTATCCTGGGTATGGATTGGATCTCTATTTACCATGCTAAGATTGACTGTAGAGATAAAGAAGTTTCTTTTCAGAAATACTTTCAGTTTGTTTATAAGAATGAACCCTTACTTTTGATAACATATCAAGAGGCCGAGAAACTTGTAAAAGATGGAAATGAATGTTACCTTGCACACGTCGTTGAAAATAAAGGAACTGTTCAGATTAATGATTTGCCAGTGGTAAATGAGTATCCTGATGTTTTTCCTGATGAGTTGCCTGAAATAATACCAGATCTGGAAGTTGAGTTTACTGTTGACTTAGTTCCTGATGCTAAGCCAATTTCAAAACCCCCTTATCGAATGGCACAAATTGAACTTTTAGAGTTGAAGGAGCAATTGAAAGATTTATTAGAGAAAGGTTTCATTAGACCTAGCACATCACCATGGGGTGCTCCAGTTTTATTTTTTAAAAAGAAAGATGGTTCTATGAGACTTTGCATTGATTATAGAGCCTTGAATAATATCACTGTTAAGAACAAATATCCTTTGCCTCATATCGATGATTTTTTTTATCAGCTCCAGGGAGCTAAGTTTTTTTCAAAGATTGACTTGAGATCGGGGTACCATCAGCTGAAGGTAAAGGAGGCAGATATTCTGAAGACCACGTTCTGTACGAGATATGTCCATTATGAATTTGTAGTAATGACTTTTGGGCTAACCAATACACCTGCTGTATTCATGGACTTAATGAATAGAATTTTCCATGAGTTCTTGGATAAGTTTGTGGTGGTTTTCATTGATGATATTTTGGTGTTTTCTAAAAGTAAAGTGGAGCATGAAAAACATTTAAGGGTTATCTTGCAAACCTTAAAAGAAAAGAAATTGTATGGGAAATTCAGCATGTGTGAGTTTTGGTTGCAACAAATTTCTTTCCTTGGTCACATTGTTTCTAAAGATGGAATAACTGTTGATCCTGCAAAAAAAATTTGTGGAAGAATGGCCAACACCCACAAATGTAACCGAGATTCGTAGATTCCTTGGTTTGACAGCCTATTACCAAAGGTTTGTTAGAAATTTTTCACGGTTATCTAGTCCAATTACTAAGCTAACTCGGAAGGGTGTTAAGTTTATCTGGACAAAAGAATGTGATGATTGTTTTCAGGAATTGAAAAGAAGATTGGTGAATGCTCCAGTTTTGGCACTACCTTCCAGGAATGGTGAGTTTGTTATATACAGTGATGCTTCATTGAAAGGACTTGGTTGCGTCCTAATGCAGAATGATCAGGTAATTGCTTATGCTTCACGACAGTTGAAAACTCATGAGGTAAATTACCCTACACATGATTTGGAATTAGCTGCTGTTGTTTTTTCTTTACAAATTTGGGGGCATCATTTGTATGGAGTAAAGTGTGAAATATATACCGATCACAAAAGTTTAAAGTATATATTCATTCAGAAAGAGTTAAACATGAGACAAAGGAGATGGCTGGAATTAATCAAGGATTATGATTGTACAATTTATTACCATCCGGGAAAAGCAAATAAAGTGGCTGATGCTTTGAGTCGAAAAAGTAATGCTTCATTAACAATGTTGCGTTTGGAACGTGATACTTTGGTTAACGATTTGATGAAATTTGGCATAGAAGTTGTTGGTGCAGGAAGTCCTTCTGTTTTGTTTCCGGTATCAGTGAGATCATCTCTATCAGATAGAATCAAGCAAGCACAGAAGCAAGACAGTGAGTTGCAGAAAAGGGCAGAGCTGGTTCAGAAAGGTAAGTTTCCTGAATTCAACATTGATAATGATTGCGTTTTGAGATTTTGGAAGAGATTGTGTGTGCCTTGTGATTCACAGTTGAAGAGAGAGTTGTTATGTGAATCTCATAGTTCTCCGTTTTTAGTTCATCCGGGCAGTACTAAGTTGTATAGAGATCTACGGGAGTATTACTGGTGGGATGGAATGAAAAGAGATATTGCTGATTTTACTGTGAAGTGTTTGACTTGTCAGCAGGTTAAAGCAGAGCGGCAGTTACCGAAAGGGATGCTTCAGCCTTTACCAGTGCCAGAGTGGAAATGGGAGAATATATCCATGCACTTTGTTGTTGGATTACCAAAGACATCTCGAGGTAATAATGAAATCTGGGTTATTGTTGATCGCTTGACCAAATCTGCTCATTTCCTTGCTATATGAGATACTTTTTCTCTTGATCAACTTTCCCATTTGTATCTTAAAGAGATAGTCAGGTTACATGGAGTTCCTCTCTCCATTGTATCGGATCGTGATCCCAGGTTTACTTCTAACTTTTGGAAAGGCCTTCAGAAGTCGTTGGGTACTGAATTAAATTTTAGTACAGCTTTTCATCCTCAATCGGATGGGCAGTCCGAACGAACAATTCAGACATTGGAGGATATGCTACGAGCTTGTTCTAGGGATTATCAGGGAAGTTGGGACCAACATCTTTCTTTGGTTGAATTTTCATATAATAACAGTTTCCATTCCAGTATACAGATGGCACCATTTCAGGCATTATATGGGAAGCGGTGTAGAACTATAGCTTTCTGGGATGAAGTGGGTGAAAGAAAGTTGATGGGACCAGAATTGGTAGAAGAGATGGCAGAAAAAGTTCAGCTGATTCAGAAACACATGAGAACAGCTCAGAGCAGGCAGAAGAGTTATGCGGATAACCGGAGGAAGGATCTATCTTTCGTGGTAGGTGATCATGTTTTTCTCAAGGTTTCTCCTTGGAAAAGTGTGATGAGATTTGGTAAGAAAGGAAAGTTGAGTCCAAGGTTCATTGGACCATACGAAATTCTGGAGAGAGTTGGATCAGTTGCATACCGAGTGGCTTTACCTCCAAGTTTATCTCAGGTACACAATGTTTTTCACGTTTCGATGTTGAGAAAGTATATGCCAGATCCATCTCATGTTTTGAGTCCAGAGGTAGTTCAGCTGGAAGAGAACCTATCTTATGAGGAACAACCGGTCGAGATTCTTGACCATAGGGAGCAAGTGTTACGGAATAAGGTGATTAAGCAGGTAAAGGTTTTGTGAAAAAACCACCTGATTGAAGAGGCAACATGGGAATCTGAAAATGCAATGAGGGATAAGTACCCTCATTTATTTGATAAGTAAATAAATTGCGGGGACACAATTTTCTAAAGGGGGGAAGGATGTAACATCCCAAGTAAGTAATGAATAATAGATATTTTTACCTATGTCTATTAATGATTAAGATAGTGTTTTAGAGGCTTAAAATGAAAATAATTCCAATTTTAAGCATGGAATACACTAATATTCTTAAAAGATTGTTTTACTGCCTTATGATGGAAAACCCTTTTTGAATCTATATTTTGAAATTTTTATAAACTATGTTTGTCAAAATAAACTTATCCTTTATTATTGGGACATCAAAATTTACCTTGTGTGAATTTTTGGTATTTTTCTGACAATGTTCATTTTTTAATGAATAGTGAAAAATACTGCATTTTACATCAAAACTGCTTTTTAATCTAATTTATTTATATGATTAGATTATGTTTGGAATTGGTTTTGAAGTAAAATTAGAATATATTTTTACCATTTTATTCCATGGTGGTCATTGGAATCAATTTCACATTGAAATTAGACTTAAACTTGTGTCAATCTTTTGATACTTATTATTTTGTAAAAACACGCTATTTGCTCTGGCAGCGGGAATTAATTATTGAATTAATTAATGTGACTTATATGATTTGAATTTTTTAAAATAGACTTCATTTTTGAATTCGGAATATCAAATATAGCTTAGGGTGAATTTTTGGTTATTTTCTGAAAAACTTCAATTTTTGATGAATAGTGAAACCACTAAGTGGTAATCAAGCAAACTGATTTTTCAGTTAAATGAAAGTTTACCACTAATGTGTATTGAATTTTGAAAATATGACATACATGGTTGTCATTAAGAAGTAAAATGTGGTTCAATGAGATTAAAATAATTTTTTGGTGAATAGTAACTTATTAAGTTCTTAATCGCGATTAGTGGTAATTAGGGTAGTTTAAGGTATAAACAATGCTTTAATAATAGGAAATTACCTAGACACATGTCCCAACCTTATTGGTTGTGTCATGGCCGACCAAGACAAGCCATGGGTCAACTTGGGGACCCCATGGAGACACTTTGGTTAGGAAATGACATAAATAACTTTTTATTAAATGTTAAAGTAAAAATGACACAAACAAGAAATGTTTTACAGAAATAATTTTTACATGGGGTTATAAAGATCATATTTTTTATTATAAATAGTCATTGGAAAGCTAAAAAAATTTCCTACATCATAGTATTTTTTTATGTTTTTTAGACATTAAATAAATTAAATTATTTATGACATAATAATGATGCAGTGATGACATCATTATTTGACGATTTAAATAAAATGGAAAGATAATATAAAATCGATGAACTACACATGGCCAAAACCAATTGAATGAGTGGATTTTGAACCCTTATCACCTTATCCACGAATTATATCAATTTGGGACCTTTTAAAACCGAAACACATTTTCAAATAATGTAATATTTCTTTACTTTCCAAAAGTGCCCCTCCTCTCCTCTTATAAAAGGCCCCCACCTCTACCTCATTTCACACACTCCTCAAGCCTTTGGCTCGGCCAACCCCTGCCCATTTACTCTCTCCACATCCCTCTCCTCATCCTAGAGGATTCCCTTTGGGCATAATCCTTTCAAAGGAAGCCTTTAGACTCAAATCAAAAGGAGTTACACTTTTAATGGTAATTCATTCTCTCATGTTCATTTGTTTTATTTTGCTTCTCCAACCCCCTAAACTCT
Source organism: Viscum album (assembly GCA_963277665.1). Taxonomy (NCBI): domain Eukaryota; kingdom Viridiplantae; phylum Streptophyta; class Magnoliopsida; order Santalales; family Viscaceae; genus Viscum; species Viscum album. Next base: position 109,530,255 of record OY728132.1, on the reverse strand, counting down.
TTTTATTTACTTATTTTGTAACAACACCAGTATCTTCAATATACAAGGATGTTGTTATAATATTTATTTGAGCTAAACTCTCACACAACTACATCAAATGGTTAATGTACATACGGTTTCCGTGGATGGCAAAATTCTGCCTCCCGAAACAATGATTGTTCAACACTCATTTAACACCTTCAAAGGTGGCCATTATGATGTCACTATTTTTATATATGCTATATAATATGTTTATGTTTTCCTTAGGCTTCTGTTTTTTTTTCATTTTTGGCATACCTTTATGGTTTCCATTATGGGTAAACACGATATCTTCATTTTAGGAAGTGCGGACTACCGCCCCCTGAAAGTGATTTGATTCGTTAATACCATATGTGGGATGTGTAAAGCATAAAGTTAATGATATTATATATTTTATTATACTGGAATTATAATATACTCTTATATAATTATGATTCCATTCCATAAAATATGAAATAGAAATGGAAGTAGCATTCATGCGTACGTACGGCTTACCGTCTCCATGAACGGTGCATTTCATTTCTTACCTCTAAATGATTATGTAATATTATAAATGCATGTATGTACTGGATATATATGACATATATGATATCTACATCATGAATACCATTCTGGATTTAATGAACCTTTTACCAAATTAACAACATGTAAGTGTAAGAAGTCTATTTTTGACTTAAGAACCAAATACCGACAAAATGAACATTATTAACTTAACTGATTACATGATGTTCATAACATGGTATAAAAGGAATAATGAACTTGAAAAATATTAATAAGCAAGTAGAGATTAACTCAAGTTTATTATTCAGGAGATTAAAGAATGGTCGGGTCAAGTCGGATACGAGTTATGGGACTTCGTCTCAATCTCCTTTCGTTGAGGCATATTTTGTTTTATACACAACTTTCTTTTATACGGTGTATAAACCCCTTTGACTTTTACGTTTATTCAAAAGGAATATTTTTATACGAAGCGTTTACTAAACGACAAAAGGGAATTTTTTTGTCGTACGTATACGGCGACAACGACTTCTCCGCCGTCGTGACCGTTATTTGAGTTTCGGCTTCCTCTACAAGCCATACCTTCTTTTTAAAAGAAAAATAAATACCTTGTTTTACTTTTCTTTTATTTTAGTATTGGAAATGGTTTTGATAATGTTTTTATATCAATGTGTTGTATTGATATCTCGTGATTGAAATGTGGAAATTTTATGTTTCCTTTATGCATGTTTTATGTGATATGATTATGTTATGGTTCTTGGGCATTATTATGAAGACGGGTGGTTCCGTGATAAACTAAGGGCGGGTGAGCCCGTTATAGCTCACCAATGCATTGGGTAACGTGAAGGAGTGAAACTTTAAGGTTTCTACGAAGAGCTTTTAGGGAATATACTGTGATGGGTATTCCAAACGTAACCAAGAGGGTTACTCCCTACGTAAGAATGTTATGAATGCCTCAAGTTACCTTTATGTCTTATGATTTCTGTGATTTATTCATGATTTTATGAGGTATGTTACAGTGCCTATGTTTTATGGGTAATGTATTACTTCATTCTTATGTATATATGAACTCATGTTTCCTTTCCATGTTTTTTTATAACCCATACTGAGTTTTTATGCTCATCCCAAGTTTTTGAAATGTTTTTCACAGGTCAAGGGAAAGGTACATGATAAGATGATAGAGTCAAGGATGTGTCAAGAAATAATCCTTGTTTTATTTTAAATGTGTTTCCATTGATGGGAATGAAGAATAATATCTTTATGTAACCACTTTGTTTATATGTGGAATGTAATGCAAGTTTTATGATCTAATTCTCTAAAACTCTAAACCTGAAAAGATCCTCAACGTGTAATCTTGTAATAACTCAAGATTAAGTATGGTTTAAGGTGGGGCCTTATAGACATTGTATTGGAAGAATGAACAGAACTAAATACAATATTATTATACATGTTTCTAACATGTTTTACATTTTTCCAATAAAATATAGTGGCTTAAAATGTAAATGAATCTGAGCATAAATACTCTAATATTCTTTAAAAGTTCGATTTACTGCCTTTTAATGGAGAACCTTTTTTAAATGTAGTTTTTCTCACTCTTATATGTTCTATTTGAGAAAATACATTTTTTTCTTTAGAATAGGGACATCAAAATTTACTTTGGATGAAATTTTGGTATTTTTCTGATAAAGTTCATTTTTTAATGAATAGTGAAATTTTCTGTATTTTAATTCAAAAGTTCATTTTAATCTTATTTATTTATATGGAACAATTATCTTTTTAATTAGATCTAAAGTTTAATTATAATATATTTTTACTATTTAATCCAATGTTGTACATTGTAATTAATTTTACTTTGAAATTGAACATAAAAAAGTGTTCATATTTTGAAAGTTATTATTTTTTAAAAACAAACTATTTGTTTTAAAAGAGGGAATTAATTTTTAATTAATTTCTTCCACTTATATGTTTTGAATTTGGTAAAATTGATTCCATATTTGGAATTAGAAGGTCCAAATTTTGTAAACATGTATCTTTTATTTTTAGGCAATTTTAATATTTATTTCTGTAAATGTTTTATTTACTATGATTTAAGGGTAAATATAGTAAATAAAGATAAAATATTATATTATAATAATATTACATTACCCTAACATGTGTCCTACTCCTATTGGATGATACATATACGACCATGGGCATCGTTGGGTTGAATTTGGGACCCCAGGGATCCACATTAGAGTAATAATGACATTTTATATTAATTTAAATTAATGACAAAAAAGGAATAAAAAAATATCTTTTAGTAATTAAAATTTTACATGAAGTTATATAAGTTATCATTTAGACTATAAATATTATTTGGAAAGATAAAAATATTTCCTATATTATGGTATTTTTTTATAATTTTTAGATATCAAATAAATTAAATTATTTATGACACAATAATGATGAAATATTTACCTCATTAATAAATAATTTAAATAAATAAGATTATAAATATTAACAAAAATCCAAAACATGTCCAATTCATATGGTATTATTTTTTTTTCCACCATGAGTCATTTTAACTTTGATATTAATGAATATTTGACATTTTGAAACTGAATATGAGGTTATAATAAAATAATTCTTTCAAACTTTCCTAAAGAGCCCCTCCTCTCCCTTATTAAAATACCTCACTTCTAACGCATTTCACACAGTTATTAAGACTTTGGATCATGCAAACTCTACTCAAATAATCTCTTAAGATCCCTCTATTAAACCTAGATGTCTTTATTTAGGTTTAAAGCACTTCAAGAAACCCTTTTGGTTCAAATCAAAGGGAGTTACCCGATATAAAGCTAACAATTTCTCTTAAGTTCTTTTGTTTTATTTTACATCTACAACCCCCTAAAATCATTTTATTCCTTTCTATTGAAATAAAAACTATATCCTCAGTATACTAGTATTTTGTTATGATAGTTATTTGAACTACACTTACACACACCTCCACTTAATGGGTAAAGAACATAATGATTTTGTGGATGGAAAACTAACGCCTCACGAATCGATGATTGTTCAATTATCTCCTACCACCTCCCATAGTGGCCATTTTGATGGAACTTTCATATATGATATTTATTATATTTATGTTTTCCTTAGGCTTCTGTATATTCCATTTATAGTATACCTTTATGGTTTCCATAATGGGTAAACTCGATAATTTGATTTTAGGAAGTGCGGACTACCGCCCCCTCAAATTGATATGACTCGTTAGTTCCTTATGTGGGATGAATAAAGGAAGGAGTTAATGATGTTATTTAAGATATTATACTTGAATTATAATATAAATATGTATCATTATTTTTTTCATTCCATTAAAATATGAAATTGAAATGAAGGTAGCGTTCATGCGTACGTACGACATACCCTCTCCATAAATGGTGCATTACATTTCTTACATCCAAATGTTATATACTAATATAAGTAAATTTATATACTAGATATATGTTATATATATGATATCTACATAATTAATATCATTCTCAATATAATGTATATTTTACCACATGGAAAACTAGTAATTATAAGGTGTTCATTTTTACTCAAGTATCAAATATCGACGAAACAATCATTAATAACATAAATGATTACATAATGTATATAACATGGTAATAAGTGATATAAAAGGAACAATACACTTTAAAAAAGGTTCTTAAGAATATATAAATTAACTTTAGTTAATTATTCAGGCGATTAAAGAACAATTGATTCAAGTCGGACACGAGGTAAGGGACTTTGTCTCCATCTCCATTCATTGAGGCATATTTTGTATTATTCTAAACATTCTTTTATACGATGAATACATACCTTGGACTTTTCATTTCATTCAAAGGGATTCTTATTCTATGAATCCTTTTACTAAATGACAACAAATTATGTTTTTTAATGTATGCAGTGACAACGACCTTTCCGCCGCCTTGAGAATTATTTGATCTCTGGATTCCTAAACAATCCGTAATTTCTTTTAAAAGGTAACTAAATACCATATACTATATTTATGTATTTTGGTATTGAAAATTCTTTTGATAATGGATTTGTTATGTCAATATATTTAAATAATATTTTGTGATTCGATTGTTATCTTTCCTTTATGTTTATTTTATGTGTTATGAATAATTATGGTTCTTGGGAATTGTTTATGTATATGGGTGGTTCCGTGACAAAATTAGGGTGGGTGAGCCCGAGATAGAACTCCAATGCATTGGGTAAAGTGATGGAGGTTAACATGAATGTTTCTTCTAAGAGATTTATGGAATATATTGTGATGGGTATTCCAAATGTAACTCCCCACGTAGCTACTATAGATACAATGTACGTATGATATGAATGCCATAAGTTACCTTTATGATTTATGTTTTCTATGTGTAAATCATAAATCTTATGATTTCATAAGGTATGTTAAATAGATTCTGTTATGTATGTAAGTATGAAATAATGTTTTCATTCTACGTTTTATAACCCTTACTGGTCCTTTTATACTCATCCCATGTTTTGAAATGTTTTTCATAGGACTTAAAGATTAATAGGGTCAAGGATGGGATCAAGGAAAAGTCATGCTGTCTAAAACATGGAAAAAGACATGACTCTTTTTTAAGAGTGTTAATTTTTTTGAAAAAATTGGAAACTGAGTAGAAGTTCCTACTTAGTAACATTTTGAGATGTTATAGTTATGTCCCAATTCTCTATAACTCTAAACATGAAAAGATCCTCAATATGAATTATTTATTTAATTCAATATTATGAAATATTTAAGGTTGGGTCCTTATAGTTTGTATCTGAGGTCCATTTAAACAACTTTAGGCGTTAGAATATTGTTAATTTAATGTCGATAAATTAATTTATGGTAATAATGAACTGATATAGCATATACAGATTACCATGTTTCTTTTCCTAAGATATTTCTTTATTCTGAATGGTTTTCCACATAGGAATCAAGGAATCTGTGTTGGGAAGACATTAGGAGGATGAAGATCTTCCAAATCAGCAACATGAGATGGTCAGAATTGTAACTAACTAGTTTGTTTCAGTAATGGAAAAGTTAATTTAGGCTATAAATTGTGGTGGTATCCATGCATGAGATCATCCAGATCAACCATAGAGGAACATGTTAGTAGTAGAGTATTTCATGAGGAAAAATCTCCCATCATTCAGTGGATCATCTGTCCTTGTTCTAGGAGAAGGGTGAATTAAAGAATTGGAGAAATTTTTTGAAGTCATGGGGTGTTCAGAACCCGAAAAGGTTATTCTTTCCGTTTACCATTTTGAAGGTGAAGCTGATCAGTGGTGGTCGATGGTGAAAAATATCAAGGTTAGTGAAGAGATTGATGCACTTGATTGGGATGAATTCAAAGGTATGATACTTGAAAAATATTTTCCTAAGGTGGTTCGACTTTGGATGGAAAATCAATTCATAGTATTGAGGCAGGATGATGACTCAGTGGCTGCTTATGAAGAAAAATTCACCTAACTCGCTATGTATGCTCTGAATTTCATACAAGATCTAGATAGTAAAATCAACCATGTTTACTCAAGATTAAAGCCAATTTATTGATTGGATGTAGCTCTTCGTGAGTCCAAAAGTTATGAAAAACTTATTCGTTGTGTAGAGAAGGTGGAAATGGAGTTTGCCGATGATCAGGTGTTCTTTGACAAACAATAGAATAAGAGGTCGAGGTGGTAGGCGAAAGGGAAGAACTCTCTAAAAAAATTTTGAAGGTAAGAAACTTAAATTTATAGTTTGTGAAAATTGTGGTAAAAACATGCTAGGGAATTTCTTTTGAATTCTGGTATGTACTACCGATATGGTAAAATGAGACATAAGGCTCGTAATTTCACTGAAAGAGATCAATGTAATGGTAATACAAAATATGATTTACAGTTTTTAAAATGTTTCAAGTTCAATGAAATGATTCATTATTAAAATGAATGTTCAAAGAAGAACTCAATTGGGGAAATCAGCCAGACTACAAACAGAAAGGGGTGGTGAAAACCTATGCAACTACTTCAGCAGATATTGGTCGATCAAAGGAAGTAGAATCAGGTACACTATTTGTTTGTTCAGATTATGCCAATGTGTTGTTTGATTCAGGTTCTACACAGTGTTTCAATTATAAGATGTTTTCTAGTAAACTAGGAAATCTATATCAAGATATAAATATAGAACTTATGGTAAAAACACCCGGAGGAAATATTGAGACAAAAAGAAAACATAAAAACCATCCGGTCCTTGTGTGCAGAAAGAATCTACATACTATTCTAATTGTTTTTCCTCTAGTAGAGATTGAATTTATTTTTGGTATGGATTAGCTTTACGTTTATCATGCTAAGATTGACTATAGAGATAAGGAGGATTCATTTCAGAATGATTTTTAGTTTGTGCACAAGAATGAACCCTTACATTTCATAACATATCAATAAGCTGAGAATCTAGTAAAAGATAGAAATAAATGTTACCTTGCTCATATTGTTGAAAATAAAGTAAGTGTTGAGATTAATTATGTTCCAGTGGTAAATGAGTTCCTTGATGTTATTCCGGATGAGTTTCCGCGAAATATACCTCATTGGGAAGTTGAATTTATGGTTTATTTAGTGCCTGATGCTAAACCAATTTCAAAATCCCCTTATTTAATGGCTCAAATTGAACTTTTATAGTTAATGATGCAATTTCAGGAATACTATATGAAGGTTTCATTCGACCTACTACATCACCATGGGGTTCTCCTATACTTTTGTTAAAAAATATGGGTCAATGACACCTTTCACTGATTATAGAGCATTGAATAACATCACTGTTATGAATACATATCCTTTTCCTCATATTGATGATTTGTTTGATCAGCACCAGGGATCTCTGTATTTTTCAAAGATTGATATGAGGTCGGGGTTACCACCAGTTGAATGTAAAGGAATTAGACATTATGAAGACCATGTTTTGTACTAGATATGGTCATTATGAATTTGTAGTTATTCCTTTTGGGTTAACCAATTCACCTGTTGTATTCATTGAACTTATGAATAGAATTTTCCTTGACTTCTTGGATAAGTTTGTGGTTGTGTTCATTGATGATATTTTGGTTTTCTCAAAAACTAATGAATAATAAGAAATTCATTTAAGGGTTTTCTTGCAAACATTAAGAGAAATGAAACTCTATGGAAAATTTATCAAGTGTGAGTTTTGGTCACAAAAAATTTCATTCATTGGTCACATTTTTCCAAAAAAATTGCATAACTGTTGATCATGCTAAAATAAAAGTTGTTGAGGAATGGCCAAGACCCACAAATATAACTGAGGACCGTAGTTTTCTTGGTTTGGCAGGTTATTACCAAAAATTTATTAAGAATTGTTCACTGTTATCTATTCGAAAGACAAACTTAACTCAAAAATGTGTTAAGTTCATTTGGATAAAATAATGTGATGATTGTTTTTCGGAATTGAAAAGAAGATTGGTGAATGCTCTAGTTTTGGCACTACCTTCCAGAAATGGTGAGTTTGTTATTTATAGAGAGGCATCATTGAAAGGAAATGGTTGTATCGTTATACAGAATGAGCAGGTAATTGCGTATGCTTCATGTCAGTTGAAACCCCATGAGTTAATTTACCCTACACATGATTTGGAATTAGCTACTGTTGTTTTTTCATTAAAAATTTGATGACAACATTTTAATGGAGTCAAATGTGAAATATTTACTGACCACAAAAGTTTCAAGTATATATTAAATCAGAACGAATTGAACATGTGACAAAGGATATGGTTGGAATTAATCAAGGATTATGATTTCACAATCCATTAACATCAGGGAAAAGCAAATAATGTGGATGATGTTTTGAGTCAAAAAAGTAATGCTTCATTAATAATTCTACATTTGGAATGAGATCCTTTGGTTTTTGATTTGATAAACTTTAGAATAAAAGTTTTTGGTGTAAGAAATTCTTCTATTTTTTTAGGTGTTAGTGGAATCATCTCTGTCAGATAGAATTAAGTGAGCAGAGAATGAAGATAGTGAGTTACAGAAAAAGGTTGAGTTGGTTGAGAAGGGTATGTTGCATGAATTTAACATTGATAGTGACTGTGTTTTGAGTTTTGGAAAGATATTATGTATGAATTGTGATTCACAGTTGAAGAATGAGTTGTAATTTGAAGCTAATAGTTCTCCATTTTTAGTTTATCCTGGAAGTACTAAGATATATAGAGATCGTCGTGAGTTTTACTGGTGGGATGGAATGAAACGAGATGTTGTTGACTTTACTATGAATTTTTTTACTTGTCAGCAAGTTAAAGAAGAGCGACTGTTACCAAAAGAGATTCTTCAGTCTTTACCAGTGCTAGAGTGGAAATGGGAAAATATATCCATGGACTTCATTGTGGGATTACCAAAGACATCAAGAGGTAACAATGAAATCTGGGTTATTGTTGATTGATTGGCTAAATTGGCTCATTTTCATCCTATTTGAGAAACTTTGTCTCTAGATCAACTTTCTCAATTGTAGGTTAAAGAGATTGTCAGGTTGCATGCTGTTCCCCTTTCCATTATATATGATCTTGATCCCATGTTTACTTCTATCTTTTGGAAGGGCCTTCAGAAGTCATTGGGTACTAAATTAAATTTTAATACAACATTTCACCCTCAATCAGAATGGTAGTCAGAATGAACAATTTAGACCATGGACGATATGCTACAAGCTTATTCAATGGATTAACAGGGAAGTTTCGACCAACATATTTCTATGGTTGAATTTTCATATAATAACATTTTTAATTCTAGTATACAGATGGATCCATTTGAGGCATTATATGGAAAGCATTGTCAAACTCAATATTTTTTGGATGAAGTGGGTGAAAGAAATATGATGGGACCAGAATTGGTAGAAGAGATGACAGAAAATGTTCTGTCAATTTAGAAGAACATGAAAACAGCTCAGAGAAGGCAGGAAAGTTATGCAGATAACCGGAGGAAGGATCTATCATTTGAGGTAGGTGATCATGTTTTTCTCAATGTTTCTCCATGGAAAAGTGTTATGTGTTTTGGTAAGAAGGGAACGTTGAGTTTGAGGTTCATTGGACCTTATGAAATCCTGGAGAAAGATGGAACAGTTGTGTATAGAGTGGATTTACCTCCATGTTTATCTCAGGTACACAATGTTTTCAATTTTCAATGTTGAGAAAGTATATTCAATATACATCTCATGTTTTGATCCTAGAGGTAGTTTAGTTAGAAGAGAATCTCTCTTGTGAGGAAGATCTAGTCTAGATTCTTGACTGTAGAGAGTATGTTTTGAGGAATAAGGTGATTTTTCATGTAAACATTTTGTGAAAAAACCATATGGTTGAAGAGGCGTCGTGGTAATCAGAAAATGTTATGAGGGATAAATACCCCCCACTTATTTTATAAGTGAATAAAAATTACGAGGATGCAATTCTCAAAACGGGGGAAGGATGTAACATCCCAAGTAAATAAATAATAATACATTTGAAGGTTTATTAATTTTTTAATTGAATATTAATTTTACTTAATGTGGATTCAATGTTCGATAGCGTTCACGATAAGCAACCATGGGTTTCTTTGAAATCTTACATTACACACTAATAAAATAATATTATTATTTTAAATTGTAGTTAATGTCTAGAAATTGTATTGGCAGGAATGAATAGAACTAACTACAATATGATTATACATATTTGTAAAATATTTTTACATTTATCTAATAAAAGTTAGAGGCAAAAAATGTAGGTGAATCTAAGTATAAATACTCTAATACTCTTTAAATGGTCGATTTACCACCTTTTAATAGAGAACCCTTTTTAAATATAATTTTTGTTACTTTTATATGTTATATATGAAAAAATACAATTCTTCTTTAGAATTGGGACATCAAAATTTATTTTGGATGAAATTTAGGTATTTTTTTGATAATGTTCATTTTTTAATGAATAGTGAAAAATACTGTATTTTAATTCAATAGTGCCTTTTAATCTAATTTTTTTATACGGCTAGATTATATATTGAATTGGTTATAAAGTTTAATTATAACATATTTTTACTAGTTAATCTAATTTTGGACCTTGGAATTAATTTTACTTTGAAATTGAACATAAACAAGTGTTAATATTTTGATAGTTATTATTTCTTAAAAACAAACTATTTGTTTTAACATTGGGAATTAATTTAAATTAATATATGCCACTTCTATGTTTTGAATTTGGAAAAATGGATTCCATATTTGGATTTAGTATGTCCAAATTGTGTAAATAGGTAAATTTAAATTTTATACATTTTAAATATTTACTTCCGTAAATATTTTATTTACCATCATTAAAGGGTAAATATAGTAAATAAAGGTAAAATATAGTATTATAATAATATTAAATTAACTGAAAATGTGTCTTAATCAAATTTTCAGATACATATACGACCATAGGAATCCTTGGGTTGAATTTGTGAACCCATGGACCCACATGAGAGTAATAATGACATTTTCTATTAATTAATTTAAAGGACAAAAATGACATAATAAATATCATTTTGTAATTAAATTTTTACATGGTGTTATATAAGTTATTTTTTAGACTATAAATATTCTTTGGAAAGATAATACGATTTACTACATCATGGTATTATTTTATAATTTTTGGACAGCAAATAAATTAAATTATTTATGACACAATAATGATGCATTATTTACCTCATTAATTAATGATTTAAATAAACACAATTATAAATATTAAAACAATATCCAAACCTCTAAAATTATTATGGGATTATTTTATTTCAACCATGAGTCATCATAACTTTGATATTAATGAATAGTTGATCTTTTGAAACCAAATGTGAGGTTATAATAAAATAATTGTATCAAACATTCCTAAAGAGCCCCTCCTCTCCGTTATAAAAGCCCTCACTTATAACCAATTTCACACACTTCTCAAGCCTTTGTATCATGCAACATCTACTCCAATAAGATCCCAATATACTTGTATTCATCTTAGAAGCCTTACCTTAGACAGAAAGCACTTCAAGATACCCTTTTGTTTCAAACCAAAGGGAGTTACCCGATTTAAAGGTAAATTCTTCTCTTAAGTTTGTTTGTTTTATTTTACTTCTCCAAACCCCTAAACTCTTTTTATTACATTATTTTTTAATAACAACATTATCCTAAATATACTAGGATGTTTTTTTAGAATTATTCTAACTACACTTACACACACCTTTACCTAATGGGTAAAAAACATAATGTTTCTTTGGATGGAAAAGAAATGCCTCACGAAACGACGATTTTGCAATTATCTTCTACCACCTTTCACGGAGGCCATTATGATGGAAATTTTACATATGTTATCTATAATGTTTATGTTTTCCTTATAATTCTGTATTTTCCATTTATATAATACCTTCACGGTTTTCATAATGGGTGAACGCGTTAATTTCATTTTAGGAAGTGCAGACAACCGCCCCCTAAGAGTGATATGACTCGTTAATGCCTTATGAGGGATGAATAAAGGATGGGGTTAATAATGTTATTTAAGATATTATATTGTTATTATAATATAAAAACGATTCATTATATTTTAATTCTATTAAAAACAAAATGGAAATGAATATAGAGTTAATACGTACGTACGACTTACAGTCTCCATGAACGGTGCATTTCATTTCTTACCTACAAATGTTATGTACTAATATAGATACATGTATATAATATATATATATATATATGATATATATGATATCTTAATCATTAATATCATTTTGAAGATAATGGATATTTGACCACATGGACAACTAGTAACTATAAGGTGTTCATTTTTACTCAAGTACCAAATATCGACGAAACAACCGCTAATAACTTAATTGATTACATAATGTTTATAACATAGTAATAAGTGATATAAAAGGAACAATAAAGTTGAAAAAGGTTCTTAACCAAGTATAAATTAACATTAGTTTATTATTCAGGAGAGTAAAGAATGATCGAGTCAAGTCGGACATGAGGTAAGGGACTTCGTCTCAATATTCTTTAATTGAGGCATATTTAGTATTATTCTCAACTTTTTTTATACGGAGATTAAATAACTTTTACATTACATTTCATTAAATGGGAATATTTTTCTACGAATCATTTTACTAAACTATAAAAAATAAGGTTTCTTTTAAATGTACGCGATGATAATGACCTTTCTTCCACCCGGAGTATTATTTGATCTTTGGATTCCAATACAAGCCGTAATGTCTTTTAAATGAAAACTAAATATTATATACTCTTTTTATGTATTTGGGTATTGAAAATTCTTTTGGTAATGGAATTTTTATGTCAATATATTCAAATAATATATTGTGATTATAAAATTATCTTTCCATTATGTTGAATTTTTATGTTATGAATATGTTATGGTTCTTGGGAAATAGTTATGTATACGGGTGGTTCCGTGATAAACCCAGGGCAGATGAACCCAAGATGGCTCTCTAATGCATTGGGTAACATGATGGAGGTAAACATGAATGTTTATCCTAAGATATTTAGGAAATATATTGCGCTGGGTTGTAACGCCCTGAACCCAGTTACCTAGAGTCGGTGCATTATTTTAATACATTGTCATGATTACAGAGAATCACGCCCGGAAGGACTGGTCAGTTTAGCAGTCTTGGAAAATAGATTACATACATTAACGTACATTACAATTTTAAACATAAAACATATCATAAATAATATTATATGAACGCCATTATTCGCATGGCTTAACCCTGCATATTAATCAAAATACAGTTCTTTGAATCCTGGGAAAAATAAAACATAGAAAGGGGTGAGCTAAAACACTCAGTAAGGGAAAGAAATACAATAGAAACTTTCATAAATTAGCATTTATATTTAAGGAAATGTATATAACTAAAATAAAAAACTTTTCAAAATAAACTTAATCATTATATGGAAAATATAAATCAAAATAATTCCATTTACTTACTCACATGAATACTCTACTAGTCGAATAATCACACGCAATATCAATAGCCACTATCATAATGATGGAATGCATAATTTCAGAATATCATAACCACATAGTCAAGGCCTTGTGACAAGACTACAAATAATATTTTTCTCAAGGCCTTGTTTCAAGACACTAGATTGTCTCATGAGACCTACCGATGAAACTAGGAGCTATAGCGGGCTCCACCCGTCACTTACTACGTCCAATGCACCCCTCATATGAATATGTTTAAGCATTACATAAACATTTGTATTAAAACTATCATACAAAATGTCGATACATTATCCAAAAACCATGAAAGATGTAAAAATAACACATAAAAAATCAAACATATCACAAAACCTTCAATAACATATGGGAGGTTTTCATCATAATAAATCAACTTCAAATAAGCATAAAATCCATCAAAGGATGTTGACATAGATGGAAAGGTTTTGTAAAACTCTTTGAGTGAAATATCAATTTTTCAGGAAAAAATTTAGAAGTTATATAATTTAGAAAGGAATACATTTAATGAAATTTTTGAATCATAGTTCCCCATAAAACATTGAAACTTTTGAATGGAATTATCCTTTTTAAAACATTCATGTCTATATAAATAAATCCTTAAAAACCATTTTGAAAACATGGACATTAATGAGAATGATTTAGAAGAATAAATATTTAAAACATTTAAAACGACGATTGAGTAAAAACTCCCTTAAAAATAATACCTTTGAAAACACTTTTATGATACATGGACATGGATAATAAATATGTCCCATCATATACTTACGTAAAAACAGCCTCAGATAATAATCAGATTGTGAAATTAACCCTTACCAATTTGGTAACATACTAAACATACACCCCATGAAAGAAGTATCATACAATGAATATGTAAACACACATAAATTAATTTTTATTACAAAAATAATACAATTATGGTCCGTACGTTCACCACACAAAAGGTAGTAGTTGAAATATGGCATGAATCTCATGGGAATAAGGAATGAGATGAGAACCCCTTACCTTGCACTTTCCTTTAGTCGAGGGTACGTTTAACCACCTGTATGAAGATCGTAGAATGTTATTATTATATTACAGAACCATATTAATATTTATTATATCATACATGATTCATTTATTCATTTATATTACCGATTTAATAATAATTTACTTGTCAAATTAACATTTCGGTTAATAATCTCTTTCTTTATCGTACGTGCTTTAACTTGTAACTCTTGATTGTATAACTTAGATCAATATTTAAGTACATCAAGAATATAAAACATGATTTATATATCATATATATTTATAATATAAATATGTATAATATTCATATATATGAAATTAAAAACATCGTTTATGGAGATGGTAGTACGTACGTACGCATAAACTCTGTTTCCATTTTCCTCTCTTATTGAACGGAGCTAAGTGAATAAGATATATGTAAGTACATATATATATATATATATGTATGTATATATCTGCAGTAGCATTAGTATTTCATATATGAAATACTTATTAGTAATATATTTATATTTATAATCATCGATGAATGGTTAATGTGGAAATGAATCCCATCACATCGTGGAGATGGTAATCCGTACGTACGCACGAGCGACAATATCATTTCCTTAAAGGAGTGAAATTGGATGGAACAATAATTTTAAAGTGATGTTATAAAATTATTCTCATTATTTATATACATATTACTCATCATTATATCCATCCAGATATCATAATGTTTAATAACAACATACACCACGGCGTGGAGATGGTAAGTCGTACGTACGATGGCATGGTGACATTATCATTCATAGGATAGATAAGATAATGAATATAGTTGTGCCCTAATTTTAATAACATCACTGTATATAGAAGATATTGGAGTTATTATTTTATAATTGAATCAACAAAGAAAGTGTATGTGGGAGAATAAGAGAACTTGAAAGAGGGTGTTGAAATCATTACCTCTTCTTCGGGTTCTTTCTTTTGATTTGATCAAAAGGGCTCCATAGGTTGGCATTATGACCAAATAAGGCATCTAGTATTAAGGTAGGATAGTTGAGAGGATATTTGGGCAGGGTTTGGGCGAAAAAATGGCTCAGAAGATGTGAATTAGTGGGAAGGGGCAACGCCCTTTTATAAGAGGGGTGAGGGGCACCTTAGGAAAAGCTTAAAATATTATTTTATAATAAATTAATTTTCGGTTTCTAATCACTCCAAAATGAATTAGTTAAAATATATGGTGGGGATGGGTCAAAAAACTCTCATCCAATGGGTTTTAGATAGGTTTAGTTCACCATATCAACCTTAACATTTAGATTTAACTATTAGTTAAATTGTTTAACTTTTAGTGTGTCTTCTTGTATTTTTACACAATATGGTTAATAAACATACTCTAAACATCCATGAGAACCTCAAGTGGATCATTAATGACATATATAATATTATTTAAGCCCTTTTTATGAACCATACATTTTTAGAAATATTATATCAACCAATAATATATTATTTGTTTTAAATTTTAATTTATGCCAATTTTGACACCATTTGGTATATTGTTTTTGTAAAAGTCATCACAACTTGATTACTTCAAAAACGATACATTGAATTATCCCTAACATTTCATGTTTACCTATAAAATTCAGGTATGTCATAAAAACTTTGAAATTATATTTATTTTAATATTTATAATACCATTTATTTTATTCTTTCATAAATATTGTAATTACTACATCATCATTATGTCATAAATAAATTTAACTATTTAGTGTATAAAATTTATTAATAAAATAATATGATGTAGGAAATATTTTTATATTTATAACAAATATTTATTGTCAAATTTATCTTATGTTTAACCCTCTATTAAAAATGGTTTAGTTAATAAACTTTGAATTTAACACTTAACTTTTCATTAAATTAAATTATAATAAATGTCCTAATCTAATCCATGTGGATCTAAGAGGTTCATATTTTATTCCTAATATTGTTTTTGGTCGAATGATACTTATAAAATAGAATTAGGTCATGTGTTAGGGTATGATTAATATCATTTTTACCTTTAATCACCCTATTTACTTTTAACCGTGGCAATTAAAAGTAAAAACGTTTTTATTCACCAGAATATATTTTCATCTTATTAAACCACATTTTACTTACTGATATCAACCGAATCTCTTGGATTTTTGAAATTTCACTCACAGAAGTGGTAAAATTATGTTTTATGTGAATTTGAAAATTCTCCTAGGAGGTGGGTAAAAGACGGTAAAAAGTTCAATAAAATATTTAATAAATCTAATTTTTTTTTGAACTCACACCAATTAATTAAACTTATCTTATATAGGTTTTATGTATATATTTTGACATATTATAATTTTTAATAAAATAAATAATTATTTAAATAAAAATTTGGTTTTAAACTATAACTCATTGTTTTTCACTATTCATAAAAAATTTAAACTTTTTAGATTAATATAAAAAATTTACCCAAAGCTAATTTCAATATTCCAAATCCAAAAATGATTTATATTTTACCAAATTAAAATCATAATAGATGAATTTATTAATTTAAAATTAATTCCCATTGTCAAAACCAAAAGGCGCATTTTTAAGAAATAATAACTATCAAAATATTGATACTTGTTTATGACCAATTTCAAAGTTAAATTACTTACAATGACAAGAATTGGATTAAATGGTAAAAATATAATCTATTTATACTTACAAACCATTAAAATGTATAATTTAACATTATAACTTATTTTGAATAAAAAAACTGTCTTCAGTTAAAATATATTATTTTTCAATATTCACCAAAATATGAAAGTTATCAGAAAAACACAATAAATTTATAGAGACTAAATTCTTATGTCATGATTCTAAAGGAGAAGTTTATTTTGTTAAATTTAATATATAAACGTTTCAAATATTTGATTTAAAAATTATCTACCATTAAAAGGCGGTAAAAGTGCATTTTTTTAAAAATACATATTTTTTTCTGAAAAAATGAATTAGTTCTAACCTTATGTCTATGAAACTCATAATATGGATTTATATATTATAAGTATTATATATAGTTCAAAATTCAGTAAATACTATACATAACCTCTTTTCAATGGGTAGTTTGGTAAGTCATGGTGCGCTTGAACTCGGTGTTGCGTGTAGTTCAATTTATTGAGTTACTTTGAAGAAATAACGTACTATAAAATCATTGGATGTTACATTCTTACCTCCTTCAATAAATTTCACCCTCTCTATTTGTATTTTTTTTCAAAAATAAAATATTGAAAATATATAATACTTTTGTGGAGGACTCATATTAGAAATTGGGTTCATAAAATTTAGACTTATTAAGAGAGAATATATATATATATATACATGACAAGTAGAGTTAAATCCCTAAACTAATTCCTACCAAAAACTCATATTTCAGTCCAAAATATTTAAAAAAATATATTCTATTTAACCTAATCGAATAGGGTTCAAAAAATTGATTTTATTGTTCATCAACCAGACCTTTTAGAAAAACTACATTATTCAATCTAGGACATTAAGCGGGCTAGTGGTAGGTGATACACCCTTGTTGCCCTTCTGTTGTGGGTTCAAGTCTTGCAGCCTTGCCGGATGCGACGGGTTGCTGCCCGACCTCTGCGTTGTCCTTTTTTTTGGGCCAATCCAAAAATAATCTCAAACTATAATTTTCTAAAATACATATGTCCAAACTCATAGTCCAAAACTTATAAGGAAGGTAAACACAATAAAGTAATTTTTTACCATATAATAACATATGAAAATCTTCATAATGTATTCCTTTAAAACATAGTAACACCCTAAATTACCATAAAACCTTTATTCATAACATTCATACTCCCTTATCTTTTATATAATACTGGATATATTCCTTAAATCCAAAAATTATGAATATTCCAACAATCCTGAAATAAACAAACCATTAATCAGTTCCAAGATAGTAAACAATATCCTATATAATTTATCCAAATCATCCATATCTTATTCCAAAATTACTACCCTTGTATCAGGACCATATAATCTCAAAATCTCAATGAAATTTTAATGCAGTACAATCCTTATTTATTTCCATAATTCAAATAACCAGTACATTGTTGATACAAAAATCAAATGAAATAATTTTATAATGACAACATAATAACACTAGTCATTCTTCTTTATCTTTGGTAGTATTATAACTTTACTCTTATCCAAAAGCAGCATTGGAGGTATACTCTGATGATTTGGACATTGATTCACGTAGTGTCCAAAATCTATGAAGATGATGCACTGTACATTTAAAAAAAATTTACACTTATAATCAAGTTTTTGGTGTCCTTTTTCTGCACAATTATATCAAACTCCCATTCCCTTGTTGAATTTACCAAGGTGATTCTTTCTATAGTTATCACATATGGGAAAATCCTTCTTTTTCCTCTTCCCTTTATCCATCTTTCTCTCTTCTATACTTTTCTTCTCTTGCTTCCCTTCAATTCCATAAGACTTAAAGAATTATTTAATTATCCTATTAATACAAGATACTATTTCTATATATGATTAGAATACATGGGAGACTATTTCCCTTCTAATTGTTGTCTTAATATCGTGAAATATATGATCCTTCTTACTCTTTAGATCATACGTATTGCTGGAGTTCACATTCCTTCTACTAGGCGTAATTTCTATACAATGAAATCTACTAGGCCAGCTTATGAATTGCAATGGATAATTCCAAACTTGTAAAATAACTAACATAGATCGAAAATTTTATGGATATAATCCATAATCATAAAAATATTTTCTTTGAGGAGGTATATAATTTTACATCCTTCATAATAAATTTCAATGAAAATGAGAATTATCCTAAGCATATCCCATTGGAGTTTCTTAACCAAGAGTGCAGCAGGGCCCGTTGTTGTGCACCTGTTCCTGTTTGAGTCTAGCTCAAAGCCGTGTTTTTAGATTTTACCCCTAGGTACATTTGTGCCAGAGCCACCTCTACCTGCTCGATTCCAGATAGGGATTTATGGATTGGAAAAATCAAAAAATATCTACAGAACCAAAATTCTATGTAGTTATTCTATACTAATACTCAAAGTCAATATTATGGTAATGTTCTCTAATTAGAGTTTATCTAAATATTTTTTCCAAGTTAATTGCAAAACTTCCTTTGATACCAACTATAATTCCCCATCCCTGGTTACACAGAGTCGGTGAGTTGGTTTAATACATTGGCATTATTACAAGGAATCATGTCCCGAAGGACTGATCAGTTTATCAGTCTTGGAAAATATATTACATACATTAACTTTACATTACAATTTTGAACATAAAACACAGCATAAATAAACCTTTATTAAGGCCATTATTCCCTTGGATTAACCCTACATATCAATCACAATTAAATTCTTGGAATGCTGGGAAAAATGAAACATAGAAAGGGGTGTGCTCAAACGCTCAGTAAGGGTAAGCAATACAACAAAAACTTTTATGAAGAAGCATAAATATTTAAGTCAATGTATAAAACTCAAAAAATTCCTTTTCAACATAAAATACATCAGAATATGGAAAATATAAATCAAAATAATTCCATTTACTTACTCACCTGGATACTCTACTAGTCAAATAATCACATGCAATATCAATAGCCACTTTCATAATGATGGAATGCATAATGCCAGACTATCACAACAACATAGTCAGGGCCTTGTGCCAAGACTACAAATAATATTTTTGTCAAGGCCTTCTGGAAAAACACTAGTTTGTCTCATGAGATCTACCGATGAATCGAGGAGCTATAGTGGGTTCCACCCATTACTTACTAAGTCCAATGAATTCCTAATATGGAAAGCTTTAAACATAACATAAACATTCATATTAAATCTATAATATGAAATATTGATACTTTATCCATAAACCATGAATGGTGTAAAAATAACACATCCACAGTCAATCATATCAAAAAACCTTCAATATAATATGGATGTTTTTATCATAATATATCATCTTCAAATAAACCTAAAATCCATCAATGGATGTTGACATAGATAATTTTTTTTGTAAAAATCATTGAAAGAAATATCCCTATTTCATGAAAACATTTAAAAGTTACACAATTTTGAAAGGAAGACATTTAAAGAAATTTTTTAATCACTGTGTCCCGTACCTCTTTGAAACATTTGAAATAATTGAAATTTTTTAAAACATTCATGTACATATAAATAAATCATTAAAAACCATTTTGAAAACATGGACATTATTGAGAATGATTTAGAAGAATAAATATTTAAAACATTTTAAATTATGATTTAATAAAAAATCCCATAAAAATAATCCATTTGATTTTTTTTTATGAAATATGGACATGGATAATATATATGTCTAAGTTGATACTTACGTAAAAACATCCTCAGATAATAATGGGATTTTGAAATTAACCCTTTCCTATTTGGTAACATATGAAATATACACCCCATGAAATAACTATCATAAAATGAATATATAAATACACATAAATTAAATTTTATTACACAAATAATAAAATTATGGGTAGTACATACACCACACAAAAGGTAATAGTGGCAATATGGAAAGAATATAATAGGAATAAGGAGTGAAATGAAAACCCATTTCCTTGCACTTTTCTTTAGTTGAGGGTACATTTGACCTCCTGTATGAATATAGCTGTACGTTATTAAAGTATAAAAAACCCATATTAATATTTATTATATCATACATGATTCATTTATTACTTTATATTACCCATTTAATAATAATTTCCATGTCAAATTAACAATTCGTGTAATAATCGCTTTCTTTATCATACATGTTTTAACTTGTTACTCTTGATTGTTTCACATAGATCAAGATTTAACTACTTCCAAAATGTAAAACATGATTTATATATCATATATATTTATAATATAAATATGTATAATAGACATATATATGAAATTAAAGACACCATTTATGGAGACGGTAGTCCATACGTACGCATAAGCGCGGTTTCCATTTTAATCTCGTATTGAAGGGAGCTAATTGAATACGTTATATGTAAGTAAATATATATATATATATATATCTGTGTGTATATCTCCAGTAGAATTATTATGTCATATATTACATACTTATTTGTAATATATATGTTTTTATAATTGTCAATGAATGGTCAACGTGGAAATGAATATCATCGCATCGTGGAGACGGTAATCCGTACGTACGCACGAGTGCCAATATCATTTCCATAAAGGTGTGGAATTGGATGGTAAATAAATTTTACATAGACAATATAATGTTATTTTCATTATTCATATACATATTACTCATCATTTTATACATCGGAATAACATAGTGTTGAATAAGAAATTACACCATGGCGTGGAGACGGTAAGCTATACGTACGCACACATGGTGACATTACCATTCATAAGATAGATAGGATAATGAATATAGTTGTACCATAATTATGAAAACATCATAGTATATATAAGATACTGGAGTTATTATTTTATAATTGAAACAACAAAGAAAGAGTAAGTTGAAGAATAAGAGAACTTGGAAGAGGGTGGTGAAATCATTACCTCTTCTTTGGTTTCATCCTTTTGATTTGATCAAAAAGGCTCCTTAGGTTGGATTTATGACCAAAGAAAGGCCTCTAGTATTAATATAGGATAGTTTAGAGGGTATTTGAGTGGGGGTTGGACGAACCAAATGGATTAGAAGGTGTGAATAAGAGTGAAGGGGGAGTTCCCATTTATAAGAGGGGTGCGGGGAACCTTAGGAAAAAATTAAAATATTATTTTATAATAAATTAATTTTCGGTTTATAATGTCTCAAAAATTATTTATTTAAATGATAAGGTGGGTGTGGGTCAAAAAATATTCATTCAATAGGTTTTAGACAGGTTTATGTCACCATATTGACCATTACTTTTAGATTTAACTCTTAGTTAAATAGTTTAACTTCTACTGTGTCTTCTTGTATTTTCACTCTATATGGGTAATAAACTTACTATAAACATCCAAGAGAACCTAAAGTGGATCATTAATGACATATATAATATTATTTAAGCCATTTTTCCTATCCTTACATTTTTAGTAATATTATATCAACCAATAATATAGTATTTGTTTTAAATATTAATTTATGTCAATTTTGACACTATTTGGTATTTTGTTTTTTTTGAAAGTCATCACAACTTTATTACTTCTAATAAGATACATTGAATCATCCCTAAGATGTCATATTCACCTTGAAAATTCGTTTATGTCATAAAAACATTGAAATTATATTTATTTTAATATTTATATTACCATTTATTTGATTTTTTCATGAATAAGGCAATTACTCCATCATCATTGTGTCATAAAGAAATTTAATTATTTAATTTATAAAAATTATAAATAAAATACCATGATGTATGAAATATTTTTATCTTTCTAATTAATATTTATAGTCAAATTTATCTTATGTATTACCTATATTTAAAAATGGTTTCAGTAATAAACTTTCAATTTAACACTTTTAACTCTTCTTTAAATTAAATAATAAAAAAATTCCTAATCTAATCCAAGTGGAACTAAGAGGTTCATATTTTATTCATAATTTTTATTGTCTAACTATACTTATAAAATATAATTAGGACATGTATTAGGCCTATTTTTACCTTGAATTACCCTATTTACTTTTTACCGTGGTAAATAAAAATTAAAAGTTTCTATTCACCAAAAATTATTTTCATCTTATTGAACCAAATTTTACTTAATAATATCAACCGTGTATCTCTTATTTTTTAAATTCCACTCACATAAGAGGTAAATATATTTTTTATGTGAATTTGAAAATTCTCCTAGGATGTGGGTAAAAGACGGTGAAAAGTTCAATAATTGTTTTATATATTTAAAAATATTATAAACTGACTCCAATGAATTACATTGAAAATATATAAGTATGATGTATCTATTTTAAACTAGAATAAATTTAAATAAAATAAATATTTATTTAAATAAAAATATGGTTTTAAACTATAACTCAGTGTTTTTCACTATTCATCAAAAATTGAAACTTTTCAGAAAAATACCAAAAATTTACCCTAAGATAATTTAGATATTAAAAATCCAAAAATTAAGCCTATTTTACCAAATTCAAAACATAAAAGTTTCATTTATTAATTTAAAATCAATTCATGTTGTCAAAACCAAAAGGAAAATTTTTAAGAAATAATAACTATCAAGAGATTGACACTTGTTTATATCCAATTTAAAATTGAAATTACATACAATGAAAAAAATTGGATTAAATGGTACAAATATAATCTATTAATAAATCCAAACCATTAAAATTTATAATTCAACACTATAAATAATTTTGAATAAAAAAGTTGTTTTCATTTAAAATATAGTATTTTTCACTATTCACCAAAATATGAAAGTTATCAGAAAAACACCACAAATTTATAGAAACTAAATTCTTATATCCTGATTCGAAAGAAGAATTTTATTTTGTAAAATTTAATATATAAAAATTTCAAATATTGGATTTAAAAAGGGTTTACCATTAAAAAGCGGTAAAAGTGATTTTTTTTATAAATACATCTTTTATCTGAAAAAAATTAATTAGTTCTTACATTATGTCTAATAAAATCATAATATGGATTCTAAAATGATAAGGATTATATATAGTTCAAAATTCAGTTAAAACTATTCATAACCACTTTTGAACGGCTAGTTTGGTAAGTCGTGGTGTGCTTGAACTCGATGTTGAGTGTAGTTCAATTTATTGAGTTATTTTGAAGAAATAACATACTATGAAATCTTGGGATGTTACATGGGTATTCCAAATGTAACTACCTATGTAGTTGTCATATCTACAATGTATGTATGATATGGATTCCACAAGTTACCTTTATGATTTATGTTTTCTATGTGTTAATCATAAATCTTATGATTTAATGAGGTATGTTAAAGAGCCTATGTTATGTATGTAATGATGAACTAATTTTTTCATTCATTGTTTTATAACCCATATAGAGCTTTTTAGGCTCATCCCATGTTTTGAAATTTGTTTCACTAGCCATAAAGATGAATACGGTCAACGATGGGATCAATTAAAAGTAATGTTGTCTAAAACATTGAACTAGACATGACACTTTTTTAGGTTTTTTATTTTTGTGAAAAAAATGGAAACTGAGTAGAACTACCTACTTTTTAATATTCTCAGATGTAATAGTTATGTCCTAATTCTCTAAAATTCTAAACCTGAACAAATCCTAAATGTGAATTATTTATTTAATTCAAGATTATGACATGTTTAAGGACAGGTCATTATATTATTTATATAGATCTATTCACAATTTATTATCTTTAGGGATATTATTTTGGAGATAATATTTGAAAATAGTAAATAATTTACCACTCTATATTTAATATTATCATAAATCATACATTATGTAATCTTTGAATAAATTCATTTATTAAAGGTAATGACATGTATAATCAATAATAAATTTTAAAATAAATAAATGATAATTGTAACATCATATTATACTTTGAGTCTGTAATTCTAGACAGAATTTAATATTTGTGACTTGTAGTGGGTATGTTATTGTAAATTGGGATTGGATTCAAATAAACTATAGTTAGGATACCTATATTATTCGTTTTACTTCTGTATAGGTTTTTCAGGGGGGGCCTATATGGTGTATTTGGTATTCAAGAAAAAGAGCGGCAGTGTAGAAAGTAGTAGAATTTTTTATGCTGTCATTGTGTGCCTAGTGTTTTTGGAAATTCGTTTGTAGATAATGGATTTCCATCACCTGTCTAATGCACCATTGGGTATTAGAATATTTATAACTAGTTACATTGTGTGTTCTAGGATATTGTTTATAACTTGAGAATAATGATAATATTACTATCTATCCCCTTTAGATCATTCGATGTTAGGGTGCTCATAAAGAATATTTGGAATTTCTATGAAATTAAATTTCACCTAATATTCTATAGAATATCCAACTTAATTGATGGGTGGTATAAATATATATGACATGGGAATTAATTTTACAATCTCCCTTTTATTCATCTACATTTTTTATTTCCACATGATGCTATTTCTTATTATTATAGGTAAGGGTAAGGATGAAAAGTCCATCTGTCAACAGTGTAGTCACCCGAAAACCATGATCCGCTTTCAAATATATGATGAAACATTATGGAGAATAAAAAAGACAATTTCAGTCACTATTAAGGTCATTGTATCCAATTATCTGATTATATATGGGGTATAAATTATCCATTATTTATTTTATTTATTAATTGGTGATATAAGAGTTTGATTATTCTTAAGGTGGTTCCAAAAGTAGGTCATGGACCATCAACAATTGAATATATATGTTTTTTTTGTTATTGGATATACCAGGGAGATTTCAAAGGATATATTAGTTCTTTATAAAATTTGAAAATTAATTACAATATATGATAATTAAATATTTGAAAAAAAATGTTTAGAAATAGGATCATGGAATGGATGAGTAGAAGCTCATGCATGATCGTGGGTTAGGGAGCATGACTTGTTGTGCATAACTATATATTAAGGTATATGGATCATATAGTAAAAAATAATGATATTTTTTTTGTGTATTCCATTATGGGAAATTGGGTTCAATTAAATAAAATAGGGGGATCATGTTTCCTTTGTGTGTAATTCCCTTTCTTATATACTCTATGGATTGAATAAAGTTCTTCATTGTTTTATTAGTGGGATAGAATATCTAGTTGACTTCATTTAAATTATTTAAAGTTTGAAATTACGTTTCTATGGATCATGATATTGGTCTTTTAGATTTGGATGTGTTATAATTATCTAATGATTAATCTTTTATGGATTGTGTGGTGATAATAGTGGGATTATGTTCAACATCCCCCACCTATCCCGGTGTGTGTATTATTAAATATTTAGTAAAAAGATGAACTTTAATATAAAATTTCTTAAATATTAATATTTAGTTTAAATCTTTATATATATATTTTATTTGAGGATTCTTATACACAAATAGAGATTCAGGTAAAAATTCTAGTCAACCATAGTTATTAATACCCCATAGGGGTAAAAGAAAGTTGTCAGTGTAGCTTGGTGAATGAAAAATAGGTCTTACACTAAGCTAAAAAATTTATTTTTTTATAAAATGAAATTTCATGTGTTTTATTAATTATACTACTATTATTTATGGGCTAAACATACATGGAAAAACTAAAATATTTTTTTTTGCCTTTGGGAATTATTGTAGATATCGATAAATTTCAAAATTATTCAGGTGTGTTTCCTTTAACCTAATATTTATACATTACAATTCATGAATATTAGTATACGTGAATATAAATAACAATCTACTATATTTCATTAATTATTCCTCATGAATTTAATTAAATAATTTCATAGAGCATTTGTCTCCTAGAAAAGGTTATAGTAGTTTCCATCTATGATATAATACTTATCATACTATGAAGATATTTTTAAAACTATTCTATGAATACATATATTTTATTATAGGTGACATAATATGTTGAAAATCACTTTATAGTACTCATAAGAAGCTAAGACATGAAATCATGAATATTTCACATGATTATTTTTAATATGGAAGCATAGGATACGAATCCCACTTTTATAAATCCATAGGTACGATTGTTATGGGATTTTCCTATATATAAGAAATTGCAACAATCCCTAGATGATAATATTTCTATTAAGGGATTCCATGACTCATGCACTTTGATTAATTTGTAATTAATATGATAGATAACATCATGGTGAAGTTGGATCTATTTTATTAACCATAAATAATGTGTTATTAATGAATAAGTCATCAGATGAGTTTTGAATTCATTCTTTATAAATGTTAATATCTTTTCCCTTTGATTGAAATGGAACCATCATAATAAATTCCTTGTGCATAGAGTATATACTCTTTCTTCTCAAATAGTAAATGAATTTGGTAATAATAATTTTAATTTATGACATGAGGGTGAAGTTAACTTTATGAGATATCCAAAAAAGTGATTATTTCACAAAATTAACAAAAATATTTTTTGAAACATCTTCTTCATATTTGAGGTCCTAGATATGTCGATAGAATATAATCATAGAATTTTACCATTACTACGTAAGTACACTAAAGATGTGGCTTATTGGGTCTCCTGAAATTTTCATTTTTAAATATTAGTGAAATAATATTTATTTCAAATAAGAAAAAATATTATTTTAATGACTGAGATGTAATATTCATTATGGATTAATTATTCAATCAGAATTATTATACATAATATTTATTCTTATATTAATTTTTTCAATATATTAATAGATAGTATTTCCTTACCCCATGTAATTCTCTATATAATAAATAATTAATTTTTCACTAAATAAAAATATATAATTAATTATACGAATATGATATAAATAATTATTCTCAAAACAAGAAGTTAAGTTTTAATTTTATTTTTTCAATGAATAATATTTGTTTAAAATTTTATTTGAGAATTCAATAAATAATAAGGGGGATGAACTGATTAGGTTTTTTCCCTAACACCAAATATTTTTTAACCAGACCATAAAATAATTATTTTCATTTCAAGGGGTATCACCTTTTATATAATAAAAAATAATACTATTTTTATTATTTACATTAAATGGGGGTTTTGTGGATTAAATCATTTTTATGGGATTTTATGTAATTATTTTTAATTAAACACTTATAATATGTCAATTTATAAACTGTTATATAAAGATGATAAAGGATAATAGTTTTCCATATGAAAATACATTCATGGTCGCCATCACCCCGTTTCATCCCTTGATTGTAACGAATAAGAGATATTCCATTATGTATAAAGGAATCTGATGTTATCAATATGAATAATGAATTTCCATCAATTAGTCAAGATAAAATTTGGATATTATTCGTGTTTTACAGAGATCGAGTGATCATATGTGCATCTCCAATAGTGGGAATCTATTTTTGGTCCATAGTATGAAATTATGATACACTGATCGGGTTATAAAAATAAAAATCATAATTAAAAAAAATCTAAACACATTTTAAATCAATACTTTTTCATTTTAATAATAAATATAAATTAATTTGATATAATCACTTGACTTGGTTACCATGAATTTTTTTTCATTGATCATTAAAAAAAATTACATTATTCATTAAATTCATATCATTTAAATTGATGATGTTCCATTGAATGGAAGAATTTATAAACCTTGTTTTTTATTTTATGTAATTGAAATATATTATAAAGATATTTATAGAGCCAGATACTGATGCGGTCCATGATTCCAAGGCCAAATGAGATTATAATTATTTTTATTAACAATTTTAATATATTTTTTATAATGTATAAAAAATATTTTTTAAAATAATGGAGTATCTATTGAAAGAAATATTGAATTAAGAATTAGAGTCCATGGTAGAATCTAGAATGTGGGTGTTACCCTAGGGTTGACCAAAAGTCGGTCAGTGCTGAACGTTCACATGAGGTATCAATTAGTGGGTAAATTATGTGAATTTATTTATGTATTTATATATTTCATTAATTTAATACATGTTACCTATTTCCATATATACTTGTGGTTTTGGAAAATATATTTTTTTATCTATAAAACACAGGGATCATTGAGAAGATATTTAGATCATTCTACATTGGTGAATTAAGATCAGACAATAAAAAATAGGTGAAGATCGTATAATTCATTAAGAATAAATTGTGGTTTCTTCCCTCTTTACTAAATTCATCAAGAATAAATTTCGTCTTCATATACATTTTTTTAAATTACACACCCTTCACATGAGACCCTCTATTAATTTAGTCTGTTTATTCTATTTATATTCTCTTTATGCTATGTTTCTCACCATGGATCCCCTAATATTATCATTGGCTGGAAATTCTTGTAAAATGATGTTTATCACCTTTTCAATTGTGATTTCCAAAAAAAAAATCATGTTATTCATAATTTTACTATGGGGTCAATGTTTGAATTTTCCGTATGGGTTTCATAATGATCAAAACTACCAGATTCATGGTAGATTCACATGCGATGAACCTAATGGGAATTTAAGGATGGATTAGTATATATTTAGGTATTTCGGTGATGAATCCTATGGATCTAGGATATAGGACTAAGTAGTTATGATTGTATATTTATGAGGAGAGTGTGTGCATTACGTGGATCAGAATGATCTGATTTCCAGCCACTGGAGGGCCAGAATCAATAATTGGATACCTTAATCTTCTATTTAGAGTTGTTAATAGGAATTATGTATTGAGAAGAATATGGACATAGTGAACATGTGATGAAACTAGAGTTTCCATAGAAAATGTAACTACAAGATGTGTATTCTGATTAACATATGGCATATAGCCCTAAACAGCTACGAGAAATATGATTATGGAAATGATAAGTATCTTACACTGAGTTTCCAGACCACATGCTATGTTACTCTCCCCATGAATTTAGGTAGCATTCCAGGAGGACACATCTAGGATCCTATGGGGGAGTACACCATGCGTACTCTTAGAGTACACAGTCATAGCCATGCACCTGTCACAATACTCAAGAACATCCAAGTACATGACCATCTTCATGTGCATGTCCAGCAGAGCACAGGTAGCCCCACGGTGGTTGAGATATTCTATATAGTACCCTATTATATAGTGTATTAATACATGGCTATCAATCCATTTTCCTGTGAGAAAAAAGTTGAGGAATAGAAGTAGGGCCACATTCTTCATGGACCCCCTTTCATAACATGTACTTATTAAAAATATTTTACCTCACATTAATCCTTCATTTTTTCTTGTAATATCTAATGTGAGTAGCCTTTTCTTAGTTTTTCCGATGTAAATTGTTTCATTGTACTTCTTAGTGTGCTTTGATATACAATGTGTGATTTTCCAAACAAGATACTTATTTATGCGCTGCTTGATAATGTAATTGATCGTGAAGGATCATCACAGATAGGCAGGGGATGGAAATACCCATGTTTTACAAGTTCATGGGTCCCCTTACTCCTCTTCCTATTATGCGGTTCTCCCTGACTACAAGAGTGTGGGTCCTCTATCTAGTGTGTGGTACTCCCCATATGAACTAAGTCTTGATTCTTTTATCTATTGAGTGAATCCCTCCCAAACATATCATGGTATAGGTGTTCTACCTATTGAGTATAATATAGTAATTTTACATTGGTAAGTATCCAATACCTTAGAGTAGAACCCTCATGTCATATTAGGGTATGAGTCCTCTTCCTATTGAGTGGATCCATCATGTCCAGCTGGTTCATGTGTCCTATACCTATTGAGTAGAACCATCTTGTAATGCTAGGAATTGGGACCTAAACCTACTAAGTGGAACCATATCATCATATACGTTAATGGTTCCTGTACTTGGATTTTGTTCGACATTGGGATTTGATGAAAAGGTGAGGTGTGGAACCTCTCTTTGAATTCTTCAAGAAAACATGTTAGATTATGGAATTTTATATAGAACGTTTTATAACAACATGTAGACTTATCATCCTAGGATAGTCTCTCAGATGGTGATACCCATTCTCACTTATATGGAGTTTTATTACGATAATGTATCTTGATTTCTCAATTTTTTCCCTTTGTCTTTAGGTTTAAGAGAATTATATAATTTTATCTCATATTGATCCCCCACAGGTTTTTGATGCATCATACTAAGTTTGTATATACTCACCCTTGAATTTTTATTTGGTACACATGTCATGTATTTTCAAAATGATGGAAAGTTTGATGGTGATTTTATAACAGATTAAAGATTCAAGCATGAATTTTAATGCAAGCAGTGGTACATGATTTTAAATCTGGAGCTCGATTCTCTCAAAAACAAATTTCAATTGTATTTTATTTTGGATGTATTATTTGGTTGGATATTAATTTTTTCTATTTGAGTTTGGTTTACTCTATCACACATTTTGTATTCCCTAGGGGTTATTACATTCAAGGTTTTAACTTTTGAGTATAATTTATTTTATTTTTATTTCTTTTCACTTATGTATAGATGTGTTTGGGTGTGTGTGTATAGGAACGTTAGGAAAATCCCTCCCATTTTAGATTTTTCATTAAGAACTTTCCTCTGGACCTATATTATGGATTTGTAATGGGGTAGTTTTCGCATAGCCTTCAACGGGCCAAAGTAGCCCCAATGGGTCAGGTTATGATAGATGAAATATCAGTTTTCCATATACCCACTGGTCTCTTTCACTAAATTTTTTACTAGAATGTAGTATCATAGACGTCACATTAAATTTATTACTATTTAATTATTATTGATTGTTATATGTATTAAAGGTATGATTGGTTTTATAGTAAATAATTCTTAAATTGGATTGTCGATATCTCTTCTTCATACCAATCTTTTTCAATAATATAATCTAAATCTAATTTAATATTCACAATGAACTTATAATGAAACCATATTTAGGTTACACAGTGTACACGTGAAGGGATTACACAGTGTACACGTGAAGTATGATTTGTGTATACCAGTTCATTTCACATATATGTAGTGATAATTAATCCCGCTATATAATGTAATCAAAGACATGTGATACATTAAATTCTCTATATGTTAACCAAACTAGTTTGGCACAAATCATATGGGTACACATTCCTTATTACTAGGTTGCATAGAGTGTATAATGTGAATCTTCTCAGTGGAAAATGTGAATTCAAATACATGTAGAGCATTAATTATGTACCACAAAAGGAATGAAAATCATGTAACATGGAGGTTTCATATCATGTAGTAGTTTTACACCCCATATACCCTAAACATGTTCATGTAGCAAATCATCCATAGTCACTATGTGTGTATAAAAATCATGAAATGGAAGGGATACATTTTTTTTAGTTAAATGTACACACCAATTAAAAAATAGAATATGAAAAAAATTAAAAGTAATTTGTTATCAATAAATTTCATTATTATGTGTTCTATGTGTCATTTATTTGACCAATTTGAACAATATGATAGTATATATTTTATATAAAATGAATAATTATTTTTAGAATTTTTTTTTTAAAAAATACCCTTTATATTCCAAATACATCGACCACTCTATGTGAATTAAATGAATAGTGGATAGTAGATATAAAGGAGAACTGTTGAATGATGCAACTCAAGACCGAACCAGATTCTAGAGTTTTTCCTTGAAGTTTATTAGATTGTATTTCTTCCTTCATGTAATAAAACCAATAGATATAGACTTTGATTAATCCACGATTAATAAATGTTTTTTAATTAGTAATTTATTTAATTAATTCAATTCCATGGTCACATAATTTAATCAATAAATATGGGGTGATGTCATTAAAATAAAAAGTACTGCATAAAAATATTTTATACACAAAAAGTTAATTAATTATATAAAATACCCTTAATACTAACATGTCATGTAAATGGATAAAAATGAAATTTTAAGAGGTGAAAAAAAATCCATCAAGTTAACATTAGTTAATTACAACATCAAATATCTGAGTTAATATTGACCCATATTAAAAGGTTACATTATATTCAATATCAAAAATATAATTAATTATTAGAAGATTAATGTAATGATGATGGCTTTGCTTATGGAATCATGTATTTGATTTAAAAACCCATTATTTGGTAGAATAAATTTAGAGTCTTTTATTGAGAACATATGTGATAGGATTCTATGAATAGAGAGTCCAGTTAGAGGAATTGGGAACCAAAAGTCAGTAGATTGAAATATCTCTGAACTAACTGCCTTTTTATTTTCATGTCCATTATCTTGGTTGTGATATATTCAACTAGAATATGCTTTTGACAGGACAATATGAATTCAATTTTAAGGGTATATTAATCTTGATATAAGAGATGAAGACATATTAAATTTAGATTATTTTGATTCATATATTATAAAAACAATTAAACTACTAATTATATAATTATAAATTTTTATAGAATAATGAAATATTTTTGAACCACAACATCTCTTCAATAAAATCTTGGTAAATACCATAACCTAACTATAAATAACACATATGGATACTTCATATTATTAATGGTATCAAGACACTATGCACCTAAGTCTTACTTTCAAGATTCCTCAAACCCAAACCATTAATATATGGAGGAGAGTGATAAAGAGTTTAATGTTAATGGAAAATACTTGAACAATGCCTCAGATTTATTCTGATTATTGTTTTCAACCATTAGTAGGGAACTCAAGAAGTCACATGAAAAAAGTAATGCCTATATATTTCTCTAGTATCTCTTAGATTACAATCAGGATAGGAAAATAATGGAATATTATAAGATAACCATGCAACTCTTCATGTGAAATATTATAGAATGTGAACTAACTAGGACACACATATTTAATCTTATTTTATACATTGTTATCTTAGAGATTATATGTTTAAAATCACCTTATAAGTTTAATTATAGTCTCATTCATTGATTATTACCACATAAATTTTAAATTTTGTTTTCAATTTTAATATTAAAAACACATTGAAGTAACTCATAAATCACGTCACTCTACATCACAATGTTGAAAATTTGATGATTTAAAAAGAATTATTATATTAATATGGTGAATATATGAAAATGAAGCACCCTTCCATGAAAATAATGTTCACGTGCATCATTACGGAACAAGTTGATAACTATTTCACATGCATAAACGATGCCACAATATTGAAAATATACCCTAGGAAAAAATGGGAAGCTTCATGATATTTTATTACTAATTTTATTCTATATATCTCTATAAATTTGGTATTATATACATAATAATGTTCTCACAAATGAATTAAAATATAGAAACTACGTAAATTTTGGGACATTATCATTGGTTATTTTGATTTATAAGTAGAAAAATATATCCAAAACTACTGATGTTGTTATTTAGGACTACCATGTGACCATGTTTTATTGAATTTTGTTGGTCTTGAAATATTTTTAATATATGTCTTAAACTAAAAAACATCATTTTTTCCACTCTTGATACAGATGGATTTATTTTTCAAAATATATGTACGTTATTTTTCAGTAAAAAAATTATTTTGGAAGATAATATTTATTAAAGAGTAATTAAATATATTATTACATAAAAAAGTTAATGTAATTTCATAAAAAAATTTGTTCACATAACTCATACCATATAAATATATGGAATCCTAGGTTAGCATTCGAAATGAAAATCTAAATCACACTAATATAGATATTTAGATTTATTGGAAGTTAAAAACAATGGTGCTTGTCATGTAGGTTTTCGATGAACTATAATTTATTCCTCGTTATGAAGAAAATGTGAAAGTGAAATAGTAATACATGTATTCATTCATACCGATGTGTGTGGACAATTTCGAGTTTATTCTAGGGATGGTCTCTCATTCTCAATAACATTTCTATATGATATATTAGATATGTAAAATTATAAATATTTTGGTGTTTGTAATGTTCCACTAATAGTTTCAAGGAATTTGATAATTAATTTGAGAACTAGTTTGGTAGGAATATTTAGAATCATCAAAAACACATGGTAGAGAATATCTTATTCAATCCTTCAAGGATTATTTACCGAGATGTGGTATTTTATCTATACTCAAACCTCCTTATACACTGTATAGTAATTTTGTATTTGAAATGAGTAATTATATGCTATTAAACATGGTGAGATGAATGTAGAGTCATATGAGTCATCCAATATTATTTTTAAGATATAATGTATAGATGGTTTCTCAAATAATTAACCATATTCTAAATAATGCAATAAATGTTAATTTCTATAAACATTGGTTTGGAAATAATTTACTATTGTAAAATTTAAAATCATGTGGTTGTGATGAATTAAATTAGGATATTTGATGCAACTTTCATTCACATATAGTTAGTGAGTTTGTATATAAGGTTACCCATGGAAACTTTAGGTAATTTCCTTTATGAATCATTAGGTAATAATGTCATTGAAAATAATTACCTTCTTCCATAAAAGAGAGAACAACTAAAATGTGTTTAATTGTAGAAAAATAGAATTTTATGATGTACACATTCATGATAAAAATGTTTTAACACATAAAAATATTCTATAGAGCCTCTTGGAACAATCTTATTCATAGAATCTATTACTTAATAAGAAAATAAGATATTTTAAATAATAAAAATTATATTTTTTTATTCACAAAGAATGAAAAATCATTATTAGTGATCAATAATGATCATATACCCTACATAAATGTAGTATGTTGAACTGAACCACCATTTTTGAATGAATATTCCAATTGGAAGGAATCAATAAATTCAAATATGGATACCATATAATTTTTTTTAATTAAGTCTATCCTATTTTGGATGTAAATCATATTTTTTTTAAATTGTTATTCAAGAATAATCTAGAAATGGATTTAAATTATAGAACCTATATGGAAATACTAGTTGCAAATGGGTTCAAACATTATCAAGGAATAGTCTACACTAAATCCTCTTCCCATGTTTCTATGATAAAATGGATCTGAAATATTCTTTCCCTAGTAGCACACTATTTTATTGTGATTTGGTATACGGATGTCAAAATATAATTCCTTAATGGAGTCCTTTGTAAAGTTGTCAATGTGAAAAAGAAATAATTATTTATGACTCGAAACGATGTTATCATATTTTAAAAGATTGAAATAATAATGTTTAGAATAAAGAAATTTTTATGGCCATGCTATATAAGATAATATGAATAAATAATGGAATTTGGTCTTGCAAATTAGTAATATTAGACACGTGTATATATAGTTTTTTAGTGAGTGCCAAATTACTTCTTTAATAACTATTTCTTGTATCATACCACTTATTTAAAACTACATACCATTATTTAAATTCATTAAGTAAATATTACACTATTTTTTCTACATGACGAGATTGGGGGAAACAATATATATTCATAGAAAATGACCATATTGATAGATAGAAGAGAATAATTTTTTAATGGGAAAGTATATACATTGAAATGATACTAAGGACTACCATTATGGAAGAACCAATGTCTTTATTGTTTCTTGTATAACATGATTTTCTTCATTCCATGAAAATTTTCCCTTAGAAACTTGATGAATTATTTAAGATAGAAAATAATATATAAGAGTAATTTATTAGGTCTATAAATTAATTTACACAAGTTACAAAGATATATGAAACCCAACCCTTATGATTAGAAGGAATATATAATTATTACATAGGTGATCAATATTTAATAGAAGTAAAGACATAATTTATATATTTGAGGAGTAATAATGATATAATAGTGCTATATCAAGGACTTGTGGATGTAGTTATCCTGAAATATGAAGATTCATGTTTTCAAAAAGATCTCGATGATATAAAATCGCACTAAATATAAATATTAACCCTCGATAGAGTTTATATATGATAAAAGATCTTAATGAAATCCATGACCACATATTCTATAGTGAAGTAAGATTAAACAATATATTTTGAGGAATTTTAAGAAATATTTGTGATCTGGAAGGCCATAAAAATTATTGGTGTGGTCCATTGTAGTAAAGGCCTTATTACATTCAACTCTAATAAAACATAAATAGTGACTTATTCAAATGGGTAATGATAAAATTAATAGAGGATGTTCATATGTCATAAATATCATCAATCATGATATTTTCCTTAGAGAAGTGATGTCTCTATGGGAAGTGTTTGAAAAAAAATATTATGAGGCGGAAACTATAACTAAAGCCTTAACATAGAGGAAAAATAATCATCCTGTAATATCTGTGGTACTAAAATTCATTGGCTGTGGGATCTTATAAATGTTATATTATGTTGGATTTAGTTTCCAAGATCCAACTGAGTATTCATTGAAACTCAAATAAATTAAAATAAGTGAACCTTAATAAAATACTGTATAAGATATCATAAATTATTGTGTTGAAATTAATGTAATAATATCCTAGAGTATGATAAGATACAATACTATGCTGGAGAAAATATTACATTTAATATATTATGTGAATAATCGTAATAATATTAGACATAATCTCTAGTAGTCAACACATGGAAATATCTAATATGGGAGGTTATGTTAATTGACATTATAGTAGAAATGCCACATGTATTCATTTATAGAAAAATTAATATCTACGAGCACGTTTAACGGAAATTAGAAATTAATATTTTTAATAATGATTATCATGACATTTAGACAATGATTTATTGTATTAAAAACCTTGATATATAATTGTATTAAATTTAATAGCATTGGGTGTGTCAAAATTGATGTGGTATTAATGAATATATTAAGGAATTATTTTTTACTTCGATATTTATTGAATATTATATCACATATAGTTGATTTAAATGGAACTGTTAAATTAAATTCCATGTCCATGGTGTATATATGAGTTTATTATTGGATGTCTATAGAATAATTAAAAAAATAGATGATGAAATATGTGTGTAACCCGTTTGATGAGATATCATAACAATGGTATTATATTGCATCGTGAAAAGTATTTGTGGTCAATATTTTAAGAGATATCTTCTTCCATGGTATGTTCATTCACCCATTGTTAGAAATTAATCATAAACATATGGAAAGAAATGCAAATTTATCTTTGGAAGAGGCCTATGAAGTCACATATAAACTATTTTCAATGATATATAATAAATATTAATTATTTAACAATTATATATTTTATTCTCTAGAATAATTAACAATATTAATAGAGGACATATTATTTAATCACAAATACAGATAAAATTTTTATCCACAATTTAATTGTATAATTACCTTAATATGTACCATTTATTTATTAGATATTATTTTCATGGTAATGATCAATTATTTATTCCTTAAAAAATCATTTATTTAATTATATGAATCTTTTATAAATAATTATTCTGTAGAATATAAAAAATATATATTTACTTATTTTAATAACTAATATATAACTATATATATGTATATATATTTCAATAATTTATGAGGAGGTAAAATGGTCTATGATTCTTTTCTAACGATGAATATTTATATACCATACTGTGAAATTATATTCCCACTATACGAATTTATGAATGTCATAAGCAATATAATAATAACAATACTATTAACCTAGAATGAGTTTAATTGGATACAAATTCTTATGTTTGGACTTTTAAATATTTAATTATAATTAATCCACTACTATGGGTCTATTTGGATACGATTATTCCAATCATCTGATGTTTAATCATAGGAAACACCAATTTTATTATATAAATTTCCATCTTCTTATT
This sequence comes from Viscum album, assembly GCA_963277665.1. Classification (NCBI taxonomy): domain Eukaryota; kingdom Viridiplantae; phylum Streptophyta; class Magnoliopsida; order Santalales; family Viscaceae; genus Viscum; species Viscum album. The sequence goes on along the minus strand of OY728132.1, from coordinate 109,491,397 downwards.
TCTTCCCAAGACCAATAAGAATAACTTAGATTCAATTAGTCCTATAATAATGTTAATTTATAATGGTTAATGAAGAAATATTTTTAAAACACTAGACATGCACTTTACATTTCATTGGCTTCATTTGTAGTTCAAATGGGCCCATATGGGTCACTTATAGAGGGAATATAATTTGGGTCCATGATATGTGAAAATTATACACTGGCATGGTTAGAACTATGAACACTATCATAGAAGAGATAGCTCAGGATTGAGGTAATCAATATTCTTGTGTTTAAATATTATTTAAACATTAATTTTAAAATAACCTCTCTCCTAGATTTCAAATAACCATTTTCTATATTATTTGGAAATTATTTTTTTTGTTCATAGTATTAGTTTCATGGCCAATGTGGATGATCTCTTGAATCCAACAATAGTCGAGTAATATATTTATCTTTTAATTTTTATTATTACATTGAGAACTACTAAAAATATCTAATAATTATGGGTTATCTTGTAGTGAGTAAATTTTTTTAACATGTTTTTGGTAAATGATTTATATGTCTAGAAACATAAGAGTCTAAGTGTATGAGTATGAGTAAAAATTTTGTAAATTAAATAAGAAATAATTAAATTTAATAAGAGTAATATTTTATTAATATTAAATTTATTTTTTAGAGTGTAAATATTTCAATAATTAAATATTATAAGGGAAACATGGATCCACCCCATATGAGTATGGGATGAATTTGTAAAAAGAAATTTTTTAGAGTATAATTTTAGTGTTATTAACAATTCTATGAGTCTGGGTCCCAGTTCCTGACAAGATTCACTATGTATAGTTTTTTATGTTATTTCAAAAACACTATAAATGATTATTTACATCCTAAATAAATTTATAATGACAAATTTGGGCATTTCCAGACCTTTATATATTGTACTCATCTAGAATGGTTCCATGAAACTCTTTTCATCACTATTTGATATATCTCATGTTCTACAAAATTTTCAGGTATTGTTTATTTTAGGTGTTATCTAAATATAATGTAATCACTTTTAATTATTTGAATAATTTTATTTCGATCCATTTCCTTGTATTATGAAATTTTATATAATTTATAACCAATTTCATTAATTTTTTGTAGGAAATTTTTATTCCAATTTATTAAGTTAACTTAATTACTAATAGATAACAAGTTACTACCAAAATGATTAAGGTACCTCATCATGAATTATAGAAAAAATAAATTTTATATTTTTCATCTGTATGTGATATGAGGTCTCATCACAATGTTCTAATCAACCATTAATCAAAATATGAAGTATTTATTTAAATCCCTTATGTGTACATTAAAATTTATTTATCCTTGATGGGGCCATATATATAATTTTGATTCCCCAATCATTAGTATCCATGAGTGAAACAATAAATATGAGTTAGGAGATGTTTTGACCCTAAGGGATTAAAAATATTAATGTGTAAACTAATAGACATTGAAAATTATCCATCAGTTTCTTTTTATTAGAGGGTGTGTGTGGGAATAAATTGGTTTTCCTTGAGGTCGAAAATAGAAAATTCTATGTTTCCTAAGTGCCTCATTGATTGTAGAGTCATGTGTAGTGTTGAGTATACCAAATTCCTCTAGTGTGTCTGTATAACCTAGAAATGACACCTTGGAGGGACCATCTGATTATCCCTATATAAGGTCACATACCAGGATAGACTTAATGAGTAAGACTGCTTTTTTTCCATGGGTTTGAATAATATAGAGGATACTGTATTGGGTGATTGTAATATTATAGGAACTACATGACAATATTGTTGGCCCAGGTTTGTTGTGAATTATTATTATTATTATCAAACGAGGGATAGAATTGCAATAGCAATGAATTAATATAGATATGGTAAATGTATGTGTGGATTTTAAGATAAAATATGAAATTTCTTTATGGATTCAGTACATGTATAAAAAATATTTTCTTTATATATTATAGTATTATGGGGTGGGATCAATTACCTACAATAAGATATATGCGATATGATGGTAGAAACTATTATTGCAGAAAAGATATGTAATAAATATTGGTGGGTATCTGTTCAAATAGATATAATATAAAATGTAATTATTTCTGGGGTATCATTCCCCTTGATTTGATTTATAATGAAATACTTATGTGGGTACCACTCACTATAGTCATATATGGTTATGTGGCTATATTGGATGCACAATGACATTGTTAAGAGTAGGTATATTCAATCACAAGTGTCACCTCAGAACCTAAGGATCAATGATTATTTTTTAATTATTCTTATATACTTTTCTATTCTAACCATATCCCATTGGAAATACACTTCATAACTAGTCAGTTCAAGGACATTGTTGATAGTGTCCAATTGAGTTTTAATCACATCTAGATCATGTGACCCTAAAACATTTATATCTCGCTATAACATATTATAACAGGTATAAGTTGGGTAGGGTATATATATTGAATAGTAGATCCTAATAACATTGAAGGACTCAAGATAAAGGACTAGGTAAGCTCTTATTTCAAAATTTATATTTTAGTTAATTTTCTATAAGGTTGAGTTGTATATGATACAACCAATAATGATACTGTTAATGTAATTCTCACTTATTGGATAAGATAGATATATCATTTTATAGAAAATTTATTGCATTATTAATTTGATGATTTTTACATGAGGCATACTTACTCTATGGGTTATAATGATAACATGTTTATAGTTTCATTTTAATTTTTTTATACTCAAATTTTTGTGTACATTATCCAATGGGATTCACATTAGACTATAAATTTTAGTCATTAGACTCTTGTGAATGTAGTGGTGTTCTTGAGTTCATGTAGTGATACTCACTGATTAATATTGAGTGATCAAGACCAGGGAAATTATAATGTGGTATCAATGCATTATTTTTTTCTTCTCATAATATTTAGGATATGGTATATAAGAGTTAATAATGGACATATTGTGTGATGTAAGTTATGTATTATGCCCAGATGGCCCCTGTATGAGTCTAATACTACGTATCTAGGGATTTATGATTGTAATTTTTATATATATTAAATTTATGTTAACGATAATTAAATGAATATTTGGAAGTATTTTTTTATCTAATGGTTTCATGAACTATGGTGGAATGAGAGTGTGTGTTCATGTTCACATCATGAGTATTGGATTATATGATTTTTGTGTCTTTTTTGTGTGATTAAATAACTTGTTTTGGAAAGGGTTAAAAAACTAAAAATGAACTTTGTTAAATAATTTGTAAATAATTACCTATATGGTTTATTATTATATATTATTTATTAAAATAATAATTGATTAAATTAGATTAATATTTATTATTAGCAGTGATTAACTGATATACACAATATGAGGTATTAGTTAAATAATTTTCCAAATTCATTATATAAATTGTCTTCCATTATAACTAGAAGATCCGGGGTTTGGGTGTCCCTAACCCCGAAATTTAATAAATAACAGACAAAAAATGTTAGGATTTAGAAAGGGTTTTACAAATATGGGATTGAGTCACTCCTAGAATATCTACATCCACCAGTGATAAATAGTGACCAAGAACCATTAAGGACCACATAATTATCATTCCCATGATTTATTTCCTTGATAAGGTATCCTTTTCAAGATTAGCATGTTCGTAAACATGCGATATAATGAAATTGAGGTTCTTAATATGGTTGATTCACCCCATTAAATATAGAAGGAGTATCAAGGGAGAATTCCTGGTTCTATCTTTAAAAGATTTAACAAAAAGTTAAAAATCAGATTTAAACCATGTTTAATTCCAATTATGAATGAAAGTGTGTTTTCATTCATAAATGTTGTCCCATAATTCAATCTCATAGGCTATTCTAGTGAAAATATAGTTATGAAAAAAACACTAATGAAACCATTTTTCATGTTGAAAATAAGACCACTAGACTGGGGAACTAGAATTCAAGAGTTTGGGCTATCCACATTATCTTTCAAACACAAGGGGTCAGAGGAATAAGAAATAATGACCTAACAACCATCGGTTTCATGTGCCTTCCTTGAGCACCCAACAATAATATAATGCTTATATCATGGAAGCTATTACATATATCTCAAATCTGTACAATTCATTTATCATGGTAAACATAATGAAATGTAGTTATCCCCAGATGAATGTAAGGTGTTTAGATATTAATTAATCATGAATGACCTGCTATCGATATTTGAAAAAAGTAGAAAAAAATTTTATATGCGGTATTTGAATCTATTTACTATGACCAACAATTCAAATGATGATCGTCGGCTAACCTAAAGGCCTTTATATGCATATTTTAATGTTTTAAAGTCTACAAATAAACTCCCATAGATCTTGAAAAAATCCATAACCCATGAAGGTGAAATGTGTGGTCTCATCCCCCTCATGAGATGAGGTAATTCTGATTTAATCTACTTCACAACCCTCATAAATAGATCATGCGTGGGTAATATGCTTATCTAGACATTCTAGAGAAGTAATCACCTTTGTGTCTGAATGAAATCAATCTCAAATTTCAGCATCCATGAATGTGGAATATTGGGGCATTCACATTCTAACATGTAGTTGTCTCTTACATTATAGTTTTTATTTTTGTTACACTTCAATGCTATTGTGTTTGACTCCATGAATGCATAACTATTGATATCCATTCTATGTAGGGGGAATCTTCATTGATATTGTTTTATTCAGAAAAATAGAAATTTCCATTCAATGTCTACTATATGTAAATATCATAATATCATGGAGTTTTCAATACAACTATAATGGGTTCCATCAATTGAGAGCAGACACGTTACTGGAAAAACATTTGGATTCAATCATGATATCATTGTAGGACTTCATGATTGATGTCCAGATAGATGATGCTAGATAATATGAATACCCATAATGTAGCCATTTTTTAATCCATAAAAAAACAACTCAATAGAAGGGACATAAAAATTTAATAGGTTATGTGTGTATTTTATATGAATGAAATCAAATAAGGTCCTAATATCATTATTCTAAGGCCTCCCATATTAATGGTGTTGATAGAATCCATCAAGAAATGGTAATTAATCTACTTTTATGCACCGACCGAATCAAAAAGATGTTCCTAACCTTCCGGTAAAGATCCATAATGATGGCTATTGGACACCTATATAATGAAAATGAATTAAAATATTTAGAGATGATCCTTAAGTTCACTAATCACACCCTCAAATCTTGTGACATATACTTCCATTTCAATGTATCGGGCTATTTAATGATTTCAGATCATATTCTTTCAAAATATTTCCTAGTCAATGTGCCCTAAAATAATGGGAAACTAAGATAGTTAAATGGAAGGGTTCCCCTCTTCAGTCCAAATGTCTAGAAATACTGTATTTTTTTATACATGTATTCCATCACCCATGATATTGAATGAATTACTAAAAATAATGGAAAATCAAACCAAATTTTCAAAATTCTTAAATAGGACCTCAATAATATATATGGTCATCCATGTAGCTTTCCCAAGAATGATAATTTTCTCAGTATAAACAAGATAAGATGAAGTGATTACATATATTCAATCATTTATTTTTTATAATATAAAAATAGAGAATGTTCATTAATTCACCAACTTATAAAATCATAATCAATTTTAGAATAATGTCCTAAGAGTGGGTCTTGTTTCATAACACTCCATATTCACTGATAGAATCTACTAAGAGAACCGTCATTAACAATTTATGGACTCAGAGATCATAAAGTGGTGTTCACAAATTCAGTGAAATAATTTGAGAACCCATATTTCTTAGGTAAAGAAAAAATATCCCAATTTGTGTGTATCAAAATCAATGGAGATATAAAAATTGATAGAAAACATTACCTTATTCTAATTCCTCTCCATAATATTAATAATTTCCGAGGAAATGATTATGTTTTTCAAAATTTTCCTCCCTTGATCAAGAACATAATGTTTTTTAGTGAGAATATACTGGAACACTCCTTCCAACATGGATACAATGACACTCCAAATAATTTTGGGGATAATATTTCTTAGAGAAAATGGTCTAAAATACTTATTTCCAATTACATTATCCTAATTGAGTCTTACATAAATGAATTTGGTGTCTAACCCATTGGCCATAGAGGCATGAGAAAAGAGTTCCTAAATTAAATTTCTAACTTTATCCTACATAATATCCAAATATAACATGACAAAATTGATTATAAATCCATTGGGTCTAGAAGAAATCTCCAAGTTAAGAGAAAGATTAGTTTTGTTCAGTTTCTCCTTATAAGGGTCACTAACCAGGGATTGATTTTTATGAACATCAATACATGGGGTATGTTGTTAAAATTTTTGTGTGTTTTTAGATCTTATTATCAGTCCATAGACCTTGGAAATAATCCAAAAATTAATTTGAAATTTAATTTTTTTATAGTGAATACATCCATATATATTGAAGAAATTATTCCATCCACTTATCCTTTTTTCCTTATGCAATCTATGTAAAACTTTCCAGTTTTTGTATCAATCTTTCAACCATTTGAAATTAAATTGTATTTTGTTTAATTTTTATTTAATATTGAGAATTTTTTGCGTCTTGGAATGATATTTCTTAACATATATAGACTGATTATTTTTTTTATGGTTCCTTAATGTTATTGTAATCAGGTCTATCTTCAGTGTCTTTGATATCATCATCAATATTTTAGAATTAATTTAAACTCCATTAACATAAAATTACATTAAAGTGATTTAATTTTTATCCCATGTTATAATGTGGTCTACCTAATATCTTTACTTTCTATACCTCAATAAAAACCACCTTACATCAAGGAATAAAATTCCACACATTGCTAAATCAAAATGGGATAGGGAATGACCTTTGTAAGATGAAAATACAATTCTATAATTATATGGTTTTGATCTATGTTGTTCTTTGGTATGGTGTTTAAAGAAAATCCAACAGAATTAAAAAATTTATCCAGCATGAAAAAACACTAATCATGTTTTCCAAATTTTCCTCCACTCAGAGTATACCGACTCCTTGTAAACTCAATTCTAGAAATTGGAGCCTTATCATGATTCAATTATAAATACAGGTAATGAATTCCAATTATGGAACTATATTAAAATATAGACTATTTTATTCCTCAAGATTCTACCCAATATTGAAATCTCCCATAATCATCCATTTATTAATCATGCTTTTAACAAAAACATCATTTTCATTCTATAATTGCATTCTTCTTATGTATGAAGTTGAAGGATACATAAATGTGAAAAAAACATAAAATCAAGGGGTGTTCAATAAGAATGAGATGCATTGAAAATAATTATTGAATTTGAAAATAAAGATATAATCATTTTTTAGTATCCAATGGTTATCCATGTTAGTGTCAAGCATGTTCTAAGAAACAAATATATATCAAATTGGGTACCTTTTAATAGAATCTAAATTCCAAAAAATAATTTTTGGTTATGAAAATCCAATAAAAATAGGTTGATAGGACATAATGTTATTTCTATGGGATTTTTCTATTGGGGTGTTCCCAAGATCATGACAATTCTATTATTAGATCTTCATTTTTTATGTATTTACCTCTTTTCATAGACTCTCCATGAAATTATACATTATGCTAGAATTTTTTATTTCACCATTTTTCTGTATTACACCTTTTTTTGGAGTTATTTCAAATCCTAGAGAAACTAGTGATATTTTCAAGTTACAAAAATACATTTATTATGTTAGTATTATCATTGAATGGAATGAGTAATTCATATATTTTTTTGGGTTATTTCTATTATTTTATGGTATTCTATGATATTGGTTAGAAAAGTATTACAGTGTCTTTTGAAATATGGATGTTTGCATAGAATTTTTTATGACATCGATGCATTGTTGTTATAATAAGAATTTGAAGTGGTATTATAGGTCTATTGGGTAATTTAAATGTTTAATAATTAATAATTAATTTTTTTGTGACGTCTTTGACAAGAATGCGGGGAAGGGTTTATCAGGTGACTAGTTGAGTGACCCTATGATTTTTTATATATATAATTGTGTGATGTGGAATGTAGATAACTTGTTTTCAAAGTTTATTATTCAATTTAAGTCAATTGTGAAATCAATAACATAATGATTTGTTGAAATCAGTATTATCAAATTAGTATGTGAATATTGTGCTAGAAAAAAGATTAGTGGTTGATGAGGTTTGAAAATATGTAATGTTGGACAACCCTTATAGGAGTTGAGTGGATAAATAATATTAAATATGTGATATTAAATATGATTAATTAATTATATAATGATCTTCTTATAGGAATAGAATTATAATGAATTTTTAAATATTGAGGTGGTAATATATTATTAGAGTATAAGACAATACCATTGAATATAATTGTGGTATGATTAATCTGATCATGTTCCATGAATGTTGTTTCCATGTTTATAATGGTCATGGATCATAGGTAGAAAAAAGACATAATGTTGTAACTAATATAATTTTTTCTCAATGAGTGGTATAATGAATTTCCTATGGTCAAGAGATAATTATTGAAAATATATGCGTGTGGAAGTATTTAATGGTTTTTAATATATTTAATAAGTGATGGATCAATTAACACAACCATAATTGGTTATATAATTTATTATGATTCTTAGACAGAAGGGGATATGTTTTGTTTTCTACATTTAAAATGCCTGGATATGGGTATTTATTTATAAGAACAATGAAAATTTATAATATTTTATATCTAAGATCCATTTAATTTTTGATGATTGAAATATGTTATAAAAACATATTTGTTAGAAGAAATATGGAGTGAGGTGATATACTCCACCGATTGTCGGTTCCCATTTAATGCATGCATAAATGAAAAACATGCTGATGAGTTGTGATATGTATATTTTCATGGGAGTATGATGGAATATTCTATTTAGGATAATTTATTATAGTGGTTCATTGAACTAAATTGTTAAAGGGATGATAGAGTAAATTGGAATCAACCAATTTTTTATGGAATATATTGTTGTTGAATTCAGGGCCTTTTTTATGAGTAGAGAATTATTGGCATATTAGGGGAAATGATCACTCTAGTGAGGCATTTCTTATCAATGTTCTGAGTAGGGGAAATATTTTTGGTGTAGCGTTGAAAAGAAAAATAATTCATTTGTTAACCATTGTAGTAGATGACAAATTATGGCTTATAGTTTAGGAAACAATATACAGGATACATATTGAGACTTATTGGTGTCGATAATTATTATGATATGATGTTTGTAACATCGTATCCCATTCTAGGTGTAGTTTTATTTTAATTTTTCAATGAAACCCCCATGCATGGTTAAATAATTTCTTAAATGAAACATATTATACACAATATATATTTAAACATTTAAAGGATATTATTTTAGAATCCATTTCTATGAATGTATTTTTAATTAAGCATTAGTGAATCAATTCTTCCTTGACACTAAAGAGGTAATGGTGGTGTAATTATTGGCTAAGGATAATACCATAGGGTTTGGGCCCTGATTAGGGATTATATTGTTTTATATAACTAATTGGTGGTGTTTCATATATGAATTTACTAATTTAATGTTTTTGAACATATTTAGAAGAGATGAAATAGTTTTTTTTTATTTTTTGGGGAATTTTTTGTAGTTATAGTAGATTTATTGAATAATGGAATAACTAAATAAGAAGCTTCATTTTTTGGTGAGCTTTGGTCATTTATTTGTTTATTGGAGAGAAATTTTCATTCATGATCATATATGAGTCAACTTGTATGAGTAACCTTTTAAATTTGGAGGAGTAAATGAGTAAGAGTGTATTTATTTGGAGATTCAATTTGTTTCAAGAATAACATCATTTTTATCAATGGTAAATTTTTTGAAATTTAAAAATGGGTAATTATTGTGACCCAAAGATTACAAATTTAAATAACACATATTATTATATGAATTTTCAAGAAATAACATTAGAATCAATGCCAGAGTTGAAAAGTTTTAAATTTTATGGATACTCTAATACATAACACACTATTATATAACATATCTGCCTTATCTAACAAAAAATTCATTACAAATACCATGCTTCTTAAAAAAATAATATATAGTAAATTTCTCCAAATTTTATGGAAAAAACATAATATTTGTTAATTGATGATTCTCATTAAGGTTAAATATAATAGATATCAATCTATGATCAATAGAATATAAATGATAAAAATACAGTTATGTGAACATGATCATAACATTCAATAATGAAAATCAATCAATAAAATATATTAATTATTGAATCATTCAAGAAGGGTTTTTAATCAAAATATATATTTCATAATATTGTTGAATCATTAACAATTATTTATGATCCAGGAAAACATATCATAATCCTAATACATCAATTTGTGGCATAAACATAAGAATATACAATAAATTCATTTTTCAAAAGTCTCTAATAAGGTTATAATAGTTAATTAGGTTCACTCATAATCCTATATTTTACTTAATGACGGTTCAATATCGTGACTATAAAAGTGGACGTAGTATATTACTGAACTCGGATCACCCCCAAATCCAATCCTTAATATCTCATGAGATACCCATCATTAACCAATGATTTGTAGAGATATATAATTACGAGACAACCACCCAAATACAAAACCATACATATAAATTCATTAAATCACAAAATATACATTATATCATCATATCATAACCTATATAATGGATACAAGTTTTATAAATATTCAATCCTTTCAAAGTATCATATCCCATGAAAACTTAACAGGTTTTAAAAAACAACCCATCATCCTAAGTATAAACCATCAAGAGAATAAAAAAAGATTCTATGATTGGATCATATACCTATTAAATCATAAGTAACATATATGCATGTTAATATAAATTAAGAATTAATATAATAGATATCTATAATATTTCACATGGAAAATAATTTTTCATTTTGAAATAACATTTTTTTAAAATAAAAATTTTCTAAAATAATATTGATAGAATATTATTTAAAATTTACATTTGAAAAATAGAAAGGAAACATAAAATCATTATTATTTCAAGAATGTGTTAAATTATATTTAGGTTATGTATTTTAAAAAATATTCCATTCACTTAGACTATAGAAGTAAAAATTACCTCATGTATAACAAAATAATGTTAATTTTAATCATTTTTTAAAATGTTAACCATTGATAAAAATGAATTTAAAAATTCATTCCAGAACTGTAATTAGAATTCCTTATTTCCATTTATGAAAAATATATTAATGTAAGATAAATATTATATACATGATAATAAAAAATTATTGGATATCCTTCATGTATATATTGTAATGATGACCAAGTGAAAAGTTTCACAGATAACATTAATGTTTGTTGAATTTGTAGGCTAATCGACTACATCCCAAATAGTATTATGACCTATTGAAATTATTGTGAGTCTAAAATATTAATAATGGGTGATGTATTCACATTTACCTTCAGGTGTGGGTAGGGGTTTTAATATTATTTTATACATTTTCCCTTCAACCTTAACTTTCTAAAATATAAGGCAGCAAGATATATACTCTAAAATATTCCTTGTAAATTTAACCCACTAGAAATACACTTTAATATATCACTATATCTTCATAAAAAATTTTCAATTAGAATAGTCTATTATGAGATATATCATATATCTCCTTTAATTATGGTGTTGGAGGAACACATAATCTATTCATAGATAAAATTATTCTATCAAAAACATATATGAACTCAGGAACATTTCTAATCTTATTATTTTGTTATAAATCCCTATTCTATATCTATTTAATCCATAAATTATTGGATGGTTGAAAATTATTCTATGAAACGTTTGACATGTTCCCTTCCATCCAATTTTCAAAATCAATATTTTATAAATCCATAAATATGGAAACTCAATAAATCATAGTATTGGGAAAAATATAATTACCATTCTATGAAATATAGTCATCCGACTTGTTAACCATCATAGGTTTTTAATGTATTTATACATCATAATTTTTATTAAAAACATATTATCTTTTCATTAACATATTCAACTAATTATTGGGTAGTATAAACATTAAAATTTTATAAATAAAATATATGTGACACCTTTCCCCCAAAAGATAATGCATCCATATCATTACTGTAAATAAGGAATTCAATTTACTAAAAATATAGAGTTATTTAATATTTATCATGAATTTTTCAATTTTATGACGCATAATCTATCACCAATCATTCATTCTAAGGATACATCCTAGTACATTCTTTGATGCATCAATATAAATCAACAATCCTTCTCCCTTGTAGAGTAGTGTGACCATAGGTTCTATGGACAATATAATTTTCAACTATATTATATTTTAATCAAATTCATATATTTAAATTAAAATTTCACTCTTTTATGTTTATATAGTGAGTGGATTATATATTCATGGGACATTTTCCCCAAATCATCAATAATATTTATCCTAAACATTAAATATATGGATCCCTATAATACAAGGTTATCTAGGAAAAGTTTAAATTGATTCAATTTATGATGGATCCACTGATATACACTCTCATGATATTATAAGTCCCAAAATTTAATCTCTCTATTGAAAAATATATATTTTGGTTACCTTTCCACTCAACCTATCCTTCCCATGGGTCTTTAACAAAATCCTCGAGTTATCATTATGATATTAATTATTCATGTAATATATATGAATATTTAATAAAAATACCACCATATACTAATAAAGGTATTTAATTTAGACACTATTCATTAAATATATAATCATAGAAGGGGCCTTTTTATATCCAAATGGACTCACTATAAATATATAATATCCATGCATCATAAAAAAAGGATTTATCATGTGTATCTTCCTACGTAACCATCAATAGATGATACCTAGGATAGAGGAAAATCTTCAAATAGTGTTGAGATATTAGTAATTCATAAAACATAAACTCAATACGGGGAAGAAGAGACTTATTCTTTACAGTGATACTTTTATGATTAAAATAACTAATAAAAGAATAAATAGACATATAAATATTTAAATAAAATTAAAATGTGAACCCCTTTGTTACATTCTTGGCTAAATGAATCCATTCAATTGATTATTATATATTTTATACAACAGTTCTTTTGAATAAATTATGAACATTTTATATAGTGTATTTTAAATATATGTAGAACATTGAATGAGTTATATTGAAAAATAATATTCAAAATTTTACGGGAAGACTAAGAATGTCTTTATTAAATACCTTATTATAATGAAAAAAATTTCAATATATTTCATTTTTAGGTTTTTCCCATCCATCTTGGAAAAAGAATCATATTGAATTACAAGCATGATCCATACAGTATAAATAATTTCTTTTGCATATTCATATTTATCACATTATCTAAATATGATCATTATTGAATAAAAATATCAAATCTATCTTAAAAAATTGATATATAGATTATATAATGAAAGATATTCATCACAAAAATAATAATAAAAATTAACCAGACCTAGAATTGTGAGATTTATAGGGGACCATTATTGAAACCATGAACTTTCTTATATTATTATTACATAATTTTAATGATAAAAAACATAAAACTTTACTGAATGGGTATCCAAAGGATTAGTGTATTAGGAAAATAATGACCATATATAAATTTTTAAAACATAAAATATAATCATTAATTTAATTTCTTTCTTCTCTAGCTTCTTATTGGCCCTTGAATTCTCCTTAGTAAAATTATTCACTTGAGGATATAAATCAAAAAGAGGTGACATAAAATCCTTGTAAGAGGATGGATAATAAAATTAAACAAAATATTATGGTGTGATAATAATTATTATCATCATAACATAGTCATTGGATCATAATCATGAGAGTAAACATTATAACAAGACTTGGGTTGTGGCACTGTAAAAAAATGAAAAATCATGTATCAGTGGTCAACTACAACTCTTTGTTGTGAAAAAATATTGAATCATGTTCATATATATTTAACTTTACTGATCAGGTTCTTCATAGTACCCAATTTATTGGAGTAAAATATAACTCCAAGTGGACCCACCACATTAAAAAATTTATATTGCACTATATAAATCAAGGTGCACCTGTCACATCATAACATTTACATGTTCGTGCATGCCAAATGGAACATATATCATTAATGAAAATAAATAAACCATGTTAGGGAATTTTTTTCATCTCATAATCATACATTCATAATATTTAGTTCCCAAATTAATGGTGGAATAACATACTTGATATAAGAATCATCAACCTTGAGTTAGAAGTAAAAGGTGTGTTTTGAAAGATGAGTTCTTTTTTAAAACAATTTTTCTTAATTAACTCTAGTATAAAATATTTATATCATATAAAATATAATATAATGATGAATAAATTATTTTATTGTAATACTAATTCTAAAAGTGGGGTGAAATAGGTAAAACACAAATAACGAGAGTTTGGTTCGACAAACCCCCTTACCTTTTTTCTGAAAGCTTCCTTCATATTTAATATCTTGTATAATCACATTAGATTCATTAACTAAATTATAAAGAACCTTTTATACATGAATATTATTCATTATTTATTTATTATGTTCCTTTTTTCCTTTTTATTAGTTATATATTTTGAACTAATTATTCGAGAGTGTTTGTTTTCTTATATTTCATGATCGGTTCAATTGTATACAGGAAAGTAAGTTCATGTATGATGTGAAAAAACATAAATAAATTTTAGTATATATTTTTTATGATATTAGATAATTTTAAATTATCTTATTAAGGATTTTATTACTTACAATATGGATGATTAATTAGATAAAAGTTAATGATGATCGTTTTATGTTATGTTTGGCGGTTTTTTGTCACAATGATTTTTTTGTTTTATCCTTTTGTATTATTTGTATAAGATAGTACGATAAGATAAAAAGTTTTAAAATATAAAATGTAAAATTTTTTATCAATTATTTCACGTTTTTACTAACATCATTTAATGAATTTAAGGGAAATAAAAGTTTTTCGCCCATGAGGTCGGTAAATTGACACTTCATGGGAGTTGATTTCGTTTTTAAGATAAGAGAGAGTGGGAGGAGTTTAATTTTGGATCTTCCATTAACATTACATAAGTATTTTATATGTTATATATTTGAGTTATCATTTTGTTTGGTTTAAGGGAGGTTATTAGAAATTAATAAAACAAATTGAAATTTAAAATAAATGAAAGGAAATGAGAGAGGACTTACCACTTGTATTCTCCTCTTGAGATCCTCCCCAATGAACCTAGCCTTAGACTTTTGATGAGTAAAATAACACCTAGATATGGGGGATGCTCAATGGAAGAGTATTGGGTAAAATATAGTCAATGCTCAAATATTGAGATGTGTGAGGATAAGGGGGTGTGGGGTGGTATTTATAGTGGAGGAGGGGGGTGTTTTCTTATTATAATAATCAATAGTTTATTAATTTTCTCCAGAAAAACAACAGTGACGATTATTATAAATAAGTAAAGTAAATAGTGCCTGTTATTTTGAACCAATGTTTACTTATATCATCCATAACTCAAATATTTACGTTTTTAGCATTTATCTTAAATTATCATATTATACTATTCAGTGAAAATTAAAGTGTTTCAAAAAAATCCACCAAATTATTCATAACCATTTTTAATTATGTAGAATTAAAAAATGAACTCCATTTTGTGAAAATAATATTCAATGTATGAATAATTTAATGTTTAATTAAAATCATCATTAACATGAAAAAATTAAATTTTAAATTTATAACTGATTATATAACAATTGGAAAATTTACATAAGGTCTCATAAAATCATCTTATAATCATAATTAATAAAAATATTAATTTATGAATAATTTTTTTGAAAATAAATGTTATTTGAAATTAACAAAAAAATATTTATGACTTGTTGAAATAACAACATTTGTTTAATAATTTTAAAAATATTTATTTACTTATACTATGATATAATTATATAATATTGTCACCTACAAGATGTATAATGTTTATTTATAGTATCTTTGGTATGATTAATATTCACTTGAATGATTTAATATTCATAAGGGTCATGTTACTTTTTCTAAGAGTAACATTACTATTCACCAGTGTATATTACTAATCACCAATAATTAATTTTTCATATCAGGTTCCAAATATCTTACTGATCGCAATAGTGTATATAAAATTTTTAAATTTCAAAACATCTATGTAGAAACAAAAATTAATTTCTAGTCTATAATGATTAAATAGTATTTAGTAGTTCATTTAAAAATGATGTGTCATTGTGTTTCCTAATGTGATTTTATTTGACATAATTAAAAGAAGGTAATTTCGATTCATAAAACATTGGGTCGTTACATTCTTTTACCCATTTGAAATTTCACCCTAGAAATTTCATTTTTCAAAAGCATGTGAGGGTACTTCTCCTTCATCACCTCCTCCAGTTCCATATTTTCTACTTCATACTTATGGTTCGTACCCAACACATTGACAAGGTTAGTTTTCTTAATGTGTAGAACCTTATAACTCTGGTCTAGAATATTTATTGGCTTCTCCACATAAGAGAGATCATCTTCTAGATTTACCACCTCCGAGATCAACACATTTGAGGTATCTAGTATGTACTTCCTCATGTGTGATATGTGGAACACATCATTAACGTGATCTATATCTTGTGGAAGTGAGATCTGATGGGCCACTGATTCTATGTGATCAAGGATCTCCTAGGGGCCAATTTACCTTGGGATTTTCTTCAACTTCTTTCCACACTGAATTACTCTATTCCATCAATATATTCATAGGATGACTTTGTCTCCAATGTTGAACTCCATGTCTCTTTGAAGGTTGTCAGAATATCTATTTTTCCAACTCTTATAAGATTTTATATTTTCATAGATTACACGAACCTTTTCTATCAACTATTGTACAAGATCATTTCCATGTAGCTTTATTTCTCCTACTTCAACCTAATAAGATGGAGTTCTATATATCTTTCCATACATAGATTCATATGGATCCATATGAATACTTTAGTAGAAGGTAATATTTTTTTAGAACTCAACCAATGAAAGAGAATGATCCCATCTACATTTGAATTCTAAAGTGTAGGTCTTAGCGTATCTTTGAGGGTCTGAATTGTGTTTTAACATTGGAATTAGTTTTGGGGTGATAGGATGTGCTAAAATTAAATTAATTACTCAAATCATGTTGAAGAGTACTCTATAATTTAGATGTAAACATGGGATCATGATCATAGGAAATTTATGTCAGAACTCCATGCAGCCTCACTAAATCCGTCTCATATATCTTAAAAAGCAACTCAAGTGGGAGATCTTCTCGAATAGTGATAAAGTGAGCATTCATTATTTACTTGAGATGTCTTTAAGAGACCCATGTCAAATTTCATGGTGACATTATACCATTTTCATATGCATATAGGAAATGGTTTCATCATCTCTTTAGACTTTTTTGAATATTCTTTAACTTTCTGACATATCAAGAACCATGAGATATATTCCACAATCTCTTTCTTAATTTTGTCCCATCAGAAGTATTCTCAGAGTTCATGATACATCTTGCTGTTACCAATATGGATAGATAATGTTGAGATGTGTTCTTTTTCCAATAGATCCATCTTTATCCCAGGAGATTAAGTCACACATAGCCTTGTTCTTTACCTAATTACACAATCATAATCAAAATCGAACTCTTGTAGTATTCCATCCTTTATAGAATTCACTATCTTTTACAACTATGCATCATCTCTTAGTTCTTCCTTAATCATTTCCTATATAGAGGGTTTGGAAATAATTTGTGAATGGTATAATTTATTCCCTTCCATTGTGATTTTTAAATCAATACGTGGTATATCCATGATGATAGGGTCTTTCCGAATCAATAACATTGATATTGTAGTTGTTTTTTTCTACTTAGAGTATCAACTGCCCTGTTAAACTTTTTAGGATGATAGTGAATAGAGAAATCAAAGTCTTTGATTATATCTAAACATATACTTTGATTTATTTTTAGATCCTTTTGTGTGAATATATATTTTAGTCTCTTGTGATCGGTATATATGTTACACTTCTTACCAAAGAGGTAATACTGCCTGATTTTCATGCCAAAATCATAGCTGCTAGCTCTAGATCATGCGTAGATTATTATTTCTCACTTATCTTCAACTACCATGTGGCGTAGGCTATCACATTATCATTTTTTCATGTGTAAACAACCCAATACCTTCTTCGGAGCATAAATATTTATCACAAAACCATCTCCATTTTCTGTAGTGTGAGTTCATGTGTACTGATCAACATTCTCTTTAGCTACATTGATCATTCCTTACTATTCCATCTGGAAATGCATTACACCCTTTTCATTTTTAACATAGTTAGAGGGAATGAAACCCATGAGAAATTTCTCACAAAATGTCAATACTACCGTTATAAGACAATAAATATGTACATTTCTATGACATTGGAGGGTCTAGTCCATTCTATAATTACCTTGGGTTTTGAATGGTCCACAAAAATTCCCTCACTTGTGATCACATGTCCCATGAATATTACTTGATACATCCTATAGTCACACTTTTTCAACTTTGTGCAAAAATTTCCCTTCTTCAACGTTACCAACAAATATATTATATGTTATTCATGTTCCTCCGTAATCTTGGTGTATATGAGAATGTCATTAAAAAACACTACCATAATTTTTTTGATGTAATGTCTTAAGACTCTATTTATCAAATCCATGATGATTTTTGGGTCATTGGTAGGTGCAAAGGGAATCATCAAAAACTCATAGTTTCCATACCTTGTACGAAATGTATTCATTTAAATATCTTCCTTCTTCACTTTTAGCAGATGACAGATTGAATGAAAATTCACATTTGAAAAGTACCGCGCTTCTCTCAACCGATCAAACAAGTCGTCAATCCTGAGAATAGAATAGTTTTTATTTATGGTGGTATTTTTGGGTTCTTTATAATCCATACACAAACACATTGGTCAATCCATATTCATAACAAGGAGAACTGGTGCACCCCAAAGGTGATGCACATGTTATATGAACCTTTTTTCTAAATGCCCTTGAAACTACTTCTTTAACTCCTCCAGTTTGATAGGATCCATCCTTTAGGGACACTTTGAGGTATGATTAACTACTTGTATGAGATCTATTGAGAATTATACCTCATGATCTAGGGGTAGTATGAGTAAATTCTTAGGAAATACATCAATTTATTCTCTTAGAATGGGAATTTCACCTAGGTAGTAAAATTCATTTTCCTCAAACATTTGAATGAGGTATGCCTTTTTATAGTGAATAAAAACTCACATCTTTGAAGGATTTTAAAAGGAGATTCATGATGTTACATTCATTTTTAGAGGATCATGGGATGGTTTGGAATACGAAAAGATGTTTCCCTTTCCCGAAAAATTATATATTATCTACACAATTCGAGCCAATCCATCCCTAGAATAGAGGTGGATTCCATGATGGGATGTATCATTTGATTTTATATAATAATCTTCCCACTTAAACCAATAATTAAACATTCATAAATTTGGGTTTTAATGATTTCACCATTACGAGTTTTTATAGATATCTCTACATCAGGGTATCAGGGATTTGATTCAATAGTTCTAGGAAACATGAGAGAAATAACAGAATGCGTAGAACTAGAATTAAATAAGTCTTTTCCCATTCTTGAGTTAATAATAAGTGTACCAAGTACAAATTTACTTTTTTGCTCCAATTCCACAATTGTGATGGAAAAATCCTTCCCTTTCTCCTTTTTATTTGTTGCAAAAAATGTTGATTACCCCTGAGAACTCAATGTTTAGTGTAGTGGATTTCATAGTGATCTTTCTACCTATAGTTAGAGAATTGGACCATGGGTGGTCCTCTCATTTAACTTAAAAATTTGTTTGTCCTTTTCAGGCCTTTTCGACATTCATGATCTTTGTGGTCTTCTCTCTCACATTTAATGCATTACCCCCATCCCTTTTTGGTAGTTTCTATGATGCTTCTTTCCATATTTTTGAAATGTTGGCGGTTTAGTTTTCTTTCCACCTTGGACATTAGATTCTCCATCGTGAAAATTTATCTTTCATTTCTTATCACCATAGTCGTGGGTACATTATACAATATACTTCTACATATTGAGAGAACATTTAATAACTTATTAGTAGCTCCCAATGTCTCAAATTTCAACAAACTTATGAAGGTGTGGTTTTAAACCACTAAACAATCTATCATTTTTGTAATTATTGTTGATAAAAAAACCAAAGTGTAACTTGAATGCCTCGAGAAATTTTCTTCGCAGACCATTATAGATTCTCATTCCTTTTTTTTATTCTCTTTGAAATATGTCTCCATATTTGTATGACGAGTTCAAGGTAAATACTTATTATGAAACATTATCTTAATGTTTTCCCACACCATCTATTTAATTTCATCCATCATCTTGGTGTTCTTAATAAAATCCCAACATTGATTAGCCTATCATTCCATATGATAAACAATAGGATTCACCTTCTCAATCTCATAAAATTAAATCACATAAAATATCATCTCCATTGAGTGGACCCATTCTTCTTCAAAATAGTGGATCCAAACATCCACTAAACACTAGTGTTCATTGCCACATAAAACACACGATAACCAATTTCTCCTTCTTTTTTGAAGGAGGATGTTCAACATTATTGAGTTTATTGTTCATAAAATGAGAAATATGGGTGATGATCTCATTGAAATTTTGAACTCCACCTCTTGAAGCATTGGGGATTTCATTCGTGCAATCGTTGTATTGCCCCTCGCATGGGTTGTTGGGGTGCTTTCTCATGGATCCCACCATTTTATAAAATAGAAATCATTTGAACAAAACATAAGTAAAAAAGATAACAATAATCTACCCCAGTATAAAATTAACTATAAAATCATATCTCATGTCATCTCTATGTTTAACATTTTATAAACAAAATATTCTTGGGTGATCACTTATACTTAGTCTCGTACTATGGGTTTTCACTAAGGACCTCTAATCCTAATTCCCATATTTACAAAATCAACCTCTAATACCAAATATCGAAACCCTACTTTTTCTTACATTATAATTAAATCATTTTAATGGTAAATAACATAAAATCATTACGAAACATGGATCCAAATGTTTAATGTCTTGGAAAAACTAGGATCATCCATAACTTTTATAATATAAAACATAAAAATTTATTTAATTTTTTCATATCTAGCCTCTTATTATCGCTTAATTTCTCATTAGTACAAGTATTCATATTTAGATATAAATTAAAAAGGGGTGAGATAAAATCCTAGTAAGGGGATATATAAGAACATGAAACAAAATAACCTCGGGT
This sequence comes from Viscum album, assembly GCA_963277665.1. Taxonomy (NCBI): domain Eukaryota; kingdom Viridiplantae; phylum Streptophyta; class Magnoliopsida; order Santalales; family Viscaceae; genus Viscum; species Viscum album. Next base: position 109,469,954 of record OY728132.1, on the reverse strand, counting down.
GAGTATAACCATTATCATTATAACATATGCGTAGGATCATAATCATGAGACAATGCATTAAGAGAGGACATGGAATGCGGTGATGCATAAAAATGAAACATCATGTCTTAGTGTTTAACTACCACACATAGTTGGAAACAAGTTTAGAATCATGATCACACATATTTCCCTTTACTTATGTGGTTCTTTACATGAACCAATTCATTGTAGCACTATATAATTCCGGGCGCACCCGTCAAATCACAAGATTTACATTAACATGGATCCCACATAGAACATTTATTAATAATAAAAATAATTAACCCATTGAATTTTATGGGTTTCATATCATAATAATTCATTCATAATAATTGGGTTCCCAAATTAAAGTAAGAATAAAATACATGGTATAATATTCATCAATCCTGAGATAGAAGTAATTAATGTGATTTGAAAGAAGTATTCTTTGGGAAAACATTGTTTTTATAATGAACTTCAATATAAAATTTTTATATCCTAAAAAATAGAAGGTGATGATGAAGAAATTATTTTTATAGAATAACCATACTGAAAATTGGGTGGAAGAGGCAAAACCCAATGAAAGAGTGTTGGGTTTGAGGAATCCCTTTATCTTTTACCTGAATGATTTATTCACCATAATATCCTGTATAATCAAATTATATTAAATAATTTAAAAATAAAGAAAATTTTATACATGAATATGATTCATTATGGTTTTTTATTTAGTTTTATAGGCCTTTTGATGAGTTATAGAGTATAAATTGTTTGTTTAAGAGTGCTCATTTTCATAGTATTCATGATCGGTTCACTTGTATACAATAATGAATTTTTGTGTAACATGGGGAAAAAAAGAATTATTTTTATATTTGTTTAATGAAATGTTAAGGCTTTATATTATCTTATAAAGGATTTGATTTTATACCACTATTATGATGCATTAGATAAATGTTAATGATGATCATTTTAAGTTGATTTTGGCAGTTTTTGATCACAATTAACTTGTTTTGTTTTATCATTTATTATTATTTTTATAAGATAGTAACAGATCATAAAAGGTGTCAAGAAAAATAATTTAAATTTTTTTAAAAAATTTAATGGTTTTATTAACATCCTTTAAGGAAATTATGGAAAATGAATTTTCATCGCACACTGTGTCGATAAAGTGACACTTTACGGACGATGATTTCATTTTTATAATAAACGAGAGAGGGGGAGGAGTCTAATGTTGGATATTACATTTACACGATATAATTAATGTATATAAAAATTATTATACTTATAATTACATTTGTAACATGGTATGGGAGGTTATAATAAAAAAATAAAAAGACATTTAATGGAAATTATAAGAAAATAGAGAGGATTTACCTATACAATTATCTTCATGAGATCCTCCTTATGGAACTAAGGCATCATATTTATATGAGACCAAGAGATCATGGATATGTGGGGGGGGGGATAGGGAATATTATTGGCCATAATATAGGCAAGTCCCAAATCATGATTGATGTGAGGAGAAGAGGGCGTGAGGGGGTGGTATTTAAAGTGGGGGAGTGTTTTGTTATAATTTTAATCTTTAGTTAATTATTTTTCTCAAGACAAAAACTAGTGGGGATTATTGTGAATAAATACAGAAATTAGTTCATTTGATTTAGAACCAATGGTCACCTACATAATCCATCACTCAATAATGACTCAAAAATTCAAGTTTTTAGCACTTACAACATGCTATCTTATTTTACAATTCACTAGAAATTCAAGTATTTTAGAAAATACCAAAAATTCACCATAACCATTTTTCAATGTGTACAGTTAAAAAATGAATACTATTTTATGAAAATAATTTTTCAAATAGGAGTAATTTTATATTTAATTAAAAATATCATTTACATGGAAATACAAATTGTAAAATTATATCTCATTTTTTGATAATTTGACAATTACTTCTGGTCTCATAAAATAACATGACATCATAACACATCAAAATATTAACTTATGAATATGTTTTTAAAAATTACATTTTCTTTTAAATTAATCATAAAATATTTATGACTTATAGAAATACTGAAACATAATTAATATTTTTTAAAATATTTATTTATATATTCTATGATATAATTATATCATATTTTCACTTATAAGATAGATAAATTTTATATTTACTACAAATCAAAAAGTTATTATTCACTAAGATTATTTAATATTCATAAAGCTTATATTAATATTCATATGGGTAACATTACTATTCATAATAGTTTGTTACTATTAACAAAAAATTATATTTATCCCATCAGACTCCAAATATCATTCTCATCGCAATCGTCAATGTCAAATTTTCAAAATTCAAAACCCAAAAGTAGGAAAAGAAAATTTTAACGACAAGTGTATAATAGTAAAATATTATTTAGTATTTCATATATTTTTTATCTGTCATTGTGTTTCCGAATGTGATTTTATGTGACATAATTATAAGAATGGAATTTCCATTGATAAAAACATGGGTTGTTAAAAACATTCCCAAAAATATATTTTAGATAATGATCATAGACATTAGAAGAGATCATTTTACCATGCTATATTTTTACTTCTGAATACAAACTAATCATTGAGGTTATATTGTGTCGTCCTTTGTATATTCTTCCAATTTAAAAGAGTTTTTAAATCCATAATGAAATAAGAAATTATTTTCATAGAGTAGATGGTCAGTATACTATTGAATAATTTGTTTTCATACCCCTCAATAGAAATAGTTATATCTAATATTTCCCTTTTACTCTTGGAATAAGAGGTTACAAATGTTGATCATCATCATTAACAAGTATATTTGAGCAATGGATAACATAATTCTCATAATCCTTACATTTGAAACATTATTTTCTGTTTGGAGAATTCTATGATGACTTAACCCAAATCAAATCATTAGCTAAATTCTTGGCATCACATTGGAATTTGATTTCTAGATGACTTTCCTTTCCATTCTTAAGTAATTTAAGGTCCGATATAAGATAATAGCCACAATGTTTCTTTATACACATCGACTATAATGGAAATATGTTATCTAAACCACTGCAATTTTTTAATAGAATTTCCTCTAAACTAAATATTTATAGTATTATAAAAACTATGAGAATGATAGGAAACTCGTACCTCCATTTTGAACTTTTTTCATATCAAAATATTTATTCACAACTAATGATGTATCTTATGGATAAAAATATAAAACACTGAGTTTTATGGAATTTATTGATAAATAAATAAGTTTCTTTAGATTATAATTATATAATCATAATTTTCAAGTATTTTAATACTTTCCTCACATGTATTATTTGACTCATCATCCTTCCATTTCAGCTCAAAAAATAATTTTTTCATTTTTTATTAGAAGAATATAATGAATGTACTTATTGAAAAATTAATCTTCTAAAATCACACCACTCCATCTAAATAATTTATTATTATTTCACAATGTTATTAAAAGGAGTACACTTCTGATCTACTTCACCATCTAGTTGATAAATACCTAAAATAATTTTTTAATGTTTAGAATAATAAATAATGAAAAATATAGTTTTAGTGGAACTGATGAATTTTTTTTTCTAGTGGATCATCAAACCTATTAAAATTATGTGGATACATCCTCATGAGGAAATAAACACACTCTAGTTCCCTCCATTGTTTTATTGGAATGTTTTCGTGTTTAATGGCATGAAACTATTTCATAAAAATAATGATGACTTTTTTCATTCCTTCTCCCATAGCATTGAAGGATCTGTGAGAAAATAATTTAAATGTACATAATAATCTACATTTTTGTGGTTATTTGGTTTCCATCCATTAAAAAACCAAAAAATACTGTCGTAAATAATAATAATTTTACAAATGATATAATTTTAAAAAAAATATAAAACAGTCCAATATTAATGCACTAGTGAAGATTGATTTAATACCATATCCTCCCAAATTTGAGTTATTACCCCAAGGCACATCTATTCCACGACAACCTTAACCATCCAGTATCCAAATAGGGAAGTATTTTATACCGGAACCAAACTCATTTCATTACCATAACATGCCCTTTTCTCCTAATGATATACTTATCGTCCGGGTTCTCAATAAATATCCATTTTCATAATTTTCAAATATATCTAAAACCTAATTTAATACAAAATATATAGACCAAAATATCACATATATAGATTTTATATATTATAAGATAAATATTCAATAAATAACTATATTATATATTCTAAATAACTAAATGTATTATATATTTATAACCATGGAAATATAAAAATATTCTACAAAATATTACATCAATCATCGCCCACAACATTCATCACAACTGAAACCCATTTAAGAACACCGTACTAAAATCAATTCTTAATATCATAGGGAAAATGAAACTAAATATTTTTTTCTATGAAATTATTAGTAAGGTAAAAGTATTAGATCTAAATCAATGATCATATGAAATAAAAATATGTGAATAGGGGTATGAGATCTTGATCCTAATGCATAATAATAATATAAAACTACTCAATGGTAATTTATCTCGAATCTTGGAGTGAGGATTTATCAATGAAAATACATAATAAATAAGTGTGTGATTTTATTTAAAATTAATAATTAAACATTATATCATGTAAAAACAATTTGAAATTTGTTTTTTTTCAAATACATAAGAATATAAAATCATATTGTTAGCCGCGGACCTATTCAAAGGCAATCATGGGAGAATTTTCTTAATCTATATTTCCTAAATTATGTAATTAAGGATAACCCCCAAGTATATCATAGTATATAGTGTCCCATGCTTATATCGATTAAAAAACTATTATTTAAATTATTATAAAATTGGTATACATCATTTCCCAATGAACTAAAGGTATATATTATTCCTGTACCACCTATCACATAATAAATAACATAAAAATATATTTTCATGATCACAAAACATTTATCATATAATTATATCATAATATATACAAAGGAAAAATGTTTCATAGTTTTTTCACAATTTCATAATTCTATAACCCCTGGAAAATAAACAGGTTACATAAAATTATAATCATAATGATCACAGAACACCTAGAAAAAAAGATAATGATTCTATTATTGGATCTCATCCCTAGTAATCATATGTAACAACAATGGTTGTTATCATAAATTAAAAATATGTTTATATGATCATCTAAATATTTCATGTGGAAAATACCATTTACAATTTGAAATCACTTATATAAAAATAATCTTTCAAGAAAATAAGGAAATAAAGCTCATTCAAAAGAACAACAAAAACATGAAAAAGATATTTCAAATATCTAATTTGTCATGAACTTATATATTATATTTATATAATATATGATAAAACAAATACATATTTAAAATTTTCTGTAAAAAGAAAAAAATATCTACTTTAGAAAAAGTAAAAAATTTCCTTTAATTTTTTAATGAAATTCAATCATCAATAAAAATAACTGAAAAAATATAACATCAAAAAATCATGAATTTTTTAAAAATAGTTATGGAATGAAAATATTCATGACCGAATAGTAATAAAAATAATAGTTTTTTTGTAATGAAAATTTTTGGTATCTTGAGTACCTGAAGTGAAGAAAATCGTAGGAAAATATATAATTTTAAAAAATATCCATAAAAAATAATTTGGATAATATTTTTTGAGAAATATAAAATTATTTCATCATCATAAATTTACATAAAATGTATTCATTTTAAACATTTGACTATAATGTAAAACCATTATTACTTTATTAATTTTAGAATCTTAACCCCCTTGAAATAAATAAATTTAAAAAACATTAATTACAAAGAATATAATGATATTTATGACATTTCATATTAAAGAATAAATATATAAACCACGTGAAAGAAACAAGTGGTGAATATGTCATGTGTCTCATTGAAACAAAAGGCAAGATATAAAGCCTTATATGAAGTTAGAATTGCTTAATAAGTTCATTATCCCCATGAGTAATAATATTAAATTTAATTTAATTATGTAATATAACCATTTACCAATATATGGTATCATTTAATTTCATCATTATAAAATTAGAAAAAAATATTAATAAAAATATAACAAAATCATTGTTTATGGGTGTTTACAATTTTTTTATATTGAATATTTAATTTATGTTGTTCAATTTATTTATATTTGATCACAATTCCATATATAATGAATTTTAATCATGATAAAAATATATAATATACTCATTAAATGCATATTAATATTCATCAATAATATATATATTGATAAATGATTTACACAATTCAGAGAGATCACAGATCGTACGTACTCATCAAAGGTGTATTAGTTTTGAATGAAAATGAATAAATAAAGATAAAAAATATTTTTTTATTCTTGTACCAATATTATAAATTAATTTTCATATATAAATATTAAATAACTAATTATAACCCAAGGTAAATGGTGGTGATGTCAAAGGAATTATATCACTACACGAAGACAGTAGTACACACATCAACATGTGTAATACAAACATTTACCATATGTTATATAAGAATGTGGATAATAATGGATCAAAAATAAAAATATAGAAATAGTATATTTTGGATAGAGAATTTATTTTTTTATTATGAATATAATATACATAATTTATGTATAAGAATAAAAAAATTAAAATAGTTTTGGTCCGATGATTACAGCTTCATCGGTAGAGTGCCTTCAAATCTGTTTTTATTGACCAATGGAATATACTTTTAAGAATAAATGAACATATAATACATTAATAAGGTAGTTGATAATTTAATTTTGTAGGGCTTTGAAGATTTATGGGGCTCATGAATGTGTACCGAAAAGAGAAGGGGAGGTTTCTTTATTAGGTGGGGAGTGGGACACAACATGAATATTTTAAAGGATGTTAATATTATTAAGTCATTTTCATTGAATCTTGTCCCACTAAAGATTCAAATTTTTATTATAATGTGATACTATTAAAAATATATTCATATAAAAAGAATTTTTATATAAAATCTTTTTCTTTTCAATTAGTGATAACATAGGATAGCCTATTTTTCAAATTTCCAATGGGGGTGAATTTCTATTATTTTATTGATCAATATGAATGAAAATTATTTTAACCTGTTAAATAATAATATTATTTCTCATTTTAAAATTTGTATCAATTTTATAATATTAAATATCCATATGTGGCAGAAATATATTTTAATATAAACTATTTTGATGTGATGAAAACTGTTTTATAGACAAATGCTGTTGGAAATATAAATTTTTTTTATACAAAATTTATCAATAATGATTATTTAGATGGAATTAAAAAATATAATTATTCAAATTAAATTAATTAAATTTAAAATAAATTTATATAATGGAGACTTTTTAGAATCCTAAATGGAAAAAAATATATAAAATCGATATATTTCATTAATAACTGAAAATTAAAATTTTTCAGTAATAAATTGAAATTTTAGAATATGATTTTTTTTATATGATGATTCTAAATACATTATGCTTTTTATAAACTAAATTTTTCATAAGTTTTAGAAATTCATTTTAAAATAAATAAATTAAATGAAATAAAAACCATTTCATATTGAAAATGTATTTTTAAAGTATAAAATGACTTTATTGACAAATGAGTAGTTATGCATTAGACACAAATAAATAATTTTTATTTATAAAACTCAAGAGTAAGTATTTTATATAAAATTTTTATTACTATTGTTACATATAATTTAATATTTTGGTTATATCAGTCAAATTTAAATAATAATAATTCCATATTATATCACAGTTCTTTTAAGTAAAGCATTGCATACACAAAATATTGTCATATATGTTAGGCTTCTCTAAAATGAGATACATATAATATATTTGTTTTTTATATAAAGGATATAATTTGAGTAACCTTAGATGATTTAATGTAAAAAAATATAAAATGAAATGAGTTAGTGTAATTTTTTATTAAACACATATTTTTTGTTTGTGTAATTTTTATGATAGTAGGTTACCAATGATTGAAAATTTTTAAACCCTCTGGGATGTCTCTAAATTTTTCCAAATAAGTTTTAAAATTATTATGAAATTTGGAAAAAAAATTGTAAATGTTAAATTAATTCTTATCATGATATATAAATATATAACTCATCTATAATTGTGCTCTCCCAAAGTAATGCCCCAACCTGGCTCACACATAAACTGATGGTCGAACTGGTTGCCATATGTACTCAAGAGCATATCCCTGTATGCCAGGGGATGTTGACTAGAAAAGAGGGTCTAAAGATAGTTAGTGGAGAGAATATACCCTCTTATTATAGTTCATAATGGTATATTAGAGTAAATAACAAAAATAGCGGAAGCAGTAATACATAATAGAAAAAATAGCAGAAGTCAAATATTTCTCATTTTGTAAAAGTGTACACTGATAATTATACAACAGTTGAATCAATGACATGTAATGGATGCATAATTCAATAAATAAACAATACAGTATGCATTACACATCTTTGACAGTACAAAAAATAGACAACCAAGCCCAATAGAAATTCACCTCGACCATCCGGAGCTTCCGCTTAGTCCTATGCTCAAATCTCTCAAGTATTTGATAACACCACAATCCTACAACAAAATAGAATCTACTCGGGTACCCCAGTGAAACGAAAGCCAGATTATGGATTGATATATAAATCTAAGTAGTCCGGGATCACCGCTGTCTACCCCAAATCGAGATATTCAATAAATAATTTAAATAGTTTGAAAGCATGCATAGTTATAGTAAATATTATGATGTAACTATATACCCAAGTACCTACATCAGCTCTCAGTTGGTGTCTGAACATGAATTATACATTTTTCATTTATACCCAATTATTATCACACAATCATTCTCATTTATAAATTATTCAAACCTCAATAAATTACATAATTATCATGATCCGGCCTAATCCTAACATTCCACATATAAACCACTCACCAAAAATGTCTCTAAAGACAATCTAAGTAAACAATGAAAATATTTAATCCAAGATTATTCTTTTCCTTGGATAAAATGTCATATGATATTCAATTTAATCTTTCAAATACTATATATGAGATCGTCTACTAAAAATAGTGATTCCCTCCTGGGTCCATCCACTAATAGTAATTCACTCAATTCATTGATAATTCTGGACCCTTTATCATATTCAATTCAAAAATTATAATGTCACAATAGTGTTCATTAAACAAATAATTCATTTCATGTGCGACCAATTGGACCAATAGTCCAATTCTAATTAATGGGTGTATAACATCATGTCTAGCACCGTCGCGAGTATTTGGATCATAAGTCGATGTTTCACAACCCATGGGTATTTGTAGCATCAGTCCAAGTCCCATAAATGAATATTTTCTTGCATGATATGTGTAGAACGCCATGGGTAGCACCCCTTGAGTATTTCTAACAACTTTCCCTGTATCACAACCCATTTATAAATCATACATATATATTTATCATTACTGTATAATTCCATGTCTAACAACCAAAAACCATCCATTAATTAATTCGTAAATTAATTAATCCAATCCATTAATTAATTAAACAACTAATTAAAAACATAAATATTTCATCAAATAAGTCAACAGTGAATTACCCATTCAACATCTCAATAGTTAATAATTAATTTAAAATTATTTATTCATAGAAATCTACCTAAATAATTATCTCAAAGTATAATTATACCAAATCTTTAACATGTTTGAACTCATCCACTCAAATAGTGATTCTTCCAGGATATTATCAATTTACATGCATGTCATAATTATCTCCAAACATGTTAAAAAAGGCCCAAATATTTACCAAGCATCTCCCTCAACATATCATATTTTTAAACAACTCCCTAAAAAACAACATAAGTCATAGAAAGAATACACCCATCCATAGGTACCCTTAGCCCACAGTCATAAAAATAAATCAATACAAAAACATAATTTATTGGATGAAAATTAATTAATTCAAAAATTAATTAATTAAATCATATCTTTTTAACCATTTAATTAATTAATTAACCATTAACCATTTATCATGTAATAATTAATCCATAAATTAATTATTACCAGTTTCTTTTTTATATTCTGAATATGTCAAAATATTTAATATTTTCAATATTCAGTAAATGCCACAATTTTTCCAACTCATGACTAGATAATTAATTCTTCAATTAATTTCCCTATTACCCGTCCTTCCCCATAAAATCATTTTATTCTACCACTGTGAAATCATTATTTTCATAATTAACATTTTGTGACATGGGGTAAAAACACACAATAAATAGTGTCCACGTCCAATGCCCTTTAAGTCTCATTTAAAAGGAAGACCAATGGGTGCTTCCGGTTTAGCCATTTTATATTCCATCCATAATCTCAACATATTGTTAATAGATATAAATTCATTATTAACTCCAAAAAATGGTAATTTCTACACTTATAAGGGACATGTACAAAAACCACACCTTAAGAAAGCTTGATATGAAATTACCACCAACCAACAATTTTTCTTTAATCATCATTTAAGGAAAATTTAGAAGCTCCAAAATCAAGGGAACTCATACTCATAAATTATTTAAAGAAGAAAATAATTCATAAATAATGTCATAGAGATATGGGACCCTACCTCACGGTGTAACTAAAAAAATATTCGACGACATGACATACGAAGACAACAAATCCACAGCTGGTCTGCAACTGAACACACTCACCTTTGTGTATATAAATATATACATAAAAATATACAAGGTTGTTTCATATGAATTGATCAAAACCCACTACGACATATAATATAATAAAAAAAATGCAATAACCAGGCTCAATGCACCTAAAATAATGTACTATAGACACATATAATTTTCCGGACTCTAAATTAGATGGTACAAAACAAACAACGAAAATGCATATCTTTACCCGAAGCAATTGTGACAAGGAAAAATGAGTCCATATGAATTACCCGTGGTGAAGGATGCTAGATTATGGACCAATGGGTCCCATTTCAACATTAAGATGTCGTAAAAATAGAGGAACATAATTATCAGATTATACCAAAACTTTATGGTTTCGACCGAGCAAACAAGGTCAGAGAGAGGATTCAAATGAAAGATGTGAACCACATGTTATACGCAGACGGGATCACCTGGACAAGGTAGAAAATATTCGTGAAGAGATTGTGGGAAATCATTTCATGGAAAGTGGAGTCCGAGAGAGGGGGTGGTGTGCAAAAGGTTCTACCCGATAGTGTTGTGTGTTGTTGCGAGGGGGTGTGACCGAAGGGCTATATGCTAGAGAGAAGGGGCCATGTGCTAACGGAGGTTATTCCATAGTGTAGGAGCTGGAGCTACTGGAGTGTGAGGGCACTGTGCACCTAGTGTGTCGCCTAAGGAGGAAGAAAACAGGGGGGTCATGTTCCTCACCTAATGGTCGCACCTCCCCTTTTTATTATCTTTTTTTTTCTTTTACCAATATAATTAATCTAATTAATTTGATGTAATAATCCAAATAATTATATTCATTTTATTATAATTATTATTATAAACATTAAACACTTATCTAATAACATTAAAACACTCCATTTTATTATAAATGGTTCTTTATTTACTATTCTCTAAATATAAGTTTCATAATTAATTATGAAACTAATTATTGATCATTTAATTAAATTATCTTAAAATTTGTTAAACTAACTAACCACAATAAGAATAATAATAAAATCATTATTATTATTATTCCAACAATTAATTATTTAAACCCAAAACCCCCAATTTATTTCAATATCGTTAATATGATAAAAACTCCAACCCATAACACCTAATTTAATTTCCATAATAATAATAATAATTATTACTTTCATAAAACTAAAATAATAATAACTTCATTATAATAATTTTTCAACCATTGATAATCCCAACACCCCTATTTAATAACAAACGTTAATTTAATCTTAATTCTCTCATTTAATTAAACATTTCATTGAGAATCTCAAAAACCACATTAAATTCTAAGAAATGTTACACTTCTTAAACACGGAATTAAAATATAAAAGCATAAAAATAATTTATGAAACCATAATAAAAATAAAAATAAATTATTATTATTATTATCACATTCATCATTTTAAAAATGGACACTCTATTTTTTATTATTTAATTAAAATAAATAAAATATTAAACTGGTTATGTTGCACAGGTTATACCGCAACTGTGTGCAGCCCGTGTAGATCTATTAAAGTGAACTTTTCTGAATCTGGTTCTCCCAAGAATCATCAGGACACCCACTAAAAAGATAGGGTAATTACATAATTCCCAAAACGACACCTTTAGGTGTTCCAACACTTAGAATAAAATTACAAAGCATGTTATAAAAAATAGACCCATTGATAAAACAATTTTTTTAAAACCTTTGTATTTTAACCTACTTCAAAACACGAGACTTTACACTTGACAATCATTATCTCCATGTGACATCTATGTCATTTCTAAATTATTTTTTCCTATATTTTTTTAAGTAGAATAAAACTTAAAATATTTCTTTTTTTCTTTATATTTTAGTTTTTCAATATGTTTTCAATGTCTTATTGTATTTATGTTTATATTTTCCTTACATCTATGTATTTTCAGAACATAACACCTTGAAAATCTAGAAGAATAAAATTTTATTAAATAGCTTATGTGACACAATATAACTAGAAGAGATTATGATATAACTCCCCAATACATTAAAATATATTTATTTTTGAAGAAATTTAATTACATTTCTACCATAAGATATATGGACTAATGATTTTCTTTTATAGCTTCCTTTATACAGAAGAAAATTATTTACGAAACAACAAGATATTATCAGAATTATTATTTAATATGATAGTTATCAACTAGACATTAGATGGTACGGTATGAAAAGGATTATACATCTTATGAAAATAAATTGTTAGAACCTTTTAATAAATTATTTATTTATTGTAAATAACATAATAATCATCTAAAAGAAAATGAAATGTTTTTTAAAAAATAGTATTTTTTGAAAAGATGGTTTAGTCACACTTTTGAATAATAAATTTATACTAATATTGGAAAATTTTATAAAATTTATATGAAAAAAATGAAATCCATTTTTAAAATCATCATATTGATGTTATCTTGGAGATAATTTTTTATATTTTTTTGAGATGTTTCTTTTTTTACGAATAGTGAAAAATACAGAATTTTAATTGAAAGATACAATTTCATTTAAATAATATATTGAGGTATATTAAATTTTGAATTAGATTTAATGTAACAATAGATAAACTTTATATCATTTAATCAAATTCAGATCATTAGAATCATTTTTATATAGAATTTTGAAATAACAGCCTTTTATTCTACTAGAACTCCAAATTAAGAACTTATATCTCGTTAATGTCTGTCTGATTATATTTAAATATTTTTTTTTATTTTATGATAATTTATTTTGGAAAACCTTAATACAATTTTTTATATAATAATAATTTATAATTTATAATAAGGTTAAATAAATTTTTGACAAAAAATAATTGTGAAAAGAGTAAAAATTAGTTACTGTAGTTAGGATAAAAATGGGTTCCCTTGGAGATAAACTAAATTAAAAGGGTTTTAATTACCAATAAATTTTTATAAAAATTAACGAATGTATATATTTATACACATACACCTCTAAGGTTAGCTAATGCCAATTTTTTACCCTTTTAAATATGAAAAGTGTGGGAATAGTTAATTATATTAAAAAACCAATTGTTTCCTCTCCCCCACTAATAAAAGGCCACCCCTATACTCTCTTCTTCACATCATAAAATATATTTTATTCATTCAATACCTTGTTAGATAACTACCATAATTCTCTCCACTAATTCTAGAATCTTTTTATTTTATATAAAAATAACCTAGAATGGATATAGTGAGAACCTAATGAGGATACCCAAAAAAGAGGTAATTTTCTTCAACTAGCATCATTAATACACCAATTTATACACCTCCCTAAATATTTACTAAAGAGTTTTTATATAATCACATAATTATGTAACATATACTAGGACATTATTATAATATTTGAATTAACTAAAACCATCTCCCCTACCATTAAATGTATTACTAAATCGTCATTCGTGTGTATGAGAGACTATCTCCTTGCGAATCTATTTTGTTCATTTTTTCATTTCCTCCTATGAATGTTGAGTATGATGATGGATATTATGGATATATTTATGATATTTATATAATTTTTATATCTATTCAGTCCCTAAATAATAAATAACTTTTTTACAGTCAATTTCATATGAGATACGATAATATCGCTACTGTGTGCGATGGAGTATCACCTAAGGAAATGATATCATTCACCCATCAATAACACTTCACATGGAATATGATGAAGGTAATTCTATTGATTATATATGATATAAATGAAATAATTATTATACTCAATGAATATTTATCATTATAGGGAAGTAATATATATCATTTATGTTCCTTCCGTTCCACTCACATATAGATGATAACATCATTCATGTGTGTTTGGACTATCACCTTCACGAAGATATTTGACCATCATCTTATACCCAAACCACATAGAATATATATATAAATATAAAATAAAGTAAATATTATATTATTATAAATATTCAAATTTAAAATAATAAATTCCTCCTTTCAAGAATGACCATGGATAAATTGAAACATTTTTCATGCATACATATGACCTACCATCTCCATGAGAACAACATACTTCATTTTTCATAACAATAATTAATTATTTTTATTAAAAGAAAAATTTATTTATAAATATGATAATTATGTCAGGATTATTTTTTTGGAGATGATATAACTATATAACATGTGAATGAACCTAGTCTTTCATGATGAAACTCACATGAGAAAATAAGGCAATTAACACAAGAAAAAATAGAAACAATGAAAAATTAGTAACATATAGATTAAAATATGTTATAAAGGGATCATTTATTATAATTTACATATTATTAATATTCTATAATAAGTAAATAACATCTATCAAACTATTATAAAAGATTTTATAGAACTCTCATCCAAAATTATTCATAACATAATGAAATTCATCTCAATTTCATTTATTTCAAGAATATTGTAATGTTATGAACAAAATTTATTTTATACAATGTATATACAGACCATTTTCTTTTAATATCATTATTACATCATAAATAATGGTTTTTTAATATTCAATTTAAATTACATACTCTAATGGGGTTTGAATTTAATGTTATCAATTTGTAAATAATTTCTTTTCATTGAGTTTTATTACTTCTCCATTATCGTTGATATTATAAGATTATGTGTATAATTAATTCTGAGGACCATATTTAAATTTCTGATTATAATATTCATATTTTAATCTGATATATATAATTGATTAATTAGTTCGTACCCACTTGTACTTTATGATATTTCCATGAGTTTACTTCACAATCTAATTTAGATCGGGATTATTTATTATTGAATTTATATTAAAGGATATTATTTAATAATTGTTTAAAAAAATGTAATTTTATTATTATATGATTAATCATGATATTTTCATTTAATAATTCTATTTTCCAACTATTTGGTACCTGAAATAATAGATAAACTGTTTAAAATAAAATATCACTTCATTTCTCTCTTCGGTCAGAAATCATTATTCTTCAAAATTATTGTTTTCAAAAAATGTTTTTGAAGATGTTTTTATGTTTTTAAAAAGTATTTATCAAGTTGATTTTCCACCATTTTCAATACTTAAAATTATTTTAAACAAATTTTACATCATTTTCATAATAATCTAGGTTTTTTCTTTTACTAAAAATGTGAATGGAATAGTAATGTCATATTATGAATAATTGACATTCCTAAACCTCTTTTATATTAAGAGAGTATTATTATTTTTATCATTTATGGAATTAATGGAATCACCACATTAGGAACAAAATTTCATTCAATATTCCATTTCATATTTTGAAGGATATTTTTAAATAATTTTTTTAATGTTTTTTTTTCAATAAAAATGATTTAATTTTTTTTAAAAAGATTTTTCTCATCAAGAATGTTATTAATGATATTTTTTTGGTATTTCTATTCATAAATGACAGCAACCCATTAATCTTGATCCCATGGGTATATGTTTATTTTATCCTCATTCATGCTCTTGATGGTTTATGACTATTTTGACCAAGGATTATATTGAAATTCACTTATTTGTTTTGCATGGTATTCATTAAATCCCATATAAAATATTCAATTTCTTATGAATATTTTACATTAAATTTCCTCTAAATATGAATGTCATTTATATTGTATATTCTTCTTTCTATAGTTTTTTACAATTTTTTCATATGTTGTTTACATTGAATTTTTATTTATTTATTTGGGAATATAATGAAATAAATGTATTCATTACACAATGTTTACACATTAATTGTAAGACACAGTTTTACTGAATTAAATTCAATATATGATAAATTTATGAATCTTTGGACATTCATGGCATGGGTTGGGGCCAATTTCTAGAAATCCCTTGATGCACCAGTAGTCTTATGGGATGAATCAGTTTGCTAGCATTAGTAATGTGGGTTTTCACAAAGTATATTCAATACATTATTATTAAAGGTATTTATGTTAATAGTATCATGTTCCTGATATTCATGAATTTTTTTATTTTTTAATTTTATTAATTTGGTTTTCAGTTATAATTTTCCCTGATATTGACATAATTATTTTGTCTCAGGATGCATTTTATTGTCAGTTATTGATTATTGGAATGTGTTTTCAATTATATACATTTACATAATGACTATGAATTATCTAGTTATGAAATTTTATTATTGTATAAAATTAAATGTATTTTTATATATTAACCTTTCCATTGATTATGATATTCAATAATTTAAATTGAATGTGGGTTTAGATATTTTCCATTACACATTGTTTATTATTTTTTAATGGTGCATAATTTTATCATGAATGATTTCAATGTACCAAAACCTTACTGAGAATTTGATATCACCAATATTTTGTTTCACATCCCTAGGATTTTATGAAGAGTACCTTGGTTTATATAAAAAATATAATTGATGGAAAAATTTTATACTTGAATGAAATAATGTTTTTATTTGTGTATTTGATTGTATTCTAAGACTACTGAATATATCTAGTATACCAGGACTATAAAAAAATAGTTCCATCAATATGAGATTCCTTGTATCATATTCCAATGTAATAAATCAAGCACAATCTCTAGGCTACTCAGCTTCATGTTTCTATATTAAGAGTAAGATTATACTTAGTAAAATAATTTGGAACTAGATTTTGGATAAGTTAGATTAGGGAATATTCCCTATAAGATAATTTGAGAATATGTATAGAATAACATCCTAATGATTTTGTAAGGTATATATTAAATGGTCATTCCTATAAAAAAGTCTCTATTTGGTTACATCAAGTTGAAATAGATCTATAAAATATGTACATATGGTTAATAACTCTGTAAAGGCCACATTTGACTTGACCTGGTAATCACCTGGTGCACGGAAATGATCCTTGCTGCGTACTTGGTTTGACACTCCCAAGGGAAATGATTATTATAATTCAAATTTCCTTACAAACCATGATTATATAATTTAATAGTTAATGACCATAAATTCCTGAGGTTAAACCCTATACCAATGCAGGACTAATGTTGAAATAAAATAAATGAAGTATTTTTATATTTGGAATTAATGTTTAAATTTAAGAAGTATTTTTACAGATGGTATATTAGAATAATTATAATGTATTGTCTAAGGATTGTGTTAAATTTTAAATGAATATATGTATTTATTAATATATGTGTTATGAAAACCATTATGGGTCATGATCTTAATGTTGATCATAAGTTAAGAGTATTACAAATTCAGTTTTAAATTTTTTTTGTCGTAATATAAAATTATTAATCATATATTGTGTGATATTTATGGAAATAAAACCCATTGGATTAATATATGTTTTAGTGATAATGTTGTTAGATTAATAATGACTTTACATTTTATTGAAATATGATTAATGTGATTAATATCCTTTATTTTTAGAATGATCATTAATGAAATTCAAAAAATATTCAAAAAATATTATTACACACTTTGAAAAATAAGAATACATTTTATTGAAAGCCATTGCAAAATGGATATTTAATAGTTGATTTTATTTTAGGTATTTCCAACATATTGTTTTCAGAACATCATTGTTATTATAGTAATATTGTTTAGAAAAAAAATCATATGTTAAGTTAAAAAAACATCTCATCTAGAAAGGCTATGGGACTTCGAAACATGACTTAAGGATGATAAGGGGTTAGTGCATAAAACCATTAGATGAAAAGTATTTATTTAATATGTCATTTTTTATTTACTGTCTTTAAAAAATAAGATTTCTTGATGAACCAGTGGTTTCTCTTTTTAGGATTAGGGATTAATTTATTATATTAGATAAATTGTTCTAACCATATTCATATTAGAAAATTATTATACACAGATAGAAATATATCTTTTATTTATATTCCAATCAGTTAAATGTTTATTTTAATGATTCACACCTAAAAAAATCATTGTTTTTTATTAATTTGATGGAGTATTAGATAAATTAGAAATTGATCGAAGCATAACCAATGGGTGAAATTGTTCTTATTAAATATAAATTTATTATGTGATTCTATTTATTTGTATTCAAAGATTGTAATGTAATTCTGTAACATTAGAGAAATAATATTGAAAAAAATTTATCTGATTACATGTATACCCGATGAATCGTATGGTCATTAGGATCGTGATTGATTTTTTAGATTTTAGGACTATAATATTACATTTATTATTCAATTTAATGTGATAAGATATCAAAATAAATATATATAATTATTTACACGTTTCTTCCAGGTCTATATTATCATTTCAGACAAATTTTATCCCACATTAGACTAGTGTGAAAATGCTCTTTAACATCAAAGTTTTTTTATGTCAGTTATTAGCCACCATTATTATAGGTGATGTTAAAAAAAATTAACTTCCATGAAAAAATACATGTTTTAAATGGAAATTATAACTTTTTTTATAGTGGTTATTATATAAAATACATTAAAAATGTGATACCAGTTCATTTATATAGGATCTAATGTTGAAAACCTTTATCCCAGAGTCTTTGTTATGTCAGTTATTTAATAACAGATGTAACAAACACGTTTCCAATCTAGTTATATAAAAACATACATGTAAGGGTCTAGTATTAAGGGTTTTCTATATCTATTATGATGTAATAGACATAAAAACCCATATACCACAATTTATTTACATAAATTATATGATAAAGCTTTGTGATGAAGGATTTTTATACATTGGTTATAAAATAGCCAACTACAAAACCATATACCAAATCAGATTTTATATAATCAATGTGATAATGATTTAGGATTAAGGGTTTTTTATTTTAGTTTTAAAATAAGCGACGTAAAAAAATATATATACCACATTGGGTTTTATATAAATGACATGGAAAAAATAAAAATTCTTTGTTACATCTGTTATAAAAATAGATGTAAATTTTTTTAATACATATTTCATTTATCCTTTCTTCTTTGCTGCCGATCAAACCAACAAAATACAAAAACAGGTTGAAGTAAAACAGAAAAACAACCAGTAAATAAAAAATCATAATTATGACATAAAAAATTACAATATTAACTAAAAACAAACCTAAATCAAACCAAAACAACTAGAAAATACACATTTACAATAACAACATTAAAAATTATAATATTCTTTAGAAACAAAGTAAAATCCAAACAACCCTGTAAAATTATTTTATCATTCCAGATGTAAGTGTGTGGGATCTTCTGCATAATAAGGGATATGTTCATAAAAAATCTAAAACCGAAAAGGATTTAATTTAACATGTATAATTAATAGATGAAACAAAACATTAAAGAATAATTTATAAGTAAATCAGACAAGGTTAAACTTCGTAACAATTGTAGTTGTAATTATTTAATTCATAAATATTTACAAATAATATATGCATTCTTTGATGCCTTTTTATGAAAGTTTTGATTAAATGTGTTTTTCAATTCAAAATATCATTTTTATGTAATATATCCAAAATGTACTAATTATTAATGAAAATTCACCTTTACTTTCACATATTTGATCTTGGTGTTCTTTTTCAATATGGATTTTCAAATTAAAAATCATCCCCTATTAGATAGTGATATGAATGAAATAAATTTATGATTAATTATAATAAAAAGTAATTTGGAAATTAAAACATAAAATCCCAACATGTTCATAAAATTTCCTCACATATCTCTATAGATAGAGAATATCAATTAAAATATCTTCTCCCTTGGACAAAAACACCTAACATCTAATGGCCACTAATATAAAATAAAATTTAATGCTTTTTGTTTTTATGTTAAAAGTTAAATTAAAATTTTTGAGATATATGATTCATACTTCTAATCACAAGGAAACATACTACTCCATCTAACTATATTCTGTTCAAATCATTCAGAAATATGAACTATTCTATATTTATTAATCATTATTAAATCTTAAGGTAAAATTAACCATGGGTCCATGAATCCATATAGATATTTCTTCTTATTATCCTCACTAAACTTTTAAATATACCTAATAAAAATAGACATATGTATAAATTTTTAAAAAATTAATTATAATAAATATTAGTGTTAAGGCATATGTTGAAAAAAAAACCATCAAATTAATGTCAAACATTTCTCAAGTTACAAGAACTATGATATTTTATTAAAAAAATCCATACTATTATTGCACACCCATATAAATTAGATTTCATTGGAATTATATAAACACCAACAAAAAAATTAAAATATCTTGATGATCTATCAAGACTACTAGAAGCTATATCTGAATTCATAGACCATTTTATTTATTATTGGTTATATATTATTTCATTACCTTTAAATAATTCCTATAAATAAATATATAAATTTATTATTATTCATATGTTAAAATGATTTAATAAAAAAATGAAATAAAATATAAAATATACACATACCTAAATAGAAATATGTCGTAGAAGTCTTCAGGGCCAAACTAAAAAGTTGATGATACTTTGTCTAACTATTGTCACCTCATCTGTAGGTAATGTACTAATGAATATATCTCTATAATATATTTTACAATGACCCTATTCTTCTCTATATCTAAAGGTTGATTATGATTGGTTTGTCCAATATAATATATCATCCCATATGAAACAATATAATACTGATCATCAACATATAACTCATAGTAACAAAGAATCTATTTATGAGGGGTGTAGGAGTGGGATAAAAAATGTGGTTGGTTGGTGGAGGTTGAAGAGTTGGTGTATAAGTAGGATAAAAAAGTGTAATATATAGGTGGAATTGGTGGAGTGGGAGCTGCTGGTGGAGGTGGATAAGTTGGGTTTGTAGACTGAAATTGTCTTTTCATATCCCGAAACATGGATATTACTGACACTATGATTTTTTACCCATATTCACATTATTATTCTGAACTCCATCCTATAAATATTCTATTTTTTAATAAATACCCTGCATTATAGAATTTGAAGAATGTGGTTACTCTATTCTCATTGATACACCTATCGAGTATCCTCATACATGACCTGGGTGTTCAGGCATTCCTAGTGCTAAATATAAAATATACAGCCTCCCCTCAGCTACAGATACACCATGTGTTATATACACCTCATGAGAATCCTGTATAAATTATATTGTAAAATTATATAATGATTACAAACATACAAATAATTGAATTACCATAAATAAATAAATTAAATAATCATCTTACAATCCTATAAACTATAACCTTTGATCCCTCCATAAGATATTTCCCGTTTTCCCATCTAATCCCTCATCCATTTTTCTTATCTAGTCTAGGGGTGGAGGGGAAACCAGTCTAGAGCGTGAAAACTCAGCTCTCAGTTTATTTAAATTTATAGCCATCATTTTTTTCTAATAATTTTAATTTCCCCGAGATTAGGTATGAGGGTATACTTTTCTGGATTAGATCACCTAATGAGATCTCCTCGATTCCTTTAAATTATGAATAAGAAATCCTAATGAAATCATTAATAAGATTATTATAATATAAGAGAACATTTAAAAGGATACATTGCAATTACAAAAAAAAAGATTATTTTCTTCTAAATTCTACAAATTTTTTCCATGCATCTTCATCTATAAAACAATATATATCATGTGGATTGTGATATTTTCTATGCCTAATAATGAAATTAGATGTGAGGTTTTACTTTAAATCTCTACAACTCTTAGAAGCCATTGATAAACATTTCCTCCTAACTCCACTAGTGTCAGGTATATCAAATTTCATCTGATAATAAGGGGGAAACATTTATTACTATAAACATTTCTAGATTAGTAAAACAATAACAAAAAATCTAACCAAAATGGTCTCTCACAACTGAGATAGTGTTGTTTGTCAGCAATTCTCCAAACATTAATCCAAATAATAATTTTTCCTTTTCCTTGAACTGATAAAAAAATATTATATTATTTTTCATCTGGACGTCTTGGAATATCATTAGCATCAACGTCTATCAGTATCCTCTGGTCATAGATATGAGAAACTGATAATTTTGTTAAATATTTGCATCCACGTTTACCAACCCTCAATATCTTATTTTCCACTGTGGGGGTATATGACTCTTATAAAGAAGGTTGGGTATCATCAACAGGTGCATGTTCATGTGTATCCACAGAGGTATAATCAAAATGATCATCTTCATAAGTATGTGTTTGATCATCTAATTGATCATTCATTGAACTTCGAATCAATGAAAGAAAAAATAAGTACATAAATATACAAATTCAACTATTATAATACTATGGTAAATAAAAATGTAAAATTATGAAACAAAAAAGAATCATAAAACATAAAACTTATTTTCCATATTTTTTTTTGTTAACTAAAATGATAACAACAATAATGATATATGAAATTTCATGTAAATTATTGGATGCCAAACCAAAATTATTTTAGTAATATTAAAAATTGTCCCACCTAATAAATCATTTTTACTTAAAAAAAGAATAATTTTTCAATATACTGTTATAAAATATTTTTTTACTTAATACATTAGATTTTAATAATTTTATTTCAACAAAATATTTAAAAATATAAGTTACATAAGGGTAAACATGGTAAACTAAACAAAACCAAACTAATATAAACAAAAAAATTTACACATTAGTTTTAATTCATGTTTTAATAAATTAAAAAATTAACAATTCAAACATTTTATGAAATTAAGAAAAGTAAAAAAGAAATAAATATATGTTACCGGTAATATTAGGAATGTAATAAAGGACTGTATCCCCAAATTCCATTGACATGATTGTTCCTATATGGAACAAACCATTTCTATGGCATTCCCATCATTAATACTGTATATTAATCATTCCATGGATGTAGGGATATGGTATAAATCATTATCTTCCTCAAGTTGATCAACAAAAAAAATATTATTTTTATCTTTTAAAACAATAGAACACTGCATATTAGATTGATTAAGAACATAAAAATTTTATTTTTCATGTGTTTTCATTTTAAAAAAAATATTCAATGTCTTTGAATGTATTCCTATTAATAAGTGTCATTCCAAATTCATCTCATCTAAAAATTTGGTCATCAATAAACAATTTACAGTAAAACATTGAATCTTTAAATTTAATTTAATAAACAACCCATGTATAATAAATGACTCCATAATATGTATTTGATGCATAAATTGGGTTTTTGGCTTTAGAACATGAAAAATTCATTGCTTTTGCAAACACTAATACACCATTATTATAAAATCAATATATGTTGTCATGATATTTCATATGAAATTAATTTCCATTAATGTTATGATCATACCATGTTATCACATTAACATAAGGACCACCCACTAACCATCTTAATGTTTCTAATTCATCTGATATACAAATCATGGTATTTTTAAACCAAGGAAAATAGTTTTTCTATACTCATTTAATATCCAAATTTCTTTCTTCATTGGATGTCATTTTTTCAACATATTAATATGAAATGTTATATATGGTTGATCATCATCTTTGTTATTAAGGATGTTTAAATGTACATTCTTTTTCTACTTTCCTAATAAAAATTTCACTTTCATGCCACTGATCCCCTCTCACCGATAATTAACTCTTTCATAGAGACATGGGGGAAAACCAATGTGCTCAACCATAGACAAGTAGATCATACAAAACATCACAACCTCCTCATAAATATACATCTCAAAAATGGAGGCCTCAGGTCGATATAGATTCCTTATATATCCTTTCAATATATTCATATACCTTTCAAAAGGATACATCAAATATATATATACACAAGTCCAGAAAGTATTATTTCTCAATCCAAATAAAATATTAAATACACCATTATATTAAAAAATGGTGGAAAATATATCTCCAATTGAAAAAGAATAGAAATTTTACCCTTTTACAAAATTTTAAAAGAATCCAGATCAATCACATTTTTACAAATTGAAATGAAAAAGATAACAAACCTTCTTGATAGGCTTTCTGACACGGATGAGAAATATTCCATACAATAGAACTAGTTAAATTTGTCGCATCATGACATGATTATCATGAGATTTCATACCTGTCAACTTCAAATCCATTAAGGAGACAAAAATTTTACATGTGAAGAATAACCCTTCAGGACTTTTTTATCATAAAGACACTGAAAAAAAATAATTCTCTCCCTCTTTGATAATGTATTTCAAGATGGGGGGAAGAAATATTTTACTTCAATAAAGAGTGGGATGTTAATCCAAAAATATTCCAATTGATAGTAAGTCTAATATTTCATTCAACCCATCTTTTTTCATTCTGTTAATATCTTACAAGATTAAAAGAAAGTTGTAATAGATATTATTTTCCACATGAATGAGATCGATGTGAGGTTTCACTTCATGATATCTCTAATATGGTAGCTCAATAAATATTGACAATTTATTCCAAGTATGAATATCATTACCACATTTATGTGTCTTTGGAAAGATCACAACATGGTTTTTCAACCTCTCAAAATAATGATCAGTGGATAATGTTTTTGGAGAAATATCAAATTCTTTTGATCCATTTAATGAATTTTTTAATCTTCTATAAGAGTGATCCATTGAAAAAAAAATTAATGAATTATTTATGCTATTTTTTGAAAAATGTAAGATTGATAACATGAAGAATATTTTTTCTCAAATTTTACATGATTTATGCCCCTTAACAATGTATAAAAAAATCCATATTCTATGAAGTCATTTATAGTGAATATAACCATTTTATGAAGTTGAAAATTTTCTATTTGATAAGAATCATACACCCTTATACCATCCTTCCAAAATATTATCAAATCATTAATTAATGGTCACAATAAAACATAAAAATAATTTCTGTGTTGTTTTCCTCTAGAGATCATTGAGCTCGACATGACATATTTTCTCTTCATACAAAATTTAGGAGATAGGTTGTAAATTTATATTAAAATTGGGCATAAACTATGTGGGCTATTAAGTCTTCGATATGGATTAATTCCATTTGTGAAAAATCTATGTTTGATATTTCTAACTTCATTTTTGAATGTAATAAACCATTGATCAGTTTTCTTATACTGTAGACAATCATCTAGATGATGTATCTTTTCTTCACATATCTCCTCATCAGCATGATATCTTACCCTTTTTTCATCATGTGAATTATAAAATAAACACATTAAATTTGGAATTATTGGATTATACAACAGTAACTTGGCAGATATCTCTATAGCCTCTAAATCAGCATGTGATTTTTCTTTCAACTTATACCACGATGTCCCACATTTATGAATCTCTTACATAAATTAATATTCATTCCAAAATATCAAACAGTCATTCAGTCAAGCATGTATTTTCTATACCCTGATCCCATCTGGACAATTATTTTCTTCTCATTATAATGTGAATTAAGATGATCAGTTTCATTAGGAAAAATATAATTGAAAATTTGTACAAAATAATAAAAACATTGGAAACTCTAATAATGCATTTCCATCAAGTGGTTCAATATTAAAACCGATGTTAAAATTGTACAATATGTACAACTAGGATTCAATGTTTTTCCAGCACCAACATATAGATGCACAATTATTGGTTCTTTCGGAATTTACTCTGCTTCAATATCATGAATCATTTCTTCAGTTTCATCAGCGTTACCATCTTGAAAAGAATCATCATTAGTAGATATAAAATTATTCCAAGTTTCACCAAGACAAATCCAAGGTCTATAACTCAGATTAAAATCATAAAAATTAAATGATATTAAGACTCTCTACTTATAACATCATTATATTTAAAAAAAAATAGGCATGGGTAGAAAAATATGTCATTTTATAGAACATTTTATTTAGAAAATTCCAAAAAATAATCAATACCTTCCACATATTCTTCACTCATTTGATGTAACATAAACCATCATTGACTGATTATTACCTATAACAAACAATAAATTTTTTTATCTTGTTAAGATTAGATAATTTTATATTTATATCAATTATTTTATATTATCAAAGTAACTCAGTTTTGAAATATAAAACAAATATTGGAGTATTTGAAAAATATAATTATATATTATACAAAATAATATAAGATAAGTTTAAATATAAATGATAAGTCCTAAAAATATCTAAATGAAAAAAATTTAAAAAAAATATATAGTATGATAATCCAATTTAATATTTATATTAAATATTCTTTAATTTGATGGTAATATAATTTAGAAATATAAAACAGTTATGTTCTTATTTAGAAATTATAACAATATTGTCTTGAGAAATAAGATATAAAACCTCTTTATAAAAATAAATCAACATCCACTAGTGTGATGTATTATTAACCCATCAAATTTTTTTATGTTAATGTAACTCATTGAAAAATAAATACATTAGGATAAAACCATTCATGTCATATATTAATTCACTCACATTTAATGTCACACTATAGTTTAAAATACTTTTATGAGATCTGGTTTATGAATAATGAACAATGGTAATATCATATTATGGTATGAATGCTATTGTGAATAAAATACTCGTTAGAAAATTCTCTTGGCCATAGAAATATACTATATTCTAGAACATTAGGGAGAACACATAACCTCATTACTCGTTTGACCATTATAGAAAATGAGATGAATATATTGAGTTACACAATCAAAAAATGGATTTCATTGCATTATTTTGTGAATGATATAATATATGAGAATAATTCATCCTGGAACATGATTATTATATAATGATGTTTTGAGGTTCATGGAGTTAAATTTTTATAACTGTAGCATTGATTCATCCCCTTGATCCTTTCCCTCAATAATTTTTAGAAAAACATTGTTATCTAGATCCAAAACAAATTAAAAAATATAATTAATGGGAATTATTATTTATAGAAATTAAATATAAATAATACGGTAGATATAATATCCCAATGATTTTGAGGCTTCTATTTTTTGTATAATATTATGAAATATAATGAAACTAATTATCTTATATTGATGGAATGCGTATGATTTTATCTCTCTATAACCCAAATAATACAAGTTGTACTTTAGGATTCATATATTAATTAATAGTTATTTTTTATCTTTGGATAAAATTGTTCATTTTTAATAATTATACATTTTTAATAAATTTTTAATTTAAAATTGTAACTACTATATTAGGTATGTTCATCAGGAAAAGACCATAAAAAGGCTATGTCTAAGGGAGGAATTCTTGAAAAAAAATCTAGAAGAGATATTTTTGTAGAAAGGTAGCTTTAAACACGACTTCTACCTAAGAATTACAGTCCTTTTATAATTACGTGGTTCCCCTAGATAAGAAAAAAATAGTGGAATGTCATTTGGGATAAGATTAGGTAGTTTCAAAACATCCACCATATTTACAAGCCATATGAAACAAGGTTATTGGGGTTGCAAGATGTGTTATATGTGTACATGATTTTTAACTACACATGAGCTCACCTGGCTGGAAACAAAGAATATGTTTGTTCCAATAATGTGAAGTGCATTTAATAAAAACCATAATTATAAAACAATTTATGAAACAAGGATATATAGTTAATATATAGGGTTTAATTGGAATAAAAACCATGTTCCACATAATTTCTCACTTGTATTTGACACAAACTTCCTTGGTAGTAACATATGAAATAAGGAAACAAGAGGAAATTAAAAATTATAGTGTTGTGATATTTTAGTAATAGAATTATCAAAACATAGTGTTAGGGAATCTAAATAATATAACACCTGAAATAGAGGTGTGTGAGGGGTACATGAGTGTTTTTTGCCGATAAAATAGATTATCTAATGAAATAGAAGATGAATGAAGTTTGAAAAACAATTCTGGAGGCCATGAGATTGAATAAATGATTTTATGGTTTCTGAGTGTGAGTGAACCGAGTTGATGTTTCCCGATTCAAAATCAGAAAATCAAATCAAAACTGAGATTTATAAAAATTTTAAATTATTTTTCTTATCATTTATTGAATAACTGACATTATAAATTAATGATAAATTTTTTATAACATCGGTTATTATATAACTGCCATTAAAAACTCTCTTTATCACATGGGTTCCATAATAACCAACAATATAAATCAATTTACATGACATTGTAGGTCGGTTATCAATAAATGATGGGAAATGGCTGGCGTGATAAATATATATTTGTACTAGTGTGAAAACCTAGTTATTTGTTATTCTAGATAACCCCATAATTTATTTTCACTCATATTAAGAGGTTGATTTATTAACCATTTTACAATGTATTTTTAAGGAATTTTCATATATAAAACTCTACATTATTGAGATCAAGCTTAAATTTCTAGACCATAATTTAATTAATGTGGGGAGATTGAAACATCCTGAAATTTGAAATTAATAACATTTTATTCAATGGGGTATGTGACAGAAAACATCAATACTAGATGATAATATTATACCTAATAAATAAAAAATTATTATTTTTTAATAAATTTTATTTCTTTGATATTTTATGATACAAAAAACAATGAGTTTCTTTGGTTAATAATATTACACACACCAATGATTTTAATCAAACAACAATATATTGTTAATATTTATATTTAATGTAATATTTATCTCCAAGATATTGAAATTTAAGGTATGAATCGGATTATCTATGTTATGAAAATATAAAATTTACACATTTTATTAATAAAATATTTGTTATAAAAAAATAATAATCATTTAATAAAAAAATATGTTTTCTAAAAAAAATACTTTTTCCGTTCTATAAATAAAATTTGAAAAAATAAATTAAATATTTTGAATCAAAATATTTTATAATTTATAGTAATTTCAACTTATTTTTTTACCAAAATAAATAATAAACGCTATAAAAATGAATGATCGCATTTAAGGTAAATATGGATTTACTTCTGGTTCAAGTAAAAAAATAAGGGTGAAACTGACCTATGAACTCATCTAAAACTGATTTTGTGCCATATTACGACCATTTTACATAAAAAATAAATATAGATCAATCACTTTCTTTTTTAACTTATGAAAAACGTTGGAGCACTCAATTATTTTCAAATATACCATGTGTCTCCAGTACTGTAATTATAAAAGACCACCCCTCTCCTCTCTTTTTCACATCGTTAAACAAGTTTGGATCAAAAAATACCATTCAAAATTCCTCCCCTCATATTATAAGCCTCTTTTCATAAATAAATCCTAGTAAGGTATTAGTGGAAACCAAAGGATGATACCTGAAAAATAGGTAGCATTCTTCAATGAGCATCTTAACATTACTAATTTTAGAAACTCATTTAATTTTGGATAAACCATAGAAATATATAAAATAAATTGTGTTCCATATAATAAAATACTTATATATTATAGTAATGATCAAACAGAACCTCCTCTAACATATAATGTGTTATGAAATCACTATTCATGTGTACGGAGGACAACATTCTCATGAACCGATATTGTTTATCTTTTCGTTTCCACCTACTAAGGTTGCGTATAATAATGTATATAAAATATATATTTGTTATTTATAAAATATTATTAACTCTAGAGTAAATATATAATTTATATCTTTTTTCCATCCATTCTATATGATATATGATAACGTAGCTGATGTATACGGCGGGCTATTTCCTCACGAAGCGATGTGATTCATCTATCAATAACTCATAAAATGAATGGTGATACAGATAATTTTAATTATTAGAAATCATATAAATTTAATAATAATTATATTCATGAAATATTTATTATATTTTAAGTCAATATATATCTTTTTCTTTGAATTCATCTCACACAAGTAAAGGTGATAACATCCATAATGTATGTGTGGACTACCGCCTCATGACACGACGAGACACTCTTTTCATCACCACACCACATGGATTATATAAATAAGTATATAAAATGTTTTATATGATATTATGATTATTATTTAATGACAAAAAATTAATTATCACCATTACATAATGAACATTGAAAAATGGAAATGTTTCTCATTCTTATATACCACCATCTATCTCAATGATCATAACATACTTCATTTTTAGTAACCACAATTGATGATTTATTTTAAAAGAATAAATGATATGTAAATATTATAATTTTTTTCATTATTTTTATTATGGGGATGATGGAACAATATAATATTATTCAGAAAACGATCTTTCATGGTGAATCATTCTTGATAAAACATTGTAATTTTCACCAGAAACAATTAAAATAATGACATATTATTAACAGAGTAATGATAAAATTTTAATAACAGATCATAAATTATGTTATAGATATTATTATGGTTCTTTAATAAGTTAATAATATGTTTTACACCACTTTAAGTCATGTAAAACCACATTCAACAAAAATAAATCTAAGTGTAATTGATTAAACATCAATTTATTTTCATTGAGGCATAGAGTAATACTCTTCACCTATTTAAAATTGTATGGAATATATAATTCTCCTTGGGCATTTAATTTCATTAATAATTCATGATTCATATTATTTTATATTTAAATTTGATGTTTTTATTCTAAGGTTATGTGAATTAAATGTTACAAAGTGTCCATAATTTCTTAACTGAATTACTTTTCATTGGGTTATATTACTTATTCACTGATGTTAATATTCTATGATTTTGTGTATGATGATTTTTTTTCAGGAATTTTATTTCCATTTTTTATGTGGATTTATATTTGATACACATAATTGATTCACTCGTTGAACTCCGTTTCATCTTTATGATATTTATAAGTGTTTACTTAATAATATCGTTTTAATTGAGATTATTTATTCAGTAATTTCAATTAAAGGAAATTATTTGATCAATATTTTATAAAACCTTCAATTTTATTCTCTTATTGTTTTAGAATATATTATCATTTAATATTACCATTTTTCTACTCATTGGTTCTTTAAAAATTTATTAAATCTTTCTAATAAAATCTGAATTCATTTCCCTCATTAGCCAGAAATATTTAATCATTCAAAACCATGTGTTCTAAAAAATTATTTTTTAATATCTGATAATGTTTTATCAATTTTATTTTTACCAATTTTTACTAATTTTTTAAATTTCATATTATTTTATTCCAAAACAGCTCCCATTTTTCTTTTATTAAAAAAAATAAAAGTAATATTAATATTATTTTTTGAAGAAGGCACTATCCTATACTTTTTTACATTACAAAAAGGACACTATTTTTAACATTTATGGAATTTAGGGAATTAATAAACAATATAAACTTTATTTACTTCAATATTCCTTTTGAATTTTAGGTATATTTTTCGTGAAAATTTTTTTAATGTGATTTTCACGTAAAAGTATTTTAAAATGGGTTTTTAAAATTAAAAGATTATTTTACAGTTCTTCTAAATTAATGTTTGGAAATAATCATGATATATTGGTGATTAGTGGCCTTAGTGCATATCTAGAGACACGATAATCCATTTGGGATAAGTATGATGTGATATGTAAGGTTACCTCTAGATGATTGGATTAACAGATCTCATATAAGTGATATAATATGGACACTAAACATATGTGGTTCCATATGTGTTCTTTTGGCATAGAAATGAAATTCTAATGGTTCTATAGTATAGTTTTATTAGTATAGTTCTTAGGGATCAGTACATGGATATTGATGTCGAAAATTTGAAGGGATTTTAAATGCCCCCTTATATCCAGGATAATATTGGGTCTATGGGATTTGATTAATTCTACGATAATATATGTGGGGTAGTATACATGATTATTAACATCATTATCCTTTTAGAACCATTTGATTTCGATAATGAGTGGGATTATATAACTAATGGGTGTGTATTATATTTCCCTTTTATGTAAATGTTTTTGGGGATTAAATAACTAATTATGATAGGTTGATCATATGTTTTGGAATGGTGTTGGGACTGATTCATGTATACCTAGTTCCTATGATGTGATATATGATGCGTAATTAAAGAGACATGTGGGTATAAAACTAAAGGTTATGACTCATATGTTTTTTTCAATATTATACGAAATAATTTTTGTACACTAAATTATGAAATATGGGCATCATTAATTCTCTCTAGGATATCAAAATACCAAATTAGTAATGCAAGATTATTCAAAAAACTAAAAAAATAATAGTGATAATACGAGGTTTATCCCCCATATAAAAGGGATATAATTGTTCCATAGTATTGATGATTTTCAAGATTTAATGAAATCTATTTAATATAAAATACTAAGTTATTTATTTTGTACTAAATAAAAATAATTAAAATTTCATGAAGGGAAATTAGAGGATATTTAGAATATGTTTTCTTAAATATATTAAATGTTATATTTTTTGGGTATCTATTGTTTCATCTCATCCTTTGTTATAACTATCTAAATCGGTCAACTTCTCATTCATGTTCACCTTTCACAAAATTAGATGTATAAAATTTTAAAATTTATACACAATGTGATGTTATGTTCGAATCTCACTCTCCCACTTCCTTTAATCACATTGAGGTTATTCCTATAAATATAATTAATTT
Organism: Viscum album; assembly: GCA_963277665.1. Classification (NCBI taxonomy): domain Eukaryota; kingdom Viridiplantae; phylum Streptophyta; class Magnoliopsida; order Santalales; family Viscaceae; genus Viscum; species Viscum album. The sequence goes on along the minus strand of OY728132.1, from coordinate 109,436,767 downwards.
TACTAATGTATTTGAATTTATGAATTTCCAAATTAAAATTTTTATTTTTTTGACTTACATAGACAACTTTTTTGTCAAACTCAACCTAATATCAAATAATTATTTTTTATGATGTTTCTCTTAACCAACATGAATTTCCCGAGAATATAACATAATTGATTAGAATTTATGATCTAAATAATGTGTATCATAGTAGTTAGACCCATACATATAACACTTCCAATCAACACAAGAATTTAGAATTATAATTTCTAAATGATTAAAAAATTACAATGTAAAATAGAATCTGACTTATGATGATCCATTCTCCTCCCCTCTATCATTATATGTATGATAGATACCCTATAGTTACCTATTAAGTTATTGGTGGATCCTCCTCCTAAGTATATGTAATTTTTATTATCATTCTCCCTCTGGGTATAGAATTACTTTTCTTCATAATGGATCTTGTATTTACAAGAATCATACCTCTTCTATTCTCCTAAGAGGTATTTATCCTTTCTTTTATTTGAATTATTTTTTAACTAATGTAATATTCTATTCTTAGCACAATATTTTCTTATTCATTGAATGTTTTTTATCATGATTTTATTTTTTTCACTTTCAACCTGTGGTTGTTTGACTGAATAATTTTCTAGGCTTAATATCCTTCTTTTGTGGGGTTATTTTTCTCACTCACTGTGAAAGAATCCACACCACGTGTTTCTCCATTTAAAAATACCCAAGGTAATCCAATAAGACGTGTATTGGAATGAAAGTATCATGTTTTATAAATCTATAGTAACATTATCCCAATGGAATTGTTGGTATTCCTTTTGGCATATCCTTATCATAACCTGCATGAATTCTTCATCGACAAATGTGAAGTGATATTATTCATCATTTTAAACATAATCTTATTTTTTTCTGAAGACAACTGAAAGATATTTGAGAACCTCCATAGTGAAACACATACTCTATAGTGTGTAGGATAAGGTATTTTTTCAGAATATTTTATGATAGTAAAATTATCTACAACATGAGGTGGTGGTATTATTTATATTATTTCAGAATACATACTTGTGTTTCAATAGTGAGGCCATAGTGTAGTGCTTATCACTAGTTTGAACTCATATAGTCACTACACGTTATAACATTGGCTATTTCATAGTGTGTCTCAAAATATGAGTGGTTCTTAAGTAGCTGTCACAGTGACACCGTAGTGTAATATATTTTCTTATTGCATTGAAATGGTGAGTATGAAATTTTTTGATCATCATTGGCATAGAAAAATCAGGTATAGTGTGGATAAAATTTCCCACAAATACAATGTGAATAATGGACAAAACAAATTCATCATATTATGTATTTTTTATTGGGTATAACTCTCACATCCCACATTATAAATATAGAGGTATTACTTATGGTTGATAAATTATCATGCCTCCACTAATCTTAGAGAAGACTTATGGGAAATAGAGGACCCCTTTCACTAATATCCACCACTAAGTGATAGAAGGAATCTCCTCTCTCCTCTATGTGTACATGTTCTCCACATAAAATCACTCATGCACCCATGTTGTGCTAGTGATGCTCCAATATTCCACCCATCATGACGTTCACTAGGATTCTCCATGATGGAAGGCCCTTAAGCCAGCTGGGTAACATGTCTCCCTCTTTTTACACTCTCTCTAGGTTTGACATTTTTTTGGTTGACCCACCATTCATTGATTCACATATCTTTACAAAACAGAAGAATAAAAATCCTCAAAATTATTAATAAAAATAAGAAAATATTTTTCATTGCTCTTAATTTATTCTCTAAAGATGTATTTGAAATTATGAAATACCCAAAACAAAATATTAGGAATTATAAATTTGTTTTTTTAATTATTGTAAATGAAATTAATGAATTCAAATTTTATATTTTTCATGCATAAAATGAAATCATAATGTGGTAACCCAGGACAGGGTATTTTTTTATTTTCATTTAAATAAAATAAAAATGGTTTTTGAGAAGTTTTTTTATTTTAATTACTATTTAGGGACCTTATATTAAATGATAAGAACAATTCATATCCTGTGAATAACCTCAATTTGGTGATTGATGAACACATATCCAGTGTGATGTATGTATTTCGACTTATTGGGGAATTGTCATTTTGATTTTTTATAAAAGACTTTATATTTATTCAAGAATGACATTTTAAATATTGATTTTTTTACTGTAATTTCATTTTTGGTTGAGAACTCAAATAGGTGTTCAATAATTTTACATTTTTCAAATATAGAATTCACATTACGTTTCTGAGCTTATTTTAGATTGATAAACTAGCTATGAATTGGGATTGAGCTTTTTAAATAGTCCAACACCTGTTTTGTTGAATTTTAATATATAACATGTTATTGTCATTATACTATGGGAGAAAAAATTTCAATATTGATTATATGTTAATGTTTTTAGTGATAAATAATGAGGATGTTATCCTATTAAATTATCATATTATAAATACAAAATCATTTTTTGTCGGTGTCATGTTGCTGACCTTGGTGGGATATGTTTGGTTGTTAATACCTTGGTGATGGATTGACATTGGTAGGTTATTCATGAGAGATTATTCCAAATAGTAAAATTATTCTTTCATGAGATAAATACCTTTTAGAGTGAAAAAAATGTAATTTCATGTTTCATATGATTGGGGGGGGGGGGTAAACAGCATAAGTACATGCAATTATGCAGAAAAGTTTTGAATATAGGATTGGATGAGTGTATAGTAATTTTTTGGGATATGGGTTCATTTGGATCATCTATAAATAAATCATTTATAGTGATTCGACGATAATTTTGTCACTTATAAGGGGTTTATATCAAGTTTATTATATATATCCATAAATGCTTGTGATGTTTGAGGAATGAGGTAATCGGTATAATGGTGAGATAATATGACTGAGGAATGTCCACCCATTTGGAATTAGATATGGAAAAAATGGTATATGGGAAAGTAAAAATTGACAGATTTTATTGATGAGTTCACTTTTTCCATATATTGGAGTGGGAATGACAATGTGTCTATTTGGGGTTGTCATGTTATATAATGGAAAGTGTTCATGTGTTACCCAAGGGTCATGTTTCTTTATATAGTGTCTGAATGGTATGTATATATGATTTTTGATATTTTATTCAAACTAGAAGAATGTGAGAGGTGAAATGATATTGGTTTGAGTAAAAATAATTTCTTGACCTGGCCAAATGGGCGACTATAGTAAGCCTTCCTCTAATAGGATATGAGCTGGAAACTAGCACCAAGTTGGTATACCACACATATTGGAGGCCTTATCTAATATTACCAATGTGCACACACCCACAAGAATCACCATGAAACATTGGAGAGATATAAAATTTCAACAAAAATTCATGCATACATATACCCCCCAAACAACATACAATAGAAGTACAAAATGTGTAAAGGGGGAAAATATAATCCCATCAAAAACTAAAAAATAATATAATCTAATTAAGTTGGTTCAACGACCAAATGAATATCTTGAAAATCTCCTCTACCAACAATTGAAAAACACCACAGTATATCTACCTAACTAATATGTTCCTACTCATAGTCCTTCAGAGAATTGTTGATAGATAGATCAGATTCAAAATAAATAATAAGATTGGGAAAATCTAATGTAGTGGTGAGTATATCATTAACCATTTGGAAATCTGAAAAAACAAATATAAAAAATAGATTGAAATGAAAAAGTATGGTTGGTGCAGCTAGATGTGGAAACCCAAATTCAAGAGAAACATAATCTCAACCTATCCTTTTCTATACATGGATCATTACCTCAAATCCACATTGCGTGTTAATAATGATATGTGCGGTCAATGGGAATAATCCGAAAAAACTATTAAAATTCAAATAAGTCTTCAAATCTCATGAGACCCCTACCTGTCATCCATTTACATGATTCTACATGAGGCTCTGAGGTCATGCTCGTCCATGAAAACTTACTCCATGAGTCCTACCATCATAGCTGGAACACATATGAGAGATGTCACTCATATGTAATAGCCCTTACATACCTGATGAAATATAAAAGAGTAACCACTCCATCGGTAACATATCTACCATTTCTATGGAACTCAATTAAGAGAACATGGTCCACCAGGTATCACTAGGCTAATGGAACACCCCTTCCACTACGAGTAGCATACAATTGAGAGAACACGATCATTGAATATCTCTATGAATAAATTCAGGGATTCACTCAACCAATATCAATACTCAAATACAGAATCACACCCCTCTTAGATGGGAAACCCCAAAAACCACACTGAAAACAAAATAGATATCACCATTGACAGGGGACCACACCCATGGTTTCTGTGGGATGTAACAAACACAGAGAGTCTAAAATACATGATACACAAATAATATATCATATCCAAGACCAATGAGATATAATAGAAACCATTGTATATAATCAACGTCCATGTATTGGATCATAGTCTGAATGTCACTTTAGACCCCCACTATAAACAACCAACAAGAAGGGGAGCATACTCTTCATGATACCAGAAACAAGAAAGAAAACCACCTGGAATGTAGGGGATCTTTTACATAATGAAACAAGAAAATGTAATTTTATATCCATCTAGATAGGGGTTCATCTCAAATTTATTAACGTTCTGAAGATAATATAAACCCCACCTTGGTAATTTAATACGATAGATTATCTCATCCAATCTTCCCGAAGGAAAACACCAACTCTATCCAAGAGTAATCATTATATAGGAACTCAATATTCTGTTTAGGATGCAATTCCACTCTGTACCCTCATTAGGATTGAACAAGGGAAATTAATAAACCAATACCAGTCTATACATGATAAAAAAGAGACCTTATAACATTGAAAAACATTGAATCTCTAATTCCAAAATTGTGGCCACCATCGCTTCCAACAGAGAATGCTACTTAGGATATGATATTTCAGTGGACATTATTTGAGTTGTTTAGATGGATATGCGTGAGGGGGAAGCCTAAAAGTGGAGTACAGGGAGTGTTCCTTTGGTACATGATATCCAATTTGATGTCAGAACCTAGCTGTGTCCCTTAATAATACTCAACATGTATTTGGGTATATAAAATTCATGTAACTAATGTCCCTCGCTATGTCCCCTCGTCTAATCTACCAAGAAATTCTTTGTCCAAACATGGTTGTTTGACCCCTTGAACCATACATGGCATATACTCTCATTACATAGGATGCTCTGTTGGTAAACTATGTGTCTTTCATATTTTTGTACCAAGACATTTTCTCGACAGGTGCCCATGTCGGGAACCCTGTGTCTGTGTCCCAGACCATGCACATATAAATGTCTCTATCTTTAGATATAGAAACCATGTCCAAATACCTTTGACTAGGAATCATGCATTACTACACAATGTGTTACATTATTACATTGATTATAGTTCCAAAGATCATCTTCCTCGAATGAGAAGAACCCACGACATGTTATCCTACACAGTACGCCATGTGATCAGGAATTCTAAATGTTAATTCCCTACAAGCCACTTTAAACAACTTTTTCCACACAAACCCATAAATAAATACCCTAAACATCATTATTAGTTGAATAAGGTCTCTAAAAACTAAAAATCATAAAACATGGAATCAATACATGAAACTAAAATCAGCTTAAATCTTGTAAATTTTTTGTTTTAGTGGGTGTAGATCCACACTCCAAACCCACTGCACCATGTTCTAGGATATATCATCATGAAGATTCATGATTGAATGTTCCTACTCTACTTTATTTCAACATAGCTTTATTGTCACGCTGGGTGGGGCATCATCTCCACCTCTACCACACTAATAGAACAATATGGGGGTTTTCATTATTAAAATTTATTAATTAATAAACATACTATTTAACACTTATCTAACATGTCATCAACCAGGAACATGATTTTGACAAACAATATGCATTATATTGGGTAAAAAACACATTTTTTGTAGAGACCCGAAGCTTGACGTACATGGAGATTACATTACTTTTGTGGAATACTTAGTACATAACAAAAACACACACACAAGGATCGTAATAGTTTAGTGTCTTTGGAAACTCGGAACGTAATCTTCTAATCATGGTGAAAGATCTCAAATATCTCCCATAAAGATCTTCCCTTTTTTTACCTAAAACCTTTCTTTATATCTTGGGGAAAAGAAAACATAAAAGGGTGAGCTCAAATGCTCAGTAAGGGTAAACAAAAGAAATATAAATCTCATCGTATACACAAGCACATAACTTTTGGAAATTTTAACCTGCAAAAGAGATCATAATTTCATAACATGGGATAAATCATGGCAGTGAAATGTAATCACAATAATCATAATCTTAAAACATTTAACTTTGTGGCATACACACATAATGATAGAGAATCATTTCTTGTTAGTCAAGACTCATTGCCAAGACTATCTTAGTGGACAAAGTCCCTTTCTGAATCGAGTAACCCTCGTTTCAGTCCTGTTTCACTGAACCGGTATAACCTACCATTCCAGCCATGTCTATCTCATGAGATATAAAATCTTTACCCAATGCATTGGAGGGAGATATAGGTCCCACCCATCTCATAATGATACCATTCTTATGTGTGCCACAAAATCATAAATCATACATCATTGCATAACCCATGTAATAAAAATGGGATTCTTAAACAACATGACATCATAAAACAATTCATATAAGATAAAGGAATTCATAAAAATATTTCCATCACTACATAATCAAATACATGTAATAATAGGGATTGAAACAGAACCCTTTTGTTATCTTAGATGGAAAATAATTTTGATAAAACACTTGAACTCCATTCTTGAGGAAAATATCCTTTCTGCTTCAAAATCAATTTCTTTTCACAAAAAGTCATACAATTTAAAAAAAAGAGATTTTGTTGAAAATAGTCATGAAATCTTTTGGAGGAATATTCATGAAAATAAGGCTTTATAAAACCGTAAAAATCCATTCGTGCCGTATAAGTTAAAAAACATTCTTCGTACTTTTGTCGAAAAAGTCAAAAGTACCTCGTACGAAAAACGACAAAAGATTCCTTTCATATCTTTTACTAAAACCTCACCAAAGGGTAAAATTGGATTTAAAAAATTGTAGGTGGATGGAAATAACATTACATATTGAGGAAACATAGATGTGGATGATAAAATACACCCCAGTAAATACCAACGTATAAACAATCTCGGATAAAAATGAGATTGTGATATTTCCCTTACCTTAGGTCCGATTAGCTTCGCATGTGTCCGAACCTCCGGTATAATGATTTAAATAATGTCATTGACTTATTACAGAATCATATTCATTGTTATGATATCATATATGGTTCACTTATGACTTTATATTACCCGTTCTTTTGTAAATTCCATGTTAAAGAAGCGTTTTGGGTAAAATCGTTTCATTTATCGTAGGTGTTTTGACTTGTTGTTCTTGACCTTATTATTACTTATATCATGATTTACTTACTTCCAGAATATAAAATATGATTTATATATCATATATATTCAGTATATATATATATATAATAGATAGATAAATGAAATGAAAAACACCGTTCATGGAGACGGTAGTCCGTACGTACGCATGAACGCTGTTTTCCTTTCCTTATTGTCTTGAATGGAAGTAAGTAGATGACATACATATATATATATATATATACATAAATCCAGTAGCTTTATAATTTCATATATTTCATTATTATTTCTTATATATACTTTATAATCATTCTTAAATGGTTAACATGGAGAATGAATCTCATCGCGTCGTGGAGACGGTAGTCCGTACGTACGCATGAGCGATGATATCATTTTCATAAATATTGAATTGAATTGGAGTGGATTATACAATATATCAGAATCAATATTATGTTGTAATAACTATGTACAGTTATTCTTTACACCATTATACCCATCCATGTAAGGTGGTGGTGGAAAATAGATTACACCACGGCGTGGAGACGGTATTCTGTACGTACGCACGCGCGGTGATTTCTTTTTCCGTAGGATGGATAGATGGTGAAATAGGGTTGTTTCATACTTATAATAACATATCAGTATATGAGTGATACTGATGTTATTACTTCATAATGAAACAACCTAAGAAGAAGAAGTGGAAGAAGAAATAAAGATGAAAGAATTGGTAACGGTAATTACCTCTTCTTTGAAGCGCCTCTTTGAGACCTCCTCTTAGGGCACTAAAATTGGACTTTGAGGAAGACCAGAACTTCTAGGATGTTTCCAGGGAAGTGGAGAAGGGATTTTGGCAGGGGTTGGGCGAGCTTGAGTGCTCAAATTGGTGTGAGGAGGAGGGGGAGGAGGTGTCCTTTTATAAGGGAGGAGAGGGGCACCTTAGGAATATCTCAAAATATTATTTTATATTAAAGTAAAAATGGGTTTATAATGGTTCCAAAAGGTCTTATTTCGAAGTTAATGTGTGGATGGGTCTAAATCCTATCAACCAATAGTATTTAGACATGTTTAGGTTATTATTTTAACCTTATCACTTAGATTTAACTCTAAGTTAAATAATTTAACCTTTACCGTGACTTTTTGTTTTCTTACACTATATGGTTAATACACTTACTATAACATGCCAAACGAACCCCAAGTTGTTTATTATTAATATATATGTCCTTATCTAAGTCATTTGGCCGAACCATAGATTTTTAGGAATAAAATAACAATTAATAATATAATATTTGATTTAAAAACTATTTTGTGTCAATTTTGACACTATTTAATAAATGATTTTTGTGAAAGTCATAACAGAATTATATGTTCGATACAAGCTGATTAAATCAACACTAATATATCATAGTAACCTAGAAAATTAGTGGAATTCATAAAAGGTCTCAAATTATATTTATTTGGGTATTTATAACATCAATCCTGTCAATATTTCATTAAAAAGATAATTACTGCATCATCGTTGTGTCAAAAATAAATTAAATTATTTAATGTCTAAAAATTATAAATAAAATATCATTATGTAGGAAATCTTTTTATCTTTCTAATGAATATTTATAGTCGAATTTATCTTATGTATAACCCCATATTAAAAATGTTTTAGTAAATATACTTTGATTTTAACTCTTTTAACCATTCTTTAAATAAATTAATAATAAATGTCCTAATCTAATCCAAGTGGGCCTAAATGGTCATATTTTATTCCTAAGTTTGTTTTTGGACGAATTACACTTATCCAATAGAATTAGGACATGTGTTAGGGTAATAATAATATCATATTTACCCTTAATTACCCTATTTACTTTTAACCGTGGTAAAAAAAGTAAAAAGTTACTCTTCACAAAAAATTATTTTCATCTCATTGAACCACATTTTAGTCCTTGATATTAACCGTGTCTCTTGGATTTTCGAAATTCCACTCACAGAAGCGGTAAAATTAAGTTTTATGAACAATTCTGTTTTTTTAACTACCACTTAGTGGTTTCACTATTCATCGAAAATTGAAAGTTTTCAGAAAAATACCAAAAATTAGGCCTAAGCTATATTTGATATTATGAACTCAAAAATGATGTCTATTTTACCAAATTCAAAACATATCAGTTGCATTAACAAATTTTAAAATTAATTCTCGTTGTCAAAACAAATAGCGTGTTTTTAAGAGATAATAACTATCAAAAGATTGACACTAGTTTATAACTGGTTTAAATGTGAAATTACATCCAATGACCAACATTGTATTAAATTGTAAAAATATTTTCTAAATATAGTTTAAAACCACTTAAATTAATAATTTATCACTATTAATTATTTCGATTGAAAAAGTTGTTTTTAATTAAAATTTAGTAATTTTCACTATTCATCAAAATATGAAAGTTATCTGAAAATCGCCAAAATTTCACCCTAAGCTAATTTCGATATTACGAATCCAAAAATGAATTCCATTTTGAAATATAAAATTTAAAAAATTTCAAAAAGTGGTTATTACTATTCATAACGGCTAGTTTTGATAATATTTTAATAGCATATCGTTGTTTAGCGAAACTTGGTGTTGCGTACAACACACGCTATCATGGAAGGTCGCGATTGCGTGTAATTCATGCCAGGTCAGAGATGTGTGTTGTGAAAGCTCCTTTTGGTGTAGCGTATAACACAAGACATTAATGAAATTAAAAAGAATATTTTTCATAAAATCTCGGGGTGTTACATTCTACCCCCCTTAAAATGAATTTCGCCCTCGAAATTCGTCAGGGTTATAAATGGTTTACTACTCGAAAGTTTATTTAATAGAAACCCACATCATAAAAAGGAATACCAAAACTAGTCTTTAAAAACAAAATTATGAAACGTAACGGTTACCCAAATAAACTAATCATTGGGTTTCCACATAGGTGAAAATATGGATATGGAAGAGAAATCTAACCATCATGTTCTGATGGAGAGTGGTAGAGAACATGGCTATGAAAATCCAACAATCACAAATCCATAAATTTGTGACGATCTAAGGTACCATCGGATTAATCAGATATAAGAGCACTAGGACAACATTTTTGGTTTTCAAGATCGTTTCCCTAAAGTTGAAGAATTTGAATTAGAATAAATACTTACTTTATTTTGGTACAATCTCACTATTGTTCGTGCCTTGAACAATTTCCACTTCATCTCATAAATAAATGAAGTTGAATTTGTTATTCGTGAAGTGTTAGTAGATCATGTGATATAATGACGGGTCATTCCATCTGTCTTAAACAAAAGGTTAGAAAAAGTTATTAAATATACATAAGTCATTCTATAGCGAGATTAATCATATATGGCTCCTAAAATGGACTTATACTTCATATATTGTAGAGACCCGAAGCCTGACGTACATGGACATTACATTACATTTGCGGAATACTTAGTACATAACAAAAACACACACACAAGGATCGTAATAGTTTAGTGTCTTTGGAAACTCGGAACGTAATCTTCTAATCGTGGTGAAAGATCTTCAATATCTCCCATAAAGATCTTCCATTTTTTTTACCTAAAACCTTTCTTTATATCCTGGTGAAAAGAAAACATAAAAGGGTGAGCTCAAATGCTCAGTAAGGGTATACAAAATAAAAAAAAAATCAATCACATCATATTCGTAAGAACTTAACTTTTGGAAATCTTAACCTGCAAAAGAGAGCATAATTTCATAACATGGGATAAATCATGGCAGTGAAATGTAATCACAATAATCATAACATAAAACATTAAACTTTGTGGCATACACACATAATCATAGAAAATCATTTCTTGTTAGTCAAGACTCATTGCCAAGACTATCTTAGTGGACAAAGTCCCTTTCTGAATCGAGTAACCCTCGTTCCAGTCCTGTTTCACTGAACCGGTATAACCTACCATTCCAACCATGTCTATCTCATGAGATATTAAATCTTTACCCAATGCATTGGAGGGAGATATAGGTCCCACCCATCTCATAATGATACCATTCTTATGTGTGCCACAAAATCATAAATCATACACCATTGCATAACCTATGTAATAAAAATGGGAATCTTAAACATCATGACATCATAAACAATTGATATCATTCAATCATAAGAATATTGAAACCATTTAAATCATAGAGACATTTCACTTGAAACATAAATATCAAATAATGTCATCTTAGATGGAAAATAGTTTTGAGAAAAACACTCGAAATGAATTCTTGAGGAAAATATCCTTTCTTCTTTAAAATCATTTTCTTTTCAAAAAATTCCATGAAATTTTAAAAGATAAGGGTTTTGTTGAAAATAATCATGAAATATTGTAGAGGAAGCTTCTTGAAAATGAGGTGTTATGAAACCGTAAAAATCCTTTCACGCCGTATAAGTTAAAAATAACATTCTCCTCGTACTTTTGTCGGAAAAGTCAAAAAGTACCTTATATGGTAACCAAAGGAAAGATTCCATTCATACAATGTGGTAAAAAGTCAATAAAGGGTAAAAATGACTTTAAAAATTCATGGAAGAATGGTAAAAATTTTATAAAAACATTTTTAGAAAACATGGTCATGGATGTTAAACGTAACCCCAGTAAATACTTAAGTATAAGCAATCTCAGATAAAAATGAGATTGAAAATTTATCCCTTACCTTAGGTCCGACTTGCTTTGTACGTGTCCGAACCTCCTGTATAATGATTTACATAATGTTATTGACTTATTACAGAATCATATTCATTGTTATGATATCATATATGGTTCTCTTATGGATTTATATTACCCGGACTTTTGTAAATTCATGTTAAAGTAGCGTTTTTGGTAAAATCGTCTCATTTGTCGTTCGTGTTTTTAACTTGTAATTATTCATATGATTACTTAGATCATGATTACTTAATTCCAGAATATAAAACAAGATTTATATATAATATATATTCAGAATATACATATATATAATGGATCGATAAATGGAAAGAAATACACCGTTCATGGAGACGGTAGTCCGTATGTACGCATGAACGCTGTTTTCGTTTCCTTATTGAATGGAATTAAGTAGATGACATACATATAAATATACATAAATCCAGTATCATTATTATGTCATATATTTCATTAGTACTTATTATCTATGCTGATTAATCATTCATGAATGGTTAATGTGGAGAATGAATCTCATCGCGTCGTGGAGACGGTAGTCCGTACGTACGCACGAGCGATGATATCGTTCCCATGGTCGTGGAATTGTGTTAAAGTGTAAGAATATTATTTCAGTATCAATATAACTTTATAATAATCATATATAGTTACTCATTACACCATTATACCCATCCTATTACGGTGGTGGCGGAAAATAGATTACACCACGGCGTGGAGACGGTATTCCGTACGTACGCACGCGCGGTGATTTCCTTTTTTCCGTAGGACGGATAGAAGGTGAATTAGGGTTGTTTAATATTTATAATAACATATCAGTATGTAAGTAATACTGATGTTATTACTTTATCATGAAACAACTAAAGAAGAAGAAGTTGAAGAAGAATGAAATTGAAAAGATCGGTAATGGATATTACCTCTTCTTTGGAACGCCTCTTTGAAACCCGCCACTTAAGGAACTAAGATTGATCTTTGAAGAAGACCATAACCTCTAGGATTATTCTAGGGAAGTGTAGAGGAGAAAATGTCAGGGGTTGGCCGAGCTTGAGTGCTCAATTTGGTGTGAGGAGGAGGGGGAGGAGGTGCCCTTTTATAAGGGAGGAGAGGGGCACCTTAGGAATTCTTAAAAATATTAATTTATAATAAATCTAACCCCACTTAAAAACTTCCAAAAATGACTCATATTCGAATCTTAGATAATATAAGGTTGTAATATCATCAAACAATAGAATTTAGACTTGTTAGGAATTTATTTTAAACATTATCAACATGATTTATCCTTATTTAACCAATTTAATTTTATTTGTGGTAATAACATTCTAAATTTTAAATTATAACAAATAATTACTTATTTGTTGTGAATTGTCCATAATTGGATACTTAATAACATTTTAGATCATATAAATTAAAATTTATAATTTTTAAATATTTTTGTGATTTTTAAACTATTTTATAATATGTTATTTTTATAAAATAACAATAGTGTCAATTTGGACACTATTCATTTATTTGAATTTAAATAAAATAAATACAGAAGATATGTTCGAACTAAAAGCTTTAATAGATTTATAAAATGTCATATGCGTCTATAAAATTAGTTGAGAACATTAAATAGTTCATATAATATTTATTTTATTATTTTTAAAACCATTTATTTGGTTTATCTCTTAATAAAATAATTACTACATCATTTTTGTATAATTATTTAATATACTTATTTGTTGTATAAAAATTTAAAATAAAATCCTATGATGAAGATAAATATATTAAATTTCACAATAATACTTTTAATCGAATTTATCATCTTAAAATCACAATATTTAAATTGTTATATTTATTAAATTATGAAGGTGACAACTTTGGCATCATTTAAAATAAAATAATATAAGTGTCATAATAGCTTGTATAAGACTCCAAATGGTCAAATATTCGACCATTGGATTATTATAGTTTCCATTTACATGACCAATAAGTTTTGGTTAGGGTTTTGTGCCTTTTATGGTCACTATTAGTTTAATAAAAACTATATTCTTGATTTTTCACTAGATAAATAATTTCTGCATCACTATTGTGTCACAATTAATGATAATTATTTAATCCCAAAAATTCTAAATAAATTCTCATGATGTAGATAATTTTGTTAGATTTCTTGAGACTATTCATGTTCGAAATTTTATGATGTTTATCACTAATTTAAAATTATTATACTTATAAGATTTAAGAGAGTGACATTTTGTCACTTTCTTTGGTTTTAATAATAATTAAATTATTTTCATGGCCAAAAGTCCATAAAATGAATCTAATCCAACCCTTAGTTGATATGGGTTTACTTGTAGTCATCAAATATGATTTTGGCATGTTTTAGGGTAATTTTATAATATTATATTTACCCTTAATTACCTGATTTTCCTTTAACTACGGTAAATAAAATTTACCGTAGTTACTATTCATAATTCCCTAAAATAAAAAGTAGCCTATTAATATAATTTGGACCCACTGATTCCAAATATGGAATCCATTTTTTAAAATTCAATACACAGAAGTTGCAGAAATTAAATTAAAATTAATCCCGTTGTCGAATAAAAACGGGTTTTTGTTTAAAACATTGCAAAAGATTGAATTGATTTAACCTACGAATTCAAGGTAAAATCAATGCTAATGACATTAATTATATTAAATGGTAAAAATATATTCTATTTATACTTTAAAACCATTCAATATTATAATTTATCCACATAAGATATTACGATGAAAAAAGTTGTTTTTAATTAAAATATAGCGTGTTTTTACTATTCATTAAAATATGAAAGTTATCAAAAAAATATCAAAACATTGTCTAATGTAAATTTTTACATCCTGATTCAAAAGAAGAATTTTATTTTGTCAAATTAAACATATAAACATGTCAAAAACTATATTTAAGGTGGGTGCGCCATCAAAAGGCGGCAAAACTGCATTTTTTGAAAAATACTTATTTTACCTGAAAAATTTATTTTGTTCTTATAACATGTTCTAGAAAATGTGTAAGATTAATAATAATGTTATAAAATTCAAAATTTAGTTAATACTATTCATAACGGCTAGTTCATGACAATATTATAATATATCATTGTTTATTAAAACCCGGTATTGCGTACAACACACGCTATCGAGGAAGGTCGCGATTGCATGTAATGCAAGCCAAGTCAGGGTTGCGTGTTGTGAAAGAATCCTTCGTTGTTTTGTATAACAGAATCCAACCATATTCCATTTATACATTTAATATATATATATATACATATATACTCAATGTTGCATAGAATAACTATTATCAAAATTGTGTGTAACACGGTCCAAGAATAGTGTTGCGTATACTGCAAGCTAATACGGTGTTGCGTATAGCACAAGGTAATCTTGGTGTAGAATACAACACAAGACATTAATTAAATTAAAAGAATATTTTTCATAAAATCTCGGGGTGTTACATTCTACCCCCCTTAAAATGAATTTCGCCCTCGAAATTCGTCGGGGTTATAAATGGTTTACTATTTGAATGTTTCTTTGATAGAAACCCACATCGTAAAAAGGAAAACCAAAACTTATCTTTAAAACCTAAAGTATAAAACGTAATGGTTACCCAAGTTAACTAATCACTGGGTATCCACATA
Organism: Viscum album; assembly: GCA_963277665.1. Classification (NCBI taxonomy): domain Eukaryota; kingdom Viridiplantae; phylum Streptophyta; class Magnoliopsida; order Santalales; family Viscaceae; genus Viscum; species Viscum album. The sequence goes on along the minus strand of OY728132.1, from coordinate 109,420,985 downwards.
GGAGAACATAGGTGAAAATATGGACATGGAAGAGAAATCTAACCGTCATGTTCTGATGGAGAGTGGTAGAGGACATGGCTATGGAAAAGCTAGCAATCACAAAGCCATACATTTGTGATGATCTAAGGTACCATCTGATTCTTCAGATGTAGGATCACTAGGACAACATTTTTGATTTTCAATATCATTTCCCTAAAGTTGAAAATTTTGAATTAGAAGAAATACTTACTTGATTTTGGTACAATCTAACTGTTGTTCGTGAATTTAAAAATTTCCACTTCATCCCTTAAAGAAATGAAGTTGAATTTGTTATTCGTGATGTGTTAGCAGATCATGTGATAGAATGATGGGTTATTCCATCTCTTTCAAACAAAATGTTAGCAAAAGTTATAAGTCCATCTTGTGGTTAGATTAATCGTATATGGTTCCAAAAATGAACTTATACTTCATATATCATACCGCTTAATAAAATAAAACTAGTTTATACTAACCAGGGACTTCCTGTAGGCCAGTGGTAGGCGATAAATGCCAGTCGTACTTCGGTTGTGGGTTCGATTCCCACAGCCTTGTCCGAAGCGATGGGCTGTCGCCCGTCCTGCAGGTTGTCCTTTTTCTAAAACTACATTACTATAACATCCCATCAATAACATCGAAAAAAAACTTATATCCTTAAACAATACTCACTTATGTCCAAAATAATCCATTTCAATCTTTAGGCTTATCCATAATACTGCAGTCCACTCTCATAACATAGTGAAAACGATTACCAGAGATTTAATACCATCGTTGATCCCCATATATCATAAGATATGTTTTGTTGGTCACATTCCAAACATTCAATGTCCTTAATCTTGTATTCTCTTGAATACCCATTGAACCTTATTGAAAACATGAGTGCTGTTAAAAGTTAACTCTTTCCACATACCAAAATCCTAAAAATTATTTATACTCAAACCATGATATCACTTAGTCCTTATATCAATCATGAGCTCATGAATACAATCAAACATCTCATTATCTTCTTATCCTTTCATTATGCACTTATCATCTATTTTCCAAAATATTTGAATCACTTTTCATAGTTATCGGTACCTTAAAATTATTGAAAATCACAATAGACCAATACTTAAATATTTCAACACACCATAAAAGTACCTCAACAACATTATTCTTGAATACAAAAACACTTCAGTCCATCCACATCAATGATTATCCTGGAATAAGTCCTTCCTTGATTTAGAAGTAACTGTTTAGGTCAGTTCATTGAGTTGGGTAATGCCCATGTTCTCCACAAATAAGACATTGAACTCCATAACAGTTTGTCACTCTATGAACCTTTTCTCCACACAGATAACATCGGTCCCTTCATTTGAGGTATTCCTCAAGGTTCTTCTTCCCTTCTTTAGAAATCTCAATCTTCCTTTCTTTATGCTCCTCAACATGTGAACATGCATAATAGTCTATCTTCCTCTTCTTTGATGAATTAGGCATACCACTAAATTTCACCTTGTTAATCATATATCGCGATGATTGATTCGGCATAATCACAACATCTTTCTCTCTAGGCATTACACAATTTTGTTGCTCATAGTCACCAATTTGTCCATTGGATTGAATGTTATCTGAATTCCTTTTGGTTCCCTCAATTAACTAAAACACAAAAATAATTTTGTGAGAATCGAAAATCATGCTAGAGAAAACAACATAGTAAAGGGAAAGTATCCTCAATACCTAACTTCTTAGGTTTAATCTAATATCGTTACCATAGTTCTAGGAATATATCCTATAAGTATACTTATCCTTAGGGACATCCCTAGACATACCTTAGAAATAACTCTAGGGATCTCACTAACGTTTTCGCATCCTAGTTTCCAAAGGTTGACTAAACCTTTCCTCTGATTCCAACTGTAGAGACCCGAAGCCTGACGTACATGGACATTACATTACATTTGCGGAATACTTAGTACATAACAAAAACACACACACAAGGATCGTAATAGTTTAGTGTCTTTGGAAACTCGGAACGTAATCTTCTAATCGTGGTGAAAGATCTTCAATATCTCCCATAAAGATCTTCCATTTTTTTTACCTAAAACCTTTCTTTATATCCTGGTGAAAAGAAAACATAAAAGGGTGAGCTCAAATGCTCAGTAAGGGTATACAAAATAAAAAAAAATCAATCACATCATATTCGTAAGAACTTAACTTTTGGAAATCTTAACCTGCAAAAGAGAGCATAATTTCATAACATGGGATAAATCATGGCAGTGAAATGTAATCACAATAATCATAACATAAAACATTAATCTTTGTGGCATACACACATAATCATAGAAAATCATTTCTTGTTAGTCAAGACTCATTGTCAAGACTATCTTAGTGGACAAAGTCCCTTTCTGAATCGAGTAACCCTCGTTCCAGTCCTGTTTCACTGAACCGGTATAACCTACCGTTCCAGCCATGTCTATCTCATGAGATATAAAATCTTTACCTAATGCATTGGAGGGAGATATAGGTCCCACCCATCTCATAATGATACCATTCTTATGTGTGCCACAGAATCATAAATCATACACCATTGCATAACCTATGTAATAAAAATGGGAATCTTAAACATCATGACATCATAAACAATTGATATCATTCAATCATAAGAATATTGAAACCATTTAAATCATAGAGACATTTCACTTGAAACATAAATATCAAATAATGTCATCTTAGATGGAAAATAGTTTTGAGAAAAACACTCGAAATGAATTCTTGAGGAAAATATCCTTTCTTCTTTAAAATCATTTTCTTTTCAAAAAATTCCATGCAATTTTAAAAGATAAGGGTTTTGTTGAAAATAATCATGAAATATTGTAGAGGAAGCTTCTTGAAAATGAGGTGTTATGAAACCGTAAAAATCCTTTCACGCCGTATAAGTTAAAAATAACATTCTCCTTGTACTTTTGTCGGAAAAGTCAAAAAGTACCTTATATGGTAACCAAAGGAAAGATTCCATTCATACAATGTGGTAAAAAGTCAATAAAGGGTAAAAATTACTTTAAAAATTCATGGAAGAATGGTAAAAATTTTATAAAAACATTTTTAGAAAACATGGTCATGGATGTTAAACGTAACCCCAGTAAATACTTAAGTATAAGCAATCTCAGATAAAAATGAGATTGAAAATTTATCCCTTACCTTAGGTCCGACTTGCTTTGTACGTGTCCGAACCTCCTGTATAATGATTTACATAATGTTATTGACTTATTACAGAATCATATTCATTGTTATGATATCATATATGGTTCTCTTATGGATTTATATTACCCGGACTATTGTAAATTCATGTTAAAGTAGCGTTTTTGGTAAAATTGTCTCATTTGTCGTTCGTGTTTTTAACTTGTAATTATTCATATGATTACTTAGATCATGATTACTTAATTCCAGAATATAAAACAAGATTTATATATAATATATATTCAGAATATACATATATATAATGGATCGATAAATGGAAAGAAATACACCGTTCATGGAGACGGTAGTCCGTATGTACGCATGAACGCTGTTTTCGTTTCCTTATTGAATGGAATTAAGTAGATGACATACATATAAATATACATAAATCCAGTATCATTATTATGTCATATATTTCATTAGTACTTATTATCTATGCTTTATAATCATTCATGAATGGTTAATGTGGAGAATGAATCTCATCGCGTCGTGGAGACGGTAGTCCGTACGTACGCACGAGCGATGATATCGTTCCCATGGTCGTGGAATTGTGTTAAAGTGTAAGCATATTATTTCAGTATCAATATAACTTTATAATAATCATATATAGTTACTCATTACACCATTATACCCATCCTATTACGGTGGTGGCGGAAAATAGATTACACCACGGCGTGGAGACGGTATTCCGTACGTACGCACGCGCGGTGATTTCCTTTTTTCCGTAGGACGGATAGAAGGTGAATTAGGGTTGTTTAATATTTATAATAACATATCAGCATGTAAGTAATACTGATGTTATTACTTTATCATGAAACAACTAAAGAAGAAGAAGTTGAAGAAGAATGAAATTGAAAAGATCGGTAATGGATATTACCTCTTCTTTGGAACGCCTCTTTGAAACCCGCCACTTAAGGAACTAAGATTGATCTTTGAAGAAGACCAGAACCTCTAGGATTATTCTAGGGAAGTGGAGAGGAGAAAATGGCAGGGGTTGGCCGAGCTTGAGTGCTCAATTTGGTGTGAGGAGGAGGGGGAGGAGGTGCCCTTTTATAAGGGAGGAGAGGGGCACCTTAGGAATTCTTAAAAATATTAATTTATAATAAATCTAACCCCACTTAAAAACTTCCAAAAATGACTCATATTCGAATATTAGATAATATAAGGTTTTAATATCATCAACCAATAGAATTTAGACATGTTAGGAATTTATTTTAAACATTATCAACATGATTTATCCTTATTTAACCAATTTAATTTTATTTGTGGTAATAACATTCTAAATTTTAAATTATAACAAATAATTACTTATTTGTTGTGAATTGTCCATAATTGGATACTTAATAACATTTTAGATCATATAAATTAAAATTTATAATTTTTAAATATTTTTGTGATTTTTAAACTATTTTATAATATGTTATTTTTATAAAATAACAATAGTGTCAATTTGGACACTATTCATTTATTTGAATTTAAATAAAATAAATACAGAAGATATGTTCGAACTAAAAGCTTTAATAGATTTATAAAATGTCATATGCGTCTATAAAATTAGTTGAGAACATTAAATAGTTCATATAATATTTATTTTATTATTTTTAAAACCATTTATTTGGTTTATCTCTTAATAAAATAATTACTACATCATTTTTGTATAATTATTTAATATACTTATTTGTTGTATAAAAATTTAAAATAAAATCCTATGATGAAGATAAATATATTAAATTTCACAATAATACTTTTACTCGAATTTATCATCTTAAAATCACAATATTTAATTTGTTATATTTATTAAATTATGAAGGTGACAACTTTGGCATCATTTAAAATAAAATAATATAAGTGTCATAATAGCTTGTATAAGACTCCAAATGGTCAAATATTCGACCATTGGATCATTATAGTTTCCATTTACATGACCAATAAGTTTTGGTTAGGGTTTTGTGCCTTTTATGGTCACTATTAGTTTAATAAAAACTATATTCTTGATTTTTCACTAGATAAATAATTTCTGCATCACTATTGTGTCACAATTAATGATAATTATTTAATCCCAAAAATTCTAAATAAATTCTCATGATGTAGATAATTTTGTTAGCTTTCTTGAGACTATTCATGTTCGAAATTTTATGATGTTTATCACTAATTTAAAATTATTATACTTATAAGATTTAAGAGAGTGACATTTTGTCACTTTCTTTGGTTTTAATAATAATTAAATTATTTTCATGGCCAAAAGTCCATAAAATGAATCTAATCCAACCCTTAGTTGATATGGGTTTACTTGTAGTCATAAAATATGATTTTGGCATGTTTTAGGGTAATTTTATAATATTATATTTACCCTTAATTACCCGATTTACCTTTAACTACGGTAAATAAAATTTACCGTAGTTACTATTCATAATTCCCTAAAATGAAAAGTAGCCTATTAATATAATTTGGACCCACTGATTCCAAATATGGAATCCATTTTTTAAAATTCAATACACATAAGTTGCAGAAATTAAATTAAAATTAATCCCGTTGTCGAATAAAAACGGGTTTTTGTTTAAAACATTGCAAAAGATTGAATTGATTTAACCTAAGAATTCAAGGTAAAATCAATGCTAATGACATTAATTATATTAAATGGTAAAAATATATTCTATTTATACTTTAAAACCATTCAATATTATAATTTATCCACATAAGATATTACGATGAAAAAAGTTGTTTTTAATTAAAATATAGCGTGTTTTTACTATTCATTAAAATATGAAAGTTATCAAAAAAATATCAAAACATTGTCTAATGTAAATTTTTACATCCTGATTCAAAAGAAGAATTTTATTTTGTCAAATTAAACATATAAACATGTCAAAAACTATATTTAAGGTGGGTGCGCCATCAAAAGGCGGCAAAACTGCATTTTTTGAAAAATACTTATTTTACCTGAAAAATTTATTTTGTTCTTATAACATGTTCTAGAAAATGTGTAAGATTAATAATAATGTTATAAAATTCAAAATTTAGTTAATACTATTCATAACGGCTAGTTCATGACAATATTATAATATATCATTGTTTATTAAAACCCGGTATTGCGTACAACACACGCTATCGAGGAAGGTCGCGATTGCGTGTAATGCAAGCCAAGTCAGGGTTGCGTGTTGTGAAAGAATCCTTCGTTGTTTTGTATAACAGAATCCAACCATATTCCATTTATACATTTAATATATATATATACATATATACTCAATGTTGCATAAAATAACTATTATCAAAATTGTGTGTAACACGGTCCAAGAATAGTGTTGCGTATACTGCAAGCTAATACGGTGTTGCGTATAGCACAAGGTAATCTTGGTGTAGAATACAACACAAGACATTAATTAAATTAAAAGAATATTTTTCATAAAATCTCGGGGTGTTACATTCTACCCCCCTTAAAATGAATTTCGCCCTCGAAATTCGTCGCGGTTATAAATGGTTTACTATTTGAATGTTTCTTTGATAGAAACCCACATCGTAAAAAGGAAAACCAAAACTTATCTTTAAAAACTAAAGTATAAAACGTAATGGTTACCCATGTTAACTAATCACTGGGTATCCACATAGGAGAACATAGGTGAAAATATGGACATGGAAGAGAAATCTAACCATCATGTTCTGATGGAGAGTGGTAGAGGACATGGCTATGGAAAAGCTAGCAATCACAAAGCCATACATTTGTGATGATCTAAGGTACCATCTGATTCATCAGATGTAAGATCACTAGGACAACATTTTTGGTTTTCAATATCATTTCCCTAAAGTTGAAAATTTTGAATTAGAAGAAATACTTACTTGATTTTGGTACAATCTAACTGTTGTTCGTGAATTTAACAATTTCCACTTCATCCCTTAAAGAAATGAAGTTGAATTTGTTATTCGTGATGTGTTAGCAGATCATGTGATAGAATGATGGGTTATTCCATCTCTTTCAAACAAAATGTTAGCAAAAGTTATAAGTCCATCTTGTGGTTAGATTAATCGTATATGGTTCCAAAAATGAACTTATACTTCATATATCATACCGCTTAATAAAATAAAACTAGTTTATACTAACCAGGGACTTCCTGTAGGCCAGTGGTAGGCGATAAATGCCAGTCGTACTTCGGTTGTGGGTTCGATTCCCACAGCCTTGTCTGAAGCGATGGGCTGTCGCCCGTCCTGTAGGTTGTCCTTTTTCTAAAACTACATTACTATAACATCCCATCAATAACATCGAAAAAAAACTTATATCCTTAAACAATACTCACTTATGTCCAAAATAATCCATTTCAATCTTTAGGCTTATCCATAATACTGCAGTCCACTCTCATAACATAGTGAAAACGATTACCAGAGATTTAATACCATCGTTGATCCCCATATATCATAAGATATGTTTTGTTGGTCACATTCCAAACATTCAATGTCCTTAATCTTGTATTCTCTTGAATACCAATTGAACCTTATTGAAAACATGAGTGCTGTTAAAAGTTAACTCTTTCCACATACCAAAATCCTAAAAATTATTTATACTCAAACCATGATATCACTTAGTCCTTATATCAATCATGAGCTCATGAATACAATCAAACATCTCATTATCTTCTTATCCTTTCATTATGCACTTATCATCTATTTTCCAAAATATTTGAATCACTTTTCATAGTTACCGGTACCTTAAAATTATTGAAAATCACAATAGACCAATACTTAAATATTTCAACACACCATAAAAGTACCTCAACAACATTATTCTTGAATACAAAAACACTTCAGTCCATCCACATCAATGATTATCCTGGAATAAGTCCTTCCTTGATTTAGAAGTAACTGTTTAGGTCAGTTCATTGAGTTGGGTAATGCCCATGTTCTCCACAAATAAGACATTGAACTCCATAACAGTTTGTCACTCTATGAACCTTTTCTCCACACAGATAACATCGGTCCCTTCATTTGAGGTATTCCTCAAGGTTCTTCATCCCTTCTTTAGAAATCTCAATCTTCCTTTCTTTATGCTCCTCAACATGCGAACATGCATAATAGTCTATCTTCCTCTTCTTTGATGAATTAGGCATACCACTAAATTTCACCTTGTTAATCATATATCGCGATGATTGATTCGGCATAATCACAACATCTTTCTCTCTAGGCATTACACAATTTTGTTGCTCATAGTCACCAATTTGTCCATTGGATTGAATGTTATCTGAATTCCTTTTGGTTCCCTCAATTAACTAAAACACAAAAATAATTTTGTGAGAATCGAAAATCATGCTAGAGAAAACAACATAGTAAAGGGAAAGTATCCTCAATACCTAACTTCTTAGGTTTAATCTAATATCGTTACCATAGTTCTAGGAATATATCCTATAAGTATACTTATCCTTAGGGACATCCCTAGACATACCTTAGAAATAACTCTAGGGATCTCACTAACGTTTTCGCATCCTAGTTTCCAAAGGTTGACTAAACCTTTCCTCTGATACCAACTGTAGAGACCCGAAGCCTGACGTACATGGACATTACATTACATTTGCGGAATACTTAGTACATAACAAAAACACACACACAAGGATCGTAATAGTTTAGTGTCTTTGGAAACTCGGAACGTAATCTTCTAATCGTGGTGAAAGATCTTCAATATCTCCCATAAAGATCTTCCATTTTTTTTACCTAAAACCTTTCTTTATATCCTGGTGAAAAGAAAACATAAAAGGGTGAGCTCAAATGCTCAGTAAGGGTATACAAAATAAAAAAAAATCAATCACATCATATTCGTAAGAACTTAACTTTTGGAAATCTTGACCTGCAAAAGAGAACATAATTTCATAACATCGGATAAATCATGGCAGTGAAATGTAATCACAATAATCATAACATAAAACATTAAACTTTGTGGCATACACACATAATCATAGAAAATCATTTCTTGTTAGTCAAGACTCATTGCCAAGACTATCTTAGTGGACAAAGTCCCTTTCTGAATCGAGTAACCCTCGTTCCAGTCCTGTTTCACTGAACCGGTATAACCTACCGTTCCAGCCATGTCTATCTCATGAGATATAAAATCTTTACCTAATGCATTGGAGGGAGATATAGGTCCCACCCATCTCATAATGATACCATTCTTATGTGTGCCACAAAATCATAAATCATACACCATTGCATAACCTATGTAATAAAAATGGGAATCTTAAACATCATGACATCATAAACAATTGATATCATTCAATCATAAGAATATTGAAACCATTTAAATCATAGAGACATTTCACTTGAAACATAAATATCAAATAATGTCATCTTAGATGGAAAATAGTTTTGAGAAAAACACTCGAAATGAATTCTTGAGGAAAATATCCTTTCTTCTTTAAAATCATTTTCTTTTCAAAAAATTCCATGCAATTTTAAAAGATAAGGGTTTTGTTGAAAATAATCATGAAATATTGTAGAGGAAGCTTCTTGAAAATGAGGTGTTATGAAACCGTAAAAATCCTTTCACGCCGTATAAGTTAAAAATAACATTCTCCTCGTACTTTTGTCGGAAAAGTCAAAAAGTACCTTATATGGTAACCAAAGGAAAGATTCCATTCATACAATGTGGTAAAAAGTCAATAAAGGGTAAAAATGACTTTAAAAATTCATGGAAGAATGGTAAAAATTTTATAAAAACATTTTTAGAAAACATGGTCATGGATGTTAAACGTAACCCCAGTAAATACTTAAGTATAAGCAATCTCAGATAAAAATGAGATTGAAAATTTATCCCTTACCTTAGGTCCGACTTGCTTTGTACGTGTCCGAACCTCCTGTATAATGATTTACATAATGTTATTGACTTATTACAGAATCATATTCATTGTTATGATATCATATATGGTTCTCTTATGGATTTATATTACCCGGACTTTTGTAAATTCATGTTAAAGTAGCGTTTTTGGTAAAATCGTCTCATTTGTCGTTCGTGTTTTTAACTTGTAATTATTCATATGATTACTTAGATCATGATTACTTAATTCCAGAATATAAAACAAGATTTATATATAATATATATTCAGAATATACATATATATAATGGATCGATAAATGGAAAGAAATACACCGTTCATGGAGACGGTAGTCCGTATGTACGCATGAACGCTGTTTTCGTTTCCTTATTGAATGGAATTAAGTAGATGACATACATATAAATATACATAAATCCAGTATCATTATTATGTCATATATTTCATTAGTACTTATTATCTATGCTTTATAATCATTCATGAATGGTTAATGTGGAGAATGAATCTCATCGCGTCGTGGAGACGGTAGTCTGTACGTACGCACGAACGATAATATCGTTCCCATGGTCGTGGAATTGTGTTAAAGTGTATGCATATTATTTCAATATCAATATAACTTTATAATAATCATATATAGTTACTCATTACACCATTATACCCATCCTATTACGGTGGTGGCGGAAAATAGATTACACCACGGCGTGGAGACGGTATTCCGTACGTACGCACGCGCGGTGATTTCCTTTTTTCCGTAGGACGGATAGAAGGTGAATTAGGTTTGTTTAATATTTATAATAACATATCAGTATGTAATTAATACTGATGTTATTACTTTATCATGAAACAACTAAAGATGAAGAAGTTGAAGAAGAATGAAATTGAAAAGATCGGTAATGGATATTACCTCTTCTTTGGAACGCCTCTTTGAAACCCGCCACTTAAGGAACTAAGATTGATCTTTGAAGAAGACCAGAACCTCTAGGATTATTCTAGGGAAGTGGAGAGGAGAAAATGGCAGGGGTTGGCCGAGCTTGAGTGCTCAATTTGGTGTGAGGAGGAGGGGGAGGAGGTGCCCTTTTATAAGGGAGGAGAGGGGCACCTTAGGAATTCTTAAAAATATTAATTTATAATAAATCTAACCCCACTTAAAAACTTCCAAAAATGACTCATATTCGAATATTAGATAATATAAGGTTGTAATATCATCAACCAATAGAATTTAGACATGTTAGGAATTTATTTTAAACATTATCAACATGATTTATCCTTATTTAACCAATTTAATTTTATTTGTGGTAATAACATTCTAAATTTTAAATTATAACAAATAATTACTTATTTGTTGTGAATTGTCCATAATTGGATACTTAATAACATTTTAGATCATATAAATTAAAATTTATAATTTTTAAATATTTTTGTGATTTTTAAACTATTTTATAATATGTTATTTTTATAAAATAACAATAGTGTCAATTTGGACACTATTCATTTATTTGAATTTAAATAAAATAAATACAGAAGATATGTTCGAACTAAAAGCTTTAATAGATTTATAAAATGTCATATGCGTCTATAAAATTAGTTGAGAACATTAAATAGTTCATATAATATTTATTTTATTATTGTTAAAACCATTTATTTGGTTTATCTCTTAATAAAATAATTACTACATCATTTTTGTATAATTATTTAATATACTTATTTGTTGTATAAAAATTTAAAATAAAATCCTATGATGAAGATAAATATATTAAATTTCACAATAATACTTTTACTCGAATTTATCATCTTAAAATCACAATATTTAAATTGTTATATTTATTAACTTATGAAGGTGAAAACTTTGGCATCATTTAAAATAAAATAATATAAGTGTCATAATAGCTTGTATAAGACTCCAAATGGTCCAATATTCGACCATTGGATTATTATAGTTTCCATTTAAATGACCAATAAGTTTTGGTTAGGGTTTTGTGCCTTTTATGGTCACTATTAGTTTAATAAAAACTATATTCTTGATTTTTCACTAGATAAATAATTTCTGCATCACTATTGTGTCACAATTAATGATAATTATTTAATCCCAAAAATTCTAAATAAATTCTCATGATGTATATAATTTTGTTAGCTTTATTGAGACTATTCATGTTCGAAATTTTATGATGTTTATCACTAATTTAAAATTATTATACTTATAAGATTTAAGAGAGTGACATTTTGTCACTTTCTTTGGTTTTAATAATAATTAAATTATTTTCATGGCCAAAAGTCCATAAAATGAATCTAATACAACCCTTAGTTGATATGGGTTTACTTGTAGTCATCAAATATGATTTTGTCATGTTTTAGGGTAATTTTATAATATTATATTTACCCTTAATTACCCGATTTACCTTTAACTACGGTAAATAAAATTTACCGTAGTTACTATTCATAATTCCCTAAAATAAAAAGTAGCCTATTAATATAATTTTGACCCACTGATTCCAAATATGGAATCCATTTTTTAAAATTCAATACACAGAAGTTGCAGAAATTAAATTAAAATTAATCCCGTTGTCGAATAAAAACGGGTTTTTGTTTAAAACATTGCAAAAGATTGAATTGATTTAACCTACGAATTCAAGGTAAAATCAATGCTAATGACATTAATTATATTAAATGGTAAAAATATATTCTATTTATACTTTAAAACCATTCAATATTATAATTTATCCACATAAGATATTACGATGAAAAAAGTTGTTTTTAATTAAAATATAGCGTGTTTTTACTATTCATTAAAATATGAAAGTTATCAAAAAAATATCAAAACATTGTCTAATGTAAATTTTTACATCCTGATTCAAAAGAAGAATTTTATTTTGTCAAATTAAACATATAAACATGTCAAAAACTATATTTACGGTGGGTGCGCCATCAAAAGGCGGCAAAACTGCATTTTTTGAAAAATACTTATTTTACCTGAAAAATTTATTTTGTTCTTATAACATGTTCTAGAAAATGTGTAAGATTAATAATAATGTTATAAAATTCAAAATTTAGTTAATACTATTCATAACGGCTAGTTCATGACAATATTATAATATATCATTGTTTATTAAAACCCGGTATTGCGTACAACACACGCTATCGAGGAAGGTCGTGATTGCGTGTAATGCAAGCCAAGTCAGGGTTGCGTGTTGTGAAAGAATCCTTCATTGTTTTGTATAACAGAATCCAACCATATTCCATTTATACATTTAATATATATATATATACATATATACTCAATGTTGTATAGAATAACTATTATCAAAATTGTGTGTAACACGGTCCAAGAATAGTGTTGCGTATACTGCAAGCTAATACGGTGTTGCGTATAGCACAAGGTAATCTTGGTGTAGAATACAACACAAGACATTAATTAAATTAAAAGAATATTTTTCATAAAATCTCGGGGTGTTACATTCTACCCCCCTTAAAAAGAATTTCGCCCTCGAAATTCGTCGGGGTTATAAATGGTTTACTATTTGAATGTTTCTTTGATAGAAACCCACATCGTAAAAAGGAAAACCAAAACTTATCTTTAAAAACTAAAGTATAAAACGTAATGGTTACCCAAGTTAACTAATCACTGGGTATCCACATAGGAGAACATAGGTGAAAATATGGACATGGAAGAGAAATCTAACCGTCATGTTCTGATGGAGAGTGGTAGAGGACATGGCTATGGAAAAGCTAGCAATCACAAAGCCATACATTTGTGATGATCTAAGGTACCATCTGATTCATCAGATGTAAGATCACTAGGACAACATTTTTGGTTTTCAATATCATTTCCCTAAAGTTGAAAATTTTGAATTAGAAGAAATACTTACTTGATTTTGGTACAATCTAACTGTTGTTCGTGAATTTAACAATTTCCACTTCATCCCTTAAAGAAATGAAGTTGAATTTGTTATTCGTGATGTGTTAGCAGATCATGTGATAGAATGATGGGTTATTCCATCTCTTTCAAACAAAATGTTAGCAAAAGTTATAAGTCCATCTTGTGGTTAGATTAATCGTATATGGTTCCAAAAATGAACTTATACTTCATATATCATACCGCTTAATAAAATAAAACTAGTTTATACTAACCAGGGACTTCCTGTAGGCCAGTGGTAGGCGATAAATGCCAGTCGTACTTCGGTTGTGGGTTCGATTCCCACAGCCTTGTCCGAAGCGATGGGCTGTCGCCCGTCCTGCAGGTTGTCCTTTTTCTAAAACTACATTACTATAACATCCTATCAATAACATCGAAAAAAAACTTATATCCTTAAACAATACTCACTTATGTCCAAAATAATCCATTTCAATCTTTAGGCTTATCCATAATACTGCAGTCCACTCTCATAACATAGTGAAAACGATTACCAGAGATTTAATACCATCGTTGATCCCCATATATCATAAGATATGTTTTGTTGGTCACATTCCAAACATTCAATGTCCTTAATCTTGTATTCTCTTGAATACCCATTGAACCTTATTGAAAACATGAGTGCTGTTAAAAGTTAACTCTTTCCACATACCAAAATCCTAAAAATTATTTATACTCAAACCATGATATCACTTAGTCCTTATATCAATCATGAGCTCATGAATACAATCAAACATCTCATTATCTTCTTATCCTTTCATTATGCACTTATCATCTATTTTCCAAAATATTTGAATCACTTTTCATAGTTACCGGTACCTTAAAATTATTGAAAATCACAATAGACCAATACTTAAATATTTCAACACACCATAAAAGTACCTCAACAACATTATTCTTGAATACAAAAACACTTCAGTCCATCCACATCAATGATTATCCTGGAATAAGTCCTTCCTTGATTTAGAAGTAACTGTTTAGGTCAGTTCATTGAGTTGGGTAATGCCCATGTTCTCCACAAATAAGACATTGAACTCCATAACAGTTTGTCACTCTATGAACCTTTTCTCCACACAGATAACATCGGTCCCTTCATTTGAGGTATTCCTCAAGGTTCTTCTTCCCTTCTTTAGAAATCTCAATCTTCCTTTCTTTATGCTCCTCAACATGCGAACATGCATAATAGTCTATCTTCCTCTTCTTTGATGAATTAGGCATACCACTAAATTTCACCTTGTTAATCATATATCGCGATGATTGATTCGGCATAATCACAACATCTTTCTCTCTAGGAATTACACAATTTTGTTGCTCATAGTCACCAATTTGTCCATTGGATTGAATGTTATCTGAATTCCTTTTGGTTCCCTCAATTAACTAAAACACAAAAATAATTTTGTGAGAATCGAAAATCATGATAGAGAAAACAACATAGTAAAGGGAAAGTATCCTCAATACCTAACTTCTTAGGTTTAATCTAATATCGTTACCATAGTTCTAGGAATATATCCTATAAGTATACTTATCCTTAGGGACATCCCTAGACATACCTTAGAAATAACTCTAGGGATCTCACTAACGTTTTCGCATCCTAGTTTCCAAAGGTTGACTAAACCTTTCCTCTGATACCAACTGTAGAGACCCGAAGCCTGACGTACATGGACATTACATTACATTTGCGGAATACTTAGTACATAACAAAAACACACACACAAGGATCGTAATAGTTTAGTGTCTTTGGAAACTCGGAACGTAATCTTCTAATCGTGGTGAAAGATCTTCAATATCTCCCATAAAGATCTTCCATTTTTTTTACCTAAAACCTTTCTTTATATCCTGGTGAAAAGAAAACATAAAAGGGTGAGCTCAAATGCTCAGTAAGGGTATACAAAATAAAAAAAAAATCAATCACATCATATTCGTAAGAACTTAACTTTTGGAAATCTTAACCTGCAAAAGAGAGCATAATTTCATAACATGGGATAAATCATGGCAGTGAAATGTAATCACAATAATCATAACATAAAACATTAAACTTTGTGTCATACACACATAATCATAGAAAATCATTTCTTGTTAGTCAAGACTCATTGCCAAGACTATCTTAGTGGACAAAGTCCCTTTCTGAATCGAGTAACCCTCGTTCCAGTCCTGTTTCACAGAACCGGTATAACCTACCGTTCCAGCCATGTCTATCTCATGAGATATAAAATCTTTACCCAATGCATTGGAGGGAGATATAGGTCCCACCCATCTCATAATGATACCATTCTTATGTGTGCCACAAAATCATAAATCATACACCATTGCATAACCTATGTAATAAAAATGGGAATCTTAAACATCATGACGTCATAAATAATTGATATCATTCAATCATAAGAATATTGAAACCATTTAAATCATAGAGACATTTCACTTGAAACATAAATATCAAATAATGTCATCTTAGATGGAAAATAGTTTTGAGAAAAACACTCGAAATGAATTCTTGAGGAAAATATCCTTTCTTCTTTAAAATCATTTTCTTTTCAAAAAATTCCATGCAATTTTAAAAGATAAGGGTTTTGTTGAAAATAATCATGAAATATTGTAGAGGAAGCTTCTTGAAAATGAGGTGTTATGAAACCGTAAAAATCCTTTCACGCCGTATAAGTTAAAAATAACATTCTCCTCGTACTTTTGTCGAAAAAGTCAAAAAGTACCTTATATGGTAACCAAAGGAAAGATTCCATTCATACAATGTGGTAAAAAGTCAATAAAGGGTAAAAATGACTTTAATAATTCATGGAAGAATGGTAAAAATTTTATAAAAACATTTTTAGAAAACATGGTCATGGATGTTAAACGTAACCCCAGTAAATACTTAAGTATAAGCAATCTCAGATAAAAATGAGATTGAAAATTTATCCCTTACCTTAGGTCCGACTTGCTTTGTACGTGTCCGAACCTCCTGTATAATGATTTACATAATGTTATTGACTTATTACAGAATCATATTCATTGTTATGATATCATATATGGTTCTCTTATGGATTTATATTACCCGGACTTTTGTAAATTCATGTTAAAGTAGCGTTTTTGGTAAAATCGTCTCATTTGTCGTTCGTGTTTTTAACTTGTAATTATTCATATGATTACTTAGATCATGATTACATAATTCCAGAATATAAAACAAGATTTATATATAATATATATTCAGAATATACATATATATAATGGATCGATAAATGGAAAGAAATACACCGTTCATGGAGACGGTAGTCCGTATGTACGCATGAACGCTGTTTTCGTTTCCTTATTGAATGGAATTAAGTAGATGACATACATATAAATATACATAAATCCAGTATCATTATTATGTCATATATTTCATTAGTACTTATTATCTATGCTTTATAATCATTCATGAATGGTTAATGTGGAGAATGAATCTCATCGCGTCGTGGAGACGGTAGTCTGTACGTACGCACGAGCGATGATATCGTTCCCATGGTCGTGGAATTGTGTTAAAGTGTATGCATATTATTTCAGTATCAATATAACTTTATAATAATCATATATAGTTACTCATTACACCATTATACCCATCCTATTACGGTGGTGGCGGAAAATAGATTACACCACGGCGTGGAGACGGTATTCCGTACGTACGCACGCGCGGTGATTTCCTTTTTTCCGTAGGACGGATAGAAGGTGAATTAGGGTTGTTTAATATTTATAATAACATTTCAGTATGTAAGTAATACTGATGTTATTAATTTATCATGAAACAACTAAAGATGAAGAAGTTGAAGAAGAATGAAATTGAAAAGATCGGTAATGGATATTACCTCTTCTTTGGAACGCCTCTTTGAAACCCGCCACTTAAGGAACTAAGATTGATCTTTGAAGAAGACCAGAACCTCTAGGATTATTCTAGGGAAGTGGAGAGGAGAAAATGGCAGGGGTTGGCCGAGCTTGAGTGCTCAATTTGGTGTGAGGAGGAGGGGGAGGAGGTGCCCTTTTATAAGGGAGGAGAGGGGCACCTTAGGAATTCTTAAAAATATTAATTTATAATAAATCTAACCCCACTTAAAAACATCCAAAAATGACTCATATTCGAATATTAGATAATATATGGTTGTAATATCATCAACCAATAGAATTTAGACATGTTAGGAATTTATTTTAAACATTATCAACATGATTTATCCTTATTTAACCAATTTAATTTTATTTGTGGTAATAACATTCTAAATTTTAAATTATAACAAATAATTACTTATTTGTTGTGAATTGTCCAT
This sequence comes from Viscum album, assembly GCA_963277665.1. Lineage (NCBI taxonomy): Eukaryota > Viridiplantae > Streptophyta > Magnoliopsida > Santalales > Viscaceae > Viscum > Viscum album. The sequence continues at coordinate 109,402,758 of OY728132.1, read as the reverse complement.
AATTGGATACTTAATAACATTTTAGATCATATAAATTAAAATTTATAATTTTTAAATATTTTTGTGATTTTTAAACTATTTTATAATATGTTATTTTTATAAAATAACAATAGTGTCAATTTGGACACTATTCATTTATTTGAATTTAAATAAACTAAATACAGAAGATATGTTCGAACTAAAAGCTTTAATAGATTTATAAAATGTCATATGCGTCTATAAAATTAGTTGAGAACATTAAATAGTTCATATAATATTTATTTTATTATTTTTAAAACCATTTATTTGGTTTATCTCTTAATAAAATAATTACTACATCATTTTTGTATAATTATTTAATATACTTATTTGTTGTATAAAAATTTAAAATAAAATCCTATGATGAATATAAATATATTAAATTTCACAATAATACTTTTACTCGAATTTATCATCTTAAAATCACAATATTTAAATTGTTATATTTATTAAATTATGAAGGTGACAACTTTGGCATCATTTAAAATAAAATAATATAAGTGTCATAATAGCTTGTATAAGACTCCAAATGGTCAAATATTCGACCATTGGATTATTATAGTTTCCATTTACATGACCAATAAGTTTTGGTTAGGGTTTTGTGCCTTTTATGGTCACTATTAGTTTAATAAAAACTATATTCTTGATTTTTCACTAGATAAATAATTTCTGCATCACTATTGTGTCACAATTAATGATAAATATTTAATCCCAAAAATTCTAAATAAATTTTCATGATGTAGATAATTTTGTTAGCTTTCTGGAGACTATTCATGTTCGAAATTTTATGATGTTTATCACTAATTTAAAATTATTATACTTATAAGATTTAAGAGAGTGACATTTTGTCACTTTCTTTGGTTTTAATAATAATTAAATTATTTTCATGGCCAAAAGTCCATAAAATGAATCTAATCCAACCCTTAGTTGATATGGGTTTACTTGTAGTCATCAAATATGATTTTGGCATGTTTTAGGGTAATTTTATAATATTATATTTACCCTTAATTACCCGATTTACCTTTAACTACGGTAAATAAAATTTACCGTAGTTACTATTCATAATTCCCTAAAATAAAAAGTAGCCTATTAATATAATTTGGACCCACTGATTCCAAATATGGAATCCATTTTTTAAAATTCAATACACAGAAGTTGCAGAAATTAAATTAAAATTAATCCCGTTGTCGAATAAAAACGGGTTTTTGTTTAAAACATTGCAAAAGATTGAATTGATTTAACCTACGAATTCAAGGTAAAATCAATGCTAATGACATTAATTATATTAAATGGTAAAAATATATTCTATTTATACTTTAAAACCATTCAATATTATAATTTATCCACATAAGATATTACGATGAAAAAAGTTGTTTTTAATTAAAATATAGCGTGTTTTTACTATTCATTAAAATATGAAAGTTATCAAAAAAATATCAAAACATTGTCTAATGTAAATTTTTACATCCTGATTCAAAAGAAGAATTTTATTTTGTCAAATTAAACATATAAACATGTCAAAAACTATATTTAAGGTGGGTGCGCCATCAAAAGGCGGCAAAACTGCATTTTTTGAAAAATACTTATTTTACCTGAAAAAATTATTTTGTTCTTATAACATGTTCTAGAAAATGTGTAAGATTAATAATAATGTTATAAAATTCAAAATTTAGTTAATACTATTCATAACGGCTAGTTCATGACAATATTATAATATATCATTGTTTATTAAAACCCGGTATTGCGTACAACACACGCTATCGAGAAAGGTCGCGATTGCGTGTAATGCAAGCCAAGTCAGGGTTGCGTGTTGTGAAAGAATCCTTCGTTGTTTTGTATAACAGAATCCAACCATATTCTATTTATACATTTAATATATATATATATACATATATACTCAATGTTGCATAGAATAACTATTATCAAAATTGTGTGTAACACGGTCCAAGAATAGTGTTGTGTATACTGCAAGCTAATACGGTGTTGCGTATAGCACAAGGTAATCTTGGTGTAGAATACAACACAAGACATTAATTAAATTAAAAGAATATTTTTCATAAAATCTCGGGGTGTTACATATATCATACCGCTTAATAAAATAAAACTAGTTTCTACTAAACAGGGACTTCCTATAGGCCAGTGGTAGGCGATAAAGGCCAGTCGCATTTCGATTGTGGGTTCGATTCCCACAGCCTTGTCCGAAGCGATGGGCTGTCTCCTGTCCTGCAGGTTGCCCTTTTTCTAAAACTACATTACTATAACATCTCATCAATAACATCGAAAAAAATTCTATCCTTAAACAATACTAACTTATGTACAACATAATCCATTCCAATCTTTAGGCTTATCCATAATACTGCAGTCCACTCTCATAATATTGTGAAAATGACTACCAGAGATTTAATACCATCGTTGATCCCCATATATCATAAGATATGTCTTGTTGGTCAAATTCCAAACATTCAAAGGCCATAATAATGTATTCTCTTGAATACCCATTGAACCTTAGTGAAAACATGAATGCAGTTAAAATTTAACACCTTCCACATACCAAAATCATCAATATTCTATATACTCAAACCATGATATCACTTAGTCCTTTTATCAATCATGAGCTCATGAATATTGTTAAACATTTCATTTTCTCATTTTCCCTTCATTATGCGCATATCGTCTTATTTCCAAAAATGTCTCAATCACTTTGAATACCACATTAGACCAATACATAAATATTCCAATACAACATTATTTTGGAATCCCATTACATAAACACTTAATCATTCCACCACATCATTGTCATATTCAACATCGCCAATAGTGATCGCATGTGACTTCCCTTTATCCTTTTCCTTAAGCGGTTGCTCATGTCGATCATCACTAACCCTTGGATTAGTAAATTTATTAGCATAATTCCCCATTTCCTTGCACTTGAAGCATTGAAGTGTTGGTGGTGCGTTCTCTGTAGTGTTTGCTTTATTCACATCATTAGAAACCTTTTTTCCATTACTTCGACACTCAGCTGCTCGATGTCCTTCTTTTCCACACTTAAAACATTTTCTAGTCCCTTTAAGACAATCTCCACCATGCTTCTTTCCACACTTTGTGCATAAGGAAACATTCATCTTCTTTTCACCATTATTCTGAGATTTCTCCTTGAACTCCTTCTTTCGTTTCTTGTCAAAACCATGAGATGGATATGTAACACCAACTTCCATTTCTACCTTGATAGAACAACGCAAAATTTCTTCATAGCTACTGAAGTCTCTTATAGCTAATGCCCTTCGAAGACTTGGTTTTAAGCCACTGAAAAATCGATCAACTTTACTTTCAGGTTGGATGATAATGCCAGATGCATACCTTGCAAGTCTTGTAAAATTCGCTTCGTATATACCAACAGATTCATCATCCTTCTGCTTCAGTTCAAGAAACTCCTTCTCCATCTTTGTTCGAAGAATACGAGGGAAGTACTTATTGAAAAACAAGTTCTTGAACTCGTCCCATTCCATGGACTCAATTTCATCTCTTGGCCTCGTATTCTTGATAAGATTCCACCATTGATCAGCTTCACCTTCCAAACGATATACTGCTAAGATGACTTTATCATGTTCAGAACATTGAAGAACTGAAAATATCTTTTTAGTGGAACTGATCCATTGTTCAGCAACAAGTGGATCGGAAGACCCATTGAAAGAAGGTGGACGTTTCCTCATGAAGGACTCAATAGAATATTGTACCCTTCTCTGTTCATTTGGAAGTCCAGAATGATTCATAGCTTGTGTAAGTATAGCAATAAGATTTTTCACTCCATCTACCATAACATTTGTTTGTTCAGGAGGGAAATCATTGCATTGTCCATTGCATTGATCAACACGGTTCCTTCGGGTTCCAGCCATCGTCTAAAACCCAAAAAGAATAGTGTGAGAGGCAAAAATCATGCTAGGGAAAACAACATAATAAAGGGGGAGTACGTTCAATATCTAACATATTAGGTTTAATTCTATGATCGTTAGCGTAATTCTAGTAATATAACCTATACGTATACTTACCCTTAGAGGCATCCCTAGACATACCTTAGAAATATCTCTAGGGATCTCACTAATGTTCTCACATCCTAGTTTCCAAAGGTTGACTAAACCTTTCCTCTGATACCAACTGTAATGGTCTGGAATTACTTCCAGTGGACTATAATTGATACCTATCAGGGCACTCCATGGGCGGCTACACCCCCTGGGCGGGACACACCACCATCCCCTGTGGCAGCCATTTCCACATGAAGCCCTTGGGCAGAGAGCCATGCTTCGTCCAATGCTCACATGTGAGAGTTCCCAAGGATCGGATACATTCCTACCTCCTTTGCCTCTGATACCAACTGTAGAGACCCGAAGCATGACGTACATGGACATTACATTACTTTTGCGTAATAATTAGTACATAACAAAAACACACACACAAGGATCGTAATAGTTTAGTGTCTTTGGAAACTCGGAACGTAATCTTCTAATCATGGTGAAAGATCTCCAATATCTCCCATAAAGATCTTCCCTTTTTTTTACCTAAAACCTTTCTTTATAACCTGGGGAAAAGAAAACATAAAAGGGTGAGCTCAAATGCTCAGTAAGGGTAAACAAATGAAATATAAATCTCATCGTATACACAAGCACATAACTTTTGGAAATTTTAACCTGCAAAAGAGATCATAATTTCATAACATGGGATAAATCATGGAAGTGAAATGTAATCACAATAATCATAATCTTAAAACATGTAACTTTGTGGCATACACACATAATCATAGAGAATCATTTCTTGTTAGTCAAGACTCATTGCCTAGACACTCTTAGTGGACAAAGTCCCTTTCTGAATCGAGTAACCCTCGTTTCAGTCCTGTTTCACTGAACCGGTATAACCTACCATTCCATCCATGTCTATCTCATGAGATATAAAATCGTTACCCAATTCATTAGAGGGAGATATAGGTCCCACCCATCTCATAATGATACCATTCTTATTTGTGCCACAAAATCATAAATCATACATCATTGCATAACCCATGTAATAAAAATGGGATTCTTAAACAAATGACATCATAAAACAATTCATATAAGATAAATGAATTCATAAAAATATTTCCATCACAAAATAATCAAATCCATGTAATAATAGGGATTGAAACAGAACCCTTTTGTTATCTTAGATGGAAAATAATTTTGATAAAACACTTGAACTCCATTCTTGAGAAAAATATCCTTTCTGCTTCAAAGTCAATTTCTTTTCACAAAAAGTCATGCAATTTTAAAAGAAAGATATTTTGTTGAAAATAGTCATGAAATATTTTGGAGGAATCTTTATGAAAATAAGGCTTTATAAAACCGTAAAAATCCGTTTGTGCCGTATAAGTTAAAAAAACATTCTTCGTACTTTTGTCGAAAAAGTCAAAAGTACCTCGTACGAAAAACGACAAAAGATTCCCTTCATATCTTTTACTAAAAACTCACCAAAGGGTAAAATTGGATTTAAAAAATTGTAGGTGGATGGAAATAACATTACAAATTGAGGAAACATAGATGTGGATGATAAAATACACCCCAGTAAATACCAACGTATAAACAATCTCGGATAAAAATGAGATTGTGATATTTCCCTTACCTTAGGTCCGATTAGCTTCGTATGTGTCCGAACCTCCTGTATAATGATTTAAATAATGTCATTGACTTATTACAGAATCATATTCATTGTTATGATATCATATATGGTTCACTTATGACTTTATATTACCCGTTCTTTTGTAAATTCAATGTTAAAGAAGCGTTTTGGGTAAAATCATTTCATTTATCGTAGGTGTTTTGACTTGTTGTTCTTGACATTACTATTACTTATATCATGATTTACTTACTTCAAGAATATAGAATATGATTTATATATCATATATATTCAGTATATATATATAATAGATAGATAAATGAAATGAAAAACACCGTTCATGGAGACGGTAGTCCGTACGTACGCATGAACGCTGTTTTCCTTTCCTTATTGTCTTGAATGGAAGTAAGTAGATGACATACATATATAGATATACATAAATCCAGTAGATTTATAATGTCATATATTTCATTATTATTTCTTATATATTTTTTATAATCATTCTTAAATGGTTAACATGGAGAATGAATCTCATCGCGTCGTGGAGACGGTAGTCCGTACGTACGCACGAGCGATGATATCATTTCCATAAATATTGAATTGAATTGGAGTGGATTATAAAATATATCAGAATAAATATTATGTTGTAATAACTATGTATAGTTATTATTTACACCATTATACCCATCCATGTAAGGAGGTGGTGGAAAATAGATTACACCATGGCGTGGAGACGGTATTCCGTACGTACGTACGCGCGGTGATTTCTTTTTCCGTAGGATGGATAGATGGTGAAATAGGGTTGTTTCATACTTATAATAACATATCAGTATATTAGTGATACTGATGTTATTTCTTAATAATTAAACAACCTAAGAAGAATAATTGGAAGAAGAAATAAAGATGAAAGAATTGGTAACGGTAATTACCTCTTCTTTGAAGCGCCTCTTTGAGACCTCCTCTTAGGGCACTAAAATTGGTCTTTGAGGAAGACCAGAACCTATAGGATGTTTCTAGGGAAGTGGATAAGAGATTTTGGCAGGGGTTGGCCGAGCTTGAGTGCTCAAATTGGTGTGAGGAGGAGGGGGAGGAGGTGTCCATTTATAAGGGAGGAGAGGGGCACCTTAGGAATATCTCAAAATATTATTTTATATTAAAGTCAAAATCGGTTTATAATGGTTCCAAAGGGTCTTATTTCGAAGGTAAAGTTGGGATGGGTCTAAATCCTATCAAACAATAGTATTTAGACAAGTTTAGATTATTATTTTAACCTTATCACTTAGATTTAACTCTATGTTAAATAATTTAACTTTTACCGTGACTTTTTGTTTTCTTACACTATATGGTTAATACACTTACTATAACATGCCAAACGAACCCCAAGTTGCTTATTTTTAATATATATATCCTTATCTAAGTCATTTGGCCGAACCTTAGATTTTTAGGAATAAAATAACAATTAATAATATAATATTTGATTTAAAAACTATTTTGTGTCAATTTTGACACTATTTGATATATGATTTTTGTGAAAGTCATAACAGAATTATATGTTCGAACCAAGCTGATTAAATCAACAATAATATATCATAGTAACCTAGAAAATTAGTTTAATTCATAAAAAGTCTCAAATTATATTTATTTGGGTATTTATAAAATCAATTATGTCAATATTTCATTAATAAGATAATTACTGCATCATCGTTGTGTCATAAATAAATTAAATTATTTAATGTCTCAAAATTACAAATAAAATACCATTATGTAGGAAATCTTTTTATCTTTCTAATGAATATTTATAGTCGAATTTATCTTATGTATAAACCCATATTAAAAATGTTTTAGTAAATAAACTTTGATTTTAACTCTTTTAACCCTTCTTTAAATAAATTAATAATAAATGTCCTAATCTAATCCAAGTGGGCCTAAATGGTCATATTTTATTCCTAAGCTTGTTTTAGGTCGAATTACACTTATCCAATAGAATTAGGACATGTGTTAGGGTAATAATAATATCATCTTTATCTTTAATTACCCTATTTACTTTTAACCGTGGTAAAAAAAAGTAAAAAGTTACTATTCACCAAATATTATTTTCATCTCATTGAACCACATTTTAGTCCTTGATATTAACCGTGTCTCTCGGATTTTCGAAATTTCACTCACAGAAGCGGTAAAATTAAGTTTTATGAACAATTCAGTTTTTTTAACTACCACTTAGTGGTTTCACTATTCATCGAAAATTGAAAGTTTTCAGAAAAATACCAAAAATTAGGCCTAAGCTATATTTGATATTATGAACTCAAAAATGATTTCTATTTTACCAAATTCAAAACATATCAGTTGCATTAACTAATTTAAAAATTAATTCTAGTTGTCAAAACAAATAGCATGTTTTTAAGAGATAATAACTATCAAAAGATTGACACTAGTTTATAACTGGTTTAAATGTAAAATTAAATCCAATGACCAACATTGTATTAAATTGTAAAAATATTTTCTAAATATACTTTAAAACCACTCAAATTAATAATTTATCACTATTAATTATTTCGATTGAAAATGTTGTTTTTAATTAAAATTTAGTAATTTTCACTATTCATCAAATTATGAAAGTTTTCCGAAAATCGTCAAAATTTCACCCTAAGATAATTTCGATATTACGAATCCAAAAATGAATTCCATTTTGAAAAATAAAATTTACAAAATTTCAAAAAGTGGTTATTACTATTCATAACGGCTAGTTTTGATAATATTTTAATAGCATATCATTGTTTAGCGAAACTTGGTGTTGCGTACAACACATGCTATCGTGGAAGGTCGCGATTGCGTGTAATTGAAGCCAGGTCAGAGATGTGTGTTGTGAAAGCTCCTTTTGGTGTAGCGTATAACACAAGACATTAATGAAATTAAAAAAATATTTTTCATAAAATCTCAGGGTGTTAAATTTTTAACACAATTATGGTTTTATTTCTCATCCTAGAAATGGGTTTTTTGTTATTCTAATTTTAATAAATATAATCATTTTTAATATAAAACATATTTAATATCTTTAACATAACCATAAAAATTCTCTTCGATCCTCAGAATCCCACACAAACCTAGATCCTGGATTTAAAAATATTCCTAATAACATTCCAAACTCTTTCCTAATAAGAAAGAGTCACTAAAGTTTCCCCATATCAAGTACTTTTGTCCCTAAAAAGAGATTTCCTATGAATTAGTGAAAAAATAAGCTATTTAATTGACCTCCTAGGCCAGTAAGTCTTGAGAGGCTTTTCATTCTTTCTAAAAACAAGCATTTCTGGGAACCAAAGTAACCAAACCACACCCAATTTTCATCTCAAAATATTTCATCACCATGAAATTAAGAGTGCATGTGTCTCCTTTGATATTATATTTTGGAATCATCAATCACCAATTTAAATTATGGTCACAATGTATTGAGGAACACCGCCTCTCTAACCCGACAAAAATATGGATGTAACCCAACAATCCTCATCATCCCTTCGATGGACTCCACCCTTATCATCCATCGTGATGACCAACTCAAATCCCAAAAATATTTTCTCAAATTGGTTCTAACTAGTAAATTGGTGACCTTAAAGGACTCCAATATGTTTCTCAACTAGTTATCCTCAACTAGTGGACTAATAACTAAACCAAACAAACATGAAAAATTGAATCATATACTCTAGAACCGAGACAGTTCCTTCTACATCCAACAACCACCCCTATCTATGTTTTATTACTAAGGGAAAAAATCATCGACGCTTCCCCTTGAAATGTGACTGATGTAATGATCCATCCACAGATGGTTAACATACTCCCCACTATTGGAAAACCCTATCATGAACATGTCTAATGGATATCCCTTAATGGGAGACTTCATGAATATAATCTCAAAGTTATGCCTCCCTAATTGTCAAAAAAATGATGGGAAAACATCATCATCTAGAGATATGTTGGGTCTTCCTCATGTGCCTCACACAAAACTATGAGGATGAGAGTAAGAGGTTTCCAAGGAATAATACAGTCCCTCCCAAGTGTACTCAAATGATCTTTGTAGGCCCTCCATATACAAACCTCCAACTACACCAAAACCAATGATGCTTCATGAATATATACAAAAATGCTTATGAAATATTTATGATAGTCCATGTGTGCTAGTCTATGGAGATAAAAATCTCATTTGGGAGTGAAACCTTACACACCCTTGGGGAATCATCATCAACTAAAACACTACAACAGGAAAGAAAACTCTCATAGATCGACTACTCAAAGGTTCATTCTAGACATATGATAAAAAAGGTGTATCTATCCACACATCATCTATTCATTCTTGACCTATGATTATTCCCTTAAATGGTTGTAACTCCATCCCGAGAGATTGTAGCACTACCACACACACAACTGGAAACAACTAGAGTGTGAATGGTAGCAAACTAATCCACACCGAGGAAATATCAAAAGGGCCTACCTGCCAATATGGATAGACTATATGAATTTAACTCTCCCAGTAGAGTTAGTTCACACTATTTATAATGGTGTGTAGTAACTGATCCTGTCAATAAGAGATTATATTAAATGAGTTGGGCATAAAGAAACCACTGGTAATTCCAAGGCCTGCTCTGACACTCCAACATGTAACTTATCCATGAACACACAGGTTAATGGAACCCATCCACAAATCCAAAATACAATCCACTTTGTGTGGTGCTGACTCACCCACATATTTCTAATCGTTTGAGAAGAATTATTCTTTGTTGGGGAAGAATACCACTCCCATGTGATTCCAAATCTATGTCAAATATCACCATCTCAATGATATGATGACACCATGTGTCACCATACATAATCTTCATGTAAGAGGATGTGATAATAGAGTTACTCAAAAAAATGTCAAACAATACTAATGAAATATTGTAAATTATATAGATAATACATTTATTCATCCTCTATGCCTTCGGGTCATAGACCTCTGTGACATGAAACATTCTTATCCCCCATTATCCATCTCTATATACCTGACATTGACCAAGGAGGGTGGTGGTGGAGACATATATAACTATGTTTCACCTTCTTCTTCTCTCACTGATCCTCCACCACTAACACTATCATGAAAAACACCTTTCTCATATCATTGTATCTTCCAAGGTGGTTGATCTAACATCTCCCTCTTAGTTTCACAGTGAGTCTGACAATATCATATGATATTTCCCCATATATAATAAATGAAGCACCTTATCTCAAATTGGCATAATAGATCTAACATGGAGGACCTCAACCGATGTCCCTCCATTATAGGATATATCATGAATCATCTCAAATTCCAAAATTCATGAGACATTAATCGAGTACCAACTACTAATGTTTCATCTCCTGTTAGTAAATCACCAATAGAAAGAGTATGAGATTCCATAAAGATCTCAACCATGATGTCCTGCTCAAGCACTCTAGTATAGGTTGGAGTAAACTATGATATCATCAAATGAATAATATCCCAACATAATCCCCGGTCAATGGTTCGTGATCTATAAAATTTATCTTGAAACATATCAATTGAGTATCAAGAAAGGTGTATTAATGTAGTAGAATACTCTAGAATGGTAATGTTATCCCACCGAAGCTACAGGAGCTCCAAAATACACACAGATATCAATTTGGATAGATAAAAGGCATTCCTAAAGTTCTACTAAAACTATATCTAATTTAGTTTCATATTGTTGTGGTGCTGTGTTATAGGACTATAGCCTTACCTAACGAAGCCTTGAAGAAGACACTCCCCTAAGACCACCATATGCTCGGGAGGTGTTCTCACAAGAATGAAAAAAATTGTGACTACCTCAAGATAGTCACCATCTTCTTGATGTTTTGACTCACCCTGAAACCTAATAGGTCACTTCCTCTAGAACTAAAGATGTGAACTCCAAATTCATGCAACCTCTCCCTGATTTATCTACACAATTTCAAGAAAAATGAGTGGGGGATCGATTGATGGACAACCCAGAGGCTCTTCCACGTGACCAGTTCCATGAATATAAGCCTCATCACAAGATGAATCTTCACCACAACCCCATCATGGTACCCTCTTTGTCAATCATTGCGGTGGAATCCTAAAATAGAATCAAGACACACCATGATCAATGATTACTTCTATAGAGGTGAATCGAGAAGTAAACTGAACTGACAACCCAATCCAATAATATTATTGACTTAAAAATTATCGGAACCAATGTTTAAATTTACCATGTCAATAAGCAGGATATCAGAGTCCTAGTTATTGGATATGTCAGCCACCACACCCAAACTAGGGTCTCTTTATTGAAAAAAAAATCAATAAATATTAACACTATGTCCATGAATCCCCAACCATGTTCGCAGCTAGAAAAACTTTACACCATGGTCCTAATATAGAATCAACTTTGATAGAAATCTATCATGACCCAACCCTATGTGGTCTAAGAAAAGACTATCCCAATCCCACTTATAATTGGTCGGGGAATTGAGAACTATTTTGAGTAGGCATATTAATCATATAGAAGGGAAAATCCTATTGTAATTGTATAGAAACACCCAAAAGTATCACCATGAAATATTGAATATGTATTGAACTAGAATAAAAAGTTCATGCCTATACTATCCCACATAGTATAAAAGACGTAATGAAAGCATAAAAGATAAAAATACAAGCCTATAAAAACTATAAAATATTAATACTTTTTTTAATTAGGGGAATGATATAAAATAAAACATCCATAAAGCTCCTTGCCCAAGCATCCAACAACACCTTGTATTTTTTATCTCACTAAGCTCGGTATGTGCCAGGTCCAACTATTATTATGTCAAAAGGCATGTTCTATGCATAAGATTTTTTTTTAGGAAAATCCCTTTTATAGGTGAGTATAACAACACTCTATACGCTCCCCAACAAACACAACATAAAATGGGGGCATACAAAAGGAAATATTAGTCTCAACTCAATAAGATGAGGAAACCCAAATGAGATATAAACTCAATGTCAACCAATCATCAGCTATACATGGCTACTCATAGAAACTCAATATGGTGTGTTAATCAAGATATGTGATAGTATCATTTTTAGTCCAGTAAACCCCCTGATATAAAAATCTTAAACTCCAAGTCTCATGAGTTCCCGACCTCAAATCATGCCACAATATACTACTCAAGACTCTATGGTCATGAAAATCTTGGATAATTAACTTAATGAGCCATGTCATCCCAAATAAAACATGTATGGGATTTTTCAATCATCCGTAATGACCCTTCAATCCTCTATGTCACATATATGTGTTAAAAATCCATAAATAATATATCTTTTGTAACAGCCCAAGATTTTATAAAAAAATATATATTCTTTTTAATTTTATTAATGTCTTGTGTTGTACGCTACACCAAAAGGAGCTTGCACAACACACATCCTTGACTTGCCTTGCATTACACGCAATCGCGACCTTCCTCGATAGCGTGTGTAATATGCAATACTGAGTTTCATTAAACAACGATATGCTATTAAAATATTATTAAAACTAGCCGTTATGAATAGTAATAACCACTTTTTAAAATTCTATAAATCTTATTTTTCAAAATGAACTTCATTTTTGGATTCGGAGTATCGAATTTAGCCTAAGGTGAAATTTTGGTACTTTTCGGATAACTTTCATATTCTGATGAATAGTGAAAATTACTAAATTATAATTAAAAACAAATTTTTTAATCGAAAAAATTAATAGTGATAAATCATTAATTTGAGTGGTTTTAAAGTGTATTTAGAATATATTTTTACAATTTAATACAATGTTGGTCATTGGATGTAATTGCACATTTAAACCAGACATAAACAAGTGTCAATCTTTTGATAGATATTGTTTCTTAAAAACACGCTATTTGTTTTAACAGCGGGATTTAATTATAAAATTAATTAATGCAACTTTTATGTTATGAATTTGGTAAAATAGACTTCATTTTTGAATTCGGAATATGAAATATAGCTTGGGATGAAATTTTGGCATTATTCTGAAAAACATCAATTTTTGATGAATAGTGAAACTACTAAGTGGTAGGTTAAAAACTGAATTTTGCACAAAACTTAATTTTACCGCTTCTGTGAATGGAATTTCAAAAATCTGAGAGACACGGTTAATATCAAGGACTAAAATGTGGTTCAATGAGATGAAAATAATTTTTTGGTGAATAGTAACTTTTTACTTTTTTTACCGCGGTTAATAGTAAATAGGGTAACTAAGGGTAAATATGATTTTAATATTACCCTAACACATGTCCTAATTCTATTGGACAAGTGTAATTCGACCAAAAACAAACTTAGGAATAAAATATGACCATTTAGGCCCACTTGGATTAGATTAGGACATTTATTATTAATTTATTTACAGAAGGGTTAAAATAGTTAAAATCAAAGTTTAATAAGTAAATCATTTTTAATATAGGGTTATACATAAGATAAATTAGATTGTAAATATTCATTAGAAAGCTAAAACGATTTCCTACATGATGGTATTTTATTTGTAATTTTTAGACATCAAATAATTTAATTTATTTATGACACAAAGATGATGCAGTAATTATCTTATTAATGAAATATTGACAAAATTGATAATATAAATACCAAAATAAATGTAATTTGAGACTTTTTATGAATTCCACTAATTTTCTAGGTTACTATGATATATTAGTATTGATTTAATCAACTTGGTTCGAACATATAATTCTGTTATGACTTTGACAAAAATCATATATCAAATAGTGTCAAAATTGACACAAAATAGTTTTTAAATCAAATATTATATTATTAATTGTTATTTTATTCCTAAAAATCTAAGGTTCGGCCAAATGACTTAGATAAGGATATATATATTAATAATAAACAATTTGGGGTTCGTTTGGCATGTTATAGTAAGTGTATTAACCATATAGTGAAAGAAAACAAAAAGACATGGTAAAAGTTAAATTATTTAACTTAGAGTTAAATTTAATTGATAAGGTTAAAATAATATCCTAAACTTGTCTAAATTCTATTGGTTTATAGGATTTCGACCCATCCCCACTTTAGCTTCGAAATAAGACCCTTTGGAACCATTATAAACCGATTTTGACTTTAATATAAAATAATATTTTGAGATATTCCTAAGGTGCCCCTCTCCTCCCTTATAAAAGGGCACCTCCTCCCCCTCCTCCTCACACCAATTTGAGCACTCAAGCTCGGCCAACCCCTGCCATTTTCCCTTCTCCACTTCCCTAGAATAATCCTAGAGGTCCTTGTCTTCTCCAAAGACCAATCTTAGTTCCTTAAGTGGAGGATTCAAAAAGGCGTTCCAAAGAAGAGGTAATATCCATTACCGATCTTTTCAATTTCTTTCTTCTTCAACTTCTTCTTCTTTAGTTGTTTCATGATAAAGTAATAACATCAGTATTACTTACATACTGATATGTTATTATAAATATGAAACAACCCTAATTCACCTTCTATCCATCCTACGGAAAAATGAAATCACCGCGCGTGCGTACGTACGGAATACCGTCTCCACGCCGTGGTGTAATCTATTTTCCACCATCACCTTACAAGGATGGGTATAATGGTGTAATGAGTAACTATATATGATTATTATTAAGTAATATTGATACTGAAATAATATATATATATACTCCAATACAATTCCACGATCATAGGAAAGATATCATCACTCGTGCGTACGTACGGAATACCGTCTCCACGATGTGATGCGACTCGTTCTACATGATCTTCATTTCATAATGATTGTATAAATGAATTGAATGAATGAATATGGTATATACTACACTAATACCATTCTGGAAATGAATTATCTATAACCTAAAGATAAGAATAAGAATTTATTCGACAAAACACGCATAAGAACAAAAAGTTATAAAGACCCGAGTTACAAGTAACAATGAAATATTACTAACAAGAATATAATAATATGACCATATATGATCTCATATCAATATGTATGATTCTGGAATAAGTCAATAACATTATTTAAACCATTATACAGGAGCTTCGGACACGAACAAAGCAAATCGGACCTAAGGTAAGGGAAATATCACAATCTCATTTTTATCCGAGATTGTTTATTCGTAAGTATTTACTGGGGTGTATTTTATCATCCACATCCATGTTCCCTCAATATGTAATATTGTTTCCATCCACTTGAAATAGTTTAAACCCAATTTTACCCTTAGGTGAGTTTTTAGTAAAGAATATGAAAGGAATCTTTTGTCGTTTTTTCCGTACGAGGTACTTTTTGACTTTTCCGACAAAAGTACGAAGAATGTTTTTTTTAACTTATACGGCATGAATGGATTTTTAAAACATTACTTCAAAGAAGCTTCCTTTACAAGTTTTCAAGTTTATTTTTAATCAACTTCTTTTATTTTAAAGTTGTATGACATGTTATGAAAGGAAAAATGTTTTTGAAGAAGAAAGGATATTTTCCTCAAGAATTCAATTCAAGTGTTTTATCAAAATTATTTTCCATCTAAGATAATAAAGGGTTCTGTTTCTATCCATATTTTTACATTGGTTTGACTATGTTGTGATGGAATTATGTTTATGAATTCCTTTATCATATATGAATTGATTTATGATGTCATGATGTTTCAAGAATCCCATTTTTGTTACATGTGTTATGCGATGATGCATGTTTTATGATTATGTGGCACACATAAGAAAGGATTCATTATAAGATGGGTGGGACCTATATCTCCCTCCAATGCATTGGGTAATGACTTTATATCTCATGAGATAGACATGGCTGGAACGGATGGTTATTTCGGTTTAGTGATACAGGACTGAAACGAGGAGTGAACTCGGTTCAGAAAGGGACTTTGTCCACTAAGATAGTCTTGGCAATGAGTCATGACTAACAAGAAATGATTTTCCATGATTATGTGTGCATGCCACAAAGATTCAAGTTTTATGTTATGATTATGGGTATCTCATTTTCACTTCTATGATTTATTCCATGTTAAGATATTATGATCTCTTTTGCAGGTTTTGATTTTCATAAAGATATGATATGATTTTTATTTCCTTTATTTTCCCTTGCTGAGCATTTGAGCTCACCCTTTTATGTTTTCTTTTCCCCAGGTCAGGAAGATGGATATTAAGTAGAATATGCTAAAAGGGACCCTAGATATGATGAAATAAATGGGAGACACTGTAGAAGATTTATGAACCAGTCGTTTATGTTTCCCAGTTTCTAAAGACACTATACCTATACGGTCCTTTGTGGTTTTGTCATATGTTGTAATAAGAGTGCTTCAATTTTGAAGTATTAACAATGTATGTAAAGTGTGGGTCGTTATAGTTGGTATCAGAGGAAAGGTTTAGTCAACCTTTGGAAACTAGGATGCGAAAACGTTAGTGAGATCCCTAGAGATATTTCTAAGGTATGTCTAGGGATGTCCCTAGGGATAAGTATACGTATAGGTTATAGTAATAGAATTACGCTAACGATCATAGAATTAAACCTAAGATGTTGGATATGGAAGGTACTCCCCCTTTATTATGTTGTTTTCCCTAGCATGATTTTTGCCTCTCACACTATTCTTTTTGGGTTTTAGACGATGGCTGGAACCCGAAGGAACCGTGTTGATCAATGCAATGGACAATGCAATGATTGCCCTCCTGAACAAACAAATGTTATGGGAGATGGAGTGCAAAATCTTATTGCTATACTTACACAAGCTATGAATCATTATGGACTTCCAAATGAGCAGAGAAGGGAACAATATTCCATTGAGTCCTTCATGAGGCAACGTCCACCTTCTTTCAGTGGGTCTTCTGATCCACTTGTGGCTGAACAATGGATCAGTACTACTGAAAAGATATTTTCAGTTCTTCAATGTTCTGAACATGATAAAGTCATATTAGCAGTATATCGTTTGGAAGGTGAAGCTGATCAATGGTGGAATCTTATCAAGAATACGAGGCCAAGAGATGAAATTGAGTCCATGGAATTGGACGAGTTCAAGAACTTGTTTTTCAGTAAGTACTTCCCTCGTATTCTTCGAACAAAGATGGAGAAAGAATTTCTTGAACTGAAGAAAAGGGACGATGAATCTGTTGGTACCTATGAAGCAAATTTTACAAGACTTGCAAGGTATGCTTCTGGAATTATCATCCAACCTGAAAGTAAAGTTGATCGATTTTTCTGTGGCTTAAAACCAAGTCTTCGAAGGGCATTAGCTATAAGAGACTTCAGTAGCTATGAAGAAATTGTGCGTTGTGCTATCAAGGTAGAAATGGAAGTTGGTGTTACATATCCATCTCATGGTTTTGACAAGAAACGAAAGATGGAGTTCAAGGAGAAATCTCAGAATAATGGTGAAAGGAAGATGAATGTTTCCTTATGCACAAAGTGTGGAAAGAAGCATGGTGGAGATTGTCTAAAAGGGACTAGAAAATGTTTTAAGTGTGGAAAAGAAGGTCATCGAGCAGCTGAGTGTCGAAGTAATGGAAAAAGGGTTTCTAATGATGTGAATAAAGCAAACACTGCAGAGAACGCACCGCCAACACTTCAATGCTTCAAGTGCAAGGAAATGGGGCATTATGCTAATAATTGCCCTAATCCAAGGGTTAGTGATGATCAACATGAGCAACCACTGAAGGCAAAGGACAAAGGGAAATCACATGCGATCACTATTGGCAATGTTGAATATGACAACGATGTGGTGGAATGATTAAGTGTTTATGTAATCGGATTCCAAAATAATGTTGTATCATTGAGTATTGCAATATTTATTGATGTGGTATTCAAAGTGATTGAGATATTTTTTGGAAATAAGATGATATGCGCATAATGAAGACGAGAAAATGAAATGTTTAATAGTATTCATGAGCTCATGATTGATATAAGGACTAAGTGATATCATGGTTTGAGTATATAGAATTTTGAGGATTTTGGTATGTGGAAAGTGTTAACTTTTAACTGCACTCATGTTTTCACTAAGGTATTCAAGAGAATACACGATTAAGGACTTTGAATGTTTGGAATGTGACCAACAAGACATATCTTATGATATGTGGGGATCAACGACAGTATTAAATCTCTGGTAATCGATGTCACTATATTATGAGAGTGGACTGCAGTATTATGTATAAGCATAAAGATTAGACTGAATTATGTTGGACATAAGTTAGTATTGTTTAAGGATAGAAGATTTTCGATATTATTGATGGGATGTTATAGTGACGTAGTTTTAGAAAAAGGACAACCTGCAGGACGGGCGACAGCCCATCGCTTCGGACAAGGCTGTAGTAATCGAACCCACAACCGAAGTGCGACTGGCCTTTATCGCCTACCACTGGCCTACAGGAAGTCCCTGTTTAGTAGAAACTAGTTTTATTATATTAAGCAGTATGATATATGAAGTATAAGTCCATTTTAGGAACCATATATGATTAATCTCACTATAGAATGACTTATGTATATTTAATAACTTTTGATAACATTTTGTTTGAGACAGATGGAATGAACAGTCATTATATCACATGATCTGCTAACACTTCACGAATAAAAAATTCAACTTCATTTATTTAAGAGATGAAGTGGAAATTGTTAAAGGCACGAAAAACAGTGATATTGTATCAAAATAAAGTAAGTATTTATTCTAATTCAAATTTTCAACTTTAGGGAAATGATCTTGAAAACCAAAAATGTTGTCCTAGTGATCTTATACCTGATTAATCAGATGGTACCTTAGATCGTCACAAATTTATGGATTTGTGATTACTGGCTTTTCCATAGCCATGTTCTCTACCACTCTCCATCAGAACATGATGGTTAGATTTCTCTTCCCTATCCATATTTTCACCTATGTGGAAACCCAGTGATTAGTTTATTTGGGTAATCGTTACATTTCATACTTTAGTTTTTAAAGACGAGTTTTGGTATTCCCTTTTACGATGTGGGTTTATATTAAAGAAACTTTCAAATTGTAAACCATTTATAACCTCGACGAATTTCGAGGGCGAAATTCATTTTAAGGGGGGTAGAATGTAACAGCCCAAGATTTTATAAAAAAATATATATTCTTTTTAATTTTATTAATGTCTTGTGTTGTACGCTACACCAAAAGGAGCTTGCACAACACACATCCTTGACTTGCCTTGCATTACACGCAATCGCGACCTTCCTCGATAGCGTGTGTAATATGCAATACTGAGTTTCATTAAACAACGATATGCTATTAAAATATTATTAAAACTAGCCGTTATGAATAGTAATAACCACTTTTTAAAATTCTATAAATCTTATTTTTCAAAATGAACTTCATTTTTGGATTCGGAGTATCGAATTTAGCCTAAGGTGAAATTTTGGTACTTTTCGGATAACTTTCATATTCTGATGAATAGTGAAAATTACTAAATTATAATTAAAAACAAATTTTTTAATCGAAATAATTAATAGTGATAAATCATTAATTTGAGTGGTTTTAAAGTGTATTTAGAATATATTTTTACAATTTAATACAATGATGGTCATTGGATTTAATTGCACATTTAAACCAGACATAAACAAGTGTCAATCTTTTGATAGATATTGTTTCTTAAAAACACGCTATTTGTTTTAACAGCGGGATTTAATTATAAAATTAATTAATGCAACTTTTATGTTATGAATTTGGTAAAATAGACTTCATTTTTGAATTCGGAATATGAAATATAGCTTGGGATGAAATTTTGGCATTATTCTGAAAAACATCAATTTTTGATGAATAGTGAAACTACTAAGTGGTAGGTTAAAAACTGAATTTTGCATAAAACTTAATTTTACCGCTTCTGTGAATGGAATTTCAAAAATCTGAGAGACACGGTTAATATCAAGGACTAAAATGTGGTTCAATGAGATGAAAATAATTTTTTGGTGAATAGTAACTTTTTACTTTTTTTACCGCGGTTAATAGTAAATAGGGTAACTAAGGATAAATATGATATTAATATTACCCTAACACATGTCCTAATTCTATTGGACAAGTGTAATTCGACCAAAAACAAACTTAGGAATAAAATATGACCATTTAGGCCCACTTGGATTAGATTAGGACATTTATTATTAATTTATTTAAAGAAGGGTTAAAATAGTTAAAATCAAAGTTTAATAAGTAAATCATTTTTAATATAGGGTTATACATAAGATAAATTAGATTGTAAATATTCATTAGAAAGCTAAAACGATTTCCTACATGATGGTATTTTATTTGTAATTTTTAGACATCAAATAATTTAATTTATTTATGACACAAAGATGATGCAGTAATTATCTTATTAATGAAATATTGACAAAATTGATAATATAAATACCAAAATAAATGTAATTTGAGACTTTTTATGAATTCCACTAATTTTCTAGGTTACTATGATATATTAGTATTGATTTAATCAACTTGGTTCGAACATATAATTCTGTTATGACTTTGACAAAAATCATATATCAAATAGTGTCAAAATTGACACAAAATAGTTTTTAAATCAAATATTATATTATTAATTGTTATTTTATTCCTAAAAATCTAAGGTTCGGCCAAATGACTTAGATAAGGATATATATATTAATAATAAACAATTTGGGGTTCGTTTGGCATGTTATAGTAAGTGTATTAACCATATAGTGAAAGAAAACAAAAAGACATGGTAAAAGTTAAATTATTTAACTTAGAGTTAAATTTAATTGATAAGGTTAAAATAATATCCTAAACTTGTCTAAATTCTATTGGTTGATAGGATTTCGACCCATCCCCACTTTAGCTTCAAAATAAGACCCTTTGGAACCATTATAAACCGATTTTGACTTTAATATAAAATAATATTTTGAGATATTCCTAAGGTGCCCCTCTCCTCCCTTATAAAAGGGCACCTCCTCCCCCTCCTCCTCACACCAATTTGAGCACTCAAGCTCGGCCAACCCCTGCCATTTTCCCTTCTCCACTTCCCTAGAATAATCCTAGAGGTCCTGGTCTTCTCCAAAGACCAATCTTAGTTCCTTAAGTGGAGGATTCAAAAAGGCGTTCCAAAGAAGAGGTAATATCCATTACCGATCTTTTCAATTTCTTTCTTCTTCAACTTATTCTTCTTTAGTTGTTTCATGATAAAGTAATAACATCAGTATTACTTACATACTGATATGTTATTATAAATATGAAACAACCCTAATTCACCTTCTATCCATCCTACGGAAAAATGAAATCACCGCGCGTGCGTACGTACGGAATACCGTCTCCACGCCGTGGTGTAATCTATTTTCCACCATCACCTTACAAGGATGGGTATAATGGTGTAATGAGTAACTATATATGATTATTATTAAGTAATATTGATACTGAAATAATATATATATATACTCCAATACAATTCCACGATCATAGGAACGATATCATCACTCGTGCGTACGTACGGAATACCGTCTCCACGATGTGATGCGACTCGTTCTACATGATCTTCATTTCATAATGATTGTATAAATGAATTGAATGAATGAATATGGTATATACTACACTAATACCATTCTGTAAATGAATTATCTATAACCTAAAGATAATAATAAGAATTTATTCGACAAAACACGCATAAGAACAAAAAGTTATAAAGACCCGAGTAACAAGTAACAATGAAATATTACTAACAAGAATCTAATAATATGACCATATATGATCTCATATCAATATGTATGATTCTGGAATAAGTCAATAACATTATTTAAACCATTATACAGGAGCTTCGGACACGAACAAAGCAAATCGGACCTAAGGTAAGGGAAATATCACAATCTCATTTTTATCCGAGATTGTTTATTCGTAAGTATTTACTGGGGTGTATTTTATCATCCACATCCATGTTCCCTCAATATGTAATATTGTTTCCATCCACTTGAAATAGTTTAAACCCAATTTTACCCTTAGGTGAGTTTTTAGTAAAGAATATGAAAGGAATCTTTTGTCGTTTTTTCCGTACGAGGTACTTTTTGACTTTTCCGACAAAAGTACGAAGAATGTTTTTTTAACTTATACGGCATGAATGGATTTTTAAAACATTACTTCAAAGAAGCTTCCTTTACAAGTTTTCAAGTTTATTTTTAATCAACTTCTTTTATTTTAAAGTTGTATGACATGTTATGAAAGGAAAAATGTTTTTGAAGAAGAAAGGATATTTTCCTCAAGAATTCAATTCAAGTGTTTTATCAAAATTATTTTCCATCTAAGATAATAAAGGGTTCTGTTTCTATCCATATTTTTACATTGGTTTGACTATGTTGTGATGGAATTATGTTTATGAATTCCTTTATCATATATGAATTGATTTATGATGTCATGATGTTTCAAGAATCCCATTTTTGTTACATGTGTTATGCGATGATGCATGTTTTATGATTATGTGGCACACATAAGAAAGGATTCATTATAAGATGGGTTGGGCCTATATCTCCCTCCAATGCATTGGGTAATGACTTTATATCTCATGAGATAGACATGGCTGGAACGGAAGGTTATTTCGGTTCAGTGATACAGGACTGAAACGAGGAGTGAACTCGGTTCAGAAAGGGACTTTGTCCACTAAGATAGTCTTGGCAATGAGTCATGACTAACAAGAAATGATTTTCCATGATTATGTGTGCATGCCACAAAGATTCAAGTTTTATGTTATGATTATGGGGATCTCATTTTCACTTCTATGATTTATTCCATGTTAAGATATTATGATCTCTTTTGCAGGTTTTGATTTTCATAAAGATATGATATGATTTTTATTTCCTTTATTTGCCCTTGCTGAGCATTTGAGCTCACCCTTTTATGTTTTCTTTTCCCCAGGTCAGGAAGATGGATATTAAGTAGAATATGCTAAAAGGGACCCTAGATATGATGAAATAAATGGGAGACACTGTAGAAGATTTATGAACCAGTTGTTTATGTTTCCCAGTTTCTAAAGACACTATACCTATACGGTCCTTTGTGGTTTTGTCATATGTTGTAATAAGAGTGCTTCAATTTTGAAGTATTAACAATGTATGTAAAGTGTGGGTCGTTATAGTTGGTATCAGAGGAAAGGTTTAGTCAACCTTTGGAAACTAGGATGCGAAAACGTTAGTGAGATCCCTAGAGATATTTCTAAGGTATGTCTAGGGATGTCCCTAGGGATAAGTATACGTATAGGTTATAGTAATAGAATTACGCTAACGATCATAGAATTAAACCTAAGATGTTGGATATTGAAGGTACTCCCCCTTTATTATGTTGTTTTCCCTAGCATGATTTTTGCCTCTCACACTATTCTTTTTGGGTTTTAGACGATGGCTGGAACCCGAAGGAACCGTGTTGATCAATGCAATGGACAATGTAATGATTGCCCTCCTGAACAAACAAATGTTATGGGAGATGGAGTGCAAAATCTTATTGCTATACTTACACAAGCTATGAATCATTCTGGACTTCCAAATGAGCAGAGAAGGGAACAATATTCCATTGAGTCCTTCATGAGGCAACGTCCACCTTCTTTCAGTGGGTCTTCTGATCCACTTGTGGCTGAACAATGGATCAGTACTACTGAAAAGATATTTTCAGTTCTTCAATGTTCTGAACATGATAAAGTCATATTAGCAGTATATCGTTTGGAAGGTGAAGCTGATCAATGGTGGAATCTTATCAAGAATACGAGGCCAAGAGATGAAATTGAGTCCATGGAATGGGACGAGTTCAAGAACTTGTTTTTCAGTAAGTACTTCCCTCGTATTCTTCGAACAAAGATGGAGAAAGAATTTCTTGAACTGAAGGAAAGGGACGATGAATCTGTTGGTACCTATGAAGAAAATTTTACAAGACTTGCAAGGTATGCTTCTGGAATTATCATCCAACCTAAAAGTAAAGTTGATCGATTTTTCTGTGGCTTAAAACCAAGTCTTCGAAGGGCATTAGCTATAAGAGACTTCAGTAGCTATGAAGAAATTGTGCGTTGTGCTATCAAGGTAGAAATGGAAGTTGGTGTTACATATCCATCTCATGGTTTTGACAAGAAATGAAAGATGGAGTTCAAGGAGAAATCTCAGAATAATGGTGAAAGGAAGATGAATGTTTCCTTATGCACAAAGTGTGGAAAGAAGCATGGTGGAGATTGTCTAAAAGGGACTAGAAAATGTTTTAAGTGTGGAAAAGAAGGTCATCGAGCAGCTGAGTGTCGAAGTAATGGAAAAAGGGTTTCTAATGATGTGAATAAAGCAAACACTGCAGAGAACGCACCGCCAACACTTCAATGCTTCAAGTGCAAGGAAATGGGGCATTATGCTAATAATTGCCCTAATCCAAGGGTTAGTGATGATCAACATGAGCAACCACTAAAGGCAAAGGACAAAGGGAAATCACATGCGATCACTATTGGCAATGTTGAATATGACAACGATGTGGTGGAATGATTAAGTGTTTATGTAATCGGATTCCAAAATAATGTTGTATCATTGAGTATTGCAATATTTATTGATGTGGTATTCAAAGTGATTGAGATATTTTTTGGAAATAAGATGATATGCGCATAATGAAGACGAGAAAATGAAATGTTTAATAGTATTCATGTGCTCATGATTGATATAAGGACTAAGTGATATAATGGTTTGAGTATATAGAATTTTGAGGATTTTGGTATGTGGAAAGTGTTAACTTTTAACTGCACTCATGTTTTCACTAAGGTATTCAAGAGAATACACGATTAAGGACTTTGAATGTTTGGAATGTGACCAACAAGACATATCTTATGATATGTGGGGATCAACGACAGTATTAAATCTCTGGTAATCGATGTCACTATATTATGAGAGTGGACTGCAGTATTATGTATAAGCCTAAAGATTAGACTGAATTATGTTGGACATAAGTTAGTATTGTTTAAGGATAGAAGATTTTCGATATTATTGATGGGATGTTATAGTGACGTAGTTTTAGAAAAAGGACAACCTGCAGGACGGGTGACAGCCCATCGCTTCGGACAAGGCTGTAGGAATCGAACCCACAACCGAAGTGCGACTGGCCTTTATCGCCTACCACTGGCCTACAGGAAGTCCCTGTTTAGTAGAAACTAGTTTTATTATATTAAGCAGTATGATATATGAAGTATAAGTCCATTTTAGGAACCATATATGATTAATCTCACTATAGAATGACTTATGTATATTTAATAACTTTTGATAACCTTTTGTTTGAGACAGATGGAATGAACAGTCATTATATCACATGATCTGCTAACACTTCACGAATAAAAAATTCAACTTCATTTATTTAAGAGACGAAGTGGAAATTGTTAAAGGCACGAACAACAGTGATATTGTATCAAAATAAAGTAAGTATTTATTCTAATTCAAATTTTCAACTTTAGGGAAATGATCTTGAAAACCAAAAATGTTGTCCTAGTGATCTTATACCGGATGAATCAGATGGTACCTTAGATCGTCACAAATTTATGGATTTGTGATTACTGGCTTTTCCATAGCCATGTTCTCTACCACTCTCCATCAGAACATGATGGTTAGATTTCTCTTCCCTATCCATATTTTCACCTATGTGGAAACCCAATGATTAGTTTATTTGGGTAATCGTTACATTTCATACTTTAGTTTTTAAAGACGAGTTTTGGTATTCCCTTTTACGATGTGGGTTTATATTAAAGAAACTTTCAAATAGTAAACCATTTATAACCTCGACGAATTTCGAGGGCGAAATTCATTTTAAGGGGGGTAGAATGTAACAGCCCAAGATTTTATAAAAAAATATATATTCTATTTAATTTTATTAATGTCTTGTGTTGTACGCTACACCAAAAGGAGCTTGCACAACACACATCCTTGACTTGCCTTGCATTACACGCAATCGCGACCTTCCTCGATAGCGTGTGTAATATGCAATACTGAGTTTCATTAAACAACGATATGCTATTAAAATATTATTAAAACTAGCCGTTATGAATAGTAATAACCACTTTTTAAAATTCTATAAATCTTATTTTTCAAAATGAACTTCATTTTTGGATTCGGAGTATCTAATTTAGCCTAAGGTGAAATTTTGGTACTTTTCGGATAACTTTCATATTCTGATGAATAGTGAAAATTACTAAATTATAATTAAAAACAAATTTTTTAATCGAAATAATTAATAGTGATAAATCATTAATTTGAGTGGTTTTAAAGTGTATTTAGAATATATTTTTACAATTTAATACAATGTTGGTCATTGGATTTAATTGCACATTTAAACCAGACATAAACAAGTGTCAATCTTTTGATAGATATTGTTTCTTAAAAACACGCTATTTGTTTTAACAGCGGGATTTAATTATAAAATTAATTAATGCAACTTTTATGTTATGAATTTTGTAAAATAGACTTCATTTTTGAATTCGGAATATGAAATATAGCTTGGGATGAAATTTTGGCATTATTCTGAAAAACATCAATTTTTGATGAATAGTGAAACTACTAAGTGGTAGGTTAAAAACTGAATTTTGCATAAAACTTAATATTACCGCTTCTGTGAATGGAATTTCAAAAATCTAAGAGACACGGTTAATATCAAGGACTAAAATGTGGTTCAATGAGATGAAAATAATTTTTTGGTGAATAGTAACTTTTTACTTTTTTTACCGCGGTTAATAGTAAATAGGGTAACTAAGGGTAAATATGATATTAATATTACCCTAACACATGTCCTAATTCTATTGGAAAAGTGTAATTCGACCAAAAACAAACTTAGGAATAAAATATGACCATTTAGGCCCACTTGGATTAGATTAGGACATTTATTATTAATTTATTTAAAGAAGGGTTAAAATAGTTAAAATCAAAGCTTAATAAGTAAATCATTTTTAATATAGGGTTATACATAAGATAAATTCGATTGTAAATATTCATTAGAAAGCTAAAACGATTTCCTACATGATGGTATTTTATTTGTAATTTTTAGACATCAAATAATTTAATTTATTTATGACACAAAGATGATGCAGTAATTATCTTATTAATGAAATATTGACAAAATTGATAATATAAATACCAAAATAAATGTAATTTGAGACTTTTTATGAATTCCACTAATTTTCTAGGTTACTATGATATATTAGTATTGATTTAATCAACTTGGTTCGAACATATAATTCTGTTATGACTTTGACAAAAATCATATATCAAATAGTGTCAAAATTGACACAAAATAGTTTTTAAATCAAATATTATATTATTAATTGTTATTTTATTCCTAAAAATCTAAGGTTCGGCCAAATGACTTAGATAAGGATATATATATTAATAATAAACAATTTGGGGTTCGTTTGGCATGTTATAGTAAGTGTATTAACCATATAGTGAAAGAAAACAAAAAGACATGGTAAAAGTTAAATTATTTAACTTAGAGTTAAATTTAATTGATAAGGTTAAAATAATATCCTAAACTTGTCTAAATTCTATTGGTTGATAGGATTTCGACCCATCCCCACTTTAGCTTCGAAATAAGACCCTTTGGAACCATTATAAACCGATTTTGACTTTAATATAAAATAATATTTTGAGATATTCCTAAGGTGCCCCTCTCCTCCCTTATAAAAGGGCACCTCCTCCCCCTCCTCCTCACACCAATTTGAGCACTCAAGCTCGGCCAACCCCTGACATTTTCCCTTCTCCACTTCCCTAGAATAATCCTAGAGGTCCTGGTCTTCTCCAAAGACCAATCTTAGTTCCTTAAGTGGAGGATTCAAAAAGGCGTTCCAAAGAAGAGGTAATATCCATTACCGATCTTTTCAATTTCTTTCTTCTTCAACTTATTCTTCTTTAGTTGTTTCATGATAAAGTAATAACATCAGTATTACTTACATACTGATATGTTATTATAAATATGAAACAACCCTAATTCACCTTCTATCCATCCTACGGAAAAATGAAATCACCTCGCGTGCGTACGTACGGAATACCGTCTCCACGCCGTGGTGTAATCTATTTTCCACCATCACCTTACAAGGATGGGTATAATGGTGTAATGAGTAACTATATATGATTATTATTAAGTAATATTGATACTGAAATAATATATATATATACTCCAATACAATTCCACGATCATAGGAACGATATCATCACTCGTGCGTACGTACGGAATACCGTCTCCACGATGTGATGCGACTCGTTCTACATGATCTTCATTTCATAATGATTGTATAAATGAATTGAATGAATGAATATGGTATATACTACACTAATACCATTCTGGAAATGAATTATCTATAACCTAAAGATAAGAATAAGAATTTATTCGACAAAACACGCATAAGAACAAAAAGTTATAAAGACCCGAGTAACAAGTAACAATGAAATATTACTAACAAGAATCTAATAATATGACCATATATGATCTCATATCAATATGTATGATTCTGGAATAAGTCAATAACATTATTTAAACCATTATACAGGAGCTTCGGACACGAAAAAAGCAAATCGGACCTAAGGTAAGGGAAATATCACAATCTCATTTTTATCCGAGATTGTTTATTCGTAAGTATTTACTGGGGTGTATTTTATCATCCACATCCATGTTCCCTCAATATGTAATATTGTTTCCATCCACTTGAAATAGTTTAAACCCAATTTTACCCTTAGGTGAGTTTTTAGTAAAGAATATGAAAGTAATCTTTTGTCGTTTTTTCCGTACGAGGTACTTTTTGACTTTTTCGACAAAAGTACGAAGAATGTTTTTTTTAACTTATACGGCATGAATGGATTTTTAAAACATTACTTCAAAGAAGCTTCCTTTACAAGTTTTCAAGTTTATTTTTAATCAACTTCTTTTATTTTAAAGTTGTATGACATGTTATGAAAGGAAAAATGTTTTTGAAGAAGAAAGGATATTTTCCTCAAGAATTCAATTCAAGTGTTTTATCAAAATTATTTTCCATCTAAGATAATAAAGGGTTCTGTTTCTATCCATATTTTTACATTGGTTTGACTATGTTGTGATGGAATTATGTTTATGAATTCCTTTATCATATATGAATTGATTTATGATGTCATGATGTTTCAAGAATCCCATTTTTGTTACATGTGTTATGCGATGATGCATGTTTTATGATTATGTGGCACACATAAGAAAGGATTCATTATAAGATGGGTGGGACCTATATCTCCCTCCAATGCATTGGGTAATGAATTTATATCTCATGATATAGACATGGCTGGAACGGAAGGTTATTTCGGTTCAGTGATACAGGACTGAAACGAGGAGTGAACTCGGTTCAGAAAGGGACTTTGTCCACTAAGATAGTCTTGGCAATGAGTCATGACTAACAAGAAATGATTTTCCATGATTATGTGTGCATTCCACAAAGATTCAAGTTTTATGTTATGATTATGGGGATCTCATTTTCACTTCTATGATTTATTCCATGTTAAGATATTATGATCTCTTTTGCAGGTTTTGATTTTCATAAAGATATGATATGATTTTTATTTCCTTTATTTGCCCTTGCTGAGCATTTGAGCTCACCCTTTTATGTTTTCTTCTCCCCAGGTCAGGAAGATGGATATTAAGTAGAATATGCTAAAAGGGACCCTAGATATGATGAAATAAATGGGAGACACTGTAGAAGATTTATGAACCAGTTGTTTATGTTTCCCAGTTTCTAAAGACACTATACCTATACGGTCCTTTGTGGTTTTGTCATATGTTGTAATAAGAGTGCTTCAATTTTGAAGTATTAACAATGTATGTAAAGTGTGGGTCGTTATATCTTTCATACTATATGTCCATCCTCTAAGGGAACTAAATCAATCGAGAATCATAAGGTAAATGGAAGACCCCTCTATCACAGGTTGAATGCACACTGAATAACATACTTTTCTGGTCTCACTATGAAGAAAGACACAATATCACTTAATGGATTTCAATAATATGATATAGGATCACATCCATCCAAGATGTAGGACTCTTAAAACCCCAATATATCCACTAAATATATCATCGTAGATATAGGATGACACCAAGGATAGTTGGGGGATTCCACAATGACTATCGAGTCTCAAATATTTGATATAAAGACAGGGGATCAAAAAGAGGACCAATCGAAGATACTGAAAAAAAATATGGATCCAACATCCATGTATTGTGTTTTACTCTTTCTGATAGCACAAACCCCACTAGAACCATCCAATCAGTATGGGATTGTTCTCTTGAAGATACCATGAACCCTACTAGAAAATACCATCAATATAGGGGGATCATTTTCCTGATGATTCTATAATACCTACTAGAATTTACAACTAGATAGTGGGACAGAATACATGAATGATAGTAATTATAATAGAAAAAACCAAACCTAGGGAATTTGGTATAATATCGGATCTCTCCCTGGCCTCATAGTGGGATATAACAACTCTATGTGAGATCATCCTATCATGGGGATCACAATCATGTGTTAAGGACAAAATTACCCATTATACCCTCATAGGGATAAAACTAGGGAACCCACTGAACCGATAATAGTGTATAAGTCACTAATAAGAGTTATTCTAACCTGAAGCCTTTTTCATCTCTATTTCCATAACCATGGCCTCCATTGAATCTAATGATGGTAGATACTCAAGACAGGTTACTCATAGGCCGCTATCCAAGTTATGAATAGGATATTTATATGGTATAATCCCCAAAGGGGATTAAATAGCATGCACACATGGTAAAAGGAACTCATAATGACTCCAATATCTGGCCATGTCCCCTCATAGTCCTCATCTTGAATTTCGTTATATACATTGAGCGTACCACAACTCACATGGAATGTCACCCCATGTGATCCCCTTTATTTTTCCACACCCATACAAGATTAGGTTTCAATGTATTACCACATAGAATGTGCCATAGGTCTTGACATGTCTTGTCTACCCCACCACTTGTCCATGTCCACATTCTATAACCATATCCAACACTGTGTGTCCATGTCCCTGGAGGATTATGACCACATTGCCAAGTCCCTCGATATATCTACCAAACCCACATCTATTGGACACACATCATGGGTTCACCATAATTTGTGTAACACTGTGCACAAAGTGTAGTCTTTAAGGAATACCTTCCTTGAATATAAAGAACACAAATCACATTTTCTAGTACCCCATATCGTGTTATTAGGAATTCCTTAATGGAATTTCCAATGATCCACTTGAAACACATAGGTTTTGAATGGAACCCATAGATTGACCACCATAGGGTCCTTATTAGATGTATAAAGGGAACTACAACATTAAAACAATCCATCCAAAGGGGAATGAAGACATAAAATTAAAATCATCCTTCCTCATGGAACATTAATGAATATTTGGGTGTATATCCATGCCTAAATGTTGCTGCACAATGATCCCGGAGTGATCATCGTCTAGATAGAAGATCGGTCTTGCCTCCTATGTTATAGTCATTTATAGTTTTTATGTCATGCAGGGGCCCCTCTTATCTTGTACTATATGAAATACACAATTTAGTGGGAGGGGTTAGTAATTTTTAGTAATTAGTATACATTACTTTTAGGACCCTCTAACATTACATCAACTGAGCACCCAATGCTGAAAAACTTTATATCATTCATTGGGTAACTAATAACTTCTCAACTCAATCAGGGCCTAAAATTTCTAATCCAAGACAATAACCAGGATTTATTCCATTTTTACTGAAAAATTATTTTCTATGATGAGTCATATTCAATATTTGTAATATTCTCTCATCATGGATCCTTGATCCTAGGTATCTCTCATTGAATTAGTGTCTGGATCATGAAATATTTTTAAAAAGTTATAATATCTTACATTGGAAACCCCAAATCTCTATACCTCAGTCATACAATTCATTGATGGAATAAATTCAAATCTTTTAGATTTTAGAAATTTGTAACTATTAGGGTGATCTAACCAATGAGCTCCAAGAGGCGTCCATAGGATGGGTGTTAGTATTTTTTTACTGAATGCTCAATAAGTACAATCATTGAAAAAATGTTACACATGAGAGGATTTATGATTTAATATGTCAAGACAATGTGAATTATTAGACAACACATAATAATGTGGCTTATGGTGATTAAGTACCTTAGTATTGGGTAATTATACCAATGTATCAGATACAATTAAAAAAATATAACTTTTCTAAAATTTTAAGGTTTTAAGTTCCATTAAGTTATAAATTTTTTAATATGTCTTAACAAGAGTTGTATAATATGTGATTAGTGTAGAATGAGAATAGAAACAAATGTGTGATATTAGAACATGTTATGAATTATTTTAAAGATTATGTAGCAATGGAAGTTATATTTTCAGAAACACACCATTGGATATTGGAGGGTCTGACCCTCAATTTTTTTTTAATTTTCAAAAAAATCATTCCGGATGATATGATAAATAAATAATAAGTGGTGATTGGTAATTTGTGCTAGTTCTTTGGAAGGAGTGGGTTGGTTATGGGCTGTCATAATAATCAATATTTTATTGGGGAAATTTTAATTTGACCTGGTATATTGGGTTAATAACAATACTAAAAGGATAATCTTCTGATGGGTTGAATCTTATCAGTTGCTTTGGTTATCATCCTCAAGTGAAAAAGATTTTGGTTTTCACAAAATTAGTTTTATGGAAGTCATATAATTACCCCATATAAAAATTTGATTGATAAATATGATATTTAATTACATAATAAAATATATAAATAATAGTACCAAGTAGTTACTGCATAAAATCGTTTCCCCTGATAGCCAACATAGGGTAGAATTGTTTTCATTAGGACCCTGGGTCAAGGGTTCATCAGTTATTATTTAGAGATTTGGATGATGGATTTTGAGTAGTTGAGAATTAAACCATGAAATTAAACTAGGGTAAAATAAAAAAACTTGTGTGCAAGTTTATTTTATTATATGATACTTATATGGATTATGTCATCATTATTATATTAAGGTTGTAGTGCCCCATTATGAAAATATGTCATTTTTTGATTAATGAATAAGAGGAGGACTAGATAATGATTTTGTAATGAGTTGTTCATGATTATAACAAATTGTTATTAAATAAATATTATTTTATGTGGATATCCTATTTAAAGGGTACATTTAGGGAGTTTAGGGGAAATAATTCGGTGACTATATTGGGGACATAGGATGTTGAGATACCCCAGATTTTATATGAAATCAGAAATTTGAAGTGGTATTATAAATTAAAGGATTAATAGGTGATTTAAAGTTGTTTTAGTGTTATTGATATGGATATATATAATTAAAGTGCGGGTTTTTTAAGAAACTCCTTCATTATGGGTTGATAATTCCAGATGGAAGTATAATTTTGATTCATGAAGCAGGTTCTTCATGAGAATTGAGGATCAGACAGAAGTTTCAAGAGATGGACCATATCTATGTAGTTTTCTACTAATTATTTGGTACATTTGGGAGGATATATATATTTTCAGGTGAAAATAGAATTGATGGTTTTTTGCTAAAATATAATATTGATTTAGATATCATTGACTACCTAGTTGAATGTCATAGGGAAACATGTGATTTAGTTAATAGGAAAATGAAACTATGTGTTTCAGTAGGTGTCAGATAGGACTCCCTCAAGTGGACGATGCCTCAATAAGTATCTATTATTGACTGAACTGAAACCCAATGGGTTCTAATATGGTTACTTTTAACAAGAGGCATAATTTTAATTTCTCTGTTCGGTTTCATGCTTTTCAGCATAAGGGGATTCTGAATGGATATATTAAGTTATCTATTCAAAAATATTTTTCCATTTATTCTCAGCGAATTTACCAATTAAATGGGTTATATTTTATATTTTTATAAAATATATAGTGTTTTAATCTCATTATTCATAAAAACTTATTCTTACTACCCCACAATCCCATTTTTTCAATGGTTTAATCAGGGGTTTTAAGGAATAATCCATCAAAGAATGGTGTGATAATGCCCGAAGAATGTGGATTTTCTATGTTTCCTCTAATAATAATCAAGGATTTATAAAATCATGTAATAATTCATTATTAGTAACTATTTTTTATTAGAATATTATTTTCATTTTCATTAAATTTAATGTAATGTTTGGATGGTTGGTTGCTATATGAAAATATTATCTTCTTTGTGGTTCCAAGAGTTTTATATAGACTGAACATATATTATTGGTCAAGATACTAGTAAAACTAAATTACTTAGTTAATTTAGAGGTTTTTATATTAATTAGGATAATTTATAATATTTTAAAAAAATTATATAAATAGTTTTCATATTTTTGTTGATACAGGGGCTCACTACATGGACGAATATTAGTTCGTGATTGACCAAGACATTAAGATCATGGATCAAGGAGCGTAAAATCTTATCAACGATGAAGGACCTGATAATACATATTAATATTCTTTTTTATGGATTATTGTGCATTCCTATATGGTTTTCTTTGATTGGATAGACTGAATTGATGTTAAATATCCCCTGATTGGATAATTATGTAGGTTAAATGCTCATGTGATTCATGTAAATACCCAACCTCATTTTAGTGAATATGAATAACCCATTAAAATTACCAATAATTGGTGTAATTATTATATTGGTATATAAGGAATGTTATATATTTCTATATGATTAGTAAAAACTATTAATATCCATGGATAGATCATATTAAAGATAGTCTAAAAGGAATGGGAGGGCCTTGCACTATATGTGATTGGGGAGACATATCATTGACTCTCACAAGGATGGGAACACCATCGCACATGAGGTAGGGTATTGGATATAGCACATGAGTTGAGTTCAAAAATTCCTCCTGTGAATGGAATGTAGTGAAGAGGATGGTTACACTTATATGGAATTGTTTTTAGATCTCTTATAAGATATGTCCAATTTTTAGCTAGTCATGGGGAATGGGATATGTGATTAGATAGAATGGTAACTTGTTTCCCTGGGGCCCTAAATGATGTCATCTTGGAATAACCCTTGCTTATGTGGGTTGGGACAATTATTTGTAAAATTTTATAGAAGTTAGAACAACCCTTGTGTTTTGTGTCATGTATGGCCTATAGGATATAGATTCACTATGAGGTGGTGAATGCTTTGTGGTATCCATGTGTGGAGGAATTTGGGTGTACGTAAAACAGGTTGGTTAACTTATTTAGAGGAATATTAATGTCTATGGGTATGAATTTTGATTCAATAAAAGACAAGTATTAATAATAATGTGTTATTCAATAAGTAAATTTCTATATTAAGATATGTAATTTTTTTGTGGCTAATTCCAATTTCAGTAATTCCAGGCATTTATATCTTGAGTTAAAATTATCTAAATGTGTGGAATTGTAAATAACGGTTATTTTAGGAACATTTATTCAATGATTTTTATAATTATTTATAATATGTTTCATTGGGTGTTATGGTGATATATGAATGGTTCCCCTAAAATTTGGATGTTGAGTTGGATCACCAAGTATTTTTTCTCCATATAGGTTCCCAATTTTCCACCTATGGTAAGACTGACCAAAACATGGGATATCACATATCACAGAATAATTTCAATGATCAGATTATAATTGACTCCAAAATTCCATACAACACATTCCATATTTGTACAAACTATTAGAGACCCCATGGAAAAATAATGTAATTTTGTATATATTATCATTCAAAAAAATTATCTACTATTTAATATGACATTTTACATTAATTTTTATTCCATATGATAGAAACTAATTCATAGGAGATTTATGGAATATTTTTTCAAAATAATACATATTAAATAACACTATATTTCCAACCTCTCCATTATTATAAAAAATGATAGCATGTGAAACCATATATATGGAAACATATTCAATTACATAGATAGAGAGTCAAATACTCTGTATAATATTTGAAACTGATGGTTATACTGGTTATGAGATGATACTAAATCCAAATATTTTTATGATCTATGGTAAGATAAAATGAGTATGTGGAACCAAACAACATCCTCATATTCATGAGTGTTTCATTGTCCAGGATCATAATATTTATTATTCATATCATGGTCATATATTATTATAACCCAGTCAGCATAAAATGAACTAGAATGAATGATTGTTTACTGTATTTTTTATTTATTTATTTCTGCACTAATAATATTTTATTTTATTTTTATATTTTAAGAACATTGAAATTCTTTTTATTTTGTTCTTACCCTTCATGGGAAACCAATTGCATATAGAGACATCATTTATATTGCATAGATCTAATCTGAATTTAAATAATTTATCCGGATATAGTAACTAAATGAATTTTAATATGGGATTGAGGTGATGTGGGTTTTTGTTCTAGAGTAACTTCTATATTTTCTTTTTTTATTTATTTTTTATATTTCATCATTTTTAAATATAATTTTTTGTGATGTATGACTTCATGGCATATATTGATCAATTTTTTACATTTTTCTGAATATTATTTCTTATGTTTTCTTATATTTTCAATTAATTTATAATTAATATTTTCTTTGAATATAAAGGTTGTATCGTTATTTATTTTTGTTTATAGTTGTAATTATAAGAGTATCTTCTTCCCAATGAGTATCAAATACTCTCACTTCTAGTTAATAGGATCTGCTGAATGTATGGGATTATGTAAAATCCTATTAAAGACCTTCAGAGGGTTCAATTAAATTGATTTTTAAATTATTAGTATATTATAGTTTCCTAGAAAAGTGGATAATTCCCTAAAACTGAAAAAACCAAAGGATACTATGATCATTTACTTTTTAAATTTATCATTATAGGGGTTATAAAAATTCCTCAATTTTTTAATTTTTGTATATAACATGTGTTGGAAGAATAAATAAGAGATATGAAATGATAATGAAATATTTCAAGCATAAATGATGAGTATTATAACATTAATCCTCCCTAATAGATCATAATTTATATTTTTAGCAAAATATGATGGAGGAAAAATTATCACATTTTCCAAGATATCAGTACCCATCTAAGAGTAATTTGTTTGTAGAGTTGAGTGGTTTATATTATAGTTATTTTAAATGAATTTATTTTTCATAACAAAAATCCTATGACTTGTTATAATTGTGTCTTTTGAATAGATGGATACATTTACACCTAATTACTAATGTTAGGTTCCTTATATAAGTTGTGATGAATTATAAGAACCTAAAAATTATTTAGAGGAAACCCAAAGAATTTAGGTGTTTTTATTTATAAAGATCTTATTTATTTCATTTCAACTAAATAATAAATGTTTAATTACAATTTAATATAAATTTTATTATGTTATTGAAATTTTTATATTATCGCTCATCACCTTATAAGGTACCATATATTTCGGATGAAGGATATCCTGATACACTATGACCCAAGGGATATGTATTCACATTATATGAGTGTATTTTACCTTACTTTTACAATATCATTCATATAATTTAATTAAGTGATAATTTTTTATTTAACTTCATTTAATTAGTTAGAAAACAAGATCAACACATTATACTATGCGTGGGAATAATATGACATTTAAAATTATTTTTTTCTTTCAAATTCATGATATTGGAGAAAAATATTCACTAATTCCTAAAATTTGATGATTTAAATAATTATTTGTCAAATATATCAACAAATATAGTAAAAATAGACTCCATAAATACTATGTGATCCATTTTATTAATAAAACATAACTTCAGTTAGTTGATGAGTATTAAAAAGTTAATTTATTAACAATATAAATCTAAAAATAAAAACAATATAAAACTGATCAGATTAATTAATGATTGTTATATACATAGTTTAGAATTTATAAATAAAATTTAATAAATTTTCATGTAATTTATATATATTTAAATAGAATAATAAATATACCGAGTTAAAGATTTACTAATTTCTATGAATTCATTTTTCATTCATGACATGAAAATCTCAAATATGCATGGAGTAGTTTTTTTCATGTAATTTACTTGGTTTTTCTTAATAATATTTAGATGTTTTATTATTGTATTCATACTTTACTCCTACCATTTTTTGAATTGTATATGTCAAAAAACGTAGAGGATTTATTGATATTTATAATCAAAGGATATTTTAGATTTAACCCGAAACAATAAAAAAATATTATTTAGACAACGTATACAAAAAAATAAAAAATTTATTCATGTTGTTTTCCCAAATATTTGAGAGAAAAAATATGGTTGAGATTGATTATTTTAAAAAATATTTGTAAATATAAATTTTAGTAGTGAATTTAATTTTAAAAATTTTAACAAAAAAAAAAGAAAGTATTTACATTATTTTATTTATTAAATGAATTGTGGTTTAGAATATTGTAATCATTATTTTCATAAATAATTCAAGAATATTCTATAAATTTAACCATAAATATATATAATATTTATTCCCACCCTAATTTAATATCATTATTGAATAATTATAGTGTTTTTTTCTTTAGGGTAAAAAAATAATTTTAATATTATTTCATTAGAATATTTCTGTCAAAAATAAATACAATTATCTTTAATTTTAATATAGATTATTAAAGTGAAATCATTAAAAATTACTTTAATTTTTTTAATAGTTAAAATTTTTATGTAAATGGATAAAAATTCATAAAAAATATATTTTTTAGGTAAATAAAAATATTTTGGTCATTAATGAAATCAAAAAAAAGATATTCATTTATTGAAATGTTTATAGGTTATATTTTTAGAAGGGTGAAAATTTTAAGTATATTGAGCATTATTGTTTTCAGTATAATTTTTATTTTTGTGGCTCTAGAGTTCTAGATTATGACCATAATGATATAAATTATAGAATTAATATCAAAATATTATAAAACAAATTTAACTAATCAAAAAAGAGACACACATGTTGATATTAAAAAGATTAACATCACTTATAAAAAACATGGTAATCAATGATGCCACGAAAAATGTTTATTTAATTAAATTTTACTGATTATGGCATAAAATATAAAATTATTCACACAGTAGGAATCCAAGGGATGTAACAGAAGGTGGTAGGAGGTATCATGGGAATATATTACATCAAAATCATTTATATGATCATATGAAAATTATTCATTTATCCATTCATTGATGTGAAGAATTTTGAATAGGAGGCCACAAAATATGACATGACTAGTCGATAATGAAAATTAAAAATTTCATGGTTTAAATGCTATGTAAAAACATGATATCTCAATCAGAGAGAACTATCTGGACTACCATAAATACATTACTAAAATCACTATACTTAATTCCATTTATGGAATGAAACAAGACATTACAAAACACTCTAAAAATTTTGAGATCATTGTTTAATATAAATAAATAGTTTCCATAAATGAGGATTATATAGAACATGTCTATATTGTAGTGGATCTAGGTAAATAAGAAGATTCTAATTGTATTTTTATAATTAAATCAATAAATTTATCAGTAAACAAGACAAATGTTGCCCATGAAATGAGAGATAATGTAGTAATATCATGTTATGGTGTAAAAATAAATTCTATTAGAGGACTTTTTAGGTGAACTAAAAAGATATGATGTTAATTGTTTATATAATATGTCACATGATTTAATGATTTTTTAATATTTATGAAAACCTTCACTTATTACTAAATTTATTTTCATATTTTATAAGTTGGTTACTCTAGTAGAATATAATACTCTATAACATAAATATACATTAGTCATGTAATTTATTTGATGTCATATTTCCCACCCATCTATTCTATTTTATAAATACACACACAGTTGTTTTTGAAATTCAGACACTATATACAATTTTTTCAAAGGTTATTAAAATTAATTATATAAAATTATGATGTGACATCGATTTTTATGGTGTTTTATTAATCCAAAACATCCCGACCATTTCTGTAATGAATGGATATGTATATTAGGAGATTAGAGTTGTTTGGGGGTCATATGAGGACTTTTGTATTTCAAAGGGATGGGATGCCCTGATGGTGGGTGTATTGGGGTATGGTCTACCATTTTTATGTGGTTTTAGTACACCATGAATAGAAAAATATTTTATTAATTAATTTTTGAGATTGGTTTGGATTCTTGGTGTATTAATTCTATAATAAGGAAACACCTATGACTTGTTAAGACCTTTTTAAGGACATTTTAATCCTCGCGTGTCCCTTATATTTCAAATTTCATAATGGAATCTCAAAGTGAGTGACTTGTTCCATGAATGGATCCCTGAAGGTTCTCCTAATAGAAAAAATGACCTTTAGATAGATCTTATTTCCATTTTGCATGTCATGTCTAAGAGAAATATCTAGGTTATTTGAAAACCCTATTTTGGATTCCACAATAAGATCAAATGTTGAATACCCACCATGGCCATGGTTATGCTATAGTAGAATCCATATTATAATTTAGGATTGTTTTCAGATGGATGAAATAATTTCCAATAAATATTGATCATTACTGATTGAAAATGGTAAATTCATTAGATTTTAATGGAGGACTATAAATTCATTTTAATTCAATTCATCCCCTTTTTTAGCAGATACATTCCCCTCCCCATGAATTATTTTATTTTTTAGATTCATTCCATGATCATATAGCATAAATGATCATTTTCTCATGAGGAGGATTCCATCATTATATTTCTAATAGGTAATGGTTTTTATACATCAATCAGAATCCCCTTTATTAATTACATTTGTTTTAAACCTCAATTTAAAGGATATTTATTCATCTTTTTTCAAGGTACCCATTTTCCTTATATTTTCATTATATTTCACATTTTTTGGATGATCATGGTGTCTAAACTCCCAGTTTTGTAAGTTTTTAAGAATGTTTTCTTGGTGTCTTTCATATTCTATGTTTCAGAGAGTTTTCTTTAGTCTTAATGTAGTTCATTCCGGTGGTTATTGAACATTAATCAACTATTCTTATGAGAAAAATATTGATCTTTTAATCGAGGTAGGGTATTCATCGATTCTCCTATTTTTTTGTGAAATCATAATTACTTCATACATAATCTCATTATGTGATAGTGGAGTTAAAATTAATAAATATTAATCTTAATTAAGAAAATGAAACCTGGTTTTGGTTGTATATACCACATGTGTTTCCATAATGGTTATTGTTTTCCTCTTGTTTTTTTGATAGGGTCATATATATGATTATGATTTGGATTTCATTTTTTATACTTTTATTTAGATTGAGGTTATGTTGAGAAATGTAAAATGAAAAAATCCTGATTTTTTGTTTGGTATATTTTTAATGTGGAATGTTTAAAATAAACTATTCTTCATATAATTTGATAAATGATAATTTTAATAATGTTTTTAAATTTAAAATGTCCTACAACAGTTTGATGAAATTATAATTCATATATATAATGACATTTAAATAATTTTTTTGTTGTAATATATGATGCATCAGGTTACCAATGGTTGTAACCTATGATAAATTAACATTTAGTCTAGTACTATAATGAACTCGTTATTTGAAAAAGATGTGAGTGAGTCCATTTTCATTAAAATAGTAGATGATTTAGTTTTATAGGACATGATGTCCAATTGAATCTATTTTTTATTTCCATATTTCCCTGTGTGTTTCTCTATAATTGATACATACTATGTGAAGAGATATAAACATTTGATTCATTATAGATGATAAGACAGAGGTAGGGAGTCCAGGAATTCTAGCTATAGATTATCTCAAAAATTAAGGGATTCTTGGTGTTATACATGGTGGTGTTAAGGTGGAATTATGGCTATAGAACATGTTAAATCTAGGGTTTTGAAATTTTATAATGGAATCTGGGAAATGCTTTTGTAAATGAATCATCATTAAATGCTAGATGGTTAGGTTTATTTTTTTTAATTCCATTCCCAACTACTTGAGATTTGAATTTGTGATTCTCATTAATGGTAACATATTATAAGTCCATATGTTCATGGAATTATTGATTTTTAATAAATATATATCTTTTTTAACCAATGGGGTTGGTGGATTGGAAATATGATGAGTAATGATAATATTTGAAAAACGTGGGTCGTTGTTTTCTAATTTTAGGTCTTTGGAATTAACGAGATATCACATTAACATATAGTGAAATGTGTAATGGATGGAAATAAATAAATAAAAATATTTTTTAATTCATGTGAACTTATAATATATTCAATCCTTAGTATTTCTAGTAGTTTGTTCAAGAGAAAATAGATATAGTTTATTATATTATTGGTATGATGCCAAAAGTTTGGTTGTGGTATATGTTATATCATCTATGTTTTATAATTTAATAACTAACCCATTTTTATTAATTAGAGTACTAATATTATTTGTTCTTATGGGGGGGTGGGGGGGGGGGGTTCTACAACATCCAGATTGGTGAGTAATGGGTGGATTATTAACCCCTCATTCCCCACTCTCTTCTTCATACAATATTATGTGAAGGCATGCATAGTGGTTACCATTCCCATATATTTATGTATAGTGATTTAATAGATTATGGTTTTCTCATACCCATATATCTTTGGTTATAGTATACTATGAATTTTTATAGGTACGTCATGTATTATAAGTGATTTATTGAGTTATAGTAAATCATATACAAAACCTAGGTGGATCTCAGAACATAATAGATTACTATATAGATATGCTTCAAAGGATTATGATATGATGTGATTCATGTGATGTATGTTAGGATGACATAGTCCACATGTCATTGGATAATATTACATTTGAAGAGATGTATCTATGAATGTGTGGCATTGGGGAAGAGAAAAAAACTAGTGGTATGAGGTAGTGAGGGAAATTATTTTGATATTAAATTATATGATCACTTATATGAAAAGCATTGTGAGAGAAAGGCATGGTGAGGAAAAAAATATTTTGAACATTTTTATATTTTGAGTTAGCTTGACTTGTATGTTTTTGGGATATATAATGTTTTATTTATCTTCTATAAAATAATCTTCTTGGATGATCATACTAAGTATAAATTTCTTGCTCATACTAAGTATATAAAATATTTTCATGTTTATAGAATATGGTTCGTGATTATGCTGTTAATTACTATCACAAAATGTTTTTTCGGATCTATTTAGGAACTTCGACCATTGTATAGGATATATTTTTGGAACATGTAGTTTCATTTGTAGTTATTCAGTTGTCTGAAATTACATGTATGTATTATAATGTCATTTTACATTATTTATGAGAATTATTTGTTGTATGTTTTTACTTATCTGTCATTTCCTAATATTGGAGTGAAATGAATCCCATTTATGTGTAATTTATACCTTTGGATTATGTCACTAACTGTTGGCCTATTAGATGTAGGATTTGGGTGTCATTATCTCTATTATCTCATTTTCAGTCCCCATTGGGTAACATTTAGGGGGTGGGAATTATGATAATGTGTTATTAATGTTTAATTTTAATAGTTATGATGGAGCATTGGGGCAGACATGGTAGATTATTTCATGAGTTGGTAGGGAAAAAATAATCATGAGTTTATTATGTGACTTAATCAAAGTTGGATATTTATAAAACTTTTAATTAGGCAAACTTGTGATCTATTTCAGGAACCACTAATTTTAAATATCCTACTATGTGATATGAGGTTATCCCAAGATAGAAACCTAAGAAATAATCACACACCATTATTATTTATGCTTCAAGTAAAATATTTCATCATTATTCAATGTTTCATTTCATCAAAATGGTAGAACATTTGATTAGTTTCAAACTCAATAAAAATAATTATAAATATTCTATATTTTTTGTGGTGATGTACATAATCATTTTCTACTTTTTTTTGTGAGACTTCAGTTCAAATTCCTTGTTATTTTTATACTGTGAAT
The DNA here is from genome assembly GCA_963277665.1 of Viscum album. Lineage (NCBI taxonomy): Eukaryota > Viridiplantae > Streptophyta > Magnoliopsida > Santalales > Viscaceae > Viscum > Viscum album. Next base: position 109,358,204 of record OY728132.1, on the reverse strand, counting down.
GTTCTTTAGGATATTCAAGTCGATCATTGATGGTTTTATGTTAATGAAGACGACTCATAGAAAACGACAGAACATGATTTTTCATAAAACTTTTTGTATATTATTGAGTGGTTTATTTCAAACATAGTGATAGTGGATTGATTTCTGGAGGTTTAGATTGCCTATTGTTTGATCTATGATTAAAAGTAGAACTAAGAGTCATTAGAGATATGTATATTGTTTAGGCTATCCTGGAAGGGTGGTACTTGTTCCTCAATGATCATGTGGATCTAGAAATCTCATGAGAGGCTTTCTAAGTCAATTTTTTAGATGATTTTATTTCATAGATATCAAATATTTATAGTCTTTGGGATATTCTAACTCTTTTACATGACAGTTACAACTTTTAGGAATTTTTGATTCATTTAAGGAACCTTATGAAAAATTATTTCGACCTATTGCAAGATCTGGAGGCTAAGGTGGTAAATTTTGATGTGTCTTTCCATCTAGATATACAATTACAGCTTACCCCATTTATTATGTCGACATATCTCAAGGTTATGGAGGGGTAATAGGTCATCGAGAGGACACTAGCTTGGACTACAACATCATGGGAGGGGAGACATCATGATTCATCTTGTAAAATATCTAGTGTCCAACGATCATACAATCTTGGATATAATATCATTTATATAGCGTTGATTAGGTCTTAACCCTCATCATAATGTTTCTCTAGGAGTGGTGTATTTTAGACCCCTTCTAAGGGATCATACAGTTTTTGTTAGGAGCAAGTTTTGTTTTTGTTGTATTTTTAGTCAATTGATCAATATGTTGACCAAAGAAAGTATGTTAAAAAAGATGATGGATGGAAATATTATTGATCATTATTTTCAAAACAATTGAACACAATATTTCAGGACAATCGGACTCACCCCGGGTCCGAAATGGGAGAAGATTAGAGTGGGGAATGTATCATAATCAGATTCTTATTGATTATGGAATGACATTATTAGTCGGATTAAGATTTCAACTTGATGGAAGTAAATTTCTATCTGATTCACTCTGAATTTGATATGAATAAATTCATGGTTTTGATAATGAATCAGAGTCTTCATGTGTCATGATGGTATCCCTACATTGTGTACCCCTCCTAGGCTGGCAATGTGAGAAGGGAAATAATGACCCCCGAGTCCTGCCTCCAGTAGGCCCCGGGTTGGCGACTAGCACCAGGGGTATAGTAAACACACAAATGGGAGGCATTACCCTCTAAAGGAACACATGCGGAATAGAGAGATAAGATAGACACCAACCAAATCCAACTCAGAACTGAAATATTAAAGAAAACCAAAGTGAAAATATTTAATGTCATGCAAAGGTACTACAACTGGAAGGGGAAAACTGCAAGTACCCAAAAGAAACTAAAAAACATCAGCAACAACAAGCCCAAACAGCTCCTGCAACCACAAGCTGGTATTAACCAGCCTGATTTCCAACCTACTACAAGTGACCTAAAAAAAGATTATATATACATAGGGTGAGTATAATAGTATACTCAGTAGGATCATCCCCAAATACACTCGTGAAAAATTAAAGAAAGCATGTTAACGAACAATGAACAACATGTGAAACTAACTCGTCATATAAACAGGTATACTACGTTCCCAAACTCACCATGGATACTCTCACCATGAAATACATACAAGAATATATCGTATAATAAATAATATCAAGGGTACCTCGCTACTACTTCCCCAGTGGTTTGCCGATTTGCCCCAACATCTCACGTCCTGGGCATCTCTCACCAAAAAGGCTTTCCCACAGACACCTGAAAAAGCACCACAACATGCACTTCGTGCAACAAAACCACCACGTCGGTGTAAGAAAAATAACCAGGTAGTTTCTAGGAGCCACCACAGCTCGGATAACATGAATCAAGAATCGAGTATTATACCTTAAGCCATTACAGCACATACTTCGAGTAAGGATCCTCAAGGCATCACAACCTATACACGTTACACCTATAGTAGTCCATAGTATACTATATCCATAATATATGTGAATGAATAAGAAAAAGCCACTAAAGCCCTCTAACCATTGTGCCTACCAGCACATGTATCTACCAAGAGAAGAGAGCGGAGCCAAAGGGGTTGTCATCCATTCATCCTCCCACCAGAATGTTGGGGAAAACACCCCCAGGACTCAAAATACCCGTGGCATCAGTTTCCCTTACTGACAGGGTGGAGTAGCGTATAAAAACAAAAAATTTCATAATATAAAATATCTGACAACCACGCTGTGGGCATAACCTAGTCTTAGACTCTACTATAGCTAACGTCTCTCGTACTCCGTGCTGCCACTTCAAATACTAGGTATCCTATAAGCACACAACCATTTAAAGAGCTTTACTATATTATTTCATTCACTTTTTACCGGTTTCACATTACGTTAATTAATTAATTAAGCAGTAATTAAACATGTACAATTCCTCATTAAATTTAATTAAAATCACAACCAAAGTACACTATCCCATTAAAATAACAACCTCATCATTTTGTTCTAGAAAACTCCAACCCCATGGGTTAACACCATTTATTCAAATATTCAGTGTAGAATTACTTTTCCACAATCCCATGCATTCTTGAAAAATTTCTATGCTACTAAACACAAGGGGGCTCAACACGGTGAGTATATTTACTACCCGTCGAGTCATTGACACCTATAGAATGAGTGTATAACCATCCTCCTTTGAGAAGCTAAACATGGGAAGCACGTGGCATACCACATGCGTCATAGCCTCTATTGGATGAAGGGTGATCAAGACCAGCTGCCTTTGGCAGTGGGGAAAATTAAAATAGATAATAAACCAAAAAAATAGCAAGCATCCAACAAACACATCCATCCCATTCCATCTTCCCAGGTGTCCTCCCCGACACCCACATGCATAAACTGATGCATCTTGCCACTCTAGGCGTCATCTGCTATAACAACCAAACGTCTCAATGCCCTCACATATCACAACAACCATCCAAGCTCACATCACAACACAAGCAATAGGAAAACAAACATCACATAAATTGGGCTATTGAAAATTTGACAATCATGAGGGAAACTCAGAACCCTTCGAGGAACTATCAAACAATCAGTTCTTTAATCCATCTTGAATTAACAGTTTTATTAATCATAGGTTTCAAAATTTGGGAAACCAAATTAGTAAGTTATAAAAATTAATTAATCATGCTTACTTCACCAATTTGATTAACATCAAATTAAAATAAGATGAACTAGATTCATTTACATGCCTCTTTATCCATAGCCAAGAGTTATCAATTAATTCTGGTTTACGTTGTTTACCAATTTTCATCAAGTACGAATAGCTAAATGAAGAAAGCATGGATATCAAACTATCTTGAAAACAAGGGGCAATAACATACGACTGATATCAATTTATTTATCCTGTTAAAATATTTATTATGTCAATTCCACTATGGTCCAATGGGATAAAACATGATAATAATACAGTTGCATATAAAATAAATGTGAAGCTATGAATCCCCTACCTCAAATAGTTCTTGACATTCTTTATCCACCCAACAGGTCATGATCCTCCTCTTGCGTCAACTGTATCCACTTGAGGATTCCACGGTACGAATGTACTAACTAAAACCCATGAAAACCATATTAGAAGCATGGAGATTACATGTTTTAAAAATGGAAAGGGGAAACATGAGAAGACGAACCGCAAAAGAATGACAATAAAACATACATTATATAAATGATTGATCGATACAGCTTGGTTACATCAAAATAGAGGAGAACTAATCCAAAGAGGAAGTTTTGATTATGCAACTCCTACAGGATGGTATGAGGTATTATAGAATATTACAGGTGAGAACAAAGAGATATAATTAGGGAGGAAGATATACTTTCCCTCTAAAAAAATTAATGGAGCGGCGGTTTAACATACACATACCTTTCCATTAAAAGAGGATCACATTAAACAACACGGTTTGAACATGTAAAAACATCTCAAGCCTTAGGAATAATTAATATAGGTGTTATGGACTTTGAATCGTCCTAAGAGTCCTTAAAACAAGGCCTTAAATGCATTTTACATCAAAGGAAAATGCTAAAGGGGCGAAACTGTAGGAAGCTAGAAACAATGTTCACAAACTAAAAATTTAGAAAAGGAAAAACATTGTTCATGAACCTCACCATTAAACAATGTTCCTGAACCTCAATGATAGACACTATTCATGAACCTCACTGTTAGACATTGTTCATTATCCTCACCTTTAGATAGTGTTCATGAATCTCACCGTTAGACACTATTCATGAACCTCACCGTTAGAAAATGTTCATGAACCTTACCGTTAGACATTATTCATGAACCACACCATTCTGAAAACACTGTTCAAAACTCAAAATTTGGAGGAGGAAAGAAAAGGCCACAATTAAAACCTCACCATTCTGGGAACACTGTTCACAGAACTCAAAATTTGGCAATGGAAAGAAAAGGTCACCATTAGAACCTCACCATTCTGGAAACACTGTTCACAGAAATCAAAATTTGGAAAAGGAAAGAAAGGTCACTGTTAGAAGTTATTGATAGTGGTTAATAGTATAGGTTACCAATAGAGGTTACCGATAGACCTCACCGATAGAACTGTTCGCCAATGGAACTATTCATAGCATTAGAAATTTGGAAATGGAAGGAGAGGTTACCGTGAGAGGTTACTGATAGAACTGTTCAACGATGGAAAATTTCATATAATTAGAAATTTGGCAAAGGAAAGTGTGGTTACCATTAGAGGATACTGATATAACTTTTCACCAATGGAACAGTTCACATAATTCGAAATTTGGAAAAATAAATAGAGCTTTCTGTTAGAGGTTACCGATAGAATTGTTCACCAATGGAACTGTTCACATAATTGGAAATTTGGAAAAGTGTTGGGGAAAAGTCGCCTTGACCTCCCAACACACCTCAAACACCATATTTTCACAAAGAAATGGACCAGATAGGTCCGAGCCATTTCATCATAACTATGATTATTTAAATGTGATGATACATTTCTTATTTTTATTTTTTATAACTCATAACTAGATTGCCAACTTATTAGGAAATCTTTATGGATGAAAAGTGAAATGAGGTATTCCAAATCGTACTAAGATTTATAATATACAGGTCGAATAGAATAAATATATTTTTCCAATCGAAAATTAATCGTACCCAGTATAAATGTATTTAGGATAAAGATAAGGAAATTAATGCTAAAAAGCATTCCTAAAATGACCATACTTAGAATAATCATATCCTAGATTATCATTATCAGGATGATCGTATCTAGGACATTTGTAGGCTGAAAATATCATATTCGGTCTGTGAAGAGATGAATGAAGCTAGAATGAATTGAAAATTAAAATACATTCTAATTGTAGTTTGGTGATGATAAAGTTGTTCTAAAATGAATTTTATGTCATGAAGTAGGTAATTCTACAAGAACAAGTTTGTGGCTGAAAGAAGCTGCTGAAGATGAGTTTAGGGTGATGAATCTCACTATGAAAAAATCAAAAAAAAATGTTGTCAACCATTCAAAATGGGTATAATTACAATGTAAATGTTTCATGTGGGTCAAGGAAAATAGTTATGAAGTAAAAGTTGTTTCATAGTATAGATGAAAGAGTTTGATAAATGTACTGTCAACGGGGGCTTAGAATTCAAAAAAAATGTTTGTTTTCACCATTCAGAGTGGTATCCATTTCTTCATTAATTTACATTCAATTGATATATAGTGTTGTTTAAAAGAAATCATATTGAGAAAATTTTATTCAAAAATTTAATTCGAACCTGAATTTGAAAATGATAATATGAAGAAGAGATGAAGTTGAGGATAGTATTTGAGAAGATTTGATATGTTTTGACAAAGCCTTAAATGGCCCTGATATTATAAGGGAAATCGAGATTGGACAAATTTAATTAAGTAGAAAGTATTTTGGGATTCTTGACAACACATTATTGGGTCACCAATAATAGGAGAAGAATACATCATATATTTATGATGACTGAATTACTACTCATTACATAAGATGGAGAAGCTCCATGTTTTTAAATAGAAGAATATGCTCTCATATAGAGCTTTTTTGACCATGTTTTGGTGGAAAGTGAATGTGAAGAGAGAATATCACAAATTTTATTCAGCAGATCATTGTATTAATTATTCATCATATTCATTTGGGTTCCATATTCTTCTTATCATCGTATATATCTTATCATCATACTGGGCTCGAATAATCGAATCAGGGATTTTCATATTGGGGTTTCCAGATTGAGGAAGAATATGTTCTAAATTGTCTTAATTGTACTCAGCTAAATCTATATCATTTTGTATTGACTTTTTTATTAAAAAAATATGATACATATTAAGTTTTTTGTAATAATAATTCAAGGGGTTCTTATTTACATCAATCACTTTTCAAAAATGATATATACTTTTCATACTAAAAAATCAAACTAGGATAAACATATAGAGAATAATTGTATTGGGAGAATATTACTTAGAGGAATCAGAGTGGGAAAAATTAATTGAGTTTTCCTAAACAATTTCCATGAAGTTCTTACCGCCTTTTGGGTAAAAAATTTAAGATGCTTTTTCAATTGAATACAATTGAGGAATTGAAAAATATGCATAGGAATCATTAGTTATTACACAATTTTTTTACCCTATTTGGGTTAAGTGGGTGCCCATGAACTTTTGGATTGTACATAAAGTATTACACGAGTGAAATGCTATATTGTAATTATTGTATTCCAAGGATTTTTTTCAAGTGTATTGTGTGTTATTGGATTTTCTCCAAAATATACTAAGGATGTAGCTATTCATATTTAATAGTGAACCTTGTAAGTAATTGTATTCGTGTGGATGTTTGATTCAATTGTTTCCTGTAGGGAATATAATCTTTAACAATAGGAAAAGGTTGTTTCAATTTCAAGGAAACATAAAGGAAAAAAATTATCATTAATTCACCCCATCCCTCTCTCATTGATACAATTATCCTAACTAGGCACTTATAATTGGAATTGAACTCAATGTATCCCTTATATTATTCTTTTCAAAAGGAATTAAGAGAAGATTATGGAGAATCTGAATTATGTGAATTTAAATGGTATTCCATTTATAAATAATATGAATTATCATATCTGGAATGGAATAATGCTTCTATATCTTATTAATTTTGGGTATGATGACATAATATCACTTAAATGTGGTTTCCCTCATTGTTTTTAAAATTATCATCTCTCTAATATATATAAAGAAAATAATATGAATGCTGGAAGAGATAATACATTACTCTCTTTACTTTTTGAATTTTTTTTTCTATGATTAAATGGATTTTTCCCTTCTAAAATAATCATAGATAAGTTGAATAACATTTATTATGTTAATAAAAAATTGAAGATGGAAAAGTAAAAAATATGGAGATTTAACTATGATGACCTCATTATGGGTGATAATGAATATGTTTATTACTTCTAAACAAGGGAAAATGAAACTATGAGCACTATTATATTTCTTGGGGAAATGTTAAAAGATTCTAATTTTTTTTAAAATATCATGATAATTCTTCCTAACATGTTTTATGACATGGTTTTTTCATTGGTAGATAGAGATCAAGAAACATTATCTCAATATGATTTTCATATTACTCTCATTACATAAGAAGGTATAAAGGATAGTTCTATAAAATTAAAAACAAAAGTTGATAGATAAATTAATTTCAAGGATTCCAAAAAATAAGAAATCATTAATGAAGAAGAAGAAGCTTGATATTATGATCCTAAAAATGAGGTTTGTAAAATTCATATTTATATTTTATCCCTATTTTCTATAAATTTGAAAATAGGTATACAAGATTATAAAGGGAAACTTAACCTAAAATGATTTGGATGTGGAGTAGTTGGTCATTTAGTTCCAAATTTTCCTAGAAGAGGTAATGTGGAAGAATGTGATGAAGAACAACATGAGGAATAATAGATAAGACCATGATGATCATGGGATAAAAATGACAGAGATAGTGAGGATGCTAGAAATGATGTTTAATAGAATATGTTTATTTCAATAATTAATGAATAAAGGTATTATTTCAATGAAATTAGCTTCTCTGAAGAAGGAAAAAAAGTGAAGATACATCCGAATAATCTATTTAGTATGTTGTTGAAAATACATTTATAACAACAATGAATGATGAAGTATTTTAAATCAACGGATCTTATTAAGAAGAAACGAAACTTGAATTAAATTTGAAATAATTTTTGAATGAATATTTGAGAAAGATCATATGGATTGAAAAGAAAAAAAATGATTGATGATAAATGTTCCTCAAATGAAACCAATAATTTTTTTATAATTAGTAGGTGAAGTTAGAGAAAGAAATTGATTATTTTTAGAAATCACCCAATGAAGAAAAAGATATTAAAGAGCATAAAAAATGATGTTGAAAACAAAAGAAGAAGAGTTGGAACTTTTTCAATAAAAATGTTCTAATTCTGAATAGAATTGTACATGTTTCAAAATATCTACTACTAAAGTTGAACAAAGTTCCCATAATAAGAAATATGATAAGGATCAACAAAAGTTACCTTTAAATAATGAAATAAATTATGTAGTTTTATATCAAAAATATATAAATTTTGGAATGTTATTTTTTTAGCCAAAACCAACAAAGTTATAAATTCATATGTCTCAATGAACCTTACATCTGCATATGTTTTATTTGGATGAAGTAATTTTTCCAATACATATGGTGCTGATAAATCTAGATATAAAATAAAGACTCTAATTGATAAGATAAATTTTGGTTTCTTGTAAAATAAATAGATGAATCGGGATAAGAAAAATATTCATGCTTCCAATCAGTAAGGATATTTCATATGAAAATACTCCATATATGGATAATATTGGTGTTGTTGTAGACTCTGATATACAACAAATATGTGTTGGTTCAAACAAAAACATCACTATTATTCCATAGATTATGAATTTAAAAGGTTGAGGGGGATTCCATCTCCTCAAAGAAATAATTATAAAAAATTTATTTTGAAGAAACCTGCTAATATTGGTGTGAAAGATAAAATAGCTTCCAAACAATGGATTCCATTTTTGAAAAATGTGAGAAACCTAGAAATATTTATAAAGGATGTCTTTTTTTTACCAACCAAACAGATGTTTCTAAATAATTATTAGAAGTTGAATTCATTGAATGTAAATAAAAATAGATCAGTTGAGATTGAATAGAAAGGGTGATTACATATATGGAGAAAATATAAGGACTTGGCTATGAAAATAGAGGAAGCACAAAATTTATTCAACTATACTTCCATTTTAAAAGTCATACATGGGAAAAATTTTACAAATTGATTGTAAAAATATGTTTCTGAAGATAAATATTGGTCGACATCATCATCAAAAGATTCTTCACATAATAAGAAACATATTACAAAACATCATAAGGATGAACAAAAGGAAGAAATCATATCTAATGAAAAATCCATGAAAATTAATATGATTCCAATACTACGAGAGGACACTCAATACGATTGTTTCTTCTAAAGAAAAATCATGGTTCCTCCTTATTCTCAAAATCATTGTATACTTATAGTAAATTTTAGGGAATTAATGGAGTAAAAATAAGGAAGTTTTAATTTAAGACTCCCTTACTATTCATTCATAGGAATGTAATGATGCTATGAAAAATATGTGTTTTTAAAAAAGTTCTGTTTTTACTCCATTGAACATTCTAATATGTTTTATGATATGGGTGTAGGTTTCTTTTTCCATAAAAAAATTCTTTCAAGGACTACCCTAATACAGAAAATGTTTATATAGTCATGAATATGGTATTACATGAATTTTGTGTTATGTACAACATTGATTACCTTGATTACGTACTATTTTTTTCTACATTGGGGTCTCCCAAGTAGATATAGGTTTGTTTAGATAAAGGTTCATTATTAAGAAAATCATGTGATACCTATGATGATGAAAATTTACAACCCCTGGAAATAAGAGCATTAGTGAGATATTGTCTTGATTTCCCCTTTGAATTTTATTGTCAATAAGTGGGGGGAGATAAGAGAAATGGGAGTCGGGGTTATAAGAATCATGGGTGACATGAAATAAATGGGGAGAAAAAAAGTAATGAAATGAAAACAATACACCTTATTGTTTTCAATTGGTTGGAGTGGTTGTAGTGGGTATTGAAAAAAATAAAAAGGGGGTATTATTAGGACCAAGTGTGTTTTGGTTGTATTTGTTTTCAATCGAGTGGTATCTTGAACCATGAAATTATTTTGAGAATGATGATAGATGCTAATCATATTATTCATTGTTTCCAAAAGAATCAAACTCAGCATGGGTCCAGAATGGGAGAATATTATAGTATGTAATGGATCGTAATCACATTTTTACTGAGTACAGAATGAAAGGATTGTTTGAACATAGAATTAATCTTCCTAAAAGTAAATGTCCATGACATTCAATATGAATTAAATATGAAGAAAGTGGCGATTTTGAAGTATAATCGGACTGAGCGTGCATACGATTAGTAAAAGGTGATGATTATTTTCTTATTTGTATTTCACGTAAATAAAATGTTGATTGGAGGACTACTGAAGAAAGTTTGATGAAATAAAAGAGAAAATAGGTATTCAAAATCATAACCACATTTATCATATCAGGGTGAAAGAAAAAAATGTGATGCAGCTAATTGAAAAGAAATCATACCGAGTACAATTGTATTCGAGAGGAAGTGAAGAAAATTGTATCTGAAGAGCGTACCCGGAATGATCATACACAGAATGATCATATCCATAACGATCAATATTTGGATGATCATATCAAGCACCATGTAATTCAAAATATATAGCTTTTGTGTTGAGAAGAAAATAATGAAGCTATAATGAATCTATTGTTATGATATTTTTCAATTGTAGTCTGATGATGTTGAATATGTTCTCAACTGAATATGAATTCCTAAAACAATTCAAGCTATAAATTTTTTTTTGTGAATGAATGATGTTTCTAGAAATTATATGAGGGTGGTGAAAATCATAATGAAAAAACTAATCAACAAAGTAGTGAACAATTCGAAAAGGGGTTGAATTACATTGTTTACATTTAATGCAAATTGTCATGTGTGTCCAGAGAAAGGGTGTAGATGTAAAAGTGGTTAAAGAGTTGAGATGTAGGAGTTTTTTAATGTACTGTCAAGGGGGATCTTGGGATTCAGCAGATTTTTTATTTTCAGTATTCAAAATGGTATCCATTTCTTTATAGATTTTCTTCCATTTGATAGGGATATTTTTTTGGTAGAAATCAGATTTAGAAAATAATATTCATAAATTTAATTTGAATTGGAATTTAAAAAATTATGTATTAAGAAGAGATAAAGATGAGGAGAATATTTGAGAAGAATTTATATTCTTGGATGATGTCATAAATGGACCTTAAATTTTAGGGAAAATCGAGATTTTGTTGAATTTGATTGTGAGGGAAATGTATTTGGATTCCAGCCAAAAATTTCATGGCTCCCATATAAAAGGTGAAAATTAAATTGTACTTTTCTGATGACCATTATATTTTTCACCACATAATAGAGATAAGATCCATGTTATTTGGGAGAAGAAGATGTTTTCATACTGAGATTTTGATGTTGTGGTTTTGATAGATAAGTGAAGAAGAAGAGATAATATCGCAACATTGTATTTAACTAATCACCATATTTAGAATTCATCATATTGAGCTGGATACCTTGTTATTATTGTAATCATATTTGGATGATATTCATATTGGAATAAATTAATTGAGTTATAGATTTTTTATTAGGGTTTACAAACTGAGGAAGAAGAAGTTTTGAATTGTCTCCACTGTCCTCAACTAGTGCAATATTTTTTTATATTGATCTTTTCATACAAGAAATAATTGTACTATGTTTTTTGTAGTTAGAATTGAAGTGGTGCATATGTACCTCTACCATATTCTAAAAAATATTTCTATTTTTCATATATAAAAAATTGGACTGGGAAAATCATACAGAGAATAATTATTTTTCGAGAATAGTACTTAGAGGAATTGGACTAGAAAAAATAGACATGGAAAATCAGAAAGAGTTTTTACTGAAAAATTCCAATAATTAATTTCCATATTATGTGTAATAAATTTAATATGTTTTTTCAATTTAATAAATGTATGGAATTGAAAAATAAAAATATGTACCGAAGTTGTTAAAAAAACATTTTTACCCCATTTGTGCTTAGTGGGTGCAAATATTTTTGTATTGTCTTCACTGTGCTAAATGAGTAAAATGTTATATCCTAATTATTATAATCCAATGATTTTTTATAGTTTATTTTCTAGTATTGAATTTTCTCCAAATCATACCATGTTTTTAGCTATTCATAATGAATAATGACCCTTTTAAATACTTTTGTTCCTATGGATGTAAAATTTAATTGTCAATAGTTGGGAATATAATCTTTAACAAGAGTTGAAGGTTGTTTCAATTGAAAGGAAACTTAAAAGAAAAAAATATCAATTATTCAGTCCCTCCCCCTCTAACTGATATAATTATCCTGACTGGGCACTGACACTTTTATTCATTTAGAGGATGAAGTAATCACTCTAAAATGCCTAGAATTTTATAGATGGTAGCATGTATCATGTTTTTGGATTTAGGTTCATTCATTGAGGCATTTTTAGTCAATGTATTAGGATCTGGGTACTATATATTTGGATTTTCTGAGGAGAGATGGGGATTGTAGAGAAAACACCCAAGAATCTCTTCATCTATAAAGAATAGTTTTTGGATGGTGGGGGTGATCAAATTCATGGATATATATTCCATGGAGTAGGTAATGGTCAGCTGAATGTTTTGTAGTTTCCATTACCATTTGATTCAAACGTCGTTCAGGGTACCCATTTTTCAACCTATCAAAATGATTATTTTGATTTATATGATTCATACTCTATCATATCACCTTCCCTAGTCCAAGGGTTGGGAATGTATGTGTGTCAACTACTTGTTAAATTTTATTTAGCTACATCAACTGAAGGTTGATCTAATGTATATTATTTATGTCTAGGGATTTAGAAAATTATATGGAAGGAACACTCTTGGAGATTCATCTTATATTTAATGATACATCTACAAGACATAATACTTGGTTTTAAAATGTTGTATTATGTGCATGATATCATGGATTTATCTAGGATTCAGGTCTCGTTATATGATTTGGATAGAGAGTCTTCCACGTTCATGGATGAGTAAGGCACTCAGAGTGGTAATAGGTGTATTCTAACTTTTTACCTTGATGGTTGGGGTGATTATGACAATTACAAACATTCAAACAATATTGTATCCCTGGGTTGTGATAGAATACACAGATTTAAACCCATTTGCGGTAGTTGTGTTAACCATTGTACTGTAGATTGTTTTCGAGAAATATCTACTATAATTTTTTTCTCTGAACTAGATGATTCCATATAGGATTTATCCTTCAAAGATGCATGATATATTAGTACAGATGTGCGATTTTTATATTGGAGTTTTGTTTTTCCAAATATTCCAATATAGTGTTCCCTTTACCTATTTTCAAATAATATAGATTATAGTCTATATCTATTACTTAATTATTATTATTTAAATAAATTTATATTGAAGTAGATGTATAAACTAACTCATATATGTAACTTATCTGGGTTTTTGGAACGATATAGATGTTCTTCAAAGATTGATTTATGATTAGGATAACTTCAGTTGTTATTGAACATCGAGGATATATTGAATATATCTTTATGGTTTCATTATGGGAATTATGATTTCATTTTTATTTGGTTTGATGTGATTGAAACTTCACTAATATTCATGGGGTTGAAGTACATTGTGTTCCAATAGATACATTATAAGTTCATGGATTTTCATTTAAAAATCTTATTGTACTCTCAATATGAGGGGGAGAATGCAGAGTATCTATATTTTATCTTGAGAGTTCTTTATCAATAACAACTATTCAGGATTCTGTCAAAGTGAGAGATCTAGGATGATGATTTTATACTAGGTAATAACATATCCAAATTTGGATTCTTCATATAATATTAAGATAATGAGGTATTCATTTCACAGAAATCCCCTAAGATAGATTCAGTGGTGCAGTGTTTCAAGGGTCGGGTTAGGGTAATTTAAAATGTCTATAAATGATATCTCTTATATTGTGAACCCCATAACATCATTGTATATAATGGATAAATTTCCCTTAACGATTGACCAGTTTAAGATATATCTAATATAAATAGAGAAAAAGTTTGTAAGAGCAAAAGATCATATTTTTACTAACAAAGTAGTCCAATTCTATGTTTTCTATGAAACTTCCTGAATTTTCATTAGATGATTCCTAATAATGAAAAGATTCATTATTTCTTATTGTTCTTGTTATTTTGGTACACTTATACATAACAACTAATCCCATGATCATTCCATATATGTATATGAATTTCCCCTAATGTTGCCTCTAAATTACCTCAGTGATGAGTGCTTTGTGATTATCACAAATCACCACACCCAAGTTAGAAATCCACATAGTGATGTAGTGTATGATTTTGGAGATTCTTGGAGAGAGGTATAAGAAAACACTATGAAAAATAATTATATTGGGGTGGTTAGTGGTATATGATACAATTTTTAGATATTTATGTAGTAATATTCATTGATTTACGTGGTGGAGTCCAAACTTGTGGATTCAAAAGTGGATTTCCTAAGAGGATAATTTTTCATTACTGATTCCCATGATGGTTAGTTTGATGTTGAATAACACAATCTATATTTCTATGGGGTATTTTCGTCTTCGAATTGGTGATGTGTGAGGTAGTTCTCCCTGAGTTCTACAAATTGAAATTTCTAGTGCATCCTCAGGTGGTAATGATATAACATGCGCCTCTAGGTAATTTTATCCAGAGTAGTTTTAAAATATCTATTATAGAGATTCTTTCTTGATGTTTGGTGTTCCAAAAGGTTAAGGCAGAAAACAATTGCTCCATAGCACTACATTTCAACCATATACAGATGGTCAAATAGATTATAAAATAAAATATAGTAAAGTAATATTTCATGATGTTATCTTTGATTTTGATGGTACATGGTTGATGATCCATCCTTTGATTTATTTCAATTATAATAATAGTTATCACCAAAATATTGGAGTTGACCCATTTGAAACATTGTAAAACTAATATTGATGCTCTCTATTATAATGTATTGGATCATGAATTAAGTAATTCCAATAGGAGAACCAGAGCATATAATACAATATATGATTCAGGTGATTCTTAAGAGGATGATAGAAACACAATATTGTGAAAAGTTCTATTGTTATCAAATGAGGATACATATTAATTTTAATATTTTTCATTATCATTACTTTATGATGAATAATTTTAATTTTCAGTAGTTGTTTTTTTATTGGATGAAACGTTCTAGATAGTTTTTTGGTCCATTTAAAGAGTTGACACATTTTAGAGTCATTGTGTATCATATATCACTACCCCTAAATATTATCTAGATACATGATTTTTCTTATGTATTTTATCTTTACTATTTACATCACAATAAAACTTAGGTCTCTGATAGGGTGAAAATAAAATTGATGACTATATAACCATTCATGTGGATCTTGGGAGATCAAGGGCTGCAAGAATAAGGTCTTATATTATGGGATATTTCTTTTATTCGTATCATGGTTTTACACAGCGGTGTGGAGGTGAGGAAATTGAAACATTAGTGGAATATTCTGGGTCCATATACTGATTTTTTATTGTTATTTCTTAATTTCAAATTATGTTTTCTAGTTTTTTACAATTATCATTTTTTAGAAATATTATATATATTATGGATTCCATGTTATTTACTTTCTCTTGATTCAGTGGTATATACCCTGGGAGATTGTTTTAGATTATCTCATTTGGGGTTAGTATTTTTGGGATTTATTTCAAAAAGTGATATGTTTAGGCACATTCTATAGAATGATTCAAGACTGGTTTCTCTTGGGGATGTTTTTTAGATGACCTATTTTAACATTGGTCCCTCTATTTTTGGTTGTATATTATAATAAATGAGAATTTTTTCAAGAGTTATCTAATGTAATGGTATATACCTTCTTGAAAAATTCATTTGGTTTTCTAATGTCATAGATGTTTCAATATAGAGTTTGGTAGTGTTTTAGGGTCATGAGAAGTGGTTTGGATTTTAAAGGGTATGTACGAACATTTGGTGGGTGTTAGGGAATTTTTTGTGGGTATGTCATGTATTGTTAGCAAACATTGATCAACACCACGAATTATTAAAATATTTGATTTTTTCCTTATGACGTTGTTGCCCCATTTTTAGTACATAGATTATGAATCTATTTTGAAGGTAATTTTAGGCCTATTTTCTTCATTCTATTTGAAAGTGGTTAGTTTAAATGCTAGGTGAATGCATGCTTCCATGATTGGAACCTTGAGGATTCTCATTTATTTAATGATGACCAAAAAATTGTTTGTCAAACTATTTTGGATAATGTGGATATGTTAAAATGGCATGGTTGTATACAACACAACATTGATGATTTTGTGTTAAGTTCGAACAATGAATAATCACCACAAACAAGGCATGGAATGTGGGAAGATACTGTGGGTTCCTAGTTCATTTTAAAACATAAAAATGGTTTTCAGTCTATGTAGATCTTGACCAATTCGAAATGGAAGACCTGTTATTTGTTAATATTTTTTCATTGATTACATTTAAATATATTATAAACCTTTATAAACTAGATCATCATCTACAACATGAATTCCATTGATTTTTATGTGGTTGTACACAACCTTGGGTGTGGATAAATTTTTTTATTTATCCATAGTATTACATCCAAATAATTGTTTCTACAT
Source organism: Viscum album (assembly GCA_963277665.1). Classification (NCBI taxonomy): domain Eukaryota; kingdom Viridiplantae; phylum Streptophyta; class Magnoliopsida; order Santalales; family Viscaceae; genus Viscum; species Viscum album. The sequence continues at coordinate 109,341,252 of OY728132.1, read as the reverse complement.
AGATTTTATTCAACCTCTATTTGGATCCCATTAATTGATTCATTTTGGTTTTAACCATTGGATCATAAAGATTTTAATATAATTGGTTCAAGGTACCCATTACCTCTGAATTCATTTTTTTCATTCCCGTTTATATTTAAAATTCCCTTGATTTTCAAACCCTTATTTGGGTGTTTTTATCTTGTTTTTTGGATTTAATGTAACATCCCAGGTAAATAAAGAATAAGAAATTTTCATATTTATTAATATTTTTTTGAATTAAGTATTAATTTTACATTAATGGGGTTGCTATGTTCGATGGTGAACCCTCATTAAATATATTTTTGGTCACTCATATACATTCTATTAGACCAAATAAAATTCTTCTTTAGAATCGGGACATCAAAATTTACTTTGTGTAAATTTTTGGTATTTTTCTGATAATGTTCATTTTTTAATGAATAGTGAAAATGTTGTATTTTAATTCAAAACCCCTTATAATATAATTTATTTATAAGTATAGATTATATTTTAATTGCTTTTAAAATTCAATTAGAATATATTTTTACCATTTAATCCAATGGTGGTCATTAGAAATAATTTCACTTTGAAATTGGACATAAACAAGTGTCAGTCATTTGATATATATTGTTTCTTAAAAACATGCTATCTGTTTTGACAATGGGAAATGATTATAAAATTTATTTATGCAACTTATATGTTTTGAATTTTTTAAAATAGACATCATTTTTAAATTCGGAATATAAAATATATCTTAGGGTGAATTTTTGGTATTTTTCTGAAGTACTTCAATTTTTGATGAATAGTGAAACCACTATGTGGTAGTTAAACAAATTGATTTTTCGTTTAAATGAATGTTTACTGCTTCTATGTATTGAATTTAAAAAATCCGACATACATGGTTATCATTATTATGTAAAATTTGGTTCAAAAGGGTTAAAATATTTCTTTGGTGAATAATAACTTTTGAGTTTTTTCAACTGCGATTAGAGGTAATTAGTGTAATTTAAGATAAAAATGATATAATAAAAATATAAAAATATCTTAACACATGCCCTAACCATATTTGATAGGTCATTTCCTACCATGAAAATCCATGGGTCAATTTTTGGGACCCCTTGGATCCACTTGGTTAAGATAATGACATTAATACCTTTTATTTAAAGTAAAAATAAAAATGTCACAAACATGTATTGTTTTACTAAAAAAACATTACATGGAATTATATAAGTTATATTTTTTAATATAAATATTAATTATAAATCTAAAAATATTTCCTACATCATGGCAAATTTTTTATAATTTTTAAACTTAAATAATAATAAAATTATTTATGACACAATGATGATGCAGTGGTTACGTCATTAATGAATGATTTAAATAAATAAGAAGATAAGGGTTAAAATAATATCCAACATGTGTCCAATTATTATTGGATGATTTTATTTCTAAAATAGACCAATTTATTTTCGACTTTAATTATTTTTGGAGCTTTAAAAACCGAATTTCATTTTATAATAAAATAATAGTTTCAAGATTTCCAAAAGAGCACCTCCTCTCCCTTATAAAAAGACCCTACTTCCTACCCATCTCTCACACTTCTCAATCCTTTTGGATCGACCAAAATCTACTAAAATAAGCTCCTAATATCCTCCTCTTCATCCTAGAAGTCTCAAATTAGGCATAAATCTCTTCAAGAATCCCTTTTGGTTCAAACGAAGAAGAGTTACCCGATTTAAAGGTAATGACTTCACTTGGGTTCTTTTGTTTTTTTATGCTTCTCCAACCCCCCTAAACTCTTTTTATTCATTTGTTTTGTAAAAACACCAGTATATTCAACATAATATTATTTTGTTATTAATGTATTTGAGCTACACATACTCACACCTCCGTCTAACAGTTAAAGAACATACTATTTATGTGGATGGCTAATTACTGCCTCACGAAACGATGATTGTTCAATATTCTTTTAACACATTAAAAGGCGTCCATTAAGATGTCACTATATTTATATATGATATATTATTTATTTATTTTTTCCTTAAGATTTCGTATTTTTCATTTATGTCATACATTTATGCTTTCTATTATGGGTAAACGCTATATCTTCATTTTAGGAAGTGCGGACTACCACCCCCTCGAAGTGATTTGATTCATTAATGCCATATGTGGGACATGTAAAGGATGGAGTTAATAATATTATATATGATATTATACTGGAATTTTAATTTACCTTTATATCATTATGATTTCATTCCAATAAATACAAAATAGAAATTAAAGTAGCGTTCATGCATACGTACGGCTTACCGTCTCCATGAACGGTGCATTTCATTTATTACCTCTAAATGTTATGTAATATTATAAATGCATGTATATACTAGATATAAGTGATATATATGATATCTACATCATGAATATAAATCTGGATATAATGGATATTATACCACATGAACAACTTGTAATTATAAGTAGTTTATTTTTGAATCAAGTACCCATGATCAACAAAACAACCATTATTAAATTAAATAATTAAATAGTGTTCATAAAATGGTAATAATTGATATAAAAAGAATAATGAAATTGAAAAAAGTTCTTAAGAATGTAGAAATTAACTCATGTTTATTATTCAGGAGATTAAAGAATGATCGTGTCATGTCAGACACGAGGTAAGAGACTTCGTCTCAATCTCCTTCAATTAAGAGATATTTTGTTTTATACATAACTTTATATTATATGGTGTATAATCCCCTTTGACTTTTACTTTTATTCAAAATGAATATTTTTATATGAATCATTTTACTGAAATACAAAAGGAATGTTTTTGTCTTTCGTATGCAGCGACAACGAATTCTCCACCGCCGTGACCATTATTTGAGTTTCGGCTTCCTCTACAAGACATAATTTTTTTTTATGAAAAATAAATACCATGTTTTACTTTTCTTTTATTTTGGTATTGAAAATGGTGTCGATAATGTTTTTATACGAATGTTTTTTATTGATATCTTGTGATTGAAATGTGGAAATTCTATGTTTTCTTTATGCATGTTTTATGTGGTAATATTATGTTATGGTTTATGGGAATTGTTTATGAAGATAGGTGGTTCCGTGATAAAATAAGGGTAGGTGTGCTCGATATAGCTCTCCAATGAATTGGGTAATGCGAAGGGGATTAAACTCTATGGTTTCTACGAAGAGATTTAGGGAATATACTGTGATGGGTATTCCAAACATAACCATGAGGGTTACTCCCTACGTAATAATGTTATGAATGTCTCAAGTTACCTTTATGTCTTATGATTTTTATGAGTTATTTATAAATCTTATGATTTTATGAGGTATGTTAAAGTGATTATGTTTTATGAGTGAAGTATGTTTTCAATGATTCTTATGTATACATGGACTAAGGTTCTCTTTCGGTATTTTTATCCATTACTGAGATTTTTATGCTCATCCCATGTTTTTGAAATGTTTTTCACAGGTCAATGGAAAAGTACATGATGTGATGATAGTGTCGAGGAATTGGAAAGAAAGAAAGAATGTATTATTTTAAATATGTTTCCTTTAATGAGAAGAGTGAATATTGTTTTTTATGTAACCACCTTGTTACAAGTGGAATGTAATGGACGTTTTATGATCTAATTCTCTAAAACTCTAATCCTAAAAAGATCCTCAATGTGTATTCTTGAAATAACTCAATATTAAGTAATGGTTAAGGCTAGGGCCTTATAGTTTGTATCAAAGGTTGGTTTAGATAACATTAGGAGTTAGAATTCTATTAAATGATTATCCGAAATTTTTTTATTGTAAAATTCAATTGGTATAGCATTTAAAGATTACAATGTTGCTTCATCTAAAACATGTTTGTTCAGAATGGCTTTCCGAAGATGAAATAGGGAAGTAGTGCTAGGAAGGCATACAGAAGGAAATGACCTTTCGAATCAGTAACCTGAGATGGTCAGAATTGGAACTGAACAGTTTTTTGCAGTAATAATGCAGTTGAATCAAGCGATAAATGGTGGTGGTATCCATGCATGAGATCAGCTAGATCAGCCGCAAAGGAACATGTCAGTAGTGGAACATTTCATGAGGCAACATCCCACATCATTCAGAGTATCATCTGACCCCGTGCTAGCTGAAGGGTGGATTAAAGCACTGTATAAGACTTTAGATTTCATGGGGGTGTTCAGACAATCAAAAGGATAGTCTTTCTATTTACCATTTAGAGGGTGAAGCAGATCAGTGGTGGTCGATGGTTAAAAATATCTGGGACGCTGATGAGATTGATGCTCTTGACAGGGATGAATTCAAAGCTATGTTTCTTGAGAAATATTTTCTTAAGGATGTTTGACTTAGGATGGAAAAACAATTCTTGGAATTAAGGCAAGAGGATGACTCAGTGGCCTCTAATGAAGAAAAAGTTCAATCGATTGGAAAGGTATTCTCCAAATTTTATCTGAGACCATGATAGTAAAATCAATAGTTTTTACTCAGGATTAAAGCTGAAATATCGAAGGTCATTCACTTTTCATGAGTTCAAAAGTTATGAAAAACATGTTTGATGTGCTGAGAAGGTGGAAATGGAGTTTTCCAATGATCAAGTGTTCTATAACAAACAACAAAAGAAGAGACTGAGGTGGTAGGAGAAAGAGAAGAATCATTCAAAATGGTCTGCTGGTAAGAAAACTATGTTTTCTGTTTGTGATACATGTGGTAAAGAGCATGCTGGGGAATGTCTTTTGAATTCTAGAAAGTGCTACTGATGTGTTAAGATAGGACATAAGGCTCGTGATTGCACTGGAAAATATTAGGGTGATGGTAAGAACAAATTTGATTTATAGTTAGTGAAATGTTTCATGTTCAATGAGATGGGGAATTATACAAATGAGTGTCCGACAAAGAGATCGAGTGATGGGAAGTAGTCAGACTACAAGAAGAAAGGTGTGGTGAGATCCTTTGCAACTACATCAGCAGATGTTGGGCCATCAAATTAAGTGGTATCAGGTACTTTTTTTTGTTTTTTTAGATTATGCCAATGTGTTGTATGATTCCGAGTATACACATTCTTTCATCTCTGAAAATATTTCTAGTAAATTGGGAATTCCATCTCAAGAAATGACTTTTGAACTTTTTTTAAAAACACCTAGGAGAAATGTTGAGGCAATAATAATATATAATAATCTTTATATCCTTATCGGTGGAAAGAACCTAATTGTAAACCTTATTGTTTTACCTCTAGTAGAGTTTGATGTTATCCTGGGTATGGATTGTCTCTCTGTTTACCATGCTAATATTGATTGTAGAGCTAAAGAAGTTTTGTTTCAGAAAGACTTTCAGTTTGTGTACAAGAATGAACCCTTACTGTTGATAACATATCAAGAGGCTGAGATACTTGTAAAAGATGGAAATGAATGTTACCTTGCACATATTGTTGAAAACAAAATAACCTTTCAGATTAATGATGTGCCCGTAGTAAATGAGTATTCTGATGTTTTTACTGATGAGTTTCCTGGAATAATACCAGATCAGGAAGTTGAATTTACTTTTGACTTAGTTCCTGATGCTAAGACAATTTCAAAACCCCCTTATAGAATGGCTCAAATTGAAATTTTAGAGTTGAAGGAGCAATTACAAGATTTATTGGAGAAAGGTTTCATTCGACATATAACATCACCATGAGGTTCTCTTGTCTTATTTTTTAAAAACAAAGATGGATCAATTAAACTTTTCATTGATTATAGAGCCTTGAATAACATCACTATTAAGAACAAATATCCTTTGCCTCATATCGATGATTTGTTTGATCAGCTCTAGGGGGATCAGTAGTTTTCAAAGATTGAATTGAGATCGGGGTACCATCAATTGAAGGTAAAGAAATCAGATGTTATGAAGACTGCGTTTCGTAGATGATCTGGCCATTATGAATTTGCAGTTATGCCTTTTGGGCTAACCAATGCACCTGTTGTATTCATGGACCTTATTGAATAAATTTTCCATGAGTTCTTGGATAAGTTTGTGGTTTTTTTCATTTATGATATTTTGGTGTTTTCAAAAATTAAAGAGGATCATGAAAGTCTTTTAAGGGTTATTTTGAAAACCTTAAAAGAAAAGAAATTGTATGGGAAATTCAGCAAGTGTGAGTTTTGGTTACAACAAATTTCATTCCTTGGTCACATTGTTTCTAAAGATGGAATAACTGTAGATCCTGCAAAAACAAAGGTTGTTAAAGAATGGAGAAGAACCACAAATGTAACCATGATTCTTAGTTTTCTTGGTTTGTAAGGCTATTAACGAAGGTTTGTAAAAAAAATTTCCCGATTATCTAGTCCAATGACTAAGCTAACTCGGAAGGGTATTAATTTTATCTGGATAAAAGAATGTGATGATTGTTTTAAGGAATTGAAAAGAAGATTGGTGAATGCTCCAGTTTTGGGACTACCTTCCATGATTGGTGGGTTTGTTATCAATAGTGATTCTTCATTGAAAGGGCTTGGTTGTTTCCTAATACGGAATGATCAGGTAATTTCTTATGCTTCATGTCAGTTGAAAACTCATGAGGTAAATTACCCTACACATGATTTGGAATTAGTTGCTGTGGGTTTCAATTTAAAAATTTGGAGGCATCATTTGTATGGAGTAAAGTGTGAAATATATACCAATCACAAAAGTTTAAAGTATATATTCACTCAGAATTAATTGAACAAGTGACATTAGAGATGGTTAGAATTAATCAAGGATTATGATTGTACAATTCATTAACATCCAGGAAAAGAAAATAAAGTGGCTGATGCTTTGAGTTGAAAAATTAATGCTTCATTAACCATGTTACGTTTGGAACATGATCATTTGTTTATGGATTTGATGAAATTTGGCATATAAGTTGTTGGGGCAAGATGTTATTCTGTTATGATTCAGGTATCAGTGAAATAATCTCTATCAGAAAGAATTAAGAAAGCACAGAAGAAAGACAATGAGTTGCAGAAAAAGGTAGAGCTGGTTCAGAAGGGTAAGTTGCCTGAATTCAACATTGATAATGATTGTGTTTTGAGATTTGGGAAGAGATTGTGTGTCCCTTGTGATTCACAGTTGAAGAGAGAGTTGTTATGTGAAGCTAATAGTTCTATGTTTTCAGTTCATCCAGTCAATAATAAGATGTATTGAGAACTTCGGTAGTATTACTGGTGGGATGGAATGAAAAGAGATATTGCTGATTTTACTGTGAAGTGTTTGACTTTTCAATAGGTTAAAGCAGAGAGGTAGTTACCGAAAGGGATGTTGCAGCCTTTACCAGTGCCAGAGTGGAAATGGGAGAATATATCCATGGACTTCATTGGGGGATTGCCGAAGACATCTCGTGGTAATAATGAAATCTGGGTTATTGTTGATTTCTTGACTAAATCAGCTCATTTCCTTACTATACGAGATACTTTTTCCCTTGATCAAATTTCCCCGTTTGTATATTAAAGAGATAGTCAGGTTACATGGAGTTCCTCTCTCCATTGTATCTGATCGTGATCCCAAGTTTACTTCTAAATTTTGGAAAGGCCTTTAGATGTCATTGGGTACTGAATTAAATTTCAGTACAGCTTTTCATCCTCAATTAGATGGGAAGTCAGAATGAACGATTCAGACTTTTGAGGATATGCTACATGCTTGTTTGATGGACGATCAGGGAATTTGGGACCAACATCTTTCTTTGGTTGAGTTTTCTTATAATAATAGTTTTTATTCCAGTATACAGATGGCACCATTTGAGGAATTATATGGGAAGCGGTGTCGAACTCCATATTTTTGGGATGAAGTAGGTGAAAGGAAGTTGATTGGACTAGAATTGGTAGGAAAAGTTGGTAGGAAAAGTTCAGCTGATACAAAGACACATGAGAACAGCTCAGAGTAGGCAGAAGAGTTATGCAGATACCAAGAAGAAGGATCTCTCTTTTGTGGTAGGTGATCATGTTTTTCTCAAAGTTTCCCCAGGGAAAAGTGTGATGAGATTTGGTCAGAAAGGAAAGATGAGTCCAAGGTTCATTAAACCATATGAAATTCTGGAGAGACTTGGATCAGTTGCATACCGAGTGGCTTTACCTCCGAGTTTATCTCAGGTACACAATGTCATTCATGTTTCAATGTTAAGGAAGTACATGCCAGATCCATCTCATGTTTTGAGTCTAGAGGAAGTTCAGCTGGAAGAGAATCTATCTTATGAGGAACACCTAGTCCAGATTCTTCATCACATGGAGTAGGTATTGCGGAATAAGGTGACTCATCAAGTAAAGGTTTTGTGGAAAAAACCACATGATTAAAGAGGCAACATGAGAATATGAAAATGATCTGAGAGATAAGTACCCCCCATTTTTTTAAGTGAATAAATTGCGAGAACGCAATTCCCAAAAGGGGGAAGGATGTAACATCTGAGGTAAATAAAGAATAAGAAATTTTAATATTTATAAATATTTTTTTGAATTAAGTATTGATTTTACATTAATGGGGTTGCTATGCTCGATGGTGAACCCTCTTTAAATATATTTTTTGTCACCCATATACATTATATTAGACAAAATAAAATTCTTCTTTGTAATCAGGACATCGAAATTTACTTTGTGTAAATTTTTGGTATTTTCCTGATAATGTTCATTTTTTTAATGAATAGTGAAAAATGTTGTATTTAAAGTCAAACCCTCTTTTAATCTAATTTATTTATAAGGATAGATTATATTTTTAATTGGTTTAATGTGAAATTATAATATATTTTTACAATTTAATCCAATGGTGGTCATTGGAATTAATTTCACTTCGAAATTGGACATAAACAAGTGTCAGTCTTTTGATAGATATCGTTTCTTAAAAACACACTAATTGTTTTGACAACAGGAATTAATTATAAAATTAATTAATTCAACATATATTTTTTGAATTTTTCAAAATAGAAATCATTTTTGAATTAGAATATCAAATATATCTTAGGGTGAATTTTTGGTATTTTTCTGAAGAACTTCAATTTTTGATGAATTGTGAAATTACTATGTGGTAGTTTAACAAACATATTTTTTGTTTAAATAATAGTTTACCACTTCTGTGTATTGAATTTGAAAAATCCAACATACATGGTTATCATTATTAAGAAAAATTTGGTTCAAAGAGATTAAAATAATTTTTTTGGTGAATTGTAACTTTTGAGTTTTGTTAACTGCGATTAGAGGTAATTAGTGATATTTAAGATAAAAATGATATTATAAAAATATAAAAATATATTGACACATTTACTAACCATATTCTATGGGTCATTTCCGATTAAGACAAACCATGGGTCAATTTTTGGGACCCCATGGAGCCACTTGGGTAAGATAATGACATTAATACCTTTTATTTAAAGTAAAAATAAAAATGTCACAAACATGTATTGTTTTTGTAAAACAAATATTACATGGGGTTATATAAGTTATATTTTTGACTATAAGTATTCATTAGAAATCTAAACTGATTTCTTACATCATGGTAAATTTTTTATAATATTTATACATAAACAAATAATATTATTTTTGACACAATAATGATGTAGTGTTTACGTCATTAATGAATGATTTAAATAAATAAGAAGATAATGTTTAAAATAATATCCAAAACTTGTCCAATTCTTATTGGATGATATTATTTCAAACATGGGACACCTTATCTTCGACTTTAATGATTTTTGGATCTTTATAAACAGAATTTCATTTTATAATAAAATAATACTTTCAAGATTTCCAAAAAAGCCCCTCCTCTCCCTTATAAAAAGACCCCACTTCCTACACACCTATCACACATATCAATCCCTTTAGTTCATCCAAACTATACTCAAATAATCTCCCAATATCCCCCTCTTCATCCTAGAAGCCTCACCGTAGGTAGAAATCTGTTCAAGAAACCCTTTTGGTTCAAACTAAGAAGAGATACCCGATTTAAAGGTAATGACTTCACTTGTGTTCTTTTGTTTTTTTATGCTTCTCCAACCCCCTTAAACACTTTTTATTAATTTATTTTGTAACAAAACCAGTATATTCAATATAATAGGATGTTTTTATAAGAACTTTTCAAGCTACACATACACACACCTTCATCTAATGGTTAAAGAACATACTATTTCTGTGGATGGTGAATTACTGCCTCACGAAACGATGATTGTTCAATATTTTTTTAACACCTTCAAAGATGGACATTAAGATGTCACTTCATTTATATATGTATTATAATATTTATATGTTTTCCATAAGCTTCTGTATTTTTCATTTATGGCATACCTTTATGGTTTCCATTATTGGTAAACGCGATATCTTTATTTTAGGAAGTACGGACTACCACCCCCTCAAAGTGATTTGATTCGTTAATGCCATATGTGGGAAGTGTAAAGGATGGAGTTAATAATATTATATATGATATTATACTGGAATTATAATTTAACTTTATATCATTATGATTTCATTCCATTAAATACGAATTATAAATGAAAGTAGCATTCATGCATACGTACGGCTTACCGTCTCCATGAACGGTGCATTTCATTTCTTACCTATAAATGTTATGTAATATTATATATGCATGTATACACAAGATATATATGATATATATTATATCTAAATCATGAATATAATTCTGGATATAATATATATTTTACCACAAGAACAACTTGTAATTATAAAGAGTTTATTTTTGACTCAAGTACAAATGATTGACAAAACGACCATTATTAACTAAAATAATTACATAGTTTTCATAAAATCGTAATAAGTGATATAAAAGGAATAATGAACTTGAAATAGGTTCTTAAGAATGTATAAATTAACACATGTTTATTATTCAGAAGATTAATGAACGATCGAGTCAAGTCAGACACGAGGTAAGGGACTTCATCTCAATCTCCTTCCATTGAGTTATATTTTGTTTTATACACAACATTCTTCTATACGGTGTATAAACCCCTTTTAATTTTACTTTTATTCAATAGGAATATTTTTATACTAATCGTTTTACTAAACTACAGAGGGAATGTTTTTGTCTTACGTATGCGGCGACAACGACTTCTCCGCCGCCATGACCATTATTTGAGTTTCGGCTTCCTCTACAAGCCATAACTTTTTTTTCTGAAAAATCAATACCATGTTTTACTTTTCTTTTATTTTGGTATTGAAAATGGTATTGAGAATGTTTTTATATCAATGTGTTGTATTGATATCTTGTTATTGAAATTTGGAAATGTTATGCTTCATTTATGCATGTTTTATGTGGAATGATTATGTTTTGGTTCTTGGGCATTGTTTATAAAGACGGGTGGTTCCGTGATAAAATAAGGACAGGTGAGCCTGATATAGCTCTCCAATGCATTGGGTAACATGAAGGGGATGAAATGAAAATGTTTATCCAAAGAGATTTAGGGAATACACTATGATGGGAATCCAAACGTAACCATGAGGGTTACTCCCTACGTAAGAATGCTATGAATGCCTCAAGTTACCTTTATGTCTTATGATTTATATGAGTTATTTATAAATCTTATGATTTCATGAGGTATGATAAAGTGATTATGTTTTATGGGTGATGTATGTTTTCAATGATTCTTATATATACATGGACTAAGGTTTTCTTTCCGAATTTTTATCCCTTACTGAGCATTTTATGCTCATCCCAAGTTTTTGAAATGTTTTTCACATGTAAAGGGAAAAGTACATGATTTGATGGTAGTGTCGAGGAAGTGCCAAGAAAGAATCCATGTTTTATTTTATATATGTTTCCTTTAATTAGAAGGGTGAATATTGTTTTTTATGTAACCACCTTGTTACAAGTGGAATGTAATGCATGTTTTATGATATAATTCTCTAAAACTCTAAACCTGAAAAGATACTCAATGTGTATTTTTGAAACAACACATCATTAAGTAATGGTTAAGGATAGGGCCTTATATTTAATGTTCCATGTTGTTTTACTTCCGAATGGTGGTTTTCCTTCTGGTGGTATTCAAATATCACTCATCTGTTCATTTGTGAAGTAGTTTAAACATCTATTTCAGGTCGTGGAACAATTTATTCCCCTATAAAATTATATGAAATCATAATTTTATCATTATTTATTTATTTGGATGGAATTGGAATTATCCTCAACTAATATTAAATCTAATTAAATTAAGGAAACATGGTTTTGATTGTAGTGATCATATGTGTTTCCATGATTATATTCGGTTTCCATATGTTTTTTATATATTGTTCTATCAATTATTGTCATTTGGATAGACATTGTTTTTATGGTTTGATTTAATATTATAGGATATTGAAAAAGGTTAATAGCCATAAATATATTAATGTTTGTTTCTGAAATAACTAAATATGAAAATTAAAATGAAAATTTTCTTTTTTTAATATGGTTGAAATTATATAATTGATACATGTTTAATTGTAGGATAAATATTTCATTTTTAGAAAATGGATGTTACGACTGGAGGAACGAATACATAGTTAATAGATTGTAATAGTTGAGGACTTAGGATTATCATTGCTATAAACTATGATAAATGGTTTCATAATACATGATGGTAAAGAACTATTTGTTTAAAAAAGTTAAATACATGGGGATGAAAAATATAAATTTCTTATAAAGTAAATATGCATCTGTTTTAGTTCATAGATCCCCCCACCGACTTTGTTTTTTTTGTCTCAATTCTTCCATATTAGTATACTTAGGTTTGAGTATCACTATTCAATATAATGTGACCATGGGATGACTGAGGGTTGATGAGACATGGTTATGGAGGCCTATGTTCATGGAATAAGATGATTTCTAAAAAGCCATCATCCATGGTCATGTGAATAGTAGAGTAAATTAGGGAAAGATGAATTATGGAAAGGGATAGTTGTTGGGTTTCCAATATTTTTTTCATCATATTAAATTCCTCCCCAAAAGATTTTTTATTTATCTTAAAATCCAATTTAGGTGGAGTGGTCATCGTACATTCAAGTTTCAAAAAATCAAACTCTGGTCAAACAAAGTTAAAAATTTAGAAAATAATCTATGTTCGAACCCTCGATTCTAGTTGCTTCACATGCCCTCAGTCAGCACATCCAGAGCCCAATATTCAAGAAACTACCAAGCCTTGATCAAGGAAAAATCACTGTCACGCATCAGAAGACGTCACGTTACTGGCCTCCATCATCATTACATCTCCATAGTTCACACCATCTTCGCCCCACCACCACTGGAGTCAATAACTCGAAAATTTAAACTGGAAGCAAAGCTCTAACAATCGACCCTCTATTGTTAGGAAAACAATCACCATAACCTTCAACATCACCTTCACCTTAACCTTCACCATCACCATTATAAAATCTCAATTCAATACTCACTTTCACTATCATCACTTCACCCTCATCAACAATCCCTAAAAAAATAACTAAAACTCATAACTGCTTCAGAAAAATCAATAATAACCTTCGACTAGAGCCCCATAATGCCATCGTAGAAACAAAAATAGACAACCATATAAAAACTCTCCACAAATACTCAAATTAAAATCCACTACAGATATGAAATTGCTTCAAAAATCACCAAATCCCAGAGAAAACACAACAAAAACCAAGAATAAGTAGAAAATCAAATGCATGAATCACCTCCTAGAACCCCATCGGATACTCCACAAGTAACACCCAATGCCTCCTAGGAACCATCGCTCCAAACTGACTCAATTGAGAAGTGATGGAACCAGAATCTAGAGAAGAAGTTTAGCAGACTGAATCCTGATTATAAGGAAGTACCAATGATAAAAAGATAAACATTTCGATAAATACTCATCGACGAATCTTTATTGGAGAAATGAACCCCAAATCCCATTCCATTGACGATCAACCTATTGAAATAAGCATCGCAACCCGAAAAAAACGACCAATGGACATGCCTCTTGACACACCATCTACAGATCGGACAACACATCCAAGAGAAACCTTGAAACCACCACCTCAGACTGACTGGGAGAGCCTTGAATGTTCATGAAGCCAGAGTAGGGTTTTAATCGGACATGGGTACCACCATATCGACTCGACCTCAAAAATTCCAAAATATCTAGCCATTAAAACACCACCAAGAGATAAGAAAACCACGAAAGAGATATATGGGAATAAGAAGAAGAAAGGACATGGGGTGACGAGATGAATCGTGGGCCTCCTCCTCTAAATCTATGCGACATAAACCATAGCTTGAGAGAGTTTACAGGTTGACATCTCTCTGAGGCCTCTGCTCCCTCCTAATAATATTAGATTTATCATATTTAATGAATCTTCTTTTTTAGTTTGGGTGGCGAGGTTTTTTGTTTCTATATTAATTTTCCCACTTCATAATGGAGACATATTTTCATGGTTTATATAACACATTTATGGTATTTTAGGGTAATTCTTATATTTTTTGGATTTATTGATAGTCAAGGAATGTTAAATGTTTTGAATAACAGGGTTGATTGATTTATGGAATATTAGATAATGATATTCTTGGGAACCCATGGTATCAGTTATTTATAAATGGAGTTAACTTAATTAATTCCGTGATCATATTAATATAATTTCAAATGCATAATGAATAGAACGAAATAAATGAATAACTACTTGAATACTTATGTTCTATAAGGATGTATTTTCCTTAGTATTTATAGCCATGTGTTTGAGAAATAATAATCAATATTATTTCTATGACTCGGTTCTTCCCCGTAGTATGTATGTGTTGTATGTTATATCCTATATGATTTGTGATCTTATACGCCACTGGAAAATTTTCATTAGGGTTACTGACACACAATGGACACTTTATTGGGGTTTTCCCTATCATCTATGTTAGTTTGGATGGATATAAAACTACAACCTCTTACCCTACTCTTTTATCTTAATATTATAATGTTTTAGAGACCATGGAGGTCTCCTTTACCATATATATGTGTATATGGATGTTATTAATTTATAATATTTCACACACACATATCTTCAGGTATAGTAATATATGAATTATTATAGTCATATCGTCAATGGGATGTGATTGAATGTTATATAACACTTTAAATATATGTTGTTGTGGCTACCAAAACCTATATGGATACTGCCATGAAATGTGGAATGGTATGATTGGTCGATTTGATGTATGATATGCATGTTATGATACATTATCATAGGTTTATATTCACTATATTCCATTTAGAGATATTTTGATCTGTACTTGAAACATTTGGGAGAGTGGAATGTGGGTTGAGAGGCTGTAGAATTATACTTTATTTTGATATTATTTAATATGAATAATAGTATATGATACGCAATGATATTTATCCATCGTGATGATGGGAATATAATATACATATTTAGGTGAAAATTTTTCTTCACATGTAATTCATTGGGCTATTTTTTGATTCTTTAACATTTTATATGGAGTCTTAAATGAGGATTATTCAGGGGATACATGTTATGTTATCCCTATGTATATATAAACTGTATTCTAAGTTCACATGATCTGATTGGTGATCGAGACAAACATTATAAGAACATTTTTTTGATGAGTTGTTTGGGATTCCATGTTTTATCCAAGGATATTGTTTTTACATGTTGTTTAATGTATTTTTTCAGGTGTAAGGATTTACATGTATAAATTGGGGTATTTTATTATTTTGATATGTGCTGGAGTTGTTGGATGTTTTTATCACATCTATCATTTAACAATCTTGGAGTGTGGTTCCTCATATTCATGTCTATGTAATACCCTCTGTTCGTCTCAACAACCCATGGAATATTGATGGTAGGAATCAGGAATAATTATCTCCCATCCCTCATGGTATCCTAGGAGGCGAACATTTAGGGTGTAAGGGTATTCATTAATACAAACTGGTAATAATTGATTATTTTTTATGCAATTTACCCTATTCACTTTTAGAAAACATATAAAATAATAATTTTCAATAATAATATTTCATTAAATTAATTAATTTCTAATAATTTTATAACCCTTTTTTGTGATAAAACCCATCATAAAATGAAAATTTATTTAACATTATAAGAAATATAAAAAAAGTTTAAAACAAAAATTCATTTTTTAAATGAAAAATTCATAAGATATTTTTTTTTCAAAATTCTCCTCCTTTTATTAAAACATTGAAGAAAGAAAATTTAGGGAGTTCACATTTAATTTCATAGAAATAAATATAAATTGACTATAGAAAATTCTATATATGATTCATTTTACTAAAACCAATTAATAAAAGAAGATGTTGTAAAATAGAAAATATAAATTTAGTTAAAATATATTAATAATTTCATTAGTACGAAAAATAATAGATTTTGGAACGTTTCATGAAAATTATAAAAAGGGACTTATAATAAAAAATAATATAAGAAATTAATATTTCTACTTAATGAGGTTTGTTCGATTTTTGTAACTTATTAAAAATTGTTTTAATTTATATGTGTTCGATATATCTATTATATAATGTTTCACATATGATATAATGATAAAAATACATATTTTTATAGATGATATACTTGAAAATATAAATTTAATATGAATAATGGAATAAGGAAACTCTATTGAATGAAATGATCAATTAGAGTAAGTGGATTAGAAATGATTTATTGATTTAATAAAAAAAGTAGCATAAAAAATTTTACGTGTTCGTAATGTTTAATGACATCATAACTATAATTTAAAATTTAAAATTAAATTTGGGAATATAAAATTATCATGCAATGTCAAATCTGAAATTTGATGGGTTGAATAGTTTCAATATGGGATATTCCATTTCCTAGAAGAAACTACTTTATTACAAAGATATAAATTTTTCATTGTCATTTTTCCATTTAAAATCCATAAATTAATGATTCCTTATATATTTATTTCTTACATTCCACTGATAATAAAATTAGAAACGATGATAATATCTCCCAACTGATATGAGAGTGTCTATAATATTATTAATAATATTAATTATGTCTTTCTATTTTTATATTTTCATCTTTTCATAAAAAAATAATTTTCATCATAATTTAGTATAGATTCTAATATTAAATATTATTTATTTTTTTAACTTTTGTATAATCATTCAAATTATGTGAATCATTAGTAACTTTTTCACGAATACACTACAAAGGTTTATAGTATTTTTTTTGTTTTTACCATGAATCTTATATATGTGAAATTTCTAATTAAATTTAACATTTATTTATTAGTATACTCTAATAAAAGATGTGACTATATTTTATTTCTAATATATATATTTCATATATTTGATAAATTATTTATTAAATTATATATTTATATCAACATATTCTTACACACTTCATCATATTTTAGTTTATTTAGTTGTTTATGATGATACTGCAATCATAATTTTTTTTAAACATATGAATTTATTCTTCTTTATATATTCAATGAACTCATATCTTCTTCTTTTTGGTTGTACATAAATCACATTTTTATGATTTAATTAATTATTTGTCAATTAAATTATTATCTGGTTAATTAAAAATATGTATTAAACCTTTATTTAGAATCCACTACAAATAAAAATTTTAAATAACAATTACTTTTGAAATTTATTAACTTAAACTATATTATTTAGTCTCTTAAACCATATAATAAAATATTAGATACACCATAAAGATTATATACAATAAAATGGGTTTTACAAAGTTGTAGACTTCAAGAAATGGGGGGTTTCATGGCCTAATGGATTACTTAAAATTGTGTGGAGTATATTATACATTGCCTTAGTGTTGTAGGACACCTATAAAGGGTAGGGTATCATTTATCCTAATGAATTATCATGGTTTTATTCCTTTTAATTGTGGATTGTATTTATAGAGAAGGATAATCACAATGATGTTTGGTTTTTATTATTGTTTTAGTTTATTACCGGTTTTGGAATTCTTAATTAGTTTTGGTTTATCACATGATTATATTCCACTTCTTGATAAATGTAATCTAAGAGTTTATCTTATCTTTTTATACATTAGATATTTTCCCTTGGTGTTTTAGGGTCAAACTATTCCAATGATTTTTTTATACCTAAGTGCAGGTCACCGGCTCCTCGTGATCGATAATGTGCTTTGGGCCTTGTATTTAGTAGTCTTTGGCAATGTGCCCGGGGGACCAATATTTGTTTCCTAAAAAATGATATAAAATAAAGATTCAATATTTAGTCGTGGTTATTATATAACAGTTAGGTCCATTTAAATTCTATTGGAATGTACGTATGGGTTCCTGGAAAGATCAATTTGGTATCAGATGTTGAGTAAAAAAGTATGGTAAGTGCTTTTTCATCATGCCAGTGATCATAATTTTTTGCTTTATTTAGATGAACCTTTTATTTTTTATTTCATAGTTTTTTAGCTTCTTAATTTGTATTCTTGAAGTTTATATATATTTTTTCATATTTATTCTTATATCAATCAATTATTATACCTTTTTTAATTGATAATTCCTCCTAGAATGTTCTCCCTGGATAAGACAGAAGGACTTGCTCGGAATCTCCAATAACAAAACCATCCATTAGAACCTACGTTAGTGTGAAGAGTAATATATACTATTCCAACCCCAGATCATGAATTTGGATTAACCTATGAATTTATGGTGGACAATGATTTTGAATTTAATATACAATCAACTAAACATATATGGTGACAAAGAATCCCATGAATCTAGGGAATGAACTATGATAACAAAAAGTTTGTTTCACTTTTTAAAAAATACATAGGACATTATGCTGGTATTTACCACTATATGGTAAAATTATCCTAATGTAAATGGTTTCATTTCTTTTTATAGGCTAAATTAAATAATAACATCCATTGGAAATCTTTAAAGAAGGCATCTAGTCAGTTGTTTTATCTTGATATTATGTATGTAGAGATATTTTGAGAGGTTATAATCAAAGATCATGTAGATAATTATATGATAGATTATTCTACACATTTCTCTTTGTTATCTCATTAATCTCTATGACTACTCAAATCCATATGCCTCTATGATATATGGTTTGAGATGGATATAATGATAGAGATTATATTGGTGTTTATTCTCATCTGCCTATTGAATTTTTCTATGGTATTTAATACTATTATATTATTAATATAGAATTAGCTGGTTTGTTAGGAATTAATGTATTATCAAACTATTAATGTCTAGTGATGGTGTTTCTTCTTTCCTAGAAAGGATGCTCAGATTGGGTTCTCATTTTACCTCAGGATCAGTTATAGGTGCTTTATCAAGACAAACCAATGTGGGTTTCTTCAGGTGTAGTGAACTTGAAAATATTCAGCTAGATTTTAGGGTATACGAAATGATTTTATAGCATTTAATATAATAAATATTCCTTAATAATAGTTTTTGAAATGTTTTCAGCTGAAATAGATCAAGATACACCATTACCAAAGGCTCCCAGTATCAGTCAGGGGTAGTAAAAATCAGGGGATGCCATTTTCATGAAAAATGAGATACTCTTGAAATTATGAGGGTCTAGAGATGGGATAATTTTGAAATCCTTTATATATTATAGTATGAAAAATACTAATATCAATTAGTAAAGGCTACTATGAGAGTTATGATACTTATTTCTTACCCTTTGGTAAATGATTTTTTTGATACCACTACTTCTATTTATTTTATATCATCTAAGATGAATGATGTGTTGGGATTATTCATGGAGATTATGCCACATATGGTTGAACATTTCAATCCTTTAGTAATTAGGGAGGAACATGGGTATTAATTTTATAAGTCATAATTTATGATTTTTGACAATGAGTTTGTATGGAATTTCCATTTTCACCATTTTGATATCATTATCCTCATCATTATATTGGTTTTGATGGCCAGTTTTAAATCATCGGTCGATTATTATAGACATAATATTCAGTTTCATTGTCCTGATGGGGTTACTCAAAAAATATAGCATTCATTTGATCCTAAATATTGGATATGATGGCCATAGTTTCTTGAGATTGTGATGATATCATGCCAATTTATAGATATATTTCATGATGTATTCGACTAGATTTTTTTTTCACACATCCTACTATAGTGGATGAGTACCACGATGCATTGACAAGTGATTTTCTATGTTACCATCATAAATTTTTGTATAGATAACTATTTAAATACTTTAGAGGATGAGTCTCTATCATTTCCATCATATCATATATAACTCACTAAGGTAAAGGAAACAATTATTCATCTTAGAGATCTTGAGTTTATGAGATTTCTTCATTTAAGTGTGTGACCGTAAGATTCACAATTTCTCTTCTCATGGATGTTATATGGATGAATTTTTATTTTTATTGATTTATACATTCTTATATATGAAGATATAAATCGTAGATATCATTTTCCTAGGATTGATTATCTATTTTATCCACTGGGGGGATTACAGTGTTTTCAAATATTGATCTAAGATCAGCATTTCATTATATTACAATATATGTGATTGTAATTCCAAATACTAAATTAAGGATAAATTATAGACATTATGAGTATTTTTTATGACATTCTCTCGTACTAAGGATCTTTTGGTATTTATTGAATTGGTGAATCATATGTTTTATCCATTATTAGACTCTTCGATGGTTGTTCTTTAGATGAAATTTGGGTTTTTTATATGATGAATGAATAGAACAAGAATCATTTTGATACACTTATCAGGACACTAAATAAAAAACATTTGTATTTAAATCATCCTAAATATCAGTTTTTATGTTTAGTAATTCTTTATTATTTTGGAGATTATGGGAAATTCTATTTAATATGTGGGTTTCAATTATACAAACTCCCTATTGTCATTAGTAAATGCATTGATGGAATTAAGGGGGAATTGTGAGGTTTTCTAGTGTCTATGTGAGTGTAAATTCAAATCATAAGGTCACCACACCATGGTAGTGGATGTGGTTATATCCATTTTAGACTTTTTTAAATTGAGGATGGTCATGAAGCTAGTCGTACGGTTGTAGGTTTCACCATGAATGGAAAATTTGTTTGGATGGAATTGTTTCTATGTGTTTCTTTAGTTTTCATCATTTATAAAACTAGAGTTATAAAATACCATATGAAATAGGTTTTCCTAGTTATAGTTTTTTTGGGCACTGCCTCTGTAACTTTGGGATCCCGATCTTATAAAAACGTGGTCATGGGTGTGTTATGGAGAAAAAAACTAGGGTATTTGTGAAATGCATTTGTTTCATTCCATGAAGGGTGATTAAGGAGCCAATATGTATTTAACCCCACCATGGAATAGACTGAGGGGTGGTATAATTTTTTAAATCTCATAAAATAATGGAAAAAATTTGATATTCAGATATCCTTTTACCAAGGGGGACCACAATGTAGATGGATGTATCCTTTCATTTGATAGCCCATTTCATATTCATTTTTAAATTGTGGGATCAACCTCAATTGTTTCAGTTCTGATTCTTCTACTTCATTATTTTGATAAATCTATATAAATTTGGTTCTTATTAAATATCTCTCTTGATGGCTCTAATGTCTTGAATTTTAGACAATCAATTTACCTTGATTTAACATACATTATTCAACCCTTTAGTTTGTTCATACTTCCCACTATTACATATTTTTTTGTTATTTAATCCTCTATTTGGTGGAGATTTAAGGTAATGGATTGGTTATTTCAGGTTGGGTTACATTTGGGTGGGATTCCAATTAGGATATGGCATGTTGAATCCCTTAATTCTTCCATTATAAGATTTACTCTATTTTATTCTCCAATTATTAAAGGTAATTTTAGATATATAATTAAAATTTTTCACTTCTGTAATAGAAGAATAGTTCTTATTTATTTATAGTGGAATGTAATAATGGGCCTGATAATGATAATTCATTAGACATAGTGAATTCCAAGGTATATGGGTGGGGTGAAATCACATGTGATTTAACTGTTTTCTGGAGATTTATCTCAACTAATATTTTTTGGTTTTTTATATTTATGATAAATGTTATTATACTAATATCATTACATTTTGTTGAGATATTTTGTGAAAATGTCATGTTATTAAATTGGTAATGTACGTAAATATGGTAAATGGATCGGTTTTGTATAAATGAGATATTTTTGTGTTAATCATTTCGTGATATTTGGATTTGATGTGATGGATTGAGAGAAGGATGCAATTGTTTTTTTGGATATTTTTGATTTTGGAATGGGTTTGTGATGATTATGTGTAATGATGAAAGTGTGGGGTTCGTTCTTGGGATGTTGAGGGTGTTTTTTGATGTTGTTGAACTTTTTATTTGTAGTTATAGAATTCTTGAAATAGTAAATTATTGTAAATAATCTAGGGTTGGATGAAGTTGTTTATTGGTGTAAATAAATTAATGATGGATGATAAAGGGTATTATAATTAATAAAATAAATTGAAATAATTTTTAATAGACATAGTATTTTTTATAGAATATAATTTCATTAAATATGATAATATGATAAATGAATTTAAAATGGTTAGTAACTTATGTTGTCAAATGGGGACCAAAACATTATTTTGGTTGTTTCATGGTATATGGAGCTCGATGGGTGGTCAGTATCATGGATGCAATTTCATTATCTAATAGTGGGGATGTAAAATTTATTGTAGTTTGGTGGTTTTTGGTTTTGGAAACTGTTGGGAAAAAATCCCTCAAGGTATCATTAAAGCACGTTTTATGTAATTTTGTTTATTGATAAAGTGGACATCTATGATGTGATTGTTGACAAAGAAAACCATGACATAAATTTTTTTTGACAAAGGGGATTTCATGGTCGCATGTCAAGTTCATGGGATAGTCTTAACGATCCATGTTTGATCGAGAACTTCGACAACGGAATGGGATCTGGAGGCGGTAAAAAAAGACCAGATATAAGGTGGCTCCGTTTTCTAGTGTTTTCCCAATGTTTGGGCCTGAAAATCAATAACTGAAGAAAAGCGGTTTTTGGAAAAGGGACATACTCGTCGTGTACATGAAGGAGAGTAAACTTGCGGTCCTAATGTTTTTCAAGATCAGAACATCAAAATATGGAAAAGGAATAAGGGGCACCCATGTTTTAGAGTTGGTCACACAAGTGACATGAGCGGTAGAGACTTGCGCATCGAGGGGAGACTTGCGTGCCGAGGGGAGACTTGCATGCCGTTGCGCAGGGTGTCCAAATGCCTATAAATTGAGGTCGACCCCTCCACGTTTGGAGTATATTAAAAAAACATTGAAATATCCGAGCTCCCGTCGCGCATGTGTGGTTGTCGTGCAAGTGGTGTGTGGTCACGCAAGTGGAAGTTGTGCGCAGGGTGATAGTTGTGTGCCCAAGGTGGTTTGGCCGAGGAAGGAAGTGAGTCGCGCAAGTTTTGAGTTGAAGAAGAAGGTGTCACGCAAGTGGTTTGGTGACACTTGCGCGCCATATTTTGAAGAAGCGCAAAAGTTGTTGGTTGTGCGACAAAATTGGTTTGGGAGTAAAAGGGTGTGCGTCGTGCAAGTTTGGAGTTGCAATAAGCATGTGTCACACAAGTGGTTGAGGTAGACTTGTGCGCCGGTTTTGACTTGCACTCTGAGACTTGCGCACCAGCATAGAGAAGGGCGCCAGGTATGGTTCATTTACGGTAGTGATTCAGGGCTCTGTGAATGCTTGAAGATTTCTCAAAACCTTCAGCGCAAAGTGAAATTCATCTACGGGTGAAATCTGGACATCAACAGAGCATCCACATACAACATAGGATGCATTCATTAGTGATAATACAGAGACCTATTGGTCTATAAAATGTGAGTGGATCATATCAAATACATTGAGAAAATTAAGAGGAAGAAGATGATCCACTCCACCAGTAGTGAGCTAGAGAGAGAAACAGGGAGTGACCCTTGGGAAAGTAGTGAGATAACCCTAAACCTAGTAAAGGAAGTGATCCTACGCATAGAAGTGATCTAGCCCGAACCTTGTAAACAATAGTGTACCTATAGAAGATTTGGTACATTGAAACATTGCCGGTGTATGCTCCTTGGACGTAGCGTAGTGAGGGTGAATGAAGTAAAAATTGTTGTGTCTGGTGAATGCTTTATTTTCTATTTAAATTATGCAATGAGAAAGAGAGATAAGAGTGTTTTTCTTAATAGTGAAACAAGATAAGAATGGTATTTAATTTTAAATTAGTCATACCCTGATTCACCACTCCCCCCCCCCCTCTTAGGGTATTCAGCCTTCTGGACCTAACAATTGTTATAAGAGGGAATGGCTGATATTAGTTCTTCTCTCAATGGAGGTCACCAATCAGAAAGGGTTTCCTGATCATTGACAGGAACAATTTTCAGCTATGGAAGAATCAGATGCAACACTACTTCTGATCTTTGGGAATGGATGTATTGATAGTCATAATGCATGTCATAACAACTGATATTAATAGTGGTGCATTATCAAAAGATGAGCGTAGAGAGTTGGATACTGATGCCAATGAAATCAATGCCATAGGGGGATCCCTATCCAATATTATATATATAATGGTGATGTCTTGCAAAATGTCACATTCCATGTGGGAAAAGTTATTTAATATATATGAAGGGGATACAATGGTCAGAGAGGAAAAGCTAAAAGTGTTGTGGAACAATTATGAAGATCTGAGAATGAACCCGAATGAATCTATTGATGAATTCCTTGACAGGGTATATATTGTAGTGGGGGACAAGAGAGGTTTTGAGAAGTTATTAAAGATATAAAAATTGTGAAGTACATCCTGAGAAAACTTGCACCTTGGTTCAATCCGAATGTTTTTTTTTGAAAGATAAAGACCTGAAAGAGCTATCATTGGATAACCTTCACATCAACCGTATTTCATATGAAATGAGAAATGATGATAACGACTCTGTGGAAAAGGGGAATCCATAGAGGTGGAATTTAAGGCATTGATGAAGCTCACCATTGAATATTCTCAAGAGGATGAAGAAACAGATGAGGTATTGTCATTACTCTCGTCAAATCTTCAACCAAGGAAAGGAAAGTTCAATGGGAAACATCCACTTTCTTTCTATAGATGTTGAAAAGTTGTTCATCTTGCTGCAAGGTTCCCCAAAAAGTTTCAAGAAGAAAATGATGAAGATGAAGTTGAAATTACCAAGAAGAGATCTTCAGCCTATGTGAAAGGGAAGAAGCAGTTCAAGAGAAATTTCTTCAAGAAGAATAATCTTCTTTCACAAGAAATAGATAGATCATATGAGTATGAGGTTTAAGAGGTGGAGGATATTTAAAATTGCAAAGATTGTGGAGAAAATTATATAGTGGCAGTCATCGGTAGTTCTCCAGAGAAGAATGATATGTAATTTGATGATGAGGAAGAAGATGTTGAAGGAAGAATAGATATGCAAGCTGGGTTAGAGGCTACTCTTCAGGAGATATATTTTTGGAGAGACAAAATGAAAAAATCTAATAAAGTTGTTTGTGATGCCAAACTCTATATGCAGCAATAGGAAGAGGAGATGTATGAGTTCATGGAACAAATTGAGAAACTCATGTTATCAACACCAGAGAACTCAGAATCAGTAAGTGAGTATAAACTCAAGATTGAAGAATAGAAAATAGAGATCGATGGCTTGAATAGAAAATTGAAAGATCAAGTCAGGTGTATCGAAGAGCTTGATGAATAAGTGGTCAGTATGCGATGTAAAATAAAGGATCAATAAAAACTATTGACCTCAAATGTGATATCAGAAAAGCAGTTCATTCATAAGACAGAAAAGATAAAAGAGGAGTCTAGTAGTTCAGCAGGAAATAAGCAGCAATTGAGCTCAGATATTAAGGTTGATTCAGGAATTTATAAGAAACAAAAATCTGTGAAAATTGAAGTCATACCACAAGCACCCATCTTCAGATTGTAGGATCATTTGGGAACAATGAAAAATCATAATATTCAGAGATCTCAAGGGGAAAATGGTAGTGAAGTGACACACAAGAATACCTCTTACATTAGGTGCTATTTCTGTGGAATGATGGGACACTCACAAAATGTGTGTTCTATTGCCAAGAGATACCGAAGGGCACAAGAAGAACATCTGCAGCCAAACAGAGCTCTATATTATATAACATCCTTTAAAGGTCATTGTTTTCGGTGTGGAGGATTTGGGCACATGGCTAGATATTTCACATAAATCATACAAATGAATGTGCCAAAGAAAAACTCGAGAAGTCGTAAGCAGCAAGTAATGGAATCAGCTAGTGAACTGAAAACAAAAAAAAATTGCAGCCCTACAGGAAGAAGCTGGTTCATCACACTCTAAAGAATATCAAATTCTCCAACCCACACCATGAGTGAAGTCGAAGACATGGATCAAAAATAAAAAGGATTACAAGGTAGTAGTTGAAGAAATTTCCCTTAAAGCTTTAGATCATTTAGGAGTATGGATCCTTGACAGTGGTTTCCCATCCCATTTGACAGGAAACAAGGATCTCATTACATGCATAAAATATGACAAAGAATGAGTTTTCAAGTTTGGTAATGATGAAGGGCTAATGATTTTTGGTTCCAGAAAGGCTAGATTTGGGGCAAATGAAATGAGATGTGTTGATGTCTTGGTGGAAGAGGGTCTTAGTCATAACCTGCTCAGTGTTAGACAACTATGTGAATATGGTAACTTTATCTGATATACCAAGAATATGTGTGTTGTGAATGGAAAAGATGGAGTAGTTGTTCTACAGGGAAAAATGACAAAGGGAAATATTGACAATGTAAGTGGGGATGAAAATACATGGCTTTCATCCAGGGAAGAAGAAAACCAGATGTGGCATAAGCGACTTGGTCATCTATACAAACCATACATGGAAGATCTGGTAAAGTGTGATGCTATTAGAGACCATTCCAAACTATCACATGATCATAATAAAACATGCGATGCTTGCCAACAAGAGAAGAAAATCAGAAATACATATGGGGAAAAGCAACAAAAATCAACCAGAGTGCTCGAATTGGTGCATGCTGATGTATTTGGACCTATATCACCACAATTTATAAATGGGAATGTGTACTCTATTTTTTTCATTTATGATTATAGAATAATGGACTGGGTATTTGTTGTTACCCATCAGACAGAGGTGTTCAGTTGCATTAAGCAGTAAAGGAGGGAATCAGAAAAGATGATTGGGTAGAAAATTATGAATTATCGTACTGATAATGGTACAGAATTCACAAACAGTAAAGTTTAAGACTATCTCAAGAAACATGGGAAAAGGCATCAAGTTTCATCAGTGAGAACTCTTCAATATAATGGAGTGGTTGAAAGGATAAATCAGATCATCGACAACATGGCCAGAACGATGCTTATTGAAAAGGACCTACCAGAGAAATTTTGGAAGGAAGTAGTTTTGAAATCAATCTATATTTTGAACAAGTCTCCGTTGTGTCCTAAGGAATGTAAGACTCTCTATGAAATGTGGTATAGAAAGAAGCCAATGTTGAAATACTTTCGATTCATTAGAAGTAAGTGCTTCATTCTCAACAATGAAAATCACAGGAAGTTTGAGTCACGAGGAGATGAGGGGATATTCCTTGGCTACTTAGGGAAAAGAAAATCATATAAATGATTCAACAAAAGTCTGGGAAATTTTTTTGAGAGTAATGATGTCACTACAGTTGAAAATGAACAGAATAAAAAATGAACCAGTAAATAGTTCCTGGATGAAATTGATGAATTGATAAGCAACACAGGGGGAGTAGAAGTGGCTGAGGCTGACTAGGAAGAACATACTAATGATGAACAAAGGAAAAAAAATCTGAATCTACTAAGAAGATAAAGAGTCTAGCTGAAATTGATAAGAAAAATATCATTGGTGACCAGACTACTCCATTTCAGAATCGATGAATGAAATAATCACAACAAACCTCATTTTTATCTCAGGTGGAGCCAAAATGTTTTTTGGATGCAACTGAATATGAGTTCTAGTTTTGTGCTATGAATGAAAAATTAGACCAGATTTAGAAGAATCATACGTGGGAGATTGTTTCAAGGCCAGTAGATAAGAACATCATTGGGAATAAATGGTTCTATCCCAAAAAAGATGAAGGAAGATGTCACAGTGGATCGAAACAAAGAACGACTAGTGTGAAAAGGATACTCCCAGATAGAGTGAATTTATGTTGATGAGACATTTTCATTGGTTGCAAGGCTAGAGAAAATCAGTTTATTTCAAGAAATTGTAGTGCAACGAATGTTCAAAATGTTCCAGATGGATGTCAAATATGCATTCTTAAATGGGGTTCTGGAGGAAGAATTATATATTGAGTGGCCAAATGGTTTTCTCATTCATGAGGATGAAAACAATGTTTACAGGTTGAATAAGGCGTTGTATGGGCTAAAATAAGCACAGAGAGAATGGTACTCAAGGATTGATCAGTACTTGAAGAAGCTTGGCTTCCAGCATGTAGGAGTTGATTACAATCTCTATTTCAGCAACGATAGTATTAAAAGGGTGATGGTGTTGTTTTATGTAGATGGAATAATATTGGGTGGATCAGATGAAGCTTAGTGAAAACAGTATTCCAAATTCATGGAAAATGAGTTTGAAATGTCCATGATTGGTGAACTACATTTTCCTTGGTCTACAGGTGACACAAGGAAGGAATGAATCATTCATTTCTCAATCCAAATATTCCAAGAAGGTTCATATACATTTTTTAATAGAGAATTCCAAGGAAATGACGACTCTGGTTTCCACCTGGATGAAATTATCAAAAGATGACAGTGGCAGGGAAGTTAATATCACTGAATATTGGAAGATTATTGGCAGTTTACCATACCTAATAGCAACAAGACCTGATCTTGTTTACACCACATTCCAAGCATCATGTTACCAAAGAAATCCAAAAGAATTCCACATGATCGTAGTGAAAAGAATACTTCAGTATATCAAAGGCACCGTAGATTTCAGTCTGATGTATAATTAAAAATCTCAGTCAGTGTTATTGGGTTACAAAGATGCATATTGGGCCACTTCAGCGGACAACATGAAATCAACATTTGGAGGTGTATTCTATCGTGGTGGACTTTTTATTTCTTGGTTAAGAAATAAAAGGATTTAATTTCATTAAGAATCACAGAAGCTAAGTATATTGCGGCCACTCAAGCTGGCACAAATTTATTATGGATAAACTGGCAGTTTGAAGCTATGGGAGGTGAAGTGAAGTATCCAATCAAAATTCTGTGCAATAAATCATGTGATATCAATCTTAGAAAAAATTTAGTCCATCATTCAAGGACAAAGAAAATTGAGATAAAGTACCATTTTATCAAAGAGAAGGTTGAGCAGCAAATCGTGAAGTTGGATATGTGCCTACAGAACTATAGGTTGCAAACATTCTGACAAAGGCCTTACCCAAGGAAGATTTTTGAGAGACATCGACTGGCTCTGAGAGTTCAGTTGACTCCCTACACATGAAAGAGTGTTGATGTGGAACACCCCCTCTCCCTGAGGTATGATGTGTTTTCCCAAATGTGCTGACATGTGTTCTCTACTCTGTTGCAGACTACAAAGGAGTGAACGTTGGGTTCATTGACAAAGGGGGAGTAAATAGTGATTTTTCAAGGGGGAGACAGTGTGGAAATTTGATAAATAATGAATGATATGGGGAGAAGCTGACAGTTGGAGCAACGAGATAGGGGGAGAGTATTAAATCTAATGATGCCAGAATTGATCGATCAAAGAATAGTTATCACAATAGTTGTGGATCATGATAAAAGAAGAATATTGGTGTTGGAATACGGTAAGAATATCTCTAAAAATTTGTATCGGTTTGGTGTCAATAGTGGGAGTCAGAGTTGAAGTGATTCATCGATGAACATTTCATTTACTCTTGGTTCTCACGCCGAGAATTGCTCATGTTGGCTTAGATTACGTGTTTATTAAATCCTTGATCGCTATCAGAATCACAATAGGCGAATGGTGACTAAAAAATAAACGATGTATCTTTTTGCGGAAGAGTTTTCAACAAACCCAAAGGGGGAGATTGTTGGGAAAAAATCCCTCAGTGAAGCATTTTTGGGGTGATTGTGTTTGTTGAAAAAGTGGACATCTATGTTGTTCTTGTTGAAAAAGCAAACCATGGCATACAAATTTGTTGAAAAAGGGAATTTTAGGGTGGCCGGTCGTGTTCGAGGGCTATGGTTTAACTATCCATGTTTGAATCAAGAATGTTGACAAAGGAATGGATGATCTGGAGGCATTAATAAAAAGTGTATATACAAAGTGGCACCGTTTTCCAGTGTTTGCCAAATATTTGGGCCTGAAGATCGACAAATGAAGAAATGTGGTTTTTGGTAAAGGGACTTGTGCGTCGTTTACTAGAAGGAGAGGAAACATGGGCACCTATTGTTTTTCAAGATCAAAACATTAAAATATGGAAAAGGGATAATGGGATCCCAAGTTTTAGAGTTGGTTGCGCATGTGACTTGTGCTGTAGAGACTTGTGCGCTGAGGGGAGACTGGAACGTCGTCGCGTAGGGAGACCAAATTCCTATTAATAGAGGTCAAACCCTCCTCATTCAGGGTTGAGTACAACACTTTAAAAAATCAAATGCTCATGTCGCACAGGTTTGGTGGTTGCCCAAGTAGTGTGTGGTCGCGCAAGTGGACGTTGCATGCCAGGGGATAGTAATGTGCCCATGGTGGTTTGGGTGAGGAAGGAAGTGAGTCATACAAGTTTTGAGTTGAAGAAGAAGGCATCACACAAGTTTTTTGGGGAAACTTGCACGCCCGATTTTGAAGAAGCGTTAAAGATGATGGTTGCCCGCCAAAATTGGTTTGGGCGTAAAAGGGTGTGCGATGCGCAAGTTTGGAGTTCGAGAAGCTTTTTTCATGCAAGTGGTTGAGTTAGACTTGCACACCAATTTGGACTTGCACGCTGAGACTTTCATGCCAGCTTAAGGAAGGGCTCCAGGTATGGTTGATTCACGGCAGCGATTCAGGGGTACGTGAAAGTTGGAAGATTGCCCGATACCTTCAGTGCAAAGTGTGATTCATCTACGGGTGAAAGCTGGACTTCATCAGAGCATCCACATACAATTGAGGATGCATTAATTAGTGATAATTAAGAGACCTACAGTTCTATAAACTGTGAGTGGATCCTTTCCAGAGTAGTGAGAAAAGGAAGAGGAAGATGGTGATCCTTTCCACCTATAGTGAGCCAGATAGAGAGAGAAACAAGGAGTGGCCCCTGGGAAAGTTGTGAGCTGACCCTAAACCTTTTAATAGAAGTGAACCTAGTCATAGAAGTGATCTATCCCACACCTTGTAAATAGTAGTCTGCTTATAGTTGATTTGGTACATCGGCACATTTCTGGTGTATGCTCCTTGGATGTAGCCTAGTGAGGGAGAACCATGTAAAAGTTGTTGTATACTGTGCATGTTTTACTTTCTATTTATATCGTGCAGTGAGAAAGTGATAAAAGAGAGATTTTATTAATAGTGAAACAAGATATGAACGACCTTTAATATTAAATTAGTCATACCCAGATTCACCCCCCCCTCAGGGTATTCAACCTTTTGGACCTAACAATTGGTATCAGAGGGAAAGGTTGATATTATTTCTTCTCTAAAAGGAGGTCACCAATCAAAGAGAGATTCCAATCTACAACGAGAACAATTTTCAGCTATGGAAGAATCAGATGCAACACTGCTTCCAATCATTGGGAATGGATGTATTCATAGCAGCAATTCATGACATAACAACTTATATTAATAGTTGTGCATTATCAGAAGTAGAGCATAGAGAGTTGGATGTTGATGCCAATGAAATCAATGCCTTAATGGGATCCCTATCCAATCCTATATTTTCAAAGGTGTTGTCTTGAAAAATGTCACATGCCATGTGGGAAAAGTTATTGAACATATATGAAGAGGATAAAAAGGTCAGAGAGGAAAAGTTACAAGTTTTGTGGAACAAGTATGATGATCTTAGAATGAACCTGAATAAATCTGTTGATGCATTCTTTGATGGGGTAAATATTGTAGTGGAGGACATGAGAGTTCTTGGAGAAGTTATTGAAGATATAAAAATTGTGAACCGCATCCTCAGAAAACATCCACCTCTGTTCAATCCTAATGTTTCTATTTTGGAAGATAAAGACCCGAAGGAGATGACATTGGATAACCTGCACAACACCACTATTTCATATGAAATGAGAGATGATGATAATGACACTGTGGAAAAGGGTAAATCCAAAGAGGTGGCATTTAAGGCTTTAAAGAAGCTCACCATTGAATATTCTCAAGAGGATGAAGAAACAGATGAGGTAATGTCATTCCTCTCCTAAAATATTTAATGAGGGAAAGGAAAGTTCAAAGGGGAACTTCCATTTTCTTGCATTATATGTATAACAGTTGTTCATATTTCCGCAAGGTTCCAGAAAAAGTTTTAAGAAAAAATGATGAAGATGAAGTTGAAATTCTCAAGAAGAGATATTTAGATTATGTGAAAGGAAAGAAGATGTTCAAGAGAAATTTCTTCAAGAAGAAGAATCTTGTTTCACAAGAAATAGAATGTTCAGATGAGTCTGAGGTTAAAGAGATGGAGGACATTGAAAATTGAAAAGATAATGGAGAAAATACTATGGTGGAAGTCATTTGTAGTTCTCACAGGAAGAACAAAATCGAAGGTGATGATGAAGAATAGGAAGTCGAAGGAAGAATAGATATGAAAGCTAAGTCAGAGGCTTCTCTTGAGAAGATTGATGTTTGGAGAGCCAAATCAAAGAAAGCTAACAAAGTTGTTCATGATGCCAAACTCTATATGCCGCAGCAGGTAGAAGAGAAGTATGAGTTGATTGAAGAAATCGATAAACTCAAGTTATCAACACCAGAGGTCTCTGAATCATTTAGTGAGTATAAGTCAAGATTGAATAGAAGAAAAGAGAGATCGATGACTTGAATATAAAATTGAAAGATCTTGTAAAGTGTATCGAAGAGGATGAAGGCGAATTGATCCATATAAGACAAAAAATGAAGAATCAAGTAAAACTATTGGACTCCAAAATGATATCAGAAAAGCAGGTCATTCAGATTTCAGAAAATTTTAAAGAGGAGGCTATTAGTTCAGCAGGAATGAAGCAACAATTGAGCACAAATGTTTCGGCTAATTCAAGGATTTATCAGAAACAAAAATCTATGACAATTGAAGTCAGACCACAAGAACCCATCATGATATTTGAATGATGATTTGGGATCAAAGAAAAATCATAATATTCAGAGATCTCAAGGGGAAACTCTTAGTGAAGTGACACACATGAATGCTCCTTACATTAGGTGCTATTGTTGTGAAAAAATGAGACACACACAAAATGCGTGTTCTATAGCCAAGAGATACAGAAGGGAATAAGAACAATAGTGGCAGACAAACAGATCCCTATATTCTATAACATCAGTTGAAGGTCATTGTTTTTGGTGTGGAGGATTTGGGCACAAGGCATGATATTTCACATCAATCATACAAAGGAATGTGCCAAAGAAAAACACGAGCTGTCCTAAGAAGTAATTTAGGGAATTGCCTAGTGAGCTGAAAACAGAAAATAGATTTGTAACTCTACAAGAAGAAGATAGACCATCACACTCTAAGGATGATAAAATTCTCTAACCCACAACATGTGTGAAGTCGAAGAAATTGATCGAAAAGAAAAAGGATGAGAAAGCAGTAGTTGCAGAAATTTCCCTTAACGTTTCGGATCATTCAGGAGTATGGATCCTTGACAGTGATTTCCCACCACATATGATAGGATACAAGGATATCATTACATGAATAAAATATGAAAAATCAGGAGTTTTTAAGATTGGGAATGATGAAGGGATGAGTATTTTTGGTTCTGGAAAGTCTAAATTTGGGGGGAAAGAAATGAGACGTGCTGATGTCATGGTAATAGAGGGTCATAGTCATAACTTGCTCAGTGTCATTCAACTATGTGACTCTGGGAACTCTATCTAATTTACCAAGAAGATGTGTGTTGTGAAAGGAAAAGATGGATCAGTTGTTCTACAGTTAAAAAGGACAAAGGGAAATCATTACTTTGTAGGTGGGGAAGAAGATACATGTCGTTTATCCAGAGAAGAAGAAAACCAGTTGTCGCATAAGTGAATTGGTCATATATTCCAACCATCAATGAAAGATCTCGTAATGTGTGATACTGCTAGAGACCTTCCCAAACTATCACGTGATCGTACTCATACATACGATGTATTCCAACAAGGGAAGATCATCATGAAGACATACATGCCAAAGTAACAGAAATCAACCAGAGTACTCGAATTGGTGCATACTGATGTATGTGGACATATATAACCACGAGCTATAAATGGGAAAAGGTACTATGTTTTTTTCATTGATGTTTATAGCAAAATGGTCTGGGTAATTGTCGTTACCCATAAGACAGAGGTGTTCAGTTGCATAAAGCAGTATAGGAGGGAATCAGAAATGATACTTGGGCAGAAAATTCTAAAATCTCATACTGATAACGGGTCAGAATTCAGAAATAGTCAAGTTGAAGACTATCTCGAGAAACATGGGATAAGGAATCAAGTTTCATCAATTAGAACTCCACAACATAATGGAGTGGTTGAAAGGAGAAATCGGATCATCAAAAACATGGCCAGAACAATGCTTATTGAAAAGGACCTACCAGAGAAATTTTGGAAGGAAACCGTTTTGACATCGGTCTATATTTCAATCAGGTCTCTGTTGTGTCTGAAGGAAGGGCAGACTCTATATGAAATGTGGTACGGAAAGAATCAAACAATGAAATACTTTCGAATCTTTTAAAGTAAGTGCTTCATTATCAACAAAGAAAATCATAGGAAGTTTGACTCATGAGGAGATGAGGGGATATTCCTTGGATACTCAGGGAAAATCAAAGCATATTAATGCTTCAACAAAAGGCTGGGAAATTTTTTTTATAGAAATGATGTCACTATATTTGAAAATGAGTAGAATACTCAACGACCCAGTGAATAGTTTCAAGATGAAAGTGATGAGGAGGTAAGAAACACATGGGGATTTGAAGTGGAAAAGGCTGACTCAGAAGAAGATACTGCTGATGATCAAGAGGATATAAATTCTGAATCTACTAAGAATCCAAAGAGTCAAGCTGAAATTGATATGAAAAATATCATTGGTGACCAGACTACTCTAGTTCTGACTCGAAGAATGAAATTATCATAGTAAACATCATTTTTATCTCAAGTGGAGCCAAAATGTTTTTCTGATTTAATCTGAAGACGAGTATTGGGTTCATGCTATGAATGAAGAATTAGACCAAATTGAGAAGAATCATATGTGGGAGATTTTTTCGAGGCCAGAAGATAAGAACATCATCGGAACTAAATGGGTCTATCGCAACAAGATGAATGAAGATGTCATAGTGGTTCAAAACAAAGCATGACTAGTGTGAAAAGCATACTCCCAGATAGAGGGAAATTATGTTTATGGGATATTTGCACCGGTTTCAAGGCTGGAGACAATCAATTTATTCCTAACCATTGTAGTGCAACGAATGTTCAAAGTGTTCCAGATGGATGTGAAAACTGCATTCTTAAATTTTGTTCTAGAGGAAGAAGTATATATTGAGCAGCGAGATGTTTTTCTAAATCATGAGGATGGGAAAAAAGTTTGAAGGCTAAAGAAGGTGTTGTATGGGTTGAAACAAGCACGAAGATCATGGTACTCAAGGCTTGATCAGTACTTGAAGAATCTTGGGTTCCAACATGGGGGAGTTGATTACAATCTCTATTTTAGCAATGATAGTAATCAAAGGATGATTGTGTTGGTTTATGTCGATGACATAATATATGGTGGACCAGATGAAGCTCAGTGCAGGCGGTTTTCTGAATTTAAGAAA
The DNA here is from genome assembly GCA_963277665.1 of Viscum album. NCBI lineage: Eukaryota > Viridiplantae > Streptophyta > Magnoliopsida > Santalales > Viscaceae > Viscum > Viscum album. The sequence continues at coordinate 109,305,387 of OY728132.1, read as the reverse complement.
AATGAGTTTGAAGTGTCAATGATTGGAGAGCTAAGATTTTTCCTTGGTATATAGGTTACACAAGGAAGAAATGGAACGTTCATTTCTCAATCCAAATATCCCAAGGATGTTCTGAGAAGGTCTGGAATGGATAATTCCAAGGAAATGAAGACTTTGGTTTCTACCCAGATGAAATTATGAAAAGATGAAAGTGGAAGGTCAGTTAATATCACTGAATACAGGCAGATTATCGGCAGTTTACTATACCTAATAACCACATGACCTGATCTTATTTTCACCACATGCTAGGTATCACGTAACCAAAGCAATCCAAAATAAAGCAATAGGCTCACAGTGAAAAGAATTCTTCGGTATATCAAAGGCACTGTGGATTTTGGTCAGTTGTATAATGAAAAATCACAATCACTGTTATGGGGTTACACAGATGCAGATTAGGGCCATTTCACAAGATGATAGGAAATCCACATATATAGGTTAATTCTATCTTGGTGGACTATGTATTACTTGGTTAATCAATAAGTAGGATTGGATTTCATTAAGCACCGTAGAAGCTGAGAATATTGCAGCCACTCAAGCTTGCACACAGTTATTATGGATGAAGCAGAAGCTTGATGATATGGGAGTTTAAGTGAAGTCTCGGATCAAAAACTATTACGATAACTCAAGTGCTATAAATCATAGAAAAAATAACATCTAGCATTCAAGGAAAAAGCACATTGAGATAAAGTATAATTTTATGAAACAAATTGTTGAGAAAGGAATCGTGATGTTGGAGTATGTGCCTACAAAGCAACATGTTTCAGACATTCTGACAAAGGCCTTACCCAAGGAAGCTTTTGAGAGACATCAACTGGCTATGGGATTTTAGTTGACTCCCCACACTTGAAAGAGTGTGGATGTGGAACACCCCTCTGACTGAGGTATTATGTTTTTTTCTCTAATGTGGTGATATGTTTTAAATACTCTGTTACAGACTACAAAGGAGTGACCTTTGGGTTTGTTGAAAAAGGGGGATAAAATAGTGATTGTTCAAGGGGGAGAAAGTGTGGAAAATTGATAAATCATTAATGATATATGGAGAAGCTGATAGGTGGAGCTGCAAGATAGGGGGAAAGCAATGAGAAAGTGGGAGAGTATTAAATCTGAAGATGATAGAAGTGATCGATCAAAGAATAGATATCACGACGGCTAGGGATCATGATAAAAGCATAAGAGTGGTGTTGGAATATGGTAAGAATATTTCCAAAAATTGGTATCATTTTGGTTTCAATAGTGGGTGTCAGAGTTGAAGTGATTCATTGATAAACTTTTCATTTATTCTTGTTTCTAACACCGAGCATTGCTCATGTGGTCTTAGAGTATATGTTGAGTAAATCCTTGATCTCTATTGAAATCGAAATAGGCTAATGGTGACTGAAGAATTAGCGATGTATATTTTTGTAGAAGATTTGTCAACAAACCCAAAGGGGGAGATTGTTGGTCAAAATTCCTCAATGTATCATTGAAGCATTTTTTAGATGATTGTGTTTGTTGAAAAAGTGGATATCTGTGTTGTGATTATTGAAAAAGAGAATCATGAAATAAAAATTTGATGACAAAGGAGATACTTGCGTGCCGAGGGGAGAATTTCAGGTCGAGGGGAGACTTACACGCTATCGTGCATGGTGTCCAAATGCCTATAAACAGAGGTTGACACATCCTCATTCGGAGCAGAGTTCACCACTTAAAAAAATCCGACCTCCCGTCGTGTAGGTGTGGTGGTCGCGGAAGTGGAAGTTGCACTCCGGGTAATAGTTGTGTTCCCAAGGTGGTTTGGGTGAGGAAGGAAGTGAGTCGCACAAGTTTTTAGTTGAAGAAGAAGTCATCACGCAAGTTGTTTGGTGACACTTGCACGCCAGAATTTGACGATGCAGAAATTTGTTGGTTGAATTCCAAAATTGGTTTCAGCGTAATAGGGTGTGTGTCACTCAAATTTGGAGTTGTAGAAGCCTGTTTCAGGAAAGTTTTTGAGGTGGAATTGCTTACCGATTTGGACTTGTGCGCCGAAACTTGCACACCGTCTTAGAGAAGGTCTCCAGGTATGGTTGATTCATGATAGTGATTCAGGGCTGCGTGAAAGTTGGAATATTTCCTGATACCTTCGGTGCAAAGTGAGATTCATCTACAGGAGAAAGCTGGACTTCAACAGAGCATCCACATACAATATAGGATTCATTCATTAGTGATAATGAAGAGACCTACAAGTCTATAAACTGTGAGTGGATCCTTTCCAGAGCAGTGAACAAAGGAAGAGGAAGAAGGTGATCCTATCCATCGGCAGTGAGCCAGAGAGAGAGAAATAGGGAGTGAACCTTGGGAAAGTAGTGAGTTGACCTTAAACCTTGTAAAGGCAATGAGCATGGGAATAGAAGTGATCTAGCCCGAACCTTGTAAACAGCAGTTTGATTATAGTGGATTTGGTACATCGGCACATTGCTATTGTATTCTCCTTGGACGTAGGCCAGTGATGTTGAACCATGTAAAAATTGATGTGTCATGTTCATGCTATGATTTTTGTTTATATTGTGTAATGGGAAAAAGAGAGAATAGCGTTTTTCTTAACAGTGAAACAAGATCAGAATGGGCTTTAATTTTAAATTAGTCATACCCTGATCCACCCCACCTCTCAGGGTATTTAGCCTTGTAGACCTAACAAAAGCCATAGGATGTTCTTTTGTGTAACTAATATATATTATATTTTCATTGAGGAATATATATATATATATGAACCCCATCTAAGTCATGTGTCTACACAAACACCCAAAGTTTTTGGGTTCCATTTTTTTTAAAAGAAACCATGGTGGCGAGGGAGGATGAATGACCAACCCCCTACCCCCATTCTCTCTTTGAAGGAGGTTATTTTAGGAATGGGATGTCATTACCTTTAGATATAATTCCATAGTTGGGATGTTCTATAAGAGGATGATGTAAATTTGTAGGTTTTATTGGTAATAGGGGAGAAAGAGATTGATGTATGGTTAGTATGACGTACGCGATTTCATATTGTGATAGTGGTGATACAAATGTTGTAGGTGTTGGATGGTTTTTTTCTTGTAAATAAATTGATTTTACCTGTTTGTAAAAATTATATTATTCATTTACCTTGATATTTATATATGTATCCCATCAGATTAATGTGTTTATATAGATGCCTAAAGGTTTTGGGTTTCAGGTGTCTTTTTTAATATCCAGTTTGGAGTGGGTGTATGGATGGCTAACCCCTCCCCCTATTCTATATATAAGGATGGTATTTTATGCATGATATTCCATCTCCTTTCAATATTGTTCTCATGTAGTAATTTTTTATGAGAGTATGAGGTTGTTTGTGGTGCGGTTATGTGTGGTAGGATGTCATAATGAGGTTTATATATTTATTAACATGATGACCTACTATTATAGTTTATAGAAGTGGTGAAGGGATGATGAGAATTTAATGGTTGTTGAAAAGTTTTACAGTTGGGGATTACCCATTATTATTAGGATTGTGATTGAATGATACTATTGGATATGGAAGGGATGGGAGTTCTATGATGTACGATGTTGTGTAGAGAGAGTGAAGAATTAGTATGGAAGTGATGCAGGGTACCAATTTTGATATACAAACTTTTATATTATTATTAATAGAATAATTATTTAGTGAGTGATCTTTGGTGATTCTGATAAATAGTTGAATAAATAGGTTCTTGTTAATTCGGTAATTATTTCAATTGAAATTTTGTATGATCTTTCCATGTTTTCACTATAGTCCATTTAGGTTCAACTACTGAGTATTCATTTTGCAATCATCATACATATATATATAATATTCTTCAGGTTAATTGTAGTTATTTCAAGAATATGCAAGTCCCTAATAGATGGGGTGTTGGAGCTATTGTTTGTTTCTTCCAAAATATTTTTTTCGTTGTCTAATGTGATACTTTTATATACACATTTTTGGATTTCTTCCTTTATTATGGGATGGTTTTACATATTTTTTAATATAATAGTATTTTAAATGTAGTGAATTAATATTATTTGAATAAAGCTTTCAATAATTAATAAAAAATCATTTCTTATATGTAACTCAATAATTAAGATTAACGAATAAATATATCTTCCTCATGGGAAAATGGAAATAAACACCTATGATATTGGTAGTTTGGTATTTTACCTGAACTCATGACCACCACTAATTTGAAGTCCTTACCACTATTCTATACTATATATATGGTATAAATAATTACATAAATACATAAATATATATATATGTACTAACGTCTTACTATAGAGGAATGGTGTATACCACCAAGGAAAAACAAATAAATTTATGGTAGAGATTGTGCTGGTATTTACACCGACATGTGGGTTTATCACCATATCCTAGTATGAAAAATTCATATCATGAATGTGGTCATAGAGTAGAGGGAAATTGACCATCCAATTATATCTAAATCAAAAAGGAAGTTGATTGAGTTGAAATATAAGAATAATGGATCCCTATATATCTCACCATGTGCTAGTTAATGTAAGTGATGGAGAAAATGATTCAATAATCTATTATAAAATAAAATATGGATGGAAATGTAAAACAATAAAAAATATCACTTCATAGAAATTTGAAGAAAATTAAGAGGAAAGTATATTTTTTGGATAATTATGCAATAGAGAAGGCTATAGGTGAGGAAACTAGAGTGTTCGTAATATTATAATGTGTAATGATGAATTAGTTAATAAAAATATATCCAATATTAATGATCCTAAGTAATGTTTATGACAAACAGAAAATCAATTATGCTTATAATTCCTTGGTTAATGTAGTCTTATAAATATTTAATAGACTAAAACATACATTGCAATAGAATCATGATTTTCATTCATGATTAAATCATTATATTATAATTATATTTTATAGCGTATGTCCCAATATTAAATGGGTAAACACTGCTTATGATTATTAAATACATGGTTGTCATATTTTTGGGGATATTTTTGGAGAAAAATTCTATATGGGCAATAAAAATTATGTTCATTTATCACATTTGAAAAGTTCACCAGATCCTATATAAATATTACTATTTGACATCATATATCATAAACTAATAACAAATTTATTATTTTTTCTATGGTTTTGTTAATATTTTCCAATATTTTTTGAAGCTCATATTCTAAGATACCCTATTTCTATTATCAAATATAACCAATAATAAATTAATAAAAATTTAATGTGAAAATAAAAAATAAATTTGTTAACATATAATCAATCAATTCCATGAAATATAAAAAATTTAAAGACAAAAAATTATTAAAATAAATAATTGCATCTAATAATATCATTAAAATTCCACAAAATGTGTGTTTAGGAAAATAATGTTATAATATTATTATATTTCACATTATTTTTTGACATTTCATGTGTGGTTTGATATTATATTCTATAGTATAGTAATTTATTCCCAATCTAAATAACATATTATAACTAATAATCATGGTTTAAACAATGTTAAATTAATGTACAATGATTTTTATCACGTTTTAGTTTATAATATGATGTTTTTATAAACATTAAATCACATGATAATGTCTGACATTTAATTTAAAAAAGTTAATAAAATTTTATTTCATACGTTATATCATAGTGTGGTTTCTCAACATATTTTTTTTAAAAAAGTACATAAATTAATATGAAATATATAATCTTTAAATAATTATTATTGATGTTCTTATAAATGACATGTAATGTTATGAATTTCTATATTTTTACTAATTAAATGTTCAATGATTAATTTAAATTTCTATATCATTTATATAAATTAATCAATTCAAGTTATTTAATTTGGTTTACTTTTATTTAATTGAATATTATAATAAAATTTGATATGGATTATTGTTATTTGAATATGATTTTTAAATATTTTTACATTTTTTAAATTATAATACTCAATATAATACTTAATCACTCTTAAGAATTGATCTACCGAGAGTAGGGTATGTGATTGAATTTGTCACTTTCTCAGGGAATCATTCATTCCCTAAGAGTTGAGTATCTACCAAGCCATACTTAATTAATATTGATATTTTTTACAGTAAAAATACTTACCTTTACATTAAAGGTGTATTATTCAACATATTATTTTTATTTATTTTGGAATATTATTGAATATTATTATTTTTAAAACATAACAACAGTAATGAATTTTTTAATTTATGTACAACAGTTTTCTAGAATCATGTTAATTTTGTTAAGTGTACATGGGATTCGTAAATTTAATCACTAAAAATTGTTCCATATAATAATATCATGATATTTATTAAGTTATAGAAGTCATATTAAGGAAAATAAAATTAAAAAGACATTAAAATCGCATAAAATAAAAAACAGTTTTAAATATTGAAAACATCAAACTTGTTAGTCCGTAAATTAACTAAATATATGGGTCAATGCATATTTAGACCTCGAAAAGTTTTTTTAATGATTTTTTTTAAATTTTATCCGATTATATGATTTTTCTTTTACTTTTACAGTTGTCTCTTATTGAATTGGGTTTACAAATAAATGCAACTCTGATAAATGGTCCAACAAATATGGGAATGTTCTTTCATAATTAAATTTTAAATAATTTCATATAATGCAATTGTAAACAAATATCTACCATAATAAATAATCCTATAAGAAAATATATATTATTTGAAGTCATTATTACATATAGGGGATGGCCCATTGAACCTTAATAATCAAGGATGTTCTTATCTAATTGGGAGAAAATTAAATGAAATGCCTCATTTTATATTTAAATATACTTAATACTCCCCAAAATGATTTTTTTAGTTATTAATAATTTTTTTTATATAACGAACCAATTTTCAGATAAATTTATAAAAGGAAAACTAATAAATAATAAGATCATGGATTACTAACATATATTTTTAATTGTTTAAAACAAAATTGGATATTATTTTTATAAAATCATATCTTATGAATGAAAAGAATTATAATAAAATTCATGATTTATATGGTTCTATTGTGTTTTAATATAAGGCCTCTCTAGATATTTATACATGTCTTGACCCAACCCAACAAGAACCACAACAAGCTGGAAACAAAGTTGAATTACATCCTCAAAGTCATTAATTAATAGGTTGTGGGTTTGAAACATGAACCTTGGGTGAAAACAAAAATCATGGGAGGTAGTAGATAATATAAACCAATAATTAATAAAAACAAAACAAATAATTCCAAATATTACATTAAATAAACCAATTCCTATAAAACAAATGTTAATTAAATTTTAAGATTAATTATAATAATATTGATATGTTTTCATAAGAACCTCCTAAAATTTCAAAGAATCCATAAAAATATTATATATATACCTATTCAAATATTATAAATATCATCAATTTTATACACTAAAATATTCTCTTAAAATTATTTTGGTGGAGAAAATGGTAGTACTCATTATAGTCAACATCATAAAAATATTGAAATCATTCTAAAAAAATTCAAGGGAATATATGTATAAATTCATCCATGTAACAAAAAATATTATTACAAAAAGTATAATATAAAGTATTATGAGTTGTTTATCAAATCTCACCCTTACACAGACCACAATAGGACAACCAAAATATCCAATTCCATGTGTTAGAAACAACGAGAAACATCCAAACTATAATCCAGATCAATAATAGTCACAATCAAATTTCAAAAATTGAAAATCGAAATGGAATTAAGTATTTGTGTAAAGGAGTTATAGATTTATCCAAAATTTTACCCATTATTTAATAATTTACACCAACTCAACATTAGGTTATGATCCATTATTAGAAAACCCTCACCAATTAGTTAGATATATAAAATAAATAATAAAATTCCATGCCACTAAAACATCCAAGTCATCATAAACTAAATATAAAAATATATTTAAAATGTCACATCAAATAATTACATCAAAAACACATGTCAAAATGTCTTATTTATAGTGACATTTATATAATGTAGCTATAAACAACAAATCATATTTACGTACATCATCCCACTCTTGGTATAGTATGTAACTAAGAAGTACAACAACCACATTTCTATTTCCTTCATTGTATACCAAAATAATAAAACAATAAAAACATCATTATCATATTGTATGGCCATAATCCATTACAACCCATTTTATACATCATAGTAATCTTTATCACTATATCATCAAAAAATTACTTCGAAAAAGTTAAAATTAGATGGAAAATTTTAAACAAATAATCCGTAATGTAAAAATTTATTTATAGATATTAAAATAGAAAATAAACACACACACATATATATAATAACATTTCACCATTTCTAAAGATAAATATTATCTATAACTATTTAAAAAACTGATAAAATAATTTTTCAACCCATAATATTGAAATAACATTCATTTCACAACTCAATAAAACTACTTTACCTTAAAAAATTATTCCACATCCTAAATCCACTAAAACACCAAATATAACATGTTTACTTGAGACTACAAGGAACATGGGTTTTATAAATACACAAGCCTGTAATTTACTCATTTCAAAACACAAAAATTATATTGACCATTTTGACATCATTCTAATGAAACATTGTCTTTAATTTCAAAATTTTTTTCTTATATAAATTTCCATATTACGAATTAGAAACTCAAATATCTAGAAAATGAGAACTAAAAACACCTAAATAATTCGTCAAAGCCTAAATCATCACTACAAAAAATCACAAAATCTTATTTGAAATTAAGTAAAACACTGATGAGTTATTATCATTAAATCAATTGTTTACAACACCAAAAAATGTAATAAGAAAAAAATTCATCACTCTTCCCAGACATACAATATTCAAATTTTTATCTTTGAATTAATAAAGAAATTTAATATATACAAATATCCCTAAAATAAAAAAAAATTAATTGTATAAAATTCATGATATAGGAATTAATTGGAAATAACATGAAATTAATTAAAACAATAACACTACCCATTCATCGCAGAAATGACCTAATATATTAGGGCTCCAAGTTATAAGAATTTTATTGACATGATATAAATATATGTTTTCTAAATGGTATTTTATTTATTCTATATGAGATATAGATATATGATTTATATTTTCAAAGTAAATTTATTCATAAAATATTTTTTTTATTTTTTTCATGATGTTTATAGAAATATTATTTTCATATATTTTAAGATAATGAATGTTAAAAAAATCTACTATAGAACCTATATTAATTATTTACCATGAATGATATTTTCTATTATTTTTTTCAATTTATTATTGATTTAAATTGTTTATAACTATATAATATAAATAATGATTTAAATAATGAAAATTTCAAGGACAATAATTCCGTCACTACTAACCATTTTAATAATAATTATTATTATATTAATTAAGAAAGCCACAAAAAAACATTATAAGTATATAACATTTAAATTTTTTTGTTATGTTCCTTTAAATATTCTTATATATTTTATATTACACAAGATGAATGTATATTATATTATGAAAAAATTATAAATGAATAGTTAGAAATAGAATCATATGCCCATTTGTATATGTAGAATTATAATTAAAAAATAACTATATTTATTAATACTATGTAAGTGGTATTTATATTTTAAATCATTATAATTATATGTTTTAAATATCAATCATAATATATATATGGAAAAATTTTATGTTATTAGCTAAAAATATTTAATCAATTTGGTAAATGTATTAAAATACTTAAAATAGATCAAATTTGAGAGTAATTTTGCTATTAAAGGGAGTGTTATATTTTGTTAAAACTCCATAATGAAGGATTACCCTAGCGATATGGTATACCAAATTAAAGATTCATACTTTTGGTGATATGGATTGACATATAATGAAATTTGTTAGTTGAAAATAAAATAGATATGTTTTTATTAAAGATAATATATACGTTAAATTTTATAAGTATATATATTTTTACGATTCCTTGGGTAGTGGAGAGAAAATATTTCTTATTATCTATTTCAGTATATTGTAAATGCATATAATATAGTTATATTTATTATAAAAAATTTTTTTCCCATGTATTCCTTGAGAGGATACAAAAACTATGAGAAATTATAGTGTAATACAAAAACAATTCCATATATAAAAGTTGTATTGGTCTAAAAAATGGTGATGAAATCTAACAATATTTTAACATAAGGACCTCAATGATCTTGTATAAATTGTTACATTATATAGTATTATATATTTCTCCAGAATAATGATAATGGAAAACATCAATAATTTATTGAAAACAATTATATATGGGGATACAAATAATTATGTCTATTGTAAATTTAAAAAAAATATTATGTATATTATAAATTTTGGATATGATAATAAATTTTTGAGCATGATTAATCTCAAAAAAGTGGTTATAATCATTGAACATATATTATAAGTTTATGGTAAATATTAAAATCATGATTAATATGGAAGAAGAAATTATAATAAAGATTACCTTGACCATAATAGAGAATGAATTTTACTTAGGATAGTATTATAACATAAATATTTTATTTGGAAAATTTTGAAATGATATTTAATCGTTAATTTTATTCAAATTTATTATTAAATTTATGTGTTATCTCCCATCTCCAATAGCCATGTCCTACATTACATGATAATCTTTTTCATTTAGGTATAATTGGATGAAGACATAATATGGTCTAACATTCATCAATCATAATTTTAATGAATTAAATAGTTGTTTCTATACCAATAGATGATGGAGTTATATGATGTATCAGATTTCCCACACTATATATATGTGTTATAATAATATGTTTCCAACTATTATTCAATTACATGATTATTATGTGAGGTATTAGAGATTAATTTTTTTTCTTCATATTCATATATCTTGAAAGCTTTACAATTTTGAAAATCATGAAACCATAATAAATATGGGAATGTATTTTTCTCTTATTTTAGCATAAGACATCAACTAGAGAGAAATAAAAAAAATCTTATTTCTATTTAAACATTAATTAATTATTATAGTGAAAAAATGTTTTTATTTTCTTTATAGAAATTATTATTCGGTACATGTGAAAGTAAATTATTCAATTGAAATATTATGGATGTCGGGAGGGAATGATCTGGTTGAATCTACAATCAATACATTCATAATCACCTCATACTGAAGGGATTGTTCTCATTTTGTCCCTAATATTGAGGATCCTATCATGGAAACCACGGGTTTAAATGGGTCAGATCATATTGTGGTATTATATGATAGATCATTATAGAATAATTTTACCCTTCATATCTCCGATGAATATACAAGAACTCCTTCTAATGATAGAGTGAGGTATGTGGATATAATTATTGAAGTTGCCTCTTGGGATTATTAATATAAATCCTACAAAAATAATGAAGTGGTAATGATATAAAGGGAGTTGAAATTATTAAATCAATATTAATTATGCAATGTATATTATTTGTTAACCTCTTTATAGAGGTATATTATTATATTATAAAATTACTTCCTTTAATTGAATAATATAGTTAGATATGTTCATGTCTCCCATATTATAAGGTTTATAATCCAATAAAAAATAAAATGAACCTTATGTAGAATCATAGACAAGTAAGATGACTACTGGTGTTGATTATATAATCTATATAGTACAGATACTAACATCACCATGGCATAGAAATTTTACAGAAGAAAATGCCTAAAAACAACATATATATTTTCTCCATAGGAAAGATTAATACCAATGGACTCTGGAACCCAAAATAATATTAATTTTTTATTCTATATTTAGTTAATATAACAACTTGTATTTAGTTATAATTGAGAATAAACATATTCTTGATTCCATTAACAAACTGGAAGGCAATCTTTACCTTAGATACCTTATTAATGAATATCCATTCAAGGATAAATTATAAATTTCTAATAAAACATCCATCTTGTGAATCATATCTAATAATATTATTATTTTATTAGTAAATGATAATAACTTCACCCCAAATCCATTAATTTTACCATTATTTATTCTATTTTTTATGTGATAGATGGAATAATTTTTTTGTAGGATCTTACTAACATTGATCTAGCATCAAAAAATAAGGCTCATTATTAGAGAATTAAACTATATTTTACATCCATCAATATATAATAGATTTTATAAATTTTACATAATGTATATTTTATGATTCACATCATTTCATTAAATAAATCAACTTATAGACATGGTTTAATACAATGACTGATTCACACATCCAAATAATAAGAAGGTAGGTAAGATGACTTAGTGTCATCTTTATAAGCTAATATCAATTTTTCATCTAATATATACCTTCAATATAATCTCAATGAACTATTTATTCGATTTATTTTTCAGACAACTCATATCCACTTATGAATTTTACAATCTCATATTCTAATATACAAACAAATAAATATATGAATCCTTCATTTATAAGAAAATTTGAAACAAAATATTGAAGAAGAGCTTTTGATAATTTAGATTTAGGTAAAAATAAAATGAATTAATCCACTATTATATGGGGTTTATAATGTGTTTGGTTGTTTTTGGGTGGATCAGGTGGAGATTAGGAAGGTATAAGGGAAAAAAACTAGCCAGTAAATAAAAAAATTATATTAGTTACACGTGATTCTGAATAATAATACATTGGGAAACTAGTTCCAAATAAAGAGGGAAAGTATACCCTATATATCTACAAAGTGTATAGTTCCTCTTCATGTAACAAATCGAGGTAGATAAAACATATGGTTGGTTTTATGGGGAATTTTTAATGAGGCGCATGATGAAATTTTATTATCATTCCACCTCGGTTTTAGTTATAAACCGGGATAAGAGAAAGAAATTTGACCAGATCCTCCATCCATTTCCCCACATGGATACCCATATAAGGAATGATTCTTTTATGGATATTTAATAGATTTTTATTGGTTATATCGCATAATAATTCATTCTGTGTTTTTATTTTTCTTCCCCTTAGTCATGTTCTCTATTTTTTTTGTATTTTCCTGTATGTGTTTCAGTAAAAATTATACAATTTAATTGTGAAATCATGTCATGAAAAATTCCATTTAGAGGAACCCATCTTTGGATAATAATGATGGAAAAGAGATAATAACCCCAGAACCAAACATTAAATATGCCACTAGTGGTATACTAGTATCATTATATTACATATAAAAAATAATAGTGTAATAACCAATATGATTTTTATGTAGAAAGAGATTATATTGAAAAATAAAGATAAATTCCATATCTTAAATAAATGATAAAATATTCTAATAAAATTTAGGACAATAACAGTAGATAAGCATAAACAAAAATAATAAATGAGACTAAATATTAAATAATATATACTTGAAAGTGTCTATGAATAACTAATAAAATTTCAACTGCTCCTCAAAATAGTAGTCATAAGATAAATCCACATCCTATAATTTTTTTTCTTGAAAAAAGGGTATATATGTTGGGTGATCATTACATATATATTAAACATGGCCTTCCCCAGGCCATCCCATGAAAAATGTTAATGAGTAATATAAAATGTAAATGAATAAAATATTGATGAAAAAATATAAAATAAATAGGTAATATGATTATTTTCCATCCTCACTATGGCTAACTCAACTAATAACTCATATAAGTCAATAATTATTTTAATATATATATATATATATATATATATAAATTTACCATGCTTACACTTCCTGTTTGCATTTTCACTGTAATGTACCAATACAAAACATCTTATGACCATCACTTTATTATGCCTTGTAATCATTGATGCAAGTAATTCATGACCCCTACCAACCTCTATATAATGAAGGGCCCAATATCTCATGTTGTTGCATGTATATAAAAAATACTAATCTTCTTCATCCATCAATATATGACCAACTATATTCCTGAATGAAACTACACCATGTGAAAATTAATTACTTCTAAAAATGTCATATCCCACACACATACACCCATGGGATGTTGGATCCACCATGATCAGATATATGTATGTGATATACAAAATTTTTTTACAATCCCCACATAAATTTATAATGAAAAAAATACACATCACAAGTTGTATAGTAATTTACTATATGTCATAATACATTATATATTGAGATACACCTATTCATATATACAAGTTACATTAAAAAATGGGTGATGGAGTTATCATACATCCATTCCATAATCATCATTTATGTTTAGAAAAACACACATCAAAACATCTAACTATTATTTCCCCTACCGATGTGCCATGGTTAGGAAATAAAATCAAATAATATTGAATAATACCATGCACATCCATAATAATGGAAAATACTCATCTTTAAAATCATCTTAAACTATTTTCTCATGGGAAACTGTACATCCATTTCTATGTTCAACATATGAAATAAATATAAAGGAAATAACTTAAATATTGACAACATTATTATCCATTAATTAATATTATTCTATTTTCATTTACATGTCTAAATTTTTATTATTATACGGAAACTACCTAGGACACTATAAGATATATTTTTACAATCTCATAATATTCATCATCATTTAAAATAAAAATCACTAACCATAATTAAATATTAATTCATTTATCATTTCACGAATTCTTTAGGTATTCTAGAACTTGTCCAATGCTACTGCATGCAAGATGCACATGTCATGTAAAGAGTCATTATACAACTTATAATTATATAAAATTTTATAAATAACATATTGTGATCATTCAATAAAGGAATAAGAAATAAATATTAATATATATCTTAAAGCATACTATACATTGAAAAAATCAATGCCCTTAATGTAATAAAAAATTTGTTCATATAATAATTTTTATTTCCGTAACTAGCATACTTCATCATTATAACCTCATTATTCCATCATATTGATAAAAATATTAACCCACATTAAAGTTGAATTTATATTCCAGTCCAAACCTCAAAAATTATTTACATCCTCCCAAAATTACCAAATAAACACATTAAGGCTCAAAATCAATCAATAATTTATATATGATAAATTATTTTTTCCACACAAAATACAAAATAATGTTATTATCTTAATTCTTTCATGCCTTCAATATCAAATATGGGAACATTCATCCTCAAATTATTTATATTGGGGAAAAACATTTAATTTAATTTTGAATTAGCTGGTCTTTTATGAATATTTTTTCTTCAAAAAGGAATCTGATGGTTACAGATAATAACAAATACAATCTAGGTTAATGGATTAAAATATTAATTATGTATATAATAAATTTCAATATAATTTTCAGTTAATATTCTACTGAAACGTTATTTTTAATAAATTAATACATCTAACTTTATATTTTAATTAATTTTAAATCATATTAACCATGTCTATTAGAAGGATAAACACATCCCAACATATAGTGATGTGTTTGGTAAATATAAAAAGTGACATAAAAGACACTCGGTCACAAAGTCTGAATAATTATTTTTATTATAAAAACAAAAAACTAAACATTATTGTCATCTAATAATACATATTTCCATTTTTATGATATGAATAATAAAAATATAATTCTAATAATAATTTATTGTGCAATTTAACACTATATCATTGTATCATTTAAATATTTTCATGTAATATTTACAAAAATTCATTAAAATATATATTTATCTATCTCTAATAATTTTTATAAAAATTATTTTCATTCTAGATCACATGATAATATCAATAAATAAATATAAAATTATGTGATAATTGGTTCTCCCCCTCTGATATAATTTAAATTATGAAAATTTTCACCAGAAATGTTAATTATATATTTCAATATGTGATTTTGATAAAATCTTAAGAAAATAATAGTTATTTACAACATGAGATAAAATTTCTAATGGTGTTATAGAAATGAAAATATTATAATACCATTATTTAATAATTTAAAATAATAATTCAATATTACTAATTAAATTTTACATGAATCTGGAAATTTTATTTAAAATACTTGAAATTTTAGTTTTTGAATCAGTAAAATTATTCAACACCATGTAAATTGTGGATTTTGAATAATATAATTATTAAAATGTTGATGGTCACATGATTTTTTTCATTTATTTTTTTACAGAATAAAAAATACCACCTCCCAATATATTTTAAATTTCTAATAAAATTATAATCAACATTATATATTACTAATAATTATTATTCATTTTTATATATTTTCCAATTAATAAAAAATCCTTTTTTCTATGATTTCTTATAGATTATTATCTGATTTTGTTTAATAAAAAATTTTAATGATAGGAAACTAAACTTATGTAATTAAAAATTATCACTAATTAAAAGAGAATTTATAGATACCCTACCATGAAGGGATTCATAAATATGCTATATCAAAAAAAATTGAATAGAATAAGATTATATCAACCGTTAAGATTCCTTAAAAGATTCAGATTAAATAGTGGAATTATTTTAGATATCATATTGTAAGGTTTGGATCTCAAAATCTAAAGGGAACAAATCAGGGATTTATGACATACATATATCTCTTCTTTGAATCCTCATACACTCCATCCAAAAATATAATATTTTATTTCCATTAATTCATACAATATTTATTTCCATTAAAAATTTTACACAATACCAATTAATATTTATATATTTTATATAAATACATCGATTTCATTTACAAATATTAAATTTTTAAAAATTAATTATTGCAAATTATTTTTTCATTATTATCATTATAAAGAATTACTAGTCGAAAATGTAAGAAAAAAGTAATTTCAAGTGAAAAATGCAAGGGATAAAAAATATATATTCCCAATGTATAGGTAATATGGTTTTATTCATTCACATCCAGTTACACAACCATAGTCTTTAAGATTTTTGGAATACCCTTTTTCGGGCTAATTAATCCCTAAAGAAACATTAAATATTGTTGTAATAATCATGCCATGAAAAAGTTGATAAGGTTCCTAATTTTATGGAGGTATTAGAAAAATTGAGCAACCCATATATTTCTAAAAAATATATAGAATCTTCATTAACATAGTAAATTAATTCATATAATTCATTATGTTGACATTAGAAAACACAAACACTCGTTCTATATTTCTAAACATTTCTCTATTACATTTTTGAAACTAAAAAAATTTGGGGTATATGTTTACAAACTTATTAAAAAAACTCCTTAAGTAATGATAAACATGATTAAATTTACATTGGAATGTGGTTATGTAAAATATTAATAATATCATAACAAAAATATTTTCAACTAAAAATTATATAAATAATTAATATAAGACATTGTTATAATTTCAAAAATTAAAAAAAAAGAAATATAAGATATTCAAATGGTATTAGAAACATCTATATTATTTTTGAAATAAATTATCAAATAATTTATATAAAATTAATAAATATTGAAACCACACAAAAAATTTTAATATAAATGGATTAAAATTTGATGATCCCCTTCTGATATTTGAAAAACATGGCCAAGATATGGAACACCCCAAAAAGACATAAGAGGCACATATGAGAAATTTACAAACATTACATCCTATACCACTCAATAAATCCTATTGACTATTATTTTAAAGAAAAAAATGATGAATAGATTAAGAATGGGTATATCTAATTCTTCTTACAAGATACCTCTCAATGATATCATTATTTCTAAACACATCCGACACATTAGAGGAATAATTCCCATAACTAAAAAACATTATAAAAACACTATATTAGGGGAGATACCACTCAAATGTGATTACACATATTAAAAAAATATTTTATAAAGTAAGAGAATGAATCTCAAAAACCAAATGAGGTTCATTGCTACATTCCTAAAAAATAAAAATTTCAAAAAATTAACACAATGAGCATGTATTTCTTAATCTGGTTCCCGTTTAAAAATACACAAACACAAGATATCATATATAAAAATAAAAATCAAACCCAACATCAAATTTATATATTAAATTTTTATATGAAATATAAACTCAATGGAATGACACACATAAAAGAAAATGTTTCTTTACATTGATTTTGAAATCCCATATATCATCAATTTGAAAAAAAATTATATTTGTAAGGTTATTAATTTTACTAAAATATTGCATTAAATGAAAATATATATATACATTGTATACATGTTTCATTCATAAATTATTTAAAAATTTGGAAATAAAAAAATTCAATCAATGATGCCTATCATTCCATATCTAACATGATTTTCAAAATAAAATATATATATATATGGAAATGTTAAATGATTTCATTAAATTAATTTTATTCAACTAAAAAAGATATATTATACTTTTTACCAAGTTAGAATCAAAAAAGAATTTCATTATAAATGGAGGACTAAAATTACATGAATTATAAAATGCATTCAGTTTGTAGCCAATCACATTATCCATATTTATGATTCTAAATTCTTATTAACGAATCATCATTAACCAAGAATACACCCATGAAATACTAAATATGATTTAACATTCAATTTACTATATAATGTAGGTGGATTTCTATTATGTGGTACAAATTGACACCACATGATATTAATCAAGA
This sequence comes from Viscum album, assembly GCA_963277665.1. Lineage (NCBI taxonomy): Eukaryota > Viridiplantae > Streptophyta > Magnoliopsida > Santalales > Viscaceae > Viscum > Viscum album. The sequence goes on along the minus strand of OY728132.1, from coordinate 109,286,790 downwards.
TTGATATGGACCTAGATGAAAAATAAACATTTTCTAATCATAAAGAAAAAGGGAACCTATCCACCACACCATGATTTTTTCCACATTTTGAGGCCCTCAATTCGATGAATTATTTAGAAAAAGAGTCTAGAAAGGTAATGTGTCTTGATGGGTGATGTGTCATCTCACTTTTTATTCATGAATCCATATCAAATGTTTCTAGTTCAATAGAAATCCATATAAAATAAAACAATATATGGTCAAAAAACATCACAAAGGGCATCACATGTACATGCCATGAAATACAAGATTTTTTACAATATTTATAAATAATATAATATTAAAAAGGGAATAATTGTTTCAAAAAACATATAACATCCTCTTTTCACAGAAAATATTCTGTTTCATCAAGTCTTTCCAATGAGTATATTGATTAATAAAATAGAAAATGTAAAATTTTAATTCCACTAGGACATCATCTACTAGAGTAAGCTCAAGTGAAGATTATATTATTTATATGATTAAAACATATCCTCCCCGAGAACATATATTGAAATACCTATTACTTGTGGTAGAGTTATGGGATGATAAGAATAATGTTAGAGAAACCCTTTATATAGACTATATATCAATGTCTACACCATGAAAAATGAATGATTTAAACATACCATTATTGGAGGAAATTGATGCATAGTTTTGTTTTCAGTTGTTATATTTAGACAAAATATTGTATGATGGGATTAAAAAATGTGGGTTCCAAATTGATGAACAATGATGTTTACTTAAATCCATTTTAATTCTTGATAAATCTATGAATTAAGTTAATTTGATTCATTAGATATTAGGGACTAACTATTGGATGATTAAGTCAAAAAAAAGTAAATCAAGGGTCTCAAAACACATGAAGTGAATAACATCAAAATAAACAAGTGAAGGGAATGTATAACTGATCAAGAATAAACCCTCATGATAAACTAAAGAAACTCATTAAATAATAACTTCAATAGAACCCCCATAAAACAAATAATTCATTAAAATTATCTATGATTATAAGACACCACAACTAATCTAGAAAATAGAATGGTATCACATCCAAGTAATCATAGTGGTATTTATACCAATAGTTAAAACTAAACTCTAACTTGACCTCCCCCCCAAAAAATATTTCATGATCTAAAATATATCCCTCATATATATACCATCTTCGGCACTAAAACATGAGGATTTTAACACTGCATTTATTTTCATAATCAACCCATACTCTATAGTGATTTTTGGTCACATGTTATTTTACGTATTTATAAATATCTTGATTTGACATAGATCCAGATCCATTATTGTCAAAGGTAAACCATTATAGAATACTAACAGTAGATGTATACCTTTTTGTGATAATTAAATAATTTATTTTTAACATACTTCTCAATTTATACTAAATTCAAACACATGTGAATAAATATATGACACAATTTTCATTAATAGGTATCTACCCTATATATAAAATCACATATCTATATATATTCAAAAAAATATGAAGCACCATACATCATATCCAAGGGGAACATAAAATCACATGTCGTAGATTTTCTCACTTGTTTATAACACATAATAAGACAAAATGATATTGTTTCTCCACCATCCTTCAAATTATCAAAGGTGAATGACTACAAATACCTTAATTTCACTTATACTCTATTTGGTACCACTCTATAAGATCCCTACCTAAAAATTGAACCCCTCATGGGATAGTAATGATGGGGGAGATAAACTTACCCCCCATAAGGCCGACTCAAATAGGCAATATATTAGAGACTAGAACTAAGGGTATATAATTAAAACCCATGGGTGATGTTACCCTCAAAATATCTAAGATGTAAGTGATTATAGAGATTAAAAATGATCTAATACACATTTTAAATGAGATATAAACAATAAAAATACAATACATTATTTTTATATTATGTGAATCTAATTACATAAAAGATAAAATAATTAAACATACTAAAACAGATCCCTATAAGTGAAAAACAATTCTCCTACATTTGTTGAACAACTCTTAAAACTTGTAATTACTAACTCAATAATAGATATAATTCTTCTGACCTAAAAACCATATTTATACATATATTGAGAATTATATATACACTATGTTTTACCTTTCTCAAAAATTCTCCGGAAAAAATGAATAGCGGATACTAAAGCCTTGTGAATAAACAAATGAATATAATTATTCACCTAAACATGTTTTACTTTTCTATTCAAACCCCATTATAGAACACTCAACAAATAACATATATTTGTAATTCAATATTTATTTGAAAATTGGTAGGAACAGATATATATATATATATATATATATATATATATATATATATGAAGGTACACTGCATCCATTTACCCACTAGTTGGTTGAACTTGTGCCCCAATTCCATAAATTTGATGCTCATCCCATCCATAATTCATAAAATCCATGATGTTAGTCTGGCCCAAACCCCATGTACCTCATTTCCACATAAGGAACAATAAGTTATGAAACAATAAATCCACAGATCTGCCTTATCATTATAATCAGACCATCCATAACAAATTGCATGCGTAAAATCCACTAAACCCCATGTATAAACCTATTTTTCAAGTCATCATAGACCATCTGTGTTCACTCATGGGAATAAAGGATAAAATTGTATAGATACAAGTATATTCCATTACTCAAGTTATTACATCCCGATATAATTTTATAGAAAAACTAAGCGATGATAAAGTTTAGGTAAAAGAACAGCCTTTATCAAAAACCATTATAGCTCAGGATATAACTACAAATATTTATTACATAAGGGAGTGTAAAGGAAAGTGATAATTTAGTTATATAATAATTTTTGGTCTGTGATGTTAGAAAAATCCCCCTAAAATACTTTAGTTTCAGTTAGCTTATTGAAGAGGGTACATTTTCATATAAAAATATAGATATATCAAATAATACCCCACATATAAACACTAATGGAAATTAAATAACCATAGACTTATCTATTTTTATTGTCTCATAGTACACCGCTCATCCAAAACTAAGAACTTGACATCAACTAAAAAAATCTTAAATACCCACATAAATTAATTAATTATATATTTATTAATATTATACCATTTTTATAATCATGATTTACATTGTAATATTATATGAATGGTCCCTTTAACAATAATTTTTTTATTTATACATTCACAAATATGTAATCATCATTTAGAATCACTAACATAATCCCCAATTATTTATTTATTAATTAATTGTTTTAAAAAATCTATCTAGGAATATTATGAATCATCCTAATCTACAAAATAAATGATTTAAAAGTCATGTATTCAGTCTTACTAAATGACATTGTTTTAATGTAATATTATTTATAACATCTAACCATTAGGCCATAAATATATAATTAATAATGTTTATGATATATCGATAAGTAGGATCAAATTTTAACTCATCTCGGCTACCCGTTGTCACTCCCTCACTATTATGCATTTTAAATTATGTCCTATAATTACTATCATTGATCGTATATATAACATCAATCTCCCATCCTATTTCTCAATATATGACCAATCATCACCATATCCTTTCTCATTGAGCCAATATTTCGTCAAATCATTCCACCCACATATTGTTAATATCAAAAAAATTATGGCTATAAATACTTATAGCATAAATAATTATTAAATACATATTGTGCACTCAGCAATTGTATTAATTCAATAGAATTGATGCATTCATTCATCCCACAACACCAACTATCTAATTCAGCCATAACAAATTTACATTTATAATGAAAAAATATTCATTCCATAATGAATTAACCGGTTAGTTATTCCTTATTTTTCACAAAAATGATAATGAATGACGTATCTTATAATAGATACAATCTAAGTAACATGATTTATGAATTAATTAAATATTTAATATATTCTACATGTATTAATTATAATTATACTCATGTATTTTCCATATAATTAAAGTTTATAAAATTATTTATATTATTTATCAATTTCAAAGAATATTGATCATTATATATAACATTAATAATAAAACCAACTAGATAAATCACTAAATAGATTGTATAGTGAGGAAAAATAAAACCACATTAGATCATATACATCCCTAGTAATATTATTTCCAAACATGAAATAATATTTATTGTTAACTTATGATTATCTACTTTTCAAATTTTCTAATATCCATAATTATACTTTTATTTTAATTATAATTTGTTAAGATGTTTATCATTACAACATTTATAATTTTTATTTTATCAAATAATATATAAATAATGATACAATAGTATATATTTTCGTCTATATTAAAATTTTTAAAATAATTATCAATATTTTAATGAATTTTATAATCTAAAAAATATAATCTAGTATCATTTTGTAATTTTTTTATCTCTCACAGATAATTTACATAATCAAAATTATCATTAATATATTAATCATATATTTCAACATGTATTTTTTGTTTATTCATAAGATAATAAATTTTTTTAATAACATGTGATATAGTTTCAACATCATATCTAGAATTAATAATTTTATATTAATATTATTTCACCACATGAAATAGAACATTCTTATTCCCTATTAAATTTCATGAATAATGCAATATTGTTATTTAATCTATATGTGATTTCTATTTTATATATCAATAATATTTATCTAATATAGAGAAATTATGTATTTTAAATAATAGGATAAACCTAATGGGTGTTGTAACATCTTCAATTTATCAATTAAATTCCATGAATTGTAATAGGAATTTAAGAAATTTGATAAAATTTTAAAAAGAATAATCAAACAATAATATCAATTATTAATAATTCAGATTCTTCTTTACATATTTTCATATTATTGAATAATCCATTGTCAATAAATTATATCTATATTATTATTTGATTATGGTTAATAATACATATTTAAAAAGGGGAATAAAACTTCTATTTTCAAAACAAAAATAGTGAAAATATATGTTTTTGATCCATTATTTTTAGGGTATGAAATAATACATTGTAGCACCACGCCAGAACAAATATAAAGATGTTAATATCCATGGAAACATAGGAAATTACAAGGATTAATTCACCTAATGCTTATAAATAATGAATTTTGTAGTTTAGGTCACTAAAACTACAATAAAATAAAACATGACTAAAATAAAATAAAGGAAATAGAAATTAATATTTATATTTATATCTCTGTGGATACATGAAACACTACTTAAAACATTTAATATTTTATTTCACATTAATTTATATTAAAAAGTGTTTATTTTTTATATACCGAATGATCATTTATGATCTCTTAATATTTTGGTATCTAAATAGAATCCTTTAAATATCATGATATATTTAAACATAACGTGATTTCAGATTTTATTGTTACTAATTTTTTTCAAAATGGGGTTCATATGGGAGTGGGAAAATGAAATTATCTAGGCCCAAAATAGTACCCATATATAAAATATTTTCATGATATAAGGGAAATATGTTTTTACACAAAAATAGTCGGTTACCCAATGATGGGATTTAGTTTTTTTGGTAAACCATACATGATCTTAAGAAACACGCAATCACAATTTCATAGTTGTACAACCAAATTTATTCACGTCAGATGCAAAAGGACTCATATTTACAGTGAAACAAAAATGGTGATAAAAAATTATAGTGATATTAAATATAGGATATACCTTTTTTATTTCATTGAGGCCTAGCTATAATTATTTAACCATTTTAAGTCACATACGACCATTCTTTGGATAGAATAGTTGCATTTTAACCAATATGATACAATAAAAATTTGGTTACTAAAAATAGATAGAGATGAGAAATATCCCATTAATAATATTAAAATATTTTACAAATATATAGGGATCGGTTATATATAAATGTTAGAAAAAATTTACATGAAAAATTTTACCCTGAAAAAAGTCATAATCAAATTTGATAAGGATTTATTATAATTAAAAAATTCCCAATTATTATTTTAATAATTAAATCCCTCTAAAAAAATTAAAATTAATTTCCAAATAATTTTAAAAATAATAATTATAAATATAATAAATCATGATAAACACTCCAAAATAATTTATTGATGTGTTGTGGGTGCACCATGGACCTTCCAAATGCTGTAGTTTTGGTTTTTTTGTGTGTATGCTACTAAGAAATATTTTGATAAATTTACCTCTCAATAATAAATTGATTAATAAGCTATAAATTCAATAATTAGTTGGATATTTATTAATAAATTCATATGATTTTTTCATGAAACATGGATGAGCTCGGTCTCATGACAAAGAGTAGTATTCTTTCAATACAAATTATGTCATGGATGAGCGTGGCTTAATGATGTTGAATCCATTGTTCTGAAATGTTATCACTATAATCAATTATTACAACATTGTTTATGCATGACTAATAATTCCTACACATGGATTATGTATGGGTAAATAATTTGGTACTGTGAGATCACTAGTATTGAATTATTTTGTATAACAACCTTATATGATTATTATAAGTGCTCCATTATAATTTTAAAGAATTAGGTCTTCTCTGAAACTATATATCCCAAGAATATATGATTCTTGTAGATTCATTGATAGTCCATGGGTGCGTCTCAAAGTCAATATAAGTTGTGGATTTCCAAATATGGGCCTTTTAAGGATTTTATTACATAAATAGTTTGTATGGAATAATGTGTGATAAGTGAGATAACTATATGTCTTATAAATAGTTGATAATAACCCTTGTTACATAGTGCTCATTGTGAGAGGTATAATTTCTATAGGGAATGATTTTGTGTGACTTGGGTACTTTTAAATGGGCTTTGATCTTGAAGAATATCCATTGAGTGATGTGAAATAGGACCCAAGCATGAATATGAGAATTATTTTGAAGGATTTTAATTGAGTTACTCATCTTTTTTATGTTATGGGGATTGTCATGGTCCTTAGGTATAGGGAATGCGATTTTGATATGCTAATTTGGTGTGTAATTTAACATATCTCCGTTAGGCCAAGGTTTGGTAGGTTTGTGGGTTATTGGGTCACTATAGGGTGATATGTTCAAGTTGGTAATTATGTGTAGTTATCATATTTGGTGTACGAAAAATAGTGAATTCACTTATGGATTACATGATGATAGAAATAATATTATATGTTATTTTTACATTTATGATCTTATCATGGGGAGGATACCCTAGATGTCTAATTGGACTATAATATGTGAATTAGAATATAGTGTTAGTTCATTATAAAGTATAATTAGTTCATATTGTGTGATCTAGTATGATCATAGCATGACGAGAAATAAAATACCTAAGTCATGTACATGATGTCAAAGATGTTACTATGGGACAATATATAACACAAGGGGAAACCCTAAGTGAGAGGGTATATGCTGAATATGGGTAGGTGGATATACAATTAATGAGAAAATACTATGACACTATTCGGTTTGGAAGAATACATAATGATATAGGGATATTTTTGTGGTTTTGTTATGAGACCATATAAAAAATGAGTGGATGTTAGTATGTGTATTTTTATATATTGTGGATTGAGACCTTATAATTATTTAGAATGATTTAGAATGATATGTGGTATGTGAAGAGTTATGTGAGCTCACTATGGGATAGTGTTTAGAGGAATGATGCATGGTATGTGACATAGTGTGAGGCCGCACCTAAAGAGATAGGATATTGGAATCATAGTAAATAAATTACATTGTAGGAAACCACACTAAAAGTGAGAGGGTTTCATAGAAGTAAATGATATGAGCTTTGGTTTCTATAAGAGGAACTACCCTCTGTGGAAGGATAGTTTTGACGAGTTATTGGTGGGTTATTCTACCCCAATATAATGATTGTTAATGTTTTTTTAACAATTATTATTTACCATATATTTTAACATGATAAGATTTTATATATTTTTCCTTTGAAATAAAAAGTTATGTATTTGATAGGATTCCTTACATATAACCCCAACTTATAAAAAAATAGAGTAAACCATTATAACTAATATATTAAATAAAATCTATGAATAATAAAAAAGTATGAAAATACCACTAGTTTTTTTAAATAGTGTAGGATTATTAATCCTTTCATATTTATTTGGAATGATTTTTAGGAAATTTATTTTATGATTGAAAAAAAATTATTTATAAAAAATTTATCACACTTTTCCATGTAAATATTATAAAAAATTTATCACTTTTTTAGAAATTTAATTTTTTGAAATGATAAAAAAGTTTTATTATAGGAATTTTATTATTAGTTTACTGTCAATTTTTTGATTTATTCTGAAAATATTTATTTTTATTAAATTGTAAAAAATTACATTTTAAAAAATTAATTCATTATAGTGTTAATTTACCATAACTTTCAGAATTATATCATAAATAAATATAATTATTTTTTATAAAAAAATAATCTATATAATCACATATGAATCATTACTTTACATTACTTTGGTATAAGATCCCTGGGTCTAAAAAAACATTTTTCTAAAAACTGTTTTTTTTACGATGTGTTTTTATCAAAATAGATTTATTCAATCTATATTTATTAATTATTTTAATTAAATTCATATTTTATATTTTTGAAATAAAAAAATTACCATTTATTTAATTTTTAATAATGAATTTAAGCAATTGAAATTGTTATTTATGAATAAAATTCATTTTTTTAGAAAGAGGTTCACATTGCATTTAATGAACTTAATTAAAATTAAATTATTGGAAATATAGAAATTGAATCTGTTAAATTTGATTACATACTTTAAATAAAATTAATTAGTATAATTTAATAGGTCCAACTCAATTGTTCACTGTGAATATAAATAAATAGTACAATTTTGTTACCACGGTTAAGGTAAAAACAATTTTATAGGGGGGGTCAAACCATGACTTGTGGTGGTACAATTTCCACTCAAACATAAAAAAAATATTTTTGGTTAAATATATTTCAACAATATCTAATATATACATAATATAACATGGACTTTGGATTCACATGCATATGGATGTTACCTTAAATCACAAAAATATTTTATGAAATGTTTTGTCTATCCCTATATATTATAAAAGTGGTCCTCTTCTCCGCCACTATTCAAATAATTGAACCATTTAAACCCAAAAAGATACACTAAAACCATCCTAAATTGAATCCCTCCATGATATATATTATATTCTTTTTCCAATAAAAATCCCAAAAGGTACAATGAGTAATCCAATGGAGGTCTCCCAAAGAGGATGTATATATCCTGACTAAGATTGTTCAATTTTATTTCTTCTACTACATCAAATAATAATTACTAATTCATAGAAACTAATAATAATATGTTATGAATATAGTAATATGTTATTATGTTGATGGAACAAACATTTACCTACTCCTCTCCATCCAATTAGAGATAAAAGTTTCACTCATGTGTAAATGTGTACTGCCACCTCCATGCGGCGTTAACACTCATTTTTTCATAGAAACATTTGTGATTTTTTATTATGATAGATTTAATATTTATATATATAATGTAATTATGTTTTATTAATTATTATTATATTTTAGTTATTAATAAACTTTATATTATTTCATCCATTAAAAAATGGAAACGTCTCTTATGTGTATGTATGGACTACATTCTCCATTTTCTGATATAATTAATTTTTAACCGATGATTTAAATAAATGATTACATATATGTATATAATTGATAGTTATTATATTCATATTTTGAAAAAAATTCTATAAATTAAGGATCAATGAATAATATAAAAGGACCATAACTGCTGAACTGAATCATACATGAAAAATAAAGTGGTTAACACATGAAATTACCATGATAATAAAATATAGATAATGAATGGGTGATAAGATTTAATTAATATAAAATTTATGGTATTATAATTATTACTCTGGTCTTTTATAGTGTTATTGTACATTTACATTTATTTTACTATAGATTGGATAGCATATAATGTAAGATGAACTTAAGGTAAGATATTTTCATCTAAATTACACTCTATTAGGATATGTTTTAAAGTTACAGATAAATTTATTATATCTATTTATTATATAATAAAAAAGAATATATTTGTGAATAACTGTTGATTTAATTATTTTTTTAATATATCTTGTTAATTTTTAAACATATATTTAATTTTAATTAAATTAAGACTGAAGAAGTACAATAATAATGTTAAAATCTCATTTTTAGATGGATTATTTTTAACTAAATATTATTTCATAATATTTTATGACATGTATTTAAAAAACATGTTTTCTTTATAATATTTTAATTTCAGAATATTACATGTTTTCCTTTAATTTTTCTATCCTTATTTTTGGAATACACTAAAAAATGTTTTTAAGAAAAAACAGCCATGATTTTCTCTTTGGTCCGGATTATTTTTTGTCTCATTTACATAAAATCATTAAAAATATTTATGAGTTTATTTATTTTATTTAAGGAATTGTTTATTTTAATTTCTTTAACAATATTTTACTATCTTTATAATTGTTTTGAATCCAAATTCTTATCATTTTCTATACGTCAATCTTTTTTTTGTTTTATATGGAATATGAAAAGAAATATTATTCTTAGATACACCAATTGAATGAATTAACATTCCACAATGAATACTATTTTATTTTAATATTTTTATATACACTTCTTAGGTAATTAAAAAATAAAAAAAAATCCTTTATTAATTTGAAAATTTTTATATTTTCAATAATTGATTCAAAATGGATGGGTATTTTCCTCAAGAGTTATTTTTAATGAAATTTTAATTGTATTATAATCTATAAAAACAACCTATATATTTTAATTTATTTATTGGGGATATGATCTAATGATACCACTTTTATTCATTATCTACATATTTTATGATAGTGATGATGCAATTTTTATGAAACCCATATATTTTCCATGGGTTATGAAATTATGATATGATGAATGACTTATAATATTATGGAGAAAAAAATTAAGTTTCTCATTATTCGATGAGTGGTACAATAATTATATTTCCCTCAAATGGATTAGATGATGAAGGATATCTAATGAGATAATATGGACTCAAATAGGGACTGAATTTAGTTTAGTAGAGGAATTTTTCGTGTAAGATTGCCTTTGGAGTGAACCATGTCTGGGAAAATAATGGAACATAGAGTGTTCCCAATCCACTATGATAGTCTTGGAAGTGAAACCTAACTAAATAAATTAATATATATTAATATATTTATTCTATTAATATATTACTTGTTTATATGATATGTGTTCAAGGATCGTGATTAATTATTGATGATTCTTAAATAGGTTTTATGATCTCTTTTTATGTTTCAATATTATGCTCTAAAAATTGATTAGTTTGATTTTATACTATTAGTATCATGATCTCTTAAATTTATTGTTTTTTATTGACTTAGTTATTATCATTTATTAATATCTGTTATGTTTAACACTATGAGAATCTGAGCTCAACTGATATTATGTTCCCTTCCCTAGGTTATAGGTAATGATTTTATGTATGTTATTTATAAAAAGGTTTTCCATTGTTAATCAATTCATGGGGAATTTATGATATTATCCTTTTTCTATGTATGATTTCCTTTGAGTAATTTTTTTGAATTACAATTTATTTATGAAAAAAATGTTTTCTCAATGAAATAACTTAAAAAAATTGTTTAATGGATTTATATAAGTCAAAATGTCTAGTAAACACCTTGAAATGTTTAATTGAATGATTTTGGAGTCAGAAACTATGTAATGTGAGTTTCTGAGGACCACAATGTCTTAGAGAAGGGAAAAAATATAAAAATTATTTAAATTATATTAAGCACCGACAATGTATTCAAAATAATTGATTCTATCTAAAATGGTGCATCGTATAAGAAATTTGAGACCATTGTTTTATCTCAAATGTGGTATTTTACCAAGGTATAGTATGACATATATAGGTATAATAAGTTTGGATGCCTCACTGGTGATATAATGTTATTAAATATTATTTAACATATTAATTTATTCAAAACATTTAAATATCTCCTAAAAAGTGTGTCGTTTGGAAAATCAGAGACCACTAATGGGTTCAGAATGAGTGGTTTACCCTAGATAGGGTATAACATTTTTATGTGTCGGCAATTTGGATGCCTCTCTCACAAACAATATCACTTTTTATTTATATTAATTATTTATTCCATTTTTATGGAATAAATAAATAATATCTCACAAACCAGGCATCGAATGAGAAACATGAGACCCTAGATTAGTCTATAATGGGTGGTTTAACCTATTGAGAGTGAAATTTTTATTCAGAATGGTCATATTAGAGAGGTACCCAATTCAATTTTTTTTCATGTTTAAATTCAATAATTTTTTTAAATAATTAATGAATTAAGGGGGAACTATTCATGTACTTCCCCAAAGCGGTGTTTTTTCATTTATAACCACTTTGTATTCATAATACTTCATATATAGCCCACTTGCATCACAAAAACTCTTGAAATGTCTTTCAGGGGTGAATTAAATCACGCCTCTATCAATGAAAATTTGAAACGAACAACAAATGTAGAGGATTACTTGTGGTGATGGATGGAGTTTTGTTCGGCATAAATTTACCAATTTTTTTTTGTTTTTTGATATATTGTATTGAGTGAAAACATCTTCAGTTGACCCTTAAATAACGCAGAAGACCTTCTTTCTCTTCCTCTAATACCCCAGTCCCCCTCCCCACGATTCTCTTTTTACCTCAAACAAGTTCTATATTTCAATTTTTTTATTATTTTATTATTTTATTATCACATTTTCCATCCTACTCAATAAATTATTTATAAAAAATGGAGTATTTGAAAAAGAGAAATAGAATTAGTTTTTATTTAATGATAATTCTATTTTTTTCAAATGATAATTTTTTGTAATTTAAAAGAAATTATCAAACAATAATTTGGTGAAATTATCTTTTAATAATTATCATTATGTCATCTTGATAGATAATAATTATACAATAATATCAAATATACTTATAATTTAATACTATGGAATAATCATATGATAATTATTTATGATACTATTATAATATACTTATTAGGAGATAACATGCATTTTTAGGGTGTTCGTCAGTTCATTGTTTCCGCTCAAACTAGAATTCAGTAATCAATATATTTTTCGATAATGATCAGATTGAAATGACTTTAGTGGCATTGGATTTTTCTTGATAAGAGGACAGTTCATATCAATTATTTTTCAAAGAAAATGATGTATTTTATACTGATTTTTATTAAATTAGATTTGTTTTTTATTTAATTTCATATTCCATAGCCATTAGAATAATGTTTTTCAATGAAGTTAGATTAATATCATGTTTTCATACCTATTTGATTTAGTTGGTCTAAACTCCAATCCTATAACCTCAATTTGTTTATGCGTATTCAATTGTGGAAATTTCCTAATATTATTAAAATTTTAGTTTATCTATATTCAATTAATTAATTTGGTAAATTAACTTGTTTGGGGGGATAATGAAACTAGGAATAGAATTGGTTGGTTTAAATAATTAATTGAAAGATTATTTGTGAATATTTTGTGATGGTGGAATTGGTTAATTAATTTTTTAATTTATCAATGGTCACAATGTGATTAATTAATTTTGTTAGTTTAAATAATTAATTAATGAATAAATTATCAGGATTTTCTAATGATGAATTTGATTATTTAATTAAGGAATTAATTAATGGAACTGTTAGATAAATTAATTAATTAAAAAATTAATTAATTTCAGAAATGTGATTATTTAATTTTTTAATGAAATAATGAAAATAATTAATTAAGGAATTACATTTTAAATAATTATTTATTTGATGAACTAAATAATGGAATTGACAAAATAACATGCTGGTTGATTAATTGAATGGTTTCAATGGGAATTAATTAATATGAGATGTCATGGACATTTTTTGGTGACTTAATTGAAGGGATTGAGTAATATTAATTAATTTAGGAATTAGTTATTGAAAATAATTTGGATTAATTAATTGGAAAATAAATTAATAGATATAATGTTTTGGTTTTTTAATTAGGATAATTAATTTATAAGTTAATAAATGTTATTGGTTGGGATATTGCATTGATAAGGTCGAATAATTAATGGTTGATTAAATTAATAAGCAATGATATTTGTATGTTGAATAATTAAATTTTGAGTTAATTATGTAATATTGAAATAGATGATTCGAGATAATTAATTTTAGAATTAATTATATGTTATCGATATTGTGAATGAGATAATTAATTTTAGAATTAATTATTATATTTTGATTTGTAGAGTTTGATTAATTAATTATTAAATTTATTAATGTGTTGTTATTGTTAATTAATATATAAATTAATTCATTTTATGACATGATTAATTAATTGTGAAATTAATTAATGGAAAAATATGATTAATTAATTGTTTAATTAATTAATTTGTTGTTGTGTTACATGTGACATGTAATAATGTGATAACAAATTTATGATGATTAATCATGAATAATGTGATGTATGTGATATAGGTTCTTAATTGAGAAGTGGGTTGTGAGATAGGTACTAACGCTCCAAATTCTCATAGGGTGATAGACATGGCGTTCTACACCCAACATGCCTACGTATATTATTTTTATGGGACATGGACTAATGCTTCAAATACCCATGGGTTGTGAGGCATGGACTGATGTTCTAAATAATCATGAGGGTGTTAGAGCTGAATTTATACACCAATTAATTGGCATTGGTCTATGGTTCCTATTAGGTGTGAATTTAACTGAATTAAATAGATAATAAAAGAACATTGGTTTAAATGAAATTTTAATATATAATGTAAAATGGTTCAGACTCTGGCACTAGCGAAAGTAGATATTTATATACGGGTGTCCAGGGGAACCCATAGGATTATCCTATTAATTAATGGGTAAATGAATACCTATAAACTATTTACATTATAACATTTATTTTACTCATTATAGCAATACAAATACTTTTATGGACTAGATTTGTTTTAGTCGCCATTGGAAGAGCCCTACAGAGTTTTTCTCACACCATACTTGGGATTCATCATTGATACATGTGTAAAATCTATGTCATATGGATAGGTTATGTTCAAAAGCCCTGAGTTATATGGATTAGTCAGGACAGAACATGGATGATTGAACTAGGCACGGTTCAGGACCCTCTTGGGGGTGAATGGTGTCTTTATTTTCCAGTTTTCATTTTGACACTTATGACATACAGTAGCATATCTTGTTTTTCCACTTCATTTGAATATTGTATTTACTAATTTATTCATTTTAGCTAATGTTATTGTTTGTTTTATATATTCTTTATCTATATTTTACTATTTCCACAGGTGTTTACTCTAATAAAAGTGGTTAATTACTCCCAACAACAGACGTACCAGAACATCCCTACTTCTCAGAAACCTCTCTCGTATGGGGAGCCGCACATGAGGTCATGTGATCGACTGTACAGGGTATCGATTCATAGAACTTGGGTAAGGACCTTACAAATTAGTATTAGAGGGTTCATTTATTCCTTCTTTTGTCTTGCTTTTTGGGAAAGGTAGATAAGAGACTAGGAAATGTCAGAGTTTGGTAATGAGATCGTGCGTGGGATCAACTAACTCATGTATGGGGGAGAAAGTAATTTCCAAGGTTATGATTATTGTTATTGATTTTTTTATTAAAAATTAATATTATTTCACCTTTGGTGATGCACTTGTTGTGTGATGTGATTTTTTATTTTGACATTTGATGAAATTGAATCATGACCCATTATAGGACAAGGGTTGAGTCTGCATGCATCATTCTTGGAAATTAGGATTATTTTGTGATATTTATCATTGTAGGAATGCAGAGAAAAATGGTCTTTGGGTAAGTTACTGAATGTAAACTATTTTTCTTTCCTCGTGGAATTGAAATGATAATGGTTCCAAATATTTTATTGAGAATGATTGTAAAATTATACAAGATGAGAATAAATGGTTCTCTAAATAAAAAACATGAAAATAATAATGTGTATACCCTTGTTAAACAAGACTGAGGTGTAGGATGATTAAGGGTAGAGATAATGACCAACATTTTGCCGCATGGAAGGATAAAGGGGGAAAGACTTGATATGGGTTTGTGTAAATGCCTCATGTTAACTATACTAATGTTATGATAAAATTCATTCATTTTTTTGTTTGACCCTTGATGTGGGTATTTTGGGTAGAGAGAATTCCCTAGTTTTAGAACACAATTATGGGTCTTGTGAATAACCGTATAGTTATGGATCAGTGTGGTGAGATGTTGGCATGTAGAGAAGCTTAAGAAATCCAAACAGGTTAAGGTGTTTCCATAGTGGGAGGTAACATCGATGATGAATGACTTTTTGTGGTGTTTATAAACAACATCTTAGTGTAATTTTAGTTACTGAGGATCATGTCCTCTATCTTGACATCATCCCATGTGCACTATAAAAGAAATGGATTTATTCCTAGATAAATGAATGTGTTTTGGTTTGATATAGACATCCTTATATGTTTTTTATATGAATCAGTATTTTTGGATTTGGATGGTGCGAGATATTCCATCAACATTATGTATATTTATAAGGCTCTCAGGAGGGACCAAAGGTCGATAAATATAGTGGTACATGGGCCACATTGGTTGATTTATTTGAAAATGAAATGTTAACAAAGCTCCTATAGTGGGGAGGGATATTTTGATAGTATATGTGTGAAGGAATACAAGGAGGATGAAATAGTGACATCATAATGCCAATAAGGAACCTATAAGGTTCATGTCCAGATTTATCAAAAAAAGGTAAGGATAGCCTTGGTGGTGGTGGATGTACACCCTTATATGTAGTTTATTAAAGCAAGGATAAGTGCCAATTTTGGAGACTTTTTTACATTTCTTGGGAATAGTGAGTTAGAAAACAAGGTTGGTATGTTTTGGATATTGATATTGATATTGATTCATCCTTTGAGGAGCATCCAAAACGTTTGTTGGATCAAAATGATAAAGTGTTGAGGAGAAGACTATATCGATAGTTCGGTTATTATGGAAACATGAATGTGTGCAGGAAGAGACATGAGGAATAATGGAAGATATGAGGGATTAGTGGACCAATATTTTTTGAATGGAATCTTAGAGAGGTTTGGGAGTGTAGCTTGAGGATGAGGTATTATAAGGTGGTCAGATGGTAAGATTTCATACTTTTTGTAGGTATGTTTTACTTTGAGTTTTCTTTTTATAAATTTTAATTTTCTTATGTGAAATAATTTTTTATCATCCAAATAACTTAAGAAATTAGTTCAGGTCTTCACATAAGAGAATATGCATATTTGACACTTTGGAATATTTAGTGGAATTTTTTAGTAGTTTGACATAGAGTAGTGTGATAATCAGAGGCATGCGAATCCTGGGTGAAGAAAACATAATAATATTTATTATATTATATTACGTGTGATAAAATTATAAAAATCAATCAAATAACTTGAAAATAGAGCCTCTTATATGACATTTGAGACCACCGTTAGATTCAAAATGTGTTGTTTATCCAAATCAGGGAATGATATATGTAGGAGTCAGATGTTCGGATGTCTCTCTTGTGAAATAATGTTATTAAATAATATTTAATATATTACTTTATTAAAAGTAATTAAATATCTCCCTAATAATGTGTCATATGGGAAATATGAGATCACTAATGGGTCATTAATGAGGGGTTTACCCAAGACTGGGTATAACATTTGTTAGTGTTTGGTGTTTGTACGCCTCACTCATGTAAATAACCCTTTTTTCAATTAATTAATTATTCATATTTTTAAAAAAGAAGTCATTAATATTTTACGAACCATGCATTGTATGAAAAATTTAAGTCTACTAACAGATCCAAAACATGGGTTTTACCCTAGGTAGAGAATATTTTTTATATGCAATAAGCCTCTTATATAGGTCACCAATTGAAAGTAATTTTTTTATAATTAAATTCTATAATTATTTTCATAATTATATAATTAACGGAGAACTATTAATGTTCTTCCCCAAATGTATTTTTTTTCATTTTTTAATACCATGGATTTTTAAATCATTATTTAAGGACTGTTTCCAGCACAAAAACTATTGAAACATTTTTAGGGGTGAATTAAATCACTATGCTATCAAGGAATGGATCAAATAGAAAACAAGTACAGAGGATTATTTTTGGGTTATTTATAGTAACAGTTTTTTTTTTCTACATAAATAGATTGGTTTTTGTTTTATGGGATAGATCCAGTTGACTACAAGCATCTTCAGCTATCACTTTAGTAATCCAGGCTACCTTCTTTTTCTTCCTTGGATACCCCATTGCATGACCCCCCTGCACGATTCTCCTGTGCACCTCAAACAGGTTCTCTATTTATTATTCATTTCAATTATTTTATTATCTCATTTTCAATAATTCACAATAATTCATTTTCTAAAAAAAGGGTCGGAATAAAAAAATAAAAATAGGGTATTTCATAAAATGATAATTCTATTTTTTTCAAATGATAATTTCATGGAATTTAAAAGAAATCATCCAACGATAATTTGAGGATTTTTATTTTAATAATTATCATTATGTCATCTTGCTAAATAATAATTATGCAATAATATCGAATATAATTATAAATTAATACTATGAAATTATCACATGATAATTATCTATGATATTATTATAAGAAAGTTTTTCGTAAATAACGTGCATTTTTAAGGTGTTCATCTATTCTATTCTTCATCTCGACCCACATATCAATGATCAATATATTTTTCGATATTGATTAGATTGATGTTCTATTAGTGGAATTTGATTCATGTTTATAAAATGATTGTTTGTATCAATTTTTTCAATAGAAAGTGAATTATTTTTATTATATTTTTATTAAAAATGATATGCATTTTAATTAATTTATCCTTTGATAGTCGTCAGAATGAGAGGTCATAAGAGATGTTGGATTCATATCATGTGTTCATCATAATTGAAGTTGGTGGTATAAATTTAAATCTCATAGCCTCGATTGGTTTATGTGTATTTGATGAATAAATTTTCTGAAATGATTGATAATTTATTTATTCTATATTAAATTAATTAATTGGGTAAACTAATTAATTTGGGGGGATTGTATAATTTGGAATAGAATTGTTTGGTATGAATAATTATTTGATAAATTAATTTTGATGATTTTTTATGGTGTAATTAATTAATTAATTTTGGAATTAATTAATGGTCATGATATTATTAAATTAATTTTGGTGGTTTTAATAATTAATTAGTGAATAAATTATTAGGATTTTTTAATGATGTATTTAGTTATATAATTGTAGAATTAATTAATGGAAATAAAAGATTAATTATTTGATAAATTAATTAATGTGACAAATGTGATTATTGAGTTTTTGAATTAAATAATGGGATAAATTACTTTATGAATTAATTAATTAAAGTAACATAATTATTTAATTATTGAAATAAATAATGGAATTGATGGAAATAATTAATTGGTTGATTAATTGAAGGGGTTCTGAATGTGTATTTACTAATTGTGAATTAATTAATATAATATTACATGGAACATGAATTAGTGAATTAATTCAAGTGATTGAGTTAGATTAATTAATTTTGGTATATGTTAATGGGAATAATTTGGATTAGTTAATTCATAAATTAATTAATTGACGTAATGTTATGATTTATTAATTAGATTCATTAATTGATAAATTAATTAATATGATTGGTTGGGATATTGAATTCATAGGTCAAATAATCATTTGTCAAATAAATTATGAAGCATTGATATTTTTTAGTTGAATTATTATTTGTTCAATTAGTTATGTGATATTGAAATATATGATTCAAGATAATTAATTCTAGAATTAATTATAATTTACC
Organism: Viscum album; assembly: GCA_963277665.1. Taxonomy (NCBI): domain Eukaryota; kingdom Viridiplantae; phylum Streptophyta; class Magnoliopsida; order Santalales; family Viscaceae; genus Viscum; species Viscum album. The sequence goes on along the minus strand of OY728132.1, from coordinate 109,266,846 downwards.
GATATTGTGAATGTGTTGATTAATTTTAAAATTAACTATGATATTTCGAGCCGTGGATTTTGATTAATAACTTTTTAAATTTATTAATGTGCTAGTATTATTAATGAATTTATGAATTAATTAATGAGATGATGTGATTAATTAATTTTTAAATTAATTAATTGGCCCATATGATTAATTAATTATTGAATTTCTTAATGTGTTGTAGTGATTAGTTAATTGTTTAATTAATTATTGCAATGTTGTGATACATGTGACAATAAATGTTGTGATAAATGATTATGGATGATTTATCTAGAATAATTTGTTTTTTTTAATATGTTCGTGATTAGAAAATGGGTTGTGAGATAGAAAATGATGCTTCGTATACTCAGAGGGTGATAGACATGGAATTATACACCTAACATGAATTAAAATATTATTTTTATGGGATAGAGACTGAAGCTCCAAAAACCCATGAATTGTGAGATAGAGACTAATGCTCCAAATTCTCATGAGGGTGTTAGACATGGAATTATAAACCCATTAATTGTCGTTGGACTGTGGTTATAATTAGTTATGATAATAATTTAATTTAAATGGATAATGAAACCTCTTTGGATTAAATGAAATATAGTTTAGACTCTGGCACGGGTCGAAGAAATTATTCAGATACAGGAGTCAAGGGAACCCGTAGGTTTTTGTTGTTAAACAAAGGGGAATTGAATAAATGTAAACTATTTTTTTTATTAATTGTATTTTATTCTTTATAAAATTTCATGCACTTTTATTTATTGGATTTTTTATACACCATTTGTGGTGGCCTGCTGAGTTATAATCACACCCTATACGGGTTGCATGATCGATACCCGATTATACTTTGGGTTTTCTAGAGAGGTTAAGGGAAGAATAACATAGTTATATGGCTGAGTTGGGATAGATCTTTGATTCTAGAAATGGGTGGGTTTAGAGACCCTCTTGGGTGTCATTGGTGTTTTTATTAACCAGTTTCAATTTTAAACCTTCTGATAGACATTAGCATGACATGTTTCTCCATTACAGTTGGATATTTTATTTCATTCTTAATTATGTTCAGATATTGGTATTTTTTTATTCATATAATATTCCTATATTTTTTTTATTTCTACTAGTGTTTACTATGGTAAAATAAGGTATAGTCTACCTATAAAAAATTTACCAGTCCCTAACTCATATTCGGTCTCCACTAGTCTACGGGGAGGTGTGACTGAGGTCATGTGACCGACTGGATCGGGGCACTGGTGTGTGGCACTTGGGTCATGACGTTATAGGAAATGATTTATATGTTTTATATACAAGCTGTTTAGGAATCTAAATTTCTAATGGAAATAATCTTCTATAGTCCTAAAGAATATATTATTATAAAATATATTATGTATTCATCAAAAATCATATAATACGTTTGTATAAAATATTTCGGTGACTACAATCTATATTAGTGGAAAGTATTAGTATCTTTTGGAAACTATGATTAGGAAACATTATTGTGGATGCATAGGATAATCCTATATATACTATAAGATCATATGTTATGATTACGAATGGTCTATGGTTTTCCTAAGAAAACATATCCCTTCATAAATACTATAAGTTAATGTTTTTTATCATATATTCATATTATGTAAATAACACCAATAAGAGTAGGTTGAGTATTTATAGACCATCATTTAGGTGCATGGTGAATGGGTAACTACATTATACACTTTTTGAAACTCATGGGGGATATTAATAGGTAAACAATTATTTCAATTTAATGAAATTATTAAGGTTTTAATAGATGTTGACCATGGAAAACCTTGGATAAAATTATGGTTTCACTGATTTAAAAAAATATGTCAATATTTATACACTAAATTAATAATTTTTCACATATTTATACTATGGATTATGAGTTAAGATGATAATTATAACCATTTAAGTTTCTTTTAGGACATTGTGACAGAATTATAAATTTGTGGTGGAAACATATATGTTCATATTTTAAAGAACCCTCTTTGAGATTTGTTTTATGAGTTACTATTTATCATGAAAAGTAACAATTAATGTTAATTCATATCTAAAAGCCATGGATACTAAAGTAGATGTAAAAATGTGTAAATTTATGAAGATAAAATCTAATTTATATGATTTTTATTAATTAATGTTTTTGTGAATGTGTGTCCTAAAGGTCTGGGATTTATTAATCTAGTGTAATTTGATGTTATTTTATTCATGGATTGGATATATAATGCCTAAACCCCAGAAGTCCAGAGCAGGTGCATTATTTTATTAAATTTTCATGATAACATGGAAGCTAATTGAATAGGACTGATCAGTTTAGTAGTATTGAAATTCTATATACATACATAGAACCTATTTAATATTGGGAAAAGAAAACAAAATATAATACATAAAAAAGCTAATAATCAACATATTTGGAATCTCAATGAATTATCCCTTCATTATAACCTAGGGAGGAAAAAAATTAAAGGGTGAGCTCAAATTCTCAGCATGGGTTGCCTAATGTGAAATCATGAAATAATAATAATTGATTCAAAATTAATTAGACATAATAAATATGGAAAGGTGAATAATTGAAAAACAAACCACATCAATAAATGGAGAATCAAAACGAATCCATAGATATTTTCAAAGTGAAAACCTCATGGAAAGTAATAATTGAAAAATTAATATAGGATTCTTATTATTTGGATGTTATGTCTCTATCACATGAACATCCTATTTTCGAGAAAGGACAATTTTATGGGTACAAACCCATTTGATTATGTTTTGGAAACAAACCCAAAGGGTTTGGTGCCAACTATTTTATCTCATGATATCTATTGAAGAATATAGAGGCAATTTCAAGACCCACTCATCACTGCATGTTCAAATAATAATTATAATAACATTTAATTCCATAACAATATTCATTTTTAGTTTTCGTATTGAGTATAGTATATAGATTCATCAATAATTTCAATAGATGAAACAAAATTCAATATAAACACCATATATAAAATGTTATACAAATAAGATAACAATAATATCCATGATAAAATAATGTGGATATTTAATAGGAACATAATTTGAAATGAAAAATGATCTCAATGGGGTAGTAGATACACTATATAAAAATTATTAGGTGTACAATTCCACATAGGTCTCAATGAAATATTTGTTTAGATGAAGTCTCTTACTATATTGTAATCAATCGAATCACATGAACAAACATAAATAATCATCAAATGAATCATTGAATTCCATGAATATAAATAGAATCACAATATTATATATCAAATGGCAGTATACATACCCCATATACAAGAAATATGTGGTTTACAATTGAAATATCATAGAAATAAAATTGATATGATAAACCCCTTAATTTATGTCTGAAAGTGTTCTATCATTGATATTAAAATATTTTATAGTGAAATAACATCAATTTCATAAATAATTCACAAACTCATCTACATTAATTTTATTCATTATTTTTTTATTAAGTTTATTTATTCCCTTTCTTGATAAGTTATAATATTGAATTTTGTCGTACCTGAGTGTTCACTTACAGGATTTTCATGATTGGTTCGCTTGACTATGAGTAATGGATTTCATGTGGAATGGCTATAAATATCCAAAATCTAAATTAAATTATTTTCATGATAATATAGATGTTTAAAGGGTTATTTATATCATTTTTTTTATTTTATGAGGTCGAAACCTTAGATAACACATTTACTGATAATTGCATAGATTATTTGCGCGGTTTCCAATCACAACAAACTAGTTTTGTTCTATTATTTAATATCATGAATAAATTATGGTTTCTGAATCATTAAATAAGATTTAATACATATTTTATTATCTTATTTAAAAATAAATATTATTTCATGATCAGTTATAATGGAAAATATAGAGAACAAAATTTTTTTCTCCACGAATGTTTTAATCGCTACCTCTCAAACGATGATTTCTTTTTTAAAATAAGAGATATAGAGAGTAAGAAGATTGATGATTCATATTATATTAGCATGATGTAATTATAATATATATATTATAATTTAGGTTTCATGATCATTTGGACCAAGGATGTGAGGATGTACAAATAAATAAAAAAGGAACTTGAAACAAAAATTAACGGAAAATGAAGAGGATTTTACCACTTGGATACTCCCTTTTGAGGATATCCATAAGGGGGTTGATATTGGTCTTTTGGATAGCCCATGATATCATGGTTATGGTGAGGGACTAAAGAATAGTATTGGGGAAGAACTTTGGGAAGCTCCATGTCTTAGAGGAGTGAGCAGAAGAGGGGGTGAGGGTGGTTTTTATATTGGAGGATAGGAGTGATTTCTCAATATGTTTTTCATTATTTTATTATTTTCCTCAAGAAAAGTGATAGTTTTGATTATTTTACCAAAAATATTCGTAAGTTCATGTTATTTTTAACTACTAGTTTTTCACACCAGCCATGATACAAGGAATAATGTATTTATCATATAAATTATTATACTATAAATTACTATCTTTTAATATTTACCGAATGTTCAAGTATTTCAGAAAAATCCCAAAATTCGTGATAAAATTTTTTCTATGTGTAGATTAAAAAAATGAACTCAATTTTATGAAAATTTTTTTCTATATTTGAGAATTTTTTTAATTATAATTATCATTTACTCAAAAATTATATTTTTAAAAAATTTATCAGATTTTATAATACCCAGAAAAGTTAACTAAGGTATCCATAATTTATCTCAAAATCATAGGAAAACAAAATATTGATTTATAAATACATATTATGTAAATTTATTATGTTTTAAATAATAATTATTTAATTATAAAATTGTTATTAAATATTTATTTCTCACAAAAATACCAACACATAATTATTAATTTTCAAAATTTTCACTCTCATTTATAAGGTGCCTAAATTTTATTTATAATTACATTGGTGAGGTTAGTATTGATAGGGGTACATTACTATTCATAATATACAATAACTATTTATATGGGTAACATTAATATTCATAATGGTGTGTTACTATTAACCAAAAATTATGTTGATCCTATCATACTCTATATTTCTTACTGAACGTAACTGTATATGTCTGTTTTTCGAATTTCAAATCACAGAAGTGGAAAGACTACATTTAAAAGTTGGTTTATAACTATCTCCTATAAAAATTCGATTAAATAGAGACTCAATGTATAATGAATGATAATCAATCTAATGAATTAATGTTATCTAAGAAGAAACATACGAAAAAAATATTAGGGTGTTATATTTTTCCCTCATTCAACAATTTCATCGTCAATGTTTTTCTTGTATATATTCCTCTAAAAAGATTTGGGTGGTTCCTCTTCATAACATCCTTCGGTTCCCTTGCTGCATCTTCGAATTTTTGTGGTTTCTCTAAAGAACCTTTACCAGTAAATTCGTCTAATTTCACAAAACTGTCTAACTAGATTCAAGAATCTCGATCAGATATTCACAGTAAGACAAGTCAGTTTTAATTTCTATTCTTTATAGGTGAGTACATTCATTGGGTCTCACATGTAAATTATTAACAAAGAAACATGGAACACTACAAGAAACTTGGAGAAAATGGTGACATTAATAAACTGTAAGCTACAGCTCTAACTCTATCCTTAATTTCAAAAGGTTTGTTGTACGTACAGCTTAGTTCACCATTCTTACTGAACCTCAATACACCCTTCTAGGGTGATACTTTTAGAAAGACACCATCAACCACTTGAACTTCCAAATTGTTTTCCCTGGTTATCAGCATAACTATTTTTTCTACATTTGGATTATTAGATATGGGACTTAATTGTCGTAACAATTATCATTGTCTCTTCAATATGTTATGGGTATATAAGTTTCCTCTCACCATCTTCATCCCAACATGTTTTAGTTCAACATATATTAATATATAATACTTCATGTGGAGCTATTTTAATACTTGTGTGGAAATTGTTATTATATAAAAATTATTCCAAAGGTATGTTATGGCCCCATGTACCTTGAATGTGAAGTGAACATGATCTCAACATGTCTTTCAGGGTATGAATATTTCTTTTAGGATTTTTGTATGTTTTGGGGTGATATGTATTACTAATACGAATCTTAGTATCCAATTCATTTTGAATAATTTTCAATTATTTTGCTGTAAAACATGGATTTTTATTTAACAAAAATGATTTTGGTGTGCAATGAATTATTACTACTTCCTTAATATAGTCTTTACAGGAACAAATGCGACAAATCCTTTATTATAAAAATAAAATATGCTAATTTTGTATGATGATCAATAATTTCCCATATTGCACCATTACATCTAGGTTTCCTTGTTTGTCCTCTAAAAAATTACTTCGTAATACATTCCCACTTACACATAGGAATAGGTATAGGTTTCATGAAACCTATTGGATTTTATCTCTTGGCCTTCACTTGTTGCCAAAATAGACAGCTTGGTACATAGATAACAATTTTTCACTTCATGTTATCCCACATAAAATGTTCTTTCAAATAACTATACAACATGGTGCTACTTGGGCGTATATAGAAATTTGAGTTATGAACATCATCTAATAATTTTTTATAGCTTATGTACTGATGGAACACATAATTTCTTTCCCAATTTCATAAATCCGTCTTCATACAAAATGTATTCCATTATTCTATTCTTAATAGATTTAAATTTCATTTCAAGGTTCTCATCATTAGATTATGAGCTTCTTATCTTCTCTAGTAAATATTATTTAGATACAATTTGATTAAGGAATTATTTTCCTCTTCCATAACAATTACCATATCTATATTTACTATATCAATGAATATAGGATCTATCTTAATCCTCATTTTGGTCAGAATTCCATGTTCTTCCCTTCTTAATGCAACTACCATCTTATTTTCATTTCCTAAGTGGCATTGTGTCAAACAGTCATAATATTTGAGTAACTCGAGTAACCTCATTTAAATCATCTTGAGTCCATCATATGTAAAAATGTATTTTAAACTCTTTTGGTCAATATATATCTCACATATTTCATCATAGACATAGTGTATCCCAATTATTAGATCGAAGATTATGGATGCTAACTAAAGAACATGATTTGTATAATTTTTCTCATGATTCATCAACTGAAATGATGAATAGGCGATAATTTTATCATTTTTTATAAGGTCACAACTATTTCCATTAATTGATGCATTACTATATATCACAAACCCTTCATTTCCAGATGAATGATTCAAAAATATAGCATTGACCAGTCTTCATTTCAATTTTTCAAATCATTCTATACATTCCTTTTCACTTATGAACATAACCCCTTTATGTATGATCTTGGATATTAGTTTATCCAATTAGAAAAAATTCTATATGAAATGAAAATATTGACCCATTAATCCAAAAAACTACATTCTTTGGTTATTCTCATTCGCATAGTCATTTATTAGATTGCATTTGTTTTAGAATGATCAATTGAGACTCCATCCTTATAGAAAATATATCAAAGAAAAAAACTTTATAAATACATAATTAACATTTACTGAACTTACTATATAAATATTTTCTTCAAAAAGACTCCATAAAAACATTTAAGTGATTATTATAGACCTAATAGATATTGGAATATATCAAGATATCATCAAAAAATACCACAAAAAACATCAAGAGATTCCTTGAAAAGCATTTACATTAGATCCATAAAAACTGAGGGTTCATTAGTCATTCCAAGAGGCAATACTGTAAAATCATAATACCCATAAATGGTTCAATATTTTTTGTGGAATATATTCATTCCTCAAACACAACTGATGATATTCGGCTCATTATTCAATATTTGATAAATATTGCGCTCTGTGAATTTGATAAAATAGATCATAAATTCGAGGTAGAGGATACTTTTTATTGTAATATAATTCATTTCTCTATAGTAAATTCACAACCTCATGGATCATTATTTCTTCTTGTCAAAAATAAAAGGTTCTCCCCATGGATAAACACTAGTGTGAACAAATATCTTATCACTCAATTCCTCTAGTTTTTTATTTATCACCACTAATTCCAAAATTGCCATTCTATAAAGTGTATTTGATATTGGTCTTTCACCATGAATTAAATTTATAGATAACTCAACATCCCGATCTAGAAGATGTCGATGTAAATCCTGAGGAAATACATTAATTTATTTTTTGTAAAATAGGAAAATCTTCAATTTTATGATTGATTGTTTCTGTATTTTCTTCTTATGCACGAGTATCTTTTAAAACAGCTCTTAAGTTGGATCTAGATAATATCCATATGACTATGTTTATTCTCTAAAGATAAGGGATTATACATCATTCTCAATAATTATAACTTCCTTCTTATTGAAATAGATGTTCAATTCACAATTTTAGATCCAATCCAAACTATGAATTATATCAAATTTAATCATAGGGTTGATGATATATTGTGAATTTATGTATCACAATGGGGATTTGATGACACTTCTTTATTTCAATGATAACTCCCTTAAGATTTTTGACTGTAACCGCCTTTATAAAATAAAATTGTAAATGTTTAATTTTACTGGAAGGCTATGGAGATATAAATGAATGTGATGATCTATAATCAAATAAAGCATTGGATAAATTCTAGTAAATCAATGAATTACATGCCACCACATAATTAATAACTTAAACCATTGTAGTTGTGGTCACATAAGACAGCGCTTGAGGTCATTGCCTTTTCTAATTCAAGTTTGATTCATGTTTGCGATAATAATTTTCATAGTTTCCTTAATATCTCAAATAATTGAATTGAAAATCATTTATTTTTTTATTCCCCTTTAATTCATTATATCATTTAACCTTTTTAAACACTTATAAAAAACATCCATGCCCTTCAATCAATTTCCTAAATTCTTCTTTCTATAGTTCTCACATAATAGTAATTGATTTATACCCTCTTATTCTTTGGAGAATCACACTTTAAATTATTATCAAAATACCTATACTTCTATTGAATTACCTTGGAAAATTTTGATCTAGAAAATTCATTCTTCAGTTTGATGGCACTTTATAATATTTCATCATATGGTGAAAATTATTGTTCAGAAAGTGCCCATTAAAGAATATTCTTAACACCTTAAAAGAAATGATCAATCAGGTCTTCTGAATCACATACATAATCTATATCATACCTAACTAGTTTTGGGAAGGTAGCCTCATAATCCACTACACTATCTTCTTCCCTTTGTTTTAATATAAGGAATTTTATCTTCAATTCAATGCATTACTCACAAGGGAAATGTTAATCAAATAATACATCATTAAAAGTTCTCTATTCCATAAATTTTATTTCATATTCCTCTATGGTATTCGGGATCAAGGACCACCATTGATCAGCTTCACCCTTGATATAATATAATACATGTAATACCTTTTCATTTTCATTGTAACATAATGCAAGAAATATCTTTTCAAGGGACTAGATCCACTACTCAGTAACCACTAAATTTGTAGTCCCACTAAAATATGGGGTCTTCTACCACATTAAATTATCCAACATAGTTGTATTATGGTTACTCGTCACAAAATGAGAAAGTTTTACTAATATGGTCATGATTTTATTAGCTACAAAACTAAATATGTTTTCTTGCTTAGTGGTGAAATCCCTACATTATCAACGGGTATTGAATCCATTTATTCTATTATGCACTATCACTAAATAAATTTCATACACTAAATTAGGTTATAAATCATAGTTCATAACATAAAACCTGAAAAACACATAAAATAAATTGAATGTTTATGCATAGCTAATCTCATAATCATAATCATGGTTTCTATTTACTTTTAAATCCTTTATAATGGTTTGTAAGGAAAATGTGAATTATCCAAACTATATTCTTTAGTAGAATCCAACTAGGTGTGTAGTAAGGACCATTTTCGTCTAGATGGTTACCGCAAGTCATGCCCGAAACACCTTGTCAGAGTTATTACTCATTGGTACATCTGTTCCAGAACCACATCCTCTTATAGTATCATGAAAGGGATTTATTTCATGGAACACCCATATAATATCCACCTTACCAAAAATATATTATGTTATTATATTCATATTATCAATGGCTATCATAGGTTTGTGATCCCTAATATATGTTTTCCAAATCCAGTTCCAAAGGTGTCTATTAAACATCCTCTAATACCATCTATAAAAACATGAACCATGAATCTTAGAGCCAATCCATAATTTTATTACATTGGCATGATTATAAGGAAAAATACCAATTTATTTATTATTTTATTTTTCATTAAGAAACTAGATACATACATGTAACCAATTTTACATAGGGAAAAGAAAATAAATTAAAACACATAACAAAATCAAATAAACTATATCCTTGGGAACTCAATAAATTATCTCTTCTTCATAACCAGGGAAAGGAAAAAAATTAATATTGTAAGGTCAAATTTTTAGTAAGGGTTACATAAAGTGGAATAAAAACCATGAAAATTGAATCAAAATAAATTAGGCATACTCTATATGGCATAGTGAATAGTTGGAAAACACACACTATCAATAAAATGATAATGAAAGTGCATCCATAGATTTTGTCATACTGAAACCATCATTGAAAGTAATTATAAAAATAATTAATAAATAGGATGCTTATTATTTTGAAATAGTTTATCTGGAACATGAACCATCATACCATCGATATGGTTTATTTCTGTGCATAGAAACTTGTCTAATTATGATTTAGAAACAAACTCAAATTGTATATCACCATATATTTTTTCGCATGATACATTTTGATGCATAGAGGGGATACAGAAGGCTCATCCCATCTCTAATATTCCAATGAATTATTATGAAATTATTTAATTCCATAAAAATATTCCATATCAATTTCCACATTGAGTAGAGGATACAGATTCATCAATATTTCCATAGTTAAGACAACATTCAAAATAAACATTGTATTTAGAATAGTATACAACTATGTAAGTAATTATATCCATGATAAAAGAATAGGTATATTTAATAAGAATGAAATTTTAAATGAAAAAAGATCTCATAGTGGCATTAGATAAAGCACATAAAAATTATTATGTCTACAATACCAAGTCTCAAAGAAATGGAAGTTCGGATGAAGTCCCTTACCACATTGTAATCAATCGATTCACATGAAAAAAACTAATTTTGATCAAATGAATCATTGAATACCATTAATATAAAGTGAATAATTATATTATATATCAAATGGAACTATACTTACCCCACATAAAAGAAATAAGAGGTGAATAATGTAAATCTCATGGAAATAAAAGTTGTTTGAGAAACCCCTTACCTTATGTCCAAAAGTGTTCTCCCTTTGATCTTAACATCGTGTATTGTGAAATTAAATCAATTAATTAAGTAAATTATTAAATTTTATACATTTATATTATTAATTATTCTTTTATTATTTTCAATTATAGACTTCTTTATAATTTTAATATTGAATTCTTTCGTACCTGAGTGTTTGTTTACATGATTTTCAGGATAAGTTCACTTGACTATGAGTAATGGAGTTTATGTGAATTATTATAATTCTATAGAAATAGAGTTACATGTTATTAATGAAAAAAAATTAGTGCATATTGTTAAATAAATCATTTTTCTTTATATTATGAGGATAAAACATTAGATGATACATTTAGTGATAACACCTTAGATTATTACGACGGTTTTTCAATCACAACAAACTAGTTTGGTTCTATTATTCAATATTATGTATCAATGATGGTTCGTAAATAATTAAATAAGATGAAATAAATATTTTATAATATTTTTCAGCCATAAAAATGTTTTCATGACCTGTTATGAAGGAGAAACTAGAGAATGAATGCTCTTTATCCATCAAGGTTGAAAATCGGCACCTCCTGGATGACACATTCAGTTATAATATAAGAGAGAAAGAGAGAGAGATGCAGAAAGAGAGAGAGAGAGAGTAAATATATTTATGACTAAAATTCCATTAAGATAATATAATACCTATATATATATTATAATAGAGTTATAATGATCATTTGGATAGAGTGGGTGATGAGGGAAAAATAAATAAAGAAGGAACATGAAAATAAAATAAAAGGAAAAGTAAGAGGACATTACCTCTTTGATACTCCTCCATGAGAATCTACATTAGGGGATTGATTTTGGTCTTTTGGAGAGATAAATACCTCCTTGTAATGGCGATGGACTAAGAAATATTATTTGGGAAGAACCTTGAGATGCATCAAGGCATAGAGGAGTGAGAAGAAGAGTGGGGTGTGGGGTGGTTTTTATAGTGGATGAGAGGAGTGATTTCTCAATATTTTATTCATTATTTTATTATTTTTCTCATGAAACGAAATAGTTTTGATATTTGTAACCCAAAAATGTAATAAGTGAATGTGATTTCAAACTAATGGTTTCTTATATCATTCATGATGAAAGTAATAGTGTATTTATCATATAATGTATAATACCAGAAATTGTCGTATTTTAGAAAAATCCAAAAAAGTCACCATAAATTTTTCATGATGTGTAGAATAAACAAAATTATGAAAATAGTTATCTAAATATGGGTAATTTAATTTTTAATTAAAATAATAATTTACACAGAAAATACAATTTTTTAAATTATAATAGATTTTATAATACCCTAAAAAATTAACTAAGGTCTCATTAAATTATCCTAAATTCATATGAAAAAGTAATATTGATTTATCAATACATGTTATAATATTTAATTATCTTTTAAATTAATTTTTTAAATTAGAAAATTATAATTATATATATATTTCTCACAACAATACCAAAAATAGATTATTTATTTTCAATATATTCACACTCATTTATATAGAGCCTAAATTAACTGTATACTTACATGGGTGAGGTTACTATTCATACAGGTACATTACTATTCATATGGGTAAGAATACTATTCATAAGGTTACCATTAGTATTTATAAGGGTATGTTACTATTCACTAAAAAATAAGTTGATCCTATAAGACTCTAAATATCTAATTGAAAGCAACTTTGTATGTCAATATTTTGAAATAAAAATCACAGAAGTGGTAAAATTCAGTTTAACAACTATGTCATAACAATCTCCTATAATAATTTTTTGTATCACAGAGGATCAGTGTTACATGCATAATAATCTATCTAATTGATTTAAATTATCTATGAAGAAACATTTCATAAAATCATGGTGTGTTATAATATATCTTTATAAAAATCCCATATCAATTACCAATGATGGTAAGTCATACTTAATATTCTATAACACCCTATTATATTCAATTATTTTGATGATAAATGTGAACTTCATTAGAAATTACAACCATTTCATGGTATATTATTCTTATTTACAGTGAGTATTTATCCAAGATGGTTGCAGATAAAATCATTATCTATGATTTTCCTAATATATGTTAGGTTGTTGATGTCATTACAGAAGAGTTACCCAGAAATACTCAAAATATTGAAGTTGTGTTTTCAAAATTACATATACCAGATTCTACACCTATTTCAATGAATCAAAATAGAATATAACAGATTGAGTTAAAAGAATTGAATTAAAAACTCCATGAGAATTTTATATGAGATTAATCCGATCATCTATATCACAATGCGGTATACATGTACATTTTTTTGTGAAAAGAGATAGATAAATGTGAATTTCTATTGATTACTATGAACTTAATAAGATCACCATCAAAAATAATTATCTGTTTCCTCAAATTTATATTTTCATTGATCAATTACAAGTAGATCAATGTTTTTCCATGATTGATATTTTATCTAGATAATATATGTCCAGGGTCCAAAGTGAGGAAAACACAAGATATAATTCTATTCGAAGTATAGACACTGTGAAATTAATTTTTTTAATTTGGTCTTAAAAATTATCATACTATCTTTATGTATTAAATGAATAAAGTGTTTACATATTACCATGATTAGTTTTTGTTAGATATATATATATATATAGGATATTTTCATATATCTCATAACAAATGAATACATTTAAGGTTACACAAAGACAATCATGTTGATGACAATGAAGGGGATGTTTTATGAAAAATTAAGCACGAGTGATTTTTTTATATAAATATTTGTATTTTATTTATATAATCTCTTGTGAGGTGATATTAGTGGTTCCATCAATGATAGTAAGTGAGTTCATTTCATTTCGATAAATGTATATAAATATAATTTCAAGGAATTTATGAGAAGTTTGGTCAGAGATCCTATGTTAACTATACAATATTGTTTAATAGAGTTTTTTAATTTATATTGATGCATCAAAGAATAAAATAGGATATGTTATACTACTGAATTATATTGTGATAACTTATGGCTCATCCCAATTGTAGGTTAATGAGATAAATTACCCAAAAAAATTTCGTGTTAGCATTGACAATCATTATATCAAATAAATAGATGCATTATCAAGGTGTAGAAAGGACTGGCTTATTCACAACTCATAAAATATTAAAGCATATGTTTTCCTAGAAAGAGTTGAATTTTCTCAGAATATGATGGTCGGTGTTGAATACATGTTATAAATGCTCAATAAACTACAACCATGGGAAATAGAAAATGGTGGTTGATTATTTTTATAGAGCGGATAATTCTATTTTATATATGATGAGGGAAAAAATATTTTTTTTGGATTTAAAAATGATGGAAATTAAAATATTGATGTTATGGGTGTAATCAAATAATTTTAAAAAGGGTGTTAAACCATTTATTAATGTATTGATTGATGACATGAATAATTTGTATGTTGAGTTGTAAGAAATAAAGGTATATTATATAATATAACCTTACTTTTTAGTTATTGATAAAGATAAAGACCCATGTATATTTCCCATCAGTAATAATCCTTGAGGATTAATTATAAATAGAATTTCATATCTCATAATTCTTATTTATCCTATCTATATGATAATGTGTAATAACCCGAGATTTTATAAGATATATTCTTTTTAATTTCATTCATATCTTGTGTTGTATGGTACACCAAGATTACTTTGCACTATATACAACACCGTATTAGTTTGCAGTATATGCAACACTATTCTTGGATCGTGTTACACACAAATTTGATAATAGTTATTCTATGAAACATTGAGTATATATATATATTCAATGTATAAATGAAATATGGTTTGATTCTGTTATACGAAACAACGAAGGATTCTTGCACAACAAACAACCTTGACTTTTCTTGCATTACACGCAATCGCGACCTTTCTCGATAGCGTGTGTTGTACGCAATTCCGAGTTTTACTATACAACGATATATTATTATAATATTTTTATGAACTAGTCGTTATGAATAGTATTAACTAAATTATGAATTTTATAACATTATTATTCATCTTACACATTTTTTAGAACATGTTATAAGAACAAATAATATTTTTCAGGTAAAATAAGTATTTTTAAAAAAATGCAGTTTTGCCTCCTTTTGATGGCACACCCACTTTAAATCTAGTTTTTGAAATGTTTAGAAGTTAAATTTTACAAAATAAAATTATTATTTGGAATCAGTATATAAAATATTACCTTGTATAAAATTTTCCTATTATTCTGAGAACTTTCATATTTTAATGAATAGTAAAAACACGCTATATTTTAATTAAAAACAACTTTTTACATCGCAATAACTTATGTGGTTAAATTATAATATTGAATGGTTTTAAACTATAAATAGAATATATTTTTACCATTTAATATAATTTATGTCATTATCCTTGATTTTACATTGAATTCGTAGGTTAAATAAATTCCATCTTTTGCAATGTTTTAAACAAAAACCCGTTTTCTTTCGACAACAGGATTAATTTTAATTTAATTTCTACAAATTTTGTGTATTAAATTTGGAAAAATGGATTACATATTTGGAATTAGTAGGTCCAAATTATGTTAATAAGCTACTTTTTATTTTTTGTCCTTATGAATAGTAACTATGGTAAATTTAATTTACCTTAGTTAAATGTAAATCGGTTAATTAAGGGTAAATATAAGATTATAAATTTAATCTAACACCTGAAAAAATCCTATTGGATGACTAAAAGTCGACCCATATCACCTAAGAGTCGGATTAGAGTCATTTAATGGACTTTGGTCCATGAAAATAACATAATTATTATTAAAACCAAAGAAAGTTACAACAGGTCACTCTCTTAAATCTTATAAGTATATTAATTTTAATTTAGTGATAAACATCATGAAACGTAAAACATGAATAGTCTCCAGAAATCTAATGAAATTATCTACATCATATAAACTTATTTATAATTTTTAGGTATTAAATAATTATCATTAATATTGACACAATAGGGATGCTGAAATTATTTATTTAGTGAAAAATCAATAATATAGTTTTTATTGAAATATTAATACATATAAAAAGGCCCAAAAATATGAAAAAAACTTATTATTATTGTATATATAAACCCTATTCATACATTGGCCTAATTTTGGACCATTTGGTTCCTTATTAAGATGATTGTGACACTTATATTATTTTATTTTAAATGATGCCAAAGTTGTTACCTTCATAATTTAATAAATATAAAAATTTAAATATTGTGATTTTAAGATGATAAATTCGAGTAAAAGTATTATTGTGAAATTTAATAGATTTATCTTTATCATAGTATTTTATTTTTAATTTTTATGCATCAAATCAGTATATTAAATAATTATACAAAAAATGTTGTAGTAATTATTTTATTAAGAGATATACCAAATAAATGGTTTTAAAAATAATAAAATAAATATTATATGAACTATTTAATGTGATCCACTAATTTCATAGATACATATAACTTTTTATGAATCTATTAAAGCTTATATTTCGAACATATCTTCTGTATATATTTTATTTAAATTCAAATAAATGAATACTGTCAAAATTGACACTATTGTTATTTTATAAAAATAACATATTATAAAATTTTTTAAAAATCACAAAAATATTTAAAAAATTATAAATTTAAATTTATATGGTCTTTAATGTTATCAAGTTACCAATTATGGAAAATTCACAACAAATAAGTAATTATTTGTTATAATGTAAAATTTATAATTTTATTACCACAAATAAACATAAATATATTAAATAAGGATAAATCAAAATGATAAGGTTTAAAATAAGATCCAAACATGTCTAAATTTGATTGGTTGATGAGATTAAAACCCTATCTCATCTAATCTTTGAATATGAATCATTTTTTGGAGTGTTTTAAGTGGGCTTAGATTTATTATACATTAATATTTTTAAGAATTCCAAAGGTGCCTCTCTCCTCCCTTATAAAAGGGCACCTCCTCCCTCTCCTCCTCACACCAATTTGAGCCTTCAAGCTCGGACAACCCCTGCCCATTTCACTTCCCCAATTCCATATAAACATCCTAGAGGTCCTGGTCTTATTCAAAGACCAATTTTAGTGCCCTAAGAGGAGGTCTTAAAGAGGCATTTCAAAGAAGAGGTAATGTCCGTTACCGATTCTTTCAACTTTATTTCTTCTTCTACTTCTTATTTTTTAGTTGTTTCATTATGAAGTAATAACATCAGTATAACTCATATAATTATATGTTATTTTACGCATGAAACAACCCTATTTCACCATCTATCCATCCCACGGAAAATGAAATCACCGCGCGTGCGTACGTACGGAATACCGTCTCCACGCCGTGGTGTAATCTGTTTTTCCACCAACACCTTACATGGATGTGTATAATGGTGTAAAGAATAATTATATATGATTATTATAAAATCATAATGATTCTGATATATTATACCATCCACTCTAATTCTATAATTATGGGGATGATATCATCGCTCGTGCGTACGTACGGACTACCGTCTCCACGACGCGATGAGATTCATTCTCCATGATTAACCATACATGAATGATCATAAAGCTTATATAATAAATAATAATGAAATATATTAAATAATAATTCTAATAGATTATTTATATATATATATATGTATGTCATCTATTTAGATTCATTCAATTCAATAAGGAAACGAAAACAGTGTTCATGCGTACGTATGGCCTACAGTCTCCATTAACTGTGTATTTCATTCCTTTAATCGATCTATAATATATATGTATATGATGAATATATATTATATATAAATCATGTTTTACATTCTGGAATTATGTAAATCAGGATATAAGTAATAATATCAAGAAACGACAAGTTAAAACACATACGATAAATGGAATGATTTTTACCCAAAACGCTGCTTTAACATGGAATTTATAAAAGAATGGGTAATATAAAGTCATAAGTGAAACATATATGATATAATAACAATGAATATGACTCTGTAATAAGTCAATGACATTATTTAAATCATTATACAGGAGTTTCAGATACGTACGGAGCATATCGGACCTAAGGTATGGGATAATTTTGAAAATCTCATTTTTATCTGAGACTGCTTATTCGTAAGTATTTACTGGGGTTATTTCTATCATCCATATACATGTTTTATAAAAGTTTTTTCATGTATGTTTAAAGTCCTTTTTACCCATTTTTTACTTTTACTACATGGTATGTAAGGAATCTTTCTTTTACGTTACGAGGTACTTTTTTGACTTTTCTGGAAAAAGTACGAGAAGAATGTTTTTTTAACTTATACGGCACGAACAGATTTTTACGGTTTTATAAAGGCTTATTTTTATGAAGATTCCTCCGAAATATTTCATGACTATTTTCAACAAAATCCTTTTCTTTTGAAATTGGATGACATTTTGTGAAAATAAAATGATTTTGAAGAAGAAAGGATATTTTCCTCAACAATTCATTTCAAGTGTCTTATCAAAACCATTATCCATCTAAGATGAAATTATTTCATATGTGTATGGTTCAAATATAAAGTCTCTATTATTTACATGGTTTCACTTTTATTATTATGAAATGATATCCATTTATTTTATATGGATTATGTGATGATGAGATCATGTTTATGAAACCCATTTTATTTATTGGGTTATTATGAATGATGTATGTTTATTTTGTGCACAAGTAAGAATGATTTCATTATGAGATGGGTGGGACCTATATCTCCCTCCAATGCATTGGGTAAATATTTATATCTCATGAGATAAACATGGCTGGAACAGAATGTTAAACCGGTTCAGTATTACAGGACTGGAACGAGGTGTGAACTCGATTCAAAAGGGGACTTTGTCTACTAAGATGGTCTTGGCAGCAATGCCTTGGCTACTATGGAAATTATTACATGTGCTTAATGGATGCCACAATTACATGTTTTATTCCCATGCTATTTTATCAAGGTTTATGTTCCATTATGATCTATGCCTTATGTACTTCCATGTTTTATGTCGTTGCTCAAGATTTTGATGTTTAAACATTCTATTTATGTTTTTAAGTTCAAGTGTATATGGTATGTTTTATTTTATCCATTCTTAACCTTACTGAGCATTTGAGCTCACCCTTTTTATGTTTTATTTTCTCCCAGGATCAATAGAAAGGTTTTGGGTAAGGAAAAAAAAAGTTGAATATCTTTATAGGATATGTTGAAGATCTTTCACCACGATTAGACGATTACGTTCCATGTTTCCAAAGACACTAAACTATTACGGTCCTTGTATGTCTGTGTTTGTTATGTATTAAGTATTCCGAAAAATAAATGTAATGTCCGTGTACGTCAATCTTCGGGTCTCTACATAATGTATAGATATCCAATAATGTATTTATTCTATGAGAACATGATGAGTGATATTATGATTTATATATCTTGGTTACTTGTAATCCATAATGTTATAGTAGAGATACATAAGTCTATAGTGATGTTCTAACCATTACCCATATGAAAATGGAAATGGTAAAACATCACACTGGGTTTCCCTTTGAGAAACCCCAAAACATCTAATGTTGATAATGATATTTGAGTTGTAATCGACCACCCTAGGAAGTTAGAACACATTCTTTATATTAGAGAATATTCTTCAATTCATCACATTTCTAGGATATTCATTAAAGATAATTTACGGTTTCAAGGGTTACCTCGTATTTTTTAATTTGATTAGGTTTGATGGTTTACCATGAAATTTTGCAGAATCCTTTTTTCGTCTATAGATATAAATTTTGTTTTTTTGTACATCTTATTATCATTAGAGAGGTAGATAGTCTGAGGGTACAATTAAAACCCTATAGGATATATTGAGATCCAATTCAATAGATTTCAATGGTATTTGAGATCACCACATTCCTATAGTATTGTTTTTATATAACAATATATTTCACACAAGAATTCATATGGATAATTATGAGAACCAATATTGAATGAATTATAGAAATCTATCATTGTTGGATGATGTTATTATAAAAAAAACAATTGGGAACCAAATAAGATTATTAAATAACCATAAACATTATAGCTGCATAGAATAATATCAAGGCATCTCAGATACAATAGAAGTGTTATGATAAAAATTAGTAGTGAGATATAGAATTTGAGTCTAGTTATATGTGTTTTCTGTGAAATTATACTTGCAATAATGTTATGAAATTTAGAAATATGGAAAACATGATCCCTAGGTTTATTGGTCCCTTCAAAATTATTTATTTAACAGGGAAATTATAATATCTCTTAGAACTCCCTCAAAACTCTCTCATGTTCATGATGTGTTCAATGTATTTCTCCTGATGAAAGATATACATTATCCTTCACATGTACTAAACTCATAGGTTATACCTCTAGGTCATGAAAACTCTTGTGAAGTTGTTTTTAATTTTTTTGGTTACTGAACTAAAGGTCTATGGAAAAGGGATAATTATGTTGTTATGTTTCTTGGATAAATAGAATATTTGTATAAGTTACATGGGACTATGAGAATGTGATAAAGAATATATACCATAATTTTTTCCCATGTAATGGAATTTCAAGGGGTCTATTCATTTTAATTATGAGTGAATGTTAATTCCAAACATTTTATATGAATTTCCTTTTTAGTAAACCTTCATGAATTTGATAATATTCCTTACATGATACACTATGTTAATATGAACCATGATATATTCAAATCGTATAAAATAGACATATAATTTTTAGTTAGGAATAGTAATAATAAAATTTTGATAAATATATATAATTATTTTTTGAAAATGTATTTATTAATACATTATAAATAAGAACTCTATTTTGTATAAACTCATTTTTATGATAAAAAACTGATTTACTAATAATGGTCTTTATTACACTTATTAAAATAAGCATTAAAATTTATTTCTATGATTTTTATAAATTTTATATGAATACATGAATATAATTTATAAAATTAATAAGTAAAATTTTTATTAGGTTTATTTTTTGTGAATTATTGTGCCCAGTTCACTCATAAGTAACCCGACAAGTCTGGCCACATGACCACAAGTGAATCAACCATTACACTATAGGCCTTTTGAATATATGAAAGGGTTAAAGATTTTTTAGTGGGAAGATTATACCCTCCTTATCAAATTTAGTCATATTTGGTGAACACTAATTAAAAAAAATAAGGTAGAATAATAATAAAGAATATGCATCTCGATATATTAATTGCATGTGTAACTAGTAAGTAGTAACTTATACAAAACATTATGTCATTATACTATAACAAATTGGAGAGTAAGGGGAACATGGAATTTGGAATATAGTTGTACCTGATATAAAATATTACTGGAAAAGAAACAATAGATACTTCTGTAGAGTCATGAGAAGTAGGTAAGTCCTCTTATCAAATATTATATCCTAGAATACTAAAAAATAGTGTCTATATTAGGGTTCATTCCTTTACCTCAACCTAAATCCATGAATATTTTTTTTTGCAAACAATAGGAATCCTAGATAGGGTTTCAGTAGTCCCATTTTTTCATCCACAAATATCTTTTCATACTGTCTATCCCATGAGTATAAAATGGGAATTTTGTAGGTATGATGACAAATGAATGTAGTAAGATAACTGAATCCAAGCTAGATCATGTTCGTAGGGTATACCCATTTAACATTATATTCTTCATCCTAGGTTGTAATATCTATAAACATGTGTTCGTGTGTGTGTGTGTGTGTGTGCGTGTCAGTACTAGAACTTCCCCATGTAATATAACCATTGTATGGAAATATAATTACATAAGGGTAAACACCAAAACTTTATATGGTCTAGAAAACTAAAATCTATCTGTGCTGACATTGTAAAAATGGTGTTGAGTGTAAAATTAGGGTGATCCCTTGACATTGAACTTCAATAATAATAAATTTTATAATCCCTAGGAATAAATCCCATGTACCCTTGAGATAGAAATTATTGGATCCCAATGAGATAATTTTGGGTTGTTCAAGTCCAATTTCATAACGTCGAATCAGAAGTGATAATACGTGGAATTATTTTATCCATTGAATGTAATAGATGAGTACACAGATCCCTTCATGGCTAGCCATAACTGTAATAGTATCAGAAAATCAAAGACTTCTGTGAAATCTTCATAAACACATCAATGAATTAGGATGAAAACATTGGTTAGTCAAGGAGGCCTAGGTCTGGAATCCATTCCTCTATAATGGAAGGACACCCTATAAAATTATGTAAAGGTCATAAAAAATCCATAAGCATGTTTGTCATTTCATTATAATGGTGAAGTATTATTCCATTTCACCATTAATTTGATCCAATTTACATTTCATTTGTCTCATTAATCATTTCAATAAATTTAATATCTTTATTTGATTTATAATTAACAATACAAACCCACCTTGGTTGGTGGTTTGGTCCAATAGATTAGGTAATGGTGTCACGAGAACATCTAAAAACACACATGAAGTGGTGGTTTGAGTCTAGGTTATCAATCTCAAATAACCTCAATTGTCACTTGGGAAATCTTGGTCAAGACATAAAATTGTATTCTGAGAGGTACAAATATTCAATACAATACATGGGACATATGATAGTTGGAAAAATGGTGCATCATAGAAATTGTGATAACCTGAGGAAAAAGTATCATACCACATAACATATGTTGGTATATTAATCATCACATGATATCATATTTATTTTCCAGATGTAATGAAATAAAATGGATAAACCTGAAAACCCTGTAAAATTGAGCATATTTGATTGCATGGAAAAAATATCCTATACATAAAGAGAAATGAAAAAAGATTCAAGTGTATTCTTATAAGTACCGAGAGAGATCCAATGGGATGGATGATGTTAAATCCCCAGAGTATATGATAATATCTTGGAAGCCGGAGGAGGATACCATAGGGGAACCCGAGTGGGGCTATTGGGCATGAGAATTATGGAGAAGAAAAAAAATTAATTATAGAAATAGGAGAAAATTGAATTTCATTATATTTTTTGGGGAAAATTGTTTATCTTCATGTTTTTATAGAACATGTGGTGACTATGTGTGGCCCACTATCCAGGGACAAGATCTTATCCCGATACATACAAAAAGTTTGGTAAACCATTTGAATAATGAGCACCCATTTTTATCCAAACACCCACACCACACTCAACTAGGACCAATATTAGGCAAACCAAGAAAAAACCATTCAATTCAAATCTACAATAAAATGAATTTTTTAAATGATCATGAATGTCCACTCATGTGGTCAAAAAAATTGTGTTATATCACTTTTGGGCTACATGGTTGAGCTACATAGCCACTACAAACCATGTGTCAACCATTCTGCTTGTCCTATTCCTAATGAACTATATATTTATCCTTATTCAAAGTATATATTCTCCAAAAACCTCTATTAAGTAATTAAGAATTCTAATAAAATTAATCAAAATCCATAGAATGAATAAAAAACAAATTATACCTCTTTGAATGAAATTTTTTCTTAAAATAGCCCCGCCATAAAAAATCATCCCTGAGATTATATTTTGTGGATGATAAAGAATATGCTGTGAAAAATTGGACCCACTAGTCATATATATTGGACACTCTGTCATAGGAAAATTCCTTAACATATAAATGTTTTTATATATCACAAAGATGTTAAAAATACTACCTCAAAGTATCTATGTTCTATGATCAATATTATTAATAGCTTATTCCTCAAATGAATAATAAACATTTAACTCAAACCCATTATGCTGAAGGTCATGGGACATGTCTAGAGAGTAATGAAGAAACTGATAAATAGTAAATATATAATGCATATTCCAATATCTCAATTGGATTTCCATCATATAAACTATCTTCAGACAATCTCCAAAATCACAAAAGTTATAATGAATAATTTTTATAATTTTATTTCTTTTAAATTCATTGACATCCTATTATAGTATACAAACACTAGAACACATGATCACCCAACATAAACATCAGTGGTCGGTGGAAAAGACTAGTATAAGGATACAACATAGACTAAGAATTATCAGTATTTTTTTATAAGTTATACCTACTTTAATGTGTCTTGAATGAACTATGGTCCCAATATTGATACATATTTTGGATCTAACCAGCATAAAGGTGATCAGCCCACATGATCATATAATTCCTTATTAGTATCCTTCTCTATAGCTCTCTTCATAGTAGTTTTATAGAATTATTTAGTAAAAGAAAATTTTTACAACCAATGAACTCCAAAATATAGGAAACATGATAAATGTATTTCCTCCAATACATGTACATTAAAATTAGATTTTCCATCATTGAGAGGGTAGAATGATGTACCAAGAAGTACTAATGAACCCAAAGTCTTCTTCATATCTTTCAAAAATAGAGAAGTAAAACAAAAATCCTATTTGTTATGATACATGGAATACATTTAAGATGTATAATTTTGTTTACAATGATTCTTAAAAAATATTGACTGATAAGGTCTATTTATTATGCTGGTTATGGGTGACTTTCATAGTATATCAAGGAATATACATACAATGTCTCCACCTAAATTTGATTTAGTAATCCCATAAAAAAACCATAGTGAAAACACCCATTTCTAGTCCACAATGGGTTATGTCTTGAATGTCTTAAAGAACACTACTGTTAAAAATTATCTTGTTGAGATATGAAACACTAACTAACCAAATATTCCATTTACTTTTTCATCTCGAGTCACAAATACTGGTGTTTTATGTCATGATAAGACTTGGTGGGGTTGTGAGTCACTAGCTTTTTAGAGGAATATGACTCAGGCAAGAGATCCTCTCATATATTTTCATGTACCGATAATCTCCCATAATTATGGAAGATCTCATCAATACCAATGATCTTACTAGTTAGTGGGTCCCCACTTGATACAAATGACCTCAATACTATGCTTTTGAGATCAAAATTATATCTCATCATCACTTTATCCAAATTTAATAAGGTCATTATTATAGAAATAATAAAATTATTTATGTGAAACTCGTGGAACTCTAGATGCATCTCATAAAATAGAGCCATCAATGAACACTCATCACTAGCTTCCAGAATTTCTTTTTTTCTAATTCTTCCTCCACTGAGAATCAGGCACTACATTTCCATTAATAGGAATATACGAAAGAACAATGTTGAAATAATAAGGATATTTAACCCATAATCTATATCTAAGAATCATGTCATGCTGATTGAATATGTATTAGAGGAATTTTGGGTCAATGTATAGTATGAACTTTTCTACCACCAGATAAAATCTCAATCAATGTATCGAATGAACAAGTTCTTCTATCATGTGGTCCTTCATTCAGTAATTTCATTCTTTACGCCTCTTCTAGAGAAACATTTACACCATATCTGAATCTCCATTTATAAAAACATATATCCGCACAATTCCTAATGCTTAAAAATAATGAATATATCCACATACAAAAATATCTAATTTCTATATCATTGTTTAGGTAAGTCTTCATTTTAATCATGAATTCATTTTTATTAAGATTCATATCATGATAATTGAAGAGCCATGTTTTCCAATATTACACCACGTGCGGAAAAGAGTAAATATTCTTCAATAAAATAACTATTTCAACTAGATGGCCCCGTAAAAATATGAATATCAAAAACATTATTGAGATTCTCCTACAAAACAACAACCCTCACCTTCATTGTATCAAAATATAACCCCATTTTTGATATAATGAAACCTAGAAAATCAATATTAATAACCAATAAATCGAATATCATGAATTTTTCATATGTATTATCTTCCATTTACGTATTCAATATGATGTTAATGTGATTATCATGAATGTGTCATGTTTTAAAATCCACTAAGACATAACTCCTAAAAAATTCCACAAAAAAATCAAGGTATGGGAGGAAATCTATATTCATCAGTTCCATAAAGATATCATTTATATATGTGAAATTGAATGACATAACCAATTACCCGTAAGGATATATCTTATTTATAAATCCATATGTGGTATATAAAAAGGACCAACTTATATATATTGATAGCTTGAAGAGAAATAAAACTGCATGAATTAAATGGATTCTTAAAATTGTTAGGCTCATGTTGTGTTTTGGTTGTACATTTTTCAATTGATCAGTATGCTGAAGAAAGAAAGGTTGTTTAGAATGATGCTGAATTGGAATTCTAATTTGAATGGTTTAAATAAATTTTTCAATAAAAATCATATTATATCAAATTGGGATATTGATAAAAAGAAAGAAACTTTTGGGAATTCATTTTCCCATCATAATTATAAATATGTTCGGTGGGTGATTTGTTTTTCTAATAAAGAAGAAAGGAATTATGAGTCAAATTATTTTTTGAAAAAATCATATTTGTTTCAAAAGAATCATACTCACGATGAATGTCCATCTATCTAATAGGATGATGTTTGGAAGAAATGGTTTTGATATAACTAGACTTGGGTCCATAATGGAAGTTAAAATATCTTACTGGAAGTATATTTTTATGTTATTCCCTCAAAATACATTAAAAAATAAGTTTGAAATAAGTGTTTATTTTGATTTAGAATCATAGTCTCTATGACTGTGATTATTTTAATGTGATTGTGGTTTTCTTATTTGAATTTCATATAGATGATAATATGATTAAGGAACTTGTGATGAAATATTGATGGAAGAAAGGGGGAGTAAAATGTGGCACTGATATAAAAGGTGGTGCTAATTTAAAACATTGTGGAAATCTTAGAGGTGGTTCCTATTTAAATGGTGGTTTTAATTTATAAGGTGGTGTCGATTTAAAAATATGTGCCAATATAAAATGTGGTTACAATTTAAAATGTGTTGGAAATTGAAATAGTGGTTCTCATTGAAAAGATGTTATAGATTGAATGGATGGTTCTAATTGAAAAGGTGATGTCAATTGAAAAAGGATGTTGATTGTAGAGTAAGAGATGGTGTTGAATTTTTATCAAAATGGTCTTATCAGGGTGAAGGTAGAAATGAACATACCTAGAATTACTATACCCGCTATGATCATATTTAGATTGATTATACCCAAAAAATACCGTATTCTGGAAAATCATGTCCAGACCAATCATTATCAGAATGATCATATCCAGAATGATCGTACCTTGAATGGTTATATCTAGACCAATCATACAAAAAAATATATTGTACTCATGATAAGAAGAAAATAAATTTGATGGAATGGATAGAATGTAATGATTCCTTCAAATCCATGTCTGATGATGAAAAATCTATTCTGAAATGAATTTGACCTCCTAAAGGAAGTCATGATAAAAGCATAGAGTACTGAATGAATGTTTTCTGTGGGACAAGAGAAGTGAAAGAGAGAATGATATTTAAAATGTTTTCAACCATTTCAAAATGTTTGAATTACTTTTTATATTTCCAACTAGGTCAATAAAATAAGAGAATATAGAGATTTGAATCATAAAACGGTCAAGAGAAAAAGATATGGAGATATCTGAATAGATTCTCAATGGGGAGATATACAATCAAATGAAATATTTCGATTCAAATCAGTTCTGAGAATCGAATTCTGAAAATCATAATGACATCCATTTTTTCATACATTTTTTTTCAATTAATATTGAGATTTAAATTGATGAAATCTAATTAAGAAAAATCATAATCATGTAGTGAAATTGTACTGATGAATAAAATGAAGGGTAGAAGGATCAGATGAAATATGAAGAAGAATAGAGATGATTTGAGAAGAGTTAATGATGTGAAAATGAATTCCAAGATTTCAGGGGAAATTGAAATTTGGGATAATTTGTCTGATTGAGAAGGTTTTTTGGGATTCCCTCCAAATTATTTTTAGGGGCAACTATAAATTGAAAAAATTACATCATACTTTTTAGGTTGGTTAGTAGTGTTCACTTTAATAGAGAGAAGTTCCAAGTTTTGAGTGAGTGAAAGATGATATTGTATTGATCTTAGTTGAAGACAACAGATAGAGAGAAGACATAAGAGAAGAGACAAGGTTGTAGCATTTTTTATCTAATCATCATACTAAGGTTTTGTTGTACTCAACGGATCATCATATTTTACTTGTTAATTATATTTACGAAATCATCATATTGGGATGGATTAATCGACATTGGGATTTCTATATTGGGTTTCTCTGAAAAAGAAAGAGTCGTACTGAGTTAATTGTACATAGTAATTGAAGTGGTGAGGATTCATTTATATTGTATTGGTAAATAAAATCATACTGGAAGAATTTTATTAAATGAATTGTACTTGGAGGAATTAGACTAGGAAAATCAAACCTGGGAAAATCAGACTGGGTTTTTTCTAGAAAATGTCTAGGATGTTCATAATTTTCTTCTGGGTAAGAAATTAGAGAATTTTACTTCAATTCAATATTTTTTTTTATTTTTAAAATAAACAGATGTTACATTAGCTATTACACAATCATTTGAATTTCCCTATTTGTGCTAAGAGGGTGAAAACACAATTTTTTATTATTTACCAAGTGCTACATGAGTGAAAGGGTGTATACTAATTGTTGTAATTCAAGGATGGATTTATAAGAAATTATATAGTATTTAATCATTTTTAAACCATACCATTGGCGTAGTTATTCTTATTTTTTAGTGTATATTTTAAATATTTTTCTTCTTGTGGATGCGTGTTGGATTTGTTATACCAAGAAATTGAAATCATTAAAAGGAGGTGAAGGTTATTCCAATTACAAATAAAAATAAAAGAAAAATAGTATCAATAATTCACGCATACCCCTTTTATTTATACAATAACACTAATTAGGAATTTTCAAGTTGTATTAGGGCCAGGTTCCCTTTTCTCATTCTTGTTTGAATAATTTTAAAAAGAAGTTTTTATGGGGAATTAAAGATGTGTGAACATTTTGGGGATTCTAATATCAAATAAAATGAGTTTCAACATGAGGAAAGGAAAAACTCTTCCATATCTTATATATCTTAGGTTTTATGTTTCCAGATCTGTTACAGATTGTTTCCCTCTTTTTGTTGAGAATTCTCATCTCACAAGGACTGATAAGAAAAATCTTGACAATAATGGATGTGCAAAGAATAATTTACTCTCATCACTTTTAGAATGTCTGTTTTTATTGGTAAAATGAGTTTCCACTATCAAATGAATCTAAGATAATATGAAAAATATTTATAAATGCAATTCAAAATTAAATAATCCAAAGTTTCACATATAGAGGTTAAAGTATGAAGATCTCAATATTTATGAGAATGAATTTGTTTATGACTTTTTTACAGGGGTAAATTACATTTTAAGCACTATCATATGTTACGGTGAAAAGATATAAGATTATAAATTGGCTTAAATGATCATTATAATTCTTCATTTCAAATGGGATGAAAAATATTCCTCATTAGAAGACGGAGATCCTAAAATATTGTCTCTAGATGATATTCATAATACTCTCAATATATATGAAATGAGAAGTGAATTTTCTGTGAAATGATGAAAAAAATGTGACAATGAAATGTCTTTCATGTCTGTTATTAAATAAAATTGAAAATGTATTATTGAATAAAAAGTAGTTAGAGAATATGATTCTGAAAATGAGTTATTAAAAAATATAAAATCTATTTTACCCATGTTTTCTAAAAATGTTAAAAGTGGAATATGAATGTTTTAAGGAAACATCCCTTAAAATGTTATGGATTTGTATCCATTGGTAATTACATTTCCAATTTTCCACTAAGAGGTTGTGAAGAAGAGAGTTATGATGAATAATGTAATGAATATGAAAAAGTCTCTCAAGAGCTTAAAAGGAATATGTCGATAAAGAAAAATTATTTCTTAAGAGGGAATATAAGAAGCTCTCCAAATAAAATTGGAGAATATTTTTGTCTAAGGATGATGTTCATGATGAATTATCAATGATGATGAAAATAATAAGTTTATGTCATTAGTTAATGAATAAATTTGTTATAGTAGTTAAAGTAGTAGTTATGAATTAAGAAGAAAAAAGTAAATATGAATACCTAAAATCAATCAATCATGCTCGGGAAAATACATTTACTTCAACAATGATTGATGAAGATTTCAGAATAACCTGTTAAAATGAATAATAAAATCAAATTGAAATGCATTTCAAATTAGAGTAGAACAAATACTTGAGAAATATCAGATGTCATGAAAAGAAAAAAAACGTTAAAGATAAATGTTCCTAAAAAAGAAATCAAGAATTTTTTTATGGTGTGCATGAAAGTATAATAAAAAAGTTTTGATGATTTGATGAAGGATGAGGAAGAAGAAAACAATCATTATGAGCATTTGTAAGTGAAGTTGATGGAAAAATATGTAGAGTTGGACAGTTTCCATCAAAAACATTCTAAAGATAAATTGACAAATAAATGTTTTTAAAACACTCTCAGTAAATCTGGTGAACATTATCCAAATTTGAAAATAGATAAGGTTCAACAAAATTTACCTTCAAAGGGTGATAATAAAGATAATGTTTTTTCTAAAATAAATAATTACAGAAAATCCATGTATGTATCCAAAACCAACAATATTGGAAATTCCATAGTCTCAAAGAAACAAGAGTGTAAAAATGTGTTGAAACATTCTAAATCTAGAAAGGATTCCAATAAATTTTTTCTTGATAAACCTGAAAAGGAAATAAAGACTCTAATTGACAACAAAAATGTTGGTGGCTAAGGAAAGAAGGACTACAGACTTGTTGAGAAACCTATTCAGAAGTCCAATCATGTGGATGATTTAATGGAAAATACTCATTCTATAGATATTGTTTGTACTGTGGTGGATTTGGAGACATCGAAAATATGTGTGGGTTTAATCAATAAAATTACAATTAACCCCTAGGTTATAGATAACATGGGTTTAGGGGGAGTTAATCTCCTTAAAGAAAATGTAATGAGAAAGTGGTTGTTAAGAAAACCGATAAGGCTGAAGTGAAGACAAAAAATAGGTTCCAATACTTGGAAATTATTTGGAAAATATTTGAACAACCCGGTGAACTTGAAAAAGGCGGTATTTCTTTGTTAATGACACAAAAAATATTTATAAACAAAACTTAAAAGTAAGATGTTTGGGAATTTAAGAAATTCTATCTTTATAAGTTCAAAAAGAATTTTTTTAATTGAATAGCTTGGAGACATTGACATGGATAGGAAATTGGATAAAGCATAAATGAAATAGAAATAATAGAGAAAGAAACAGACCTCTAAAAAAATTATTAATGTTGAAAAATAGTATTAATAAATTTTGGATATGATCAAGAGAATCATGATATCAAACACTGTTCAACTATCTTTCCAAAACAAAAAAACATGGGAAACAATGATGTTTCTAAAAATAAATAAAATTTAAAATCCTCATCATAATATTCTACAAAAGAAGATAAAAAATCTAAGAAGGATGAATATAAGGATGGAATCAATTCCAATGCAAAATATTATAAAAAGAATAAAAAGAAAAAAATGTGAGAGGACTCTATGTCTGATTTTTGTTTCAAAGAAAGAATAGTGGTTCCTCTTTGTTCCCTAAAATATTTTTATACTTGTTCTAACTTGAAATTAATTTAAGGAGTGTAAATAATGAAGCTTTATTTTATAATACTCTTATTATTCTATCAAATGAAATTAATGATGTTTTAGGAATACGAGGTTTTGAAAAGTCGTATTTTTATAGACATGACTATTTTGAGGTGTTTGTTAAGATGCGTGCATGATCCTTGTATCTTAGACCAATCCTTCCAAGGATTTCATTAATAATGATATTATAGGAATATGAATGAAAATGGTATTACATGAATATTGTTGTGTGGACATCATTTATCACCTTTATTGTACACTCTTGTTACCTACACTGGGTTTTCCCACATAGACATAGAGTTTTTTAGTTAAAGGTTCAATGAAAAGAAACACATGTGATACCTAGAGTGACGAAAATTTCCAGCCCATGTAAATATAGATAATGTATAAGGCCCCAGCCTTAAACCTTATATAATCTTGAGTTATCACAAGATTACACGTTGAGGATCTTTTCAAGTTTAGAGTTTTAGAGAATTAGATCATGAAACTCGAATTACATTCCACACTTAAACAAAGTGGTTACATAAAAGACAGTATTCATTCTTCCCATCAACAGAAACATATTGAAAATAAAACATGGAATCTTTCTTGACACATCCTTGACTCTATCATCACATCATGTACCTTTCCCTTGACCTAAGAAAAACATTTCAAAAACTTGGGATGAGCATAAAAATATTAGTAAGGGTTATAAAAAATATGGAAAGGAAACATGAGTTCATATATACATAAGAATGAAATCAAACTTTACCCATAAAACAAAGGCACTTTAACATACCTCATCAAACCATGAATAAATAATAGAAATCATAAGACATAAAGGTAACTTGAGGCATTCATAACACTCTTACGTAGGGAGTAACCCTTTTGGTTATGTTTGGAATACCCATCACAGTATATTCCCTAAATCTCTTCGGAGAAACCTTAACGTTTCACTCCTTCACGTTACCCAATGCATTGGAGAGCTATATCGGGCTCACCCTCCCTTAGTTTATCACGGAACCACCCGTTTTCATAACAATGCCCAAGAACCATAACATAAACATATCACATAAAACATGCATAAAGGAAACAAAACATTTCCACATTTCAATCTCAATATTACATTTTAGTATTTTGAAATAATGAATCCATACAAAAAGAAACCATTTAAAATATTTAATAAGGAGAATTTTGAAACAAAGTGTCCCATACCACCTTGAAGCTTTTAACATTTTAAACCATTAATATCCATATAAATAAATCCTTAAAACCATTTTGAAAACATGGATATTAATAAGAACATGTCTTTAAAACATTTAAAGCGATATTTTGGTCAAAGGGGTTTTACCAAAATTAAAGACACTTGAATACAATAATTGAGGAATAACATTTAATCAGAACTTTATAATATCATGAGAATAAATGGATTCATGATATAATATTCCAAAGGACAGTATATACACCATATAAGAGTGAATTGGTGCATAACAACAATGAAGTCTCAATAGAGATGTAAAATGTGATGAAATCCCTTATAAAGAAGGTATCCTTAAATTAAGGATAAATCAATCTCAAAATTATGTGTGACAAATAAAAATACACCCAATATAATTGGATATTAAGTGTAAAACAATAAAAGTTCATTCACACATATTCAAAGGATGACATATTCAATAACTACATGTTGAACCCAAAGAAATCGAAATTGGGTTAAAAAGTTCCCTTGGTAGAATTCGACAGCCTAATGACGTCACTTCAAAAATTCAGAAAATAATTTCATGAGAGATAAAAAGGGAATCTCATAACTTGGACATAAAATTTACATCAATCAGGATATAGAAGAACATATCCCAACATAATAGTATGTGAATTAAAAGACATAACAAACGAAGTCTTTTAAAATGAGGAGGGTGAAAGGTTCCATTACCGACTTGGGTAACTTTCGAAAAGTACACCCCATTGAAGAAGTATCATAAAATGAATATGTAAATACCCATAAATGGAATTATATTACAAAAGGAGTGTAATAATTGACAGTACATAAACCACTCAAATGAAATTGCGGCAAATGTAGCATAAATCTCACAGGAATAAAAGTGAGATGAAAAATCCCTTACGAAAACTCGGCAGCCTAACGGCGCCACTTAAAACGTCCAAAATGGATTGATGAGAGGAAATAGGGTCTCTCATCATATGAACATAATAAGTACAGTGGTAGTAATATAAAATAACATCCCAATCATAAGAAAGATGAGCTTAAAAGGAATGACATAAAAGAGTGTACTTAGAAAGAAAGAGAGGTGTAGGATCCCTTACCTCAGGTCCGACTTGACTCGATCGTTCTTTAACATCCTGAATAATAAACTTGAGTTAATTTATACTTTCTTATGAACCTTCTTAAAGTTCATTATTCCTTTTATATCACTTATTTCAATGTTATAAACATTATGTAATCATTTAAGTTAATAATGTTTGTTTTTTCAATATTTGGTTCTTTAGTCGAAAATGGACTTCTTACAATTACATGTTGTTTGTGTGGTAAAAGGTTAATTATATCCAAAATGATATTTATGATTTGGATATCATATATATCATATATATCCAGCATATACATGTATTTATAATATTACATAATAATTTAGAGGTAAGAAATGAAATGCACCGTTCATGGAGATGGTAAGCCGTACGTATGCATGAACGCTACTTTCATTTCTATATCATAATTTAATGGAAAGAAACAATAATGATATAGAGTTATATTATAATTCCAGTATAACATCATATATAATAACTTTAAATCCATCCTGTATACGTCCCACGTATGGCATTAACGAAACAAATCACTTTGAGGGGGCGGTAGTCCGCACTTCCTAAATTGAAATTATCGTGTTTACCCACAATGGAAACCATAAAGGTATGAAAAAAATGAAAATACAGAAGCATAAGTAAAACATAAACATATTATATATCATATATAAATATAGTGTCATCTAAATGGCCACCTTTGAAGGTGTTATACGAGTGTTGAACAATCATCATTTCGGGAGGCAAAATTTCACCATCCACGGAAACCGTATGTTCTTTAACCATTTGATGTAGTTGTGTGAGAGTGTAGCTCGAATAAATCTTATAAAAACATCCTATTATATTTAAGATACTGGTGTTGTTACAAAATAAGTAAACAAAAAGAGTTTAGGGGGTGGAAAAGCAAAATAAAACAAATGAACATGAGAGAATGAATTACCTTTAAAAGTGTAACTCTTTTTGATTTGAGACTAAAGGCTTCCTTTGAAAGGATTATGCCCAAAGGGAATCCTCTAGGATGAGGAGAGGGATGTGGAGAGAGTAAATGGGCAGGGTATGGCCGAGCCAAAGGCTTGAGGAGTGTGTGAAATGAGGTATATGTGGGGGCCTTTTATAAGAGGAGAGGAGGGGCACTTTTGGAAATCATGAAACTATTATTTTATTTTCAAAAGTTTTTCGAATTTCTAAGGACCCACATTGATATATTTCTAATATAAGATGATAAGGCTTAGAAATATTCCCATCCAATTGTTTTTGGACAAGTTTAGGTTTTAGATATTACATTATCTTTCCATTTTATTTAAATTGTTAAATAATGAGGTCATCGTTGCATCATCATGATGTCGTAATTAAATTAATTATTTAATATCTAAAAATTATAAAAAAATACTATGATGTAGTAAATCTTTTTAGCTTTCTAATGAATTTTTATAGACAAAATTTGGACTTGTGTAACCCCACTTAAAAACTGTTTTAGTAAAACAACCCATGTTTGTGTCAATTTAATTTTAACATTAAATAAATATATATTAATGTCATTTTCCAACCAAAGTGGCTCCATGGGGTCCCCAAGATGACCCATGTGTTTTCTTGGTCGGTCATGACTCATCCAATAGGGGTAGGACAAGTGTCATGGTGTTTTCATATTTTTATAATATCATTTTTACCTTAAATTACACTAATTACCTCTAATCGCGATTAATGAAAAAAAGTTACTATTCACCAAAAAAATTATTTTCATTCCATTGAACCACATTTTACATACTAATGACAACCATTTTTGTCAGATTTTCAAAATTCAATACACATTAGTGGTAAACTTTCATTTAACTGAAAAATCAGTTCGCTTGATTACCACTTAGTGGTTTCACTATTCATTAAAAATTGGAGTTTTTCAGAAAATTACCAAAAATTCACCCTAAGTTATATTTGATATTCCGAATTCAAAATTGATGTTTCTATTACCTAATTCAAATAATATAAGTAGAATTAATTAATATAATAATTAACTCTCACTGTCAAAACAAATAGCGTGTTTTTAAGAAACAATATGTACTAAAAGATTGATACTAGTTTAAGTCAGATTTAAAAGTGAAATTAATTCCAACGACCACTATTGGATTTAATGGTAAAAATATTTTCTAATTTAACTTTAAAACCAATTCAAAATATTATCTAATAATATAAATAAATTAGATTAAAAAGAGGTTTTGAATTAAAACACAACATTTTACACTATTCATTAAAAAATGAACTTTATCGGAAAAATACCAAAAAATTACACAAAGTAAAATTTGATGTCCCAATTCTAATGAAGAGTTCTATTTGGTCCAAAAGAATTTATAAGAGTGATCAAAACTATATTTAATGAAATTTCTCCATCAAAAGGCGATAAGTGAACCTTTAGTGAAAACTAGGGCATATACGCCTAAAATTGAATTCTTTCCGTATTTTAAGCCTCTATCCTTTATTGGATAAATGTAAGAACATTTAAGAACATATATAATCATATTTTAGTTATTTATATCCATTCCCACCAATTCAACGGCTACATGTTAACTACCATTTAAAATAGAATTATTTTATTATTAGAGTGCAATGTAAGATTCCCAAGAAACTTGTTGTTGCGTGTTGGGTACGCCATCGAGCATAGCGTCCCCTTTAAATTCATATTAATATTTTATTCACAAATATGGATAAATATGAAAATGTCATATTCTTTATTTACCTGGGGTGTTACATCCTTCCCAACTTTTGGTAATTGCGTCCTCGCAATTTTAAAATTGGGCTTGGAAACATTCTTGAAAGTCCCACATCGAAACAATAGGTAATAAAACAATCACTTTAAAAGAAAGAAAGAGGAGTACAGAGGTCACCTGAGTTAACCCATACTAGGATTCCATGTAAGAAAACATGGACAAGGAAGAAAAAACAGTGGGTCATGTTCTGAGGGAGAGTGATAGTAAACATGTCTAGGAGAAAGTTAACCATAAAAAAATTGCACACTTGTGATGGGTTAAATGGTATTCGATTCCCCTGTAGGAAAAGTTAATAAACAACATTTTTGTTTTAAGTTACTTTTTGTTGAGGAATTTATTCATAAGGAAACATAATCACTTATCATTTTGACTTTCAACTTTTACTAGATTATTTAGTCAAACTCATATTTTTTTCTAAAAGGTGAGTATTTAGGGAGACTTGTTCGCATTAAGAGTACTATAATCAACTTCTAGAGAATCACCAAATCCACAAAAGAGATCTATATACTTTCCATATCTTTAGACCTTAACCATAACCAAAACCAGAAAGGTTAGTACAAGGTCACATAATCCAGAAAAGGATAACCCTTTATAAAAAGAAAAATCTATTCTTAATCTCCAAAATTTGTCAAACAAAACCCAAAGTTCAACAAGGATCATCCGATAAACAATTTGTCCATAAAATTCATCAAAGTAAACCAATATAAGATTGAAACCCAAATATTTGAAGGATTTAGTCACATACTCTTCCAAGTTAAATTGTAACATTTATCTCCAAACAACATCAGTCGCTCTTAAAGTCTCGTATTGAAAAGTAATTAATCTAATCACATATCCTCCATGATAGGTTAATCATTTTCATAAATAACCCAAAATCAAATTACTCTTAATTCATAAAATCATATAACTAGAAAGAATCAGTCAACTAACTAGGGACTTCACGTAGTCCAGTGGTAGGCGATAAATACCAGTCGCACTTTGGTTGTGGGTTCGATTCCCACAGCTTTGTTCGACGCAACGGGTAGTCTCACGGTCTGCGTGTTGTCCTTGTTTTCAAAACTATATAATTCTCAAATAATTCCCCAAAAAGGGATAAAATCATCAAAAATTATCATTACATATTTTAACCTCAAGTTTATCTCTTGCCTTTCATTTTCCAGCATATCATATAATAACCCATAATTACCTCAAAAGTAAGGATCATATAAACTCTAATGGTTACCTTTATAATTATTACCTGAACTTCGACATCGATTGGTCATCTCATACATGATTCATTACAGAACATACCAAGGTTCAAGTGGTTAATCATGACTCCTTGATATTTAGTTTAGGACAACCATGAGTTTCCGCATTGAATCCTTCATTTTATCTAGTATCTTAATCAGAGAACCACCACAGTTTCCTTCAAACCTGTTGTCTCTTTGGTGCCTGCTAGATCCATCCATTCACTTAAAACAGAAATTTCAGTGTGAGTATATCAAAAAAACCATCATGTACTAATGAGGAAGGTAAACACTAAGATACACTTACTCATTCACTTTATCTAAAACTAGGACTCTTTCTGAAATCCTACCCATTATGGTAATGTCACATGTTCTTAGAGAATACTCTAACCTCTAAAGTTATCTAAACCGACCTTTGATACCAACTATAAGGCCCCAGCCTTAAACCTTACATAATCTTGAGTTATCACAAGATTACACGTTGAGGTTATTTTCAGGTTTAGAGTTTTAGATAATTAGATCATGAAACTTGCATTACATTCCACACTTAAAAAAAGTGGTTACATAAAAGACAGTATTCATTCTTCCCATCAACGGAAACATATTGAAAATAAAACATGGATTCTTTCTAGACACATCCTTGACACTATCATCACATCATGTACCATTCCCTTAACCTGTGAAAAACATTTCAAAAACTTGGGATGAGCATAAAAATCTCAGTAAGTGTTATAAAAAATATGGAAAGGAAACATGAGTTCATATATACATAAGAATTTAATCATACTTTACCCATAAAACAAAGGCACTTTAACATACCTCATCAAACCATGAATAAATCATAGAAATCATAAGACATAAAGGTAACTTGAGGCATTCATAACATTCTTACGTAGAGAGTAACCCTCTTGGTTACGTTTGGAATACACATCACAGTATATTCCAAAAATCTCTTTGGAGAAACCTTAACGTTTCACTCTTTCGCATTACCCAATGCATTGGAGAGCTATATCGGGCTCACCCACCCTTAGTTTATCACAGAACCAACCGTTTTCATAACAATGCCCAAGAACCATAACATAAACGTATCACATAAAACATTTATAAAGGAAACAAAACATTTCCATATTTCAATCACAATATTACATTTTAGTATTTTTAAATAATGAATCCATACAAAAAGAAACCATTTCCAAAACCATTTAAAACATTTAATAAGAATAATTTTGAATCAAAGTGTCCCATACCACCTTGAAGAATTTAACATTTTAAACCATTAATATCCATATAAATAAATCCTTAAAACCATTTTGAAAACATGGATATTAATAAGAACAAGTCATTAAAACATTTAAAGTGATATTTTGATCAAAGGGTTTTTACCAAAATTATAGACACTTGAATACAATAATTGAGGAATAACATTTAATCAGAACTTTATAATATCATGAGAATAAATGGATTCATGATATAATATTCCAAATGACAGTATATACACCATATAAGAGTGAATTGGTGCATAACAACAATGAAGTCTCAATAGAGATGTAAAATGTGATGAAATCCCTTATAAAGAAAGTATCCTTAAATTAAGGATAAATCAATCTCAACATTATGTGTGAAAAATATAAATACACCCAATATAATTGGATATTACGTTTAAAACAATAAAAGGTAATTCACACATATTAAAAGGATGACATATTCAATAACTACATGTTGAACCTAAAGAAATCGAAATTGGGTTAAAAAGTTCCCTTGGTAGAATTCGACAGCCTAACGACGTCACTTCAAAAATTCAGAAAATGAGTTGATGAGAGATAAAAAAGTAATCTCATCACATGGACATAAAATTTACATCAATCAGGATATAGAAGAACATATCCCAACATAATATTATGTGAATTAAAAGACATAACAAACGAAGTCTTTTAAAATGAGGAGGGTGAAAGGTTCCATTACCAACTTGGGTAACTTTCGAAAAGTACACCACATTAAAGAAGTGTCATAAAATGAATATGTAAATACCCATAAATGGAATTATATTACAAAAGGAGTGTAATAATGGGCAGTACATAAACCCCTCAAATGAAATTGTGGCAAATGTAGCATAAATCTCACAGGAATAAAAGTGAGATGAAAAATCCCTTACGAAAACTCGGCAGCCCAACAGCGCCACTTAAAACTTCCAAAATGGATTGATGAGAGGAAATAGGGTCTCTCGTCATATGAACATAATATGTACATTTGGAGTAATATAAAATAACATCCCAATAATAAGAAAGATGAGCTTAAAAGAATGACATAAAAGAGTGTACTTAAAAAGAAAGAGAGGTGTAGGATCCCTTACCTCAGGTCCGACTTGACTCGATCATTATTTAACGTCCTAAATAATATACTTGATTTAATTTATACTTTCTTATGAACCTTCTTAAAGTTAATTATTCTTTTTATATCACTTATTTCAATGTTATAAAAATTATGTAATCATTTAAGTTAATAATGTTTGTTTTTTCAATATTTGGTTCTTTAGTTGAAAATGGACTTCTTACAATTACATGTTGTTTGTGTGGTAAAAGGTTCATTATATACACAATGATATTCATGATTTGGATATCATATATATCATATATATACAGCATGTACATTTATTTATAATATTACATAATCATTTAGAGGTAAGAAATGAAATGCACCGTTCATGGAGACGGTAAGCCGTACGTACGCATGAACGCTACTTTCATTTCTATATCATACTTTAATGTAAAGAAACAATAATGATATAGAGTTATATTATAATTACAGTATAACATCATATATAATAACTTTAAATCCATCCTTTATACGTCCCACGTATGGGATTAACGAATCAAATCACATTGAGGGGGCGGTAGTCCGCACTTCCTAAAATGAAATTATCGTGTTTACCCACAATGGAAACCATAAAGGTATGAAACAAATGAAAATACAGAAGCTTAAGTAAAACATAAACATTTTATATATCATATATAAATATAGTGTCATCTAAATGGCCACCTTTTAAGGTGTTATAAGAGTGTTGAACAATCATCGTTTCGGGAGGCAGAATTTCGCCATCCACGAAAACAGTATGTTCTTTAACCATTTGATGTAGTTGTGTGAGAGTGTAGCTCAAATAAATCTTATAACAACATCCTAGTATATTTAAGATACTGGTGTTGTTACAAAAGAAGTAAATAAAAAGAGTTTAGTGGGTTGGAGAAGCAAAATAAAACAAATGAACATGAGAGAATGAATTACCTTTAAAAGTGTAACTCCTTTTGATTTGAGCCTAAAGGCTTCCTTTGAAAGGATTCTGCCCAACGGGAATCCTCTAGGATGAGGATAGGGATGTGGAGAGTGTAAATGGGCAGGGTATGGCCGAGACAAAGGCTTGAGGAGTGTGTGAAATGAGGTATAGGTGGGGGCCTTTTATAAGAGGAGAGGAGGGGCACTTTTTGAAATCATGAAACTATTATTTTATTTTCAAAAGTGTTTCGAATTTCTAAGGTCCCACATTGATATATTTCGAAGATAAGATGATAAGGCTTCTGAATATTTCCATACAATTGTTTTTGGACAAGTGTAGGTTATAGATATTACTTTATCTTTCCATTTTATTTAAATCGTTAAATAATGAGGTCATCATTGCATCATCATGATGTCGTAATTAAATTAATTTATTTAATATATAAAAATTATAAAAAAATACTATGATGTAGGAAATATTTTTATCTTTCTAATTTATATTTATAGTCAAAATTTGGACTTGTGTAACCCCACTTAAAAACTGTTTTAGTAAAATAACCCATGTTTGTGTCAATTTAATTTTAACATTAAATAAATATATATTAATGTCATTTTCCAACCAAAGTGGCTCCATGGGATCCCGAAGTTGACCCATGTGTTGTCTTGGTCGGCCATGACTCATCCAATAGGGGTAGGACAAGTGTCATGGTGTTTTCATATTTTTATAATATCATTTTTACCTTAAATTACACAAATTACCTCTAATCGCGATTAATGAAAAAAAGTTACTATTCACCAAAAAATTATTTTCATCCCATTGAACCACATTTTACATACTAATGACAACCATGTATGTCGGATTTTCAAAATTCAATACACATTAGTGGTAAACATTCATTTAACTGAAAAATCAGTTTGCTTGATTACCACTTAGTGGTTTCACTATTCATCAAAAATTGGAGTTTTTCAAAAAATTACCAAAA
Source organism: Viscum album (assembly GCA_963277665.1). Classification (NCBI taxonomy): domain Eukaryota; kingdom Viridiplantae; phylum Streptophyta; class Magnoliopsida; order Santalales; family Viscaceae; genus Viscum; species Viscum album. The sequence goes on along the minus strand of OY728132.1, from coordinate 109,224,321 downwards.
ATTAACCCTAAGCTATATTTGATATTCCGAATTAAAAAATAATGTTTAAATTACCTAATTCAAAGAATATAAGTAGAATTAATTAATTTAATAATTAACTCCCACTGTCAAAACAAATTGCGTGTTTTTAAAAAACAATAAGTATCAAAAGATTGATACTAGTTTAAGTTCGATTTAAAAGTGAAATTAATTCCAACGACCACTATTGGATTTAATGGTAAAAATATTTTCTAATTTCACTATGAAACCAATTAAAAATATTATCTAATCATATAAATAAATTATATTAAAAAGATTATTTGAATTAAAACACAACATTTTACACTATTCATTAAAAAATGAACTTTATCGGAAAAATACGAAAAAATTACACAAAGTAAAATTTGATGTCCCGATTCTAAAGAAGAGTTTTATTTGGTCCAAAAGAATGTATAAGATGGATCAAAACTATATTTAATGACAGTTCTCCATCAAAAGGCGATAAGTGAACCTTTAGTGAAAACTAGGGCATATACGCCTAAAATTGAATTCTTTCCGTATTTTAAGCCTCTATCCATTATTGGATAAATGTAAAAACATTTAAGAACATATATAATCATATTTTAGTTATTTATATCCATTCCCGCCAATACAATGGCTACATGATAACTACCATTTAAAAGAGTATTATTTTATTATTAGAGTGCAACGTAAGATTCCCAAGAAACTCGTTGTTGCGTGTTGGGTACGCCATCGAGCATAGCGTCCCCTTTAAAGTCATATTAATATTTTATTCAAAAATATGGATAAATATGAAAATGTCATATTCTTTATTTACCTGGGGTGTTACATAATGTTTCAAAAATGGAAAAATTATCGAGATGGACCCTCTAAATTTGACTATCAATAAGAGAAATGGTAAGATATAAAATAAATAAGGTGATCTAGAAAAGAATATAGAGAATAAAATGTGAGAAAAGAAATAAATACCAAAATTGTTTTTCATTGGTTGAGGAGATATAAGTGGGTATTGAAAAAAAATCCATGGGTGGGATTTTTAGGCCCAAGTTTTGTTTTGGTTTAATTTATTGTCAATCGATCAATATGTTCAATAAAGAAAGGATGCTGAGAAAGATGATAAAAGGGAATTCAGATTTAATGGGATTGAAGAATGTTTTCAATTGAATTTACAGTATATCGTATTCGGATATTGATAAAAATTATGAAACTATTGGGAATTTAATTTTCCATCGTAATCAGAAAGATGATTTGTCTGTGATATATTTTACTAAGAAATAAGAAAAGAATTCTAAATCAATTTTCATTGAAAAATAATATTGGTTTCAAAAGAATCAGACTCACTATTAATTTCCATAAGATTTAGAAGAATCTGTTTGGATGAAATGGTTTCAATCAGACTTAAATCAAGTTCATAATGGAAGTGAAAATATCTTTCTTGAAGTAAGAGTTTATTTTATTCAGTCTAAATATTATATAAATGAAGCTTGAAATAAGTGTTTGTTTTGATTGAGAATCATAATCATATTGAATAAAATTATTTCATTTTTATGATTCTTTTAAAAAAATTATTTCATATAGATCATATGTTTATTTAAGAACCTGGGATGCAGTATTTACAAAAGAAAGGGGGAGTAAAAGGGGGTGCCTATTTAAAAGGTGGATATAATTTTAAAGGTGGTGTTAATTTTAATGGTGGTTCCGAACTAAAAGTGGTGATCATTTAATAGTTTTATCAGTTTAAAAGGTGGTTAGAATTTAAAATGTGGTGCCAATGGAAAAGGGTTGATGATAGAGATGATGGTTCTGATTTAAAAGGTTGTTCTAATTGATAAGGTGATGCTAATTGAAAATATGGTGATTATTGAATAATTAGAAATAGTCTTATTTTTTTCAAAATGATCGTATCCATGTTGAGGGAGAAATAAATATACCGAAAATGATCGTACCCAATATGATCTTTTTTAGAATGATTATACCCAATAAAGATCATATTTTTGAAAACCATATCCAGTCCAATCATACTCAGAATGATCATATCAATAATGATTGTACCTAATATGATCGTATCTAGACCAATCGTATTAAAAAAATATCATACTCAGTTTGAGAAAAATAGAATGTAGATGGAATGAATAAAAAGTTATGATACTATCCAATTTAAGTATGATGATTATAAATATGTTCTCAAATGATTTTAATGTCATGATGTAAGTCATTATACAAGAATAGTATTTCGAATGCTGTTTTTTCAGTAGTTAATGAGAAGAGGAGAGAATGAGCTCAACAATGTAGTCAACCATTTCAAAAGGTTTGAATTACGTTGTTAGTTTCCAATCGGTTCAAGAGAAGTTGATAATATAAAGGTTTGAATCTCAAAAGTTTCAAAAAAAAAGAGAATGAGATTTCTGAATTAATTGTCAATGGGGAGTAGTACATTCAGTAAAATATTTTGATTCAAATCAGTTCAGAGAATTGTATTCAAGAAATCAAAATGGTATCCAATTATTCATATATTTTTTTAATTGATACAGAGCATTATATTGAATAAATAAAATTTAGAAAAATTGGTCTTATTAATAGAAATCACACTGACTAATCAAATGATAGTCCAAAGAAGGATTTGAAATTTGAAGAAGAATTGAGAAGCTTCGAGAAGAGTTAACAATTTCAAAATACATCTTGAGATTTCATGGGAATTTGAAATTTGGGTGAATTTGTGTGAGTGGGAATGAATTTTTGGATTCTATCCAATGTTTTTTAGGGTCATCTATAAAAGTAGAAATGTACATTGTATTTTTCAGGTTGGATGTACTATTCCTTACCTTAGAGGGAGAATCTCCATGTTTTCAGTGAGAGAAATAAGATACAACATTAATATTAGTTGAAGAAGTTTTAAAAGAGATAATAAATAAGATAAGGGACAATGTCATAATTTATTTTTACTTGATCAGCATACTCAGGTTTCATAATACCCAGCGGATCATCATATTATGTTTCTCAATTGTATTCACCTTATCATCGTATCAGGATGGACTAATCGCCTTTGGGATTTCCGTGTTGTGTTTCTGAGAATGGGGAATTATCTTACAGAGTTAATGATAGTTATGAATTAAAGTGGTTCCAATTCATTTCTATTATATTTTTGAATGAAAATTGGACATGATTAATTTTATTTAAGGAATTGTACTTGGAGGAATCAGACTGGGAAGATGAGACCCCGAAAAATCAGACACATTTTTTTTGAACAAATTCCAAGATGTTCTTTCAATTCTTTCAGGTAATGAATTATAACAAATTACTTCAATTGAAAATATTTGGTGAAAATAAAATAATCATAGGTAACATGAGTTGTTACACAAACATTATAATTAACCTATTTGTGAAAAGAGGGTGTGCACGCACTTGTGGGTTGTTTAAAAAGTGCTACATGTGTGAATGGTTATATCATACACATTGTAATCCATGGATTGATTTCTAGTGAATTGCATTGTATTGGATCATTTCCAAACAATACAAAGGATGTATATACTCTTAATGAATTGTAATACTTGTAAATATTTGTGTTCATATGGATGTCTATTTGATTTGTTTTAGCAAGGAACTGAAATATTTAATATGATGTGAATGTTGTTTCAATAGGAATGAAACATAAAAGGAAAAGAGTTGCATTAATTCACCACTCCCCATCTTAGTTATAAAGCCACACTAATTGGGAACTTCCAAATCCATGTCAAAGAGATCATATATATATATATATATAAGTGGGTATTTTTTCATAAATGATAAATGATTCATCCACCAGTAATCAACACAACACATGGGATTCCCATCTTTCTTCTTAGTGAAAGGAGACGGTGGACCCCAAAGGGAAGTAATGGGTAAAATAAACCATTTATATTACATATCATCTAATTAACTATCATCTTCCAAAACCTCATTATGAACCATCAATTAAGGTGGAATAGAAAACAATGAGGCTCCTATATCTAGATAAATTATTAAATGTACCCCTCAATCTGGCCATATCCTTGACAATTTTTATGAAAACATATCCTTTAAATAATATATTATAGGTGAGATGTATGCATGTTTCTTTCCCAAATCATGTAGAAAAATACTAACTACCTAGGCTGATATATTTCCCAGACAATACTCTCAGTCCAATCAATATGATATTAGACAATACATTCAATTTTGTAAATATAGTTACCATCCTTAGGGGGTATAAGAAATGGAGTCTTCCCTTCTCACTTAGGAAGACAAAGAATTAGCGTATACATTATGATCATATTATCAATGGAGAATCATGTTTCAGGACTCTAGAAAACCAATGATTTCAAAGGACATGAAATTACATGATGGTAACATAAATGAATGAATGTTTGGATCTTGTGTCAAATGAAGAAGACACTAAAGTTGAGGATACTAAGATTGTACCACAAACCTTAGATGGGCGACACCCTTCCCATTAGGTGTAGTTTATACTGAATATATCTATTTTAATCTTTTTTTAATCCATAATATGATAACCATAAGTGGTTTTTCCTATTCAGTCTACATTTCAATATTATAACTACTTCACCAATAAAAAAATCCTATTCTTGAATGACATGTTGTATTACAACATACATCCAAACATGATGATACATATCCTACTCTTGAGGAAGGATCTGATATATATGCTCTTCTCTAGAAACTATAAGAAAATCATTAAGAACAATAAATATGGTTCACCATTCCATAATCATAACACTGTAATGATTCTTTACTATACTAGGGATTCATGTGATGTAGAATTCAATAAAGATGATATAATATTCTACTATGAATGTAAAAACTGTATCTACCACCACCCTAATGAAACACCTCAAGGAGATGATTCCTTCCACTAGATGGACTTCTTTAATTTATATGTGTTGTACATCCATACCCCGCACCATCGTATTCACTCAGATTATAGTCAAAGATGATGTCTTGGTTTGGTATCTCATAATTATTCACAACATTCAAGATGTTTACTTGTGATCAGATTGCATAACTATTCCAATAATAAAATCACATCTCTTGGTATAGATCAGCACTACATAGAGTAGAAGAAAAACAGTGTAGAACTTAGTATAATGCCATGTAGTCTATAATAGATATATTTCCCAATTCCATGGGTATAAATTCTCTACCTCAATAAGTGTTTTGGGTCTATAAAAAAATGTCATCAAATCTAGATTTGAATTCCCTCTAAACCATAATATGATGTTGATATTCCTTAGTCAAAAAATTCCACCACCTCTTGGATGTCCCTCTAACCATGTATAAAATGAAATTTATGTACCATTTTGTGAGTTTCTCTATATTACTAATGATGGAAGCATAAACTATATCCATGAATCAACGGACTAGGGACCACCATCGTTTGAGAGTGTAGAGGGGTGATACTATGGAAACACTAAAGTTGTCTAAGAAATTATCATTGAATAGTACTGAGATACTATAATGGAAGGAATTATCCATAGAAAAACAACTATAAACTATGTGTTAGTTCCCAGATCGGGTATAACAAGAAGTTTTATAAGTGGAAATTCATGTTTTGCAATTATAGTTCAGTACCCACCACTTCTAGAGTGTGGTCATTGATACCATTCGTGTATTTGATCCAACGAATATATATGGGATCATATCTAAAATTCCACTGACAATTGTTAAAAATACTCATAACATTAAATATCTTAGATTAAATAATAGGACCAGTACAAGGGTTCCCTATACAATGTTTAGTACCCATCTACCTTTTCATAGACCATAGCCTAGGTAACATATAAAATTAATAAAGAACACAAGAGAGACTCCCACTACCCAAAACTAAGGACAAATCTAGCTCAATGTTCCCATTTTTATAAAAGGGGATCCTCTTTATAGAGATTCAATTATAAGTTATAGAAAAAAACACTCTATAAGTTGTAATTGAAAGCCCCATTTAATATAAACCATTTATTTTCACTTTTTAGAAATCAATAATTCCATATATGTGTGTGTGTGTGTGTGTGTTCCTCATGGTCCAATTAGACGAGTTACTGTTCCTATTTTATAAATTCTTATTCACTTTATGATACAATTGGTACTTAATATAACTACAACTAAACTTTTCATATCTGGTGTCTGGTCATATAAAGTTACAAATAATGGATAAATTATATAGATCACCATTCACAATTTATATTGGTAATGAAATTATAAATTAATGTTGGTATCCAATTATCCTTAACCAAAAAAAATTAGTTCATTTACCCATTGTTACATAGATGAATCATTACTTAATCAATTAATTATTGTCCCAACATCAAGCTATGTGGGAGATTTGTATTTAGGGTGATGAATTCACATTATGTAACCATTTATTTACCTTTTTCATGCAAGAAATGTTAGTAAAATACTATATAACAGTAAAGATCACATAATAAAAAACATGAATCATAAGAAATTAAACCAGTATAAGAAGCATTGTAGTGCCCTAACCACAGATTCCTAAATTCATTACTTTATATTAAGATATTGGTATGTTCCCAAGAAATCGAATCCCATAAGACTTACCAGTTTTGTAGCCTTCAAAAAACAAGATACAAATATAAGTTTTAAATCACACCTTGCACTACAGGAAAAAGTGGTATTAGCGACGGGTTATTTGGGACGCGAATATGTCCTGTCGCATATAACCCCCGCAATCGGGGTATTTGCGACGGGGAATAATCCCCATCGCAAATAAAGAGTTATTTGCGACAAGATATTCTCACCCGTCGCAATGGTTTGGCGCGAATGGGCGCCAAATCGTGCGAAGGCGTGCCAAATCGCGCGAATGGGCGCCAAATCGCGCGAATGCGCGCCAAATCGCGCGAATGCGCACCAAATCACGTGAATGCGCGCCAAATCGCGCGAAAGAGCGCCAAATCGCGCGAATGCGCGCCAAATCGCGCGAAAGATATTTGCGACGGGATCCCCTTCCCGTCGCAAATAACCGGCGGCTGTAACAGGTTATTTACGGCGGGAAGGGGTTCTCGTCGCTAATAACCTGGCGGCAGGGGTTATTTTCGACGGGCCCCGTCAAAAATAATCCCTTTTATTGCCGCCCATAATAAATGCGGCCGGGCTTATTTGCGACGAGACCGTCACAAATAATATCAATTGTGACGGGAATACCGTCGCAGTAAACCCCGTCGCAAAAAATCTAACCTATAAATACAGCCATCCTTGACAAGTTTTCTGAATCTGAACTACTTTTTTACTAATGTATATGTGTTGATTGAATTTGTTTTGCAAGTCAATTTCAAGGAGGTTGCGGGGATCATCCTACAAGTACAACAAATTGAATGCTCGAAAACCAATTTAAGGTTTTTTTTTCTGATTTTTAATTTAATATTAATTTAATGTTTATGTTTTATATTTTTACATTAGTTTTCATTATTTCTTATTAGATATAATTATGTTTTATTAAGGTATTAAATTTGATTTTTTAGATTTAATTATTAGTAATTAACAATATTTAATAATTAAGTGACTGTAATTAGTAATTAATAACTTTAATTTTAATAAAAGATAATAATTAGTAATTAATGAATGTAATTAGTAGTTAATGGATGTAATTAGTAGTTTATGAATGTAATTAGTAGTTAATGAATGTAATTTGTAGTTAAATAATATAATTTGTAATAATTGGAATAATTCAAAAAATAGTAATAATTAGAAAAAATTAACAATAATTAGTAATAAGTAACATTAATTAGTAATAATTAATAATAACTAACAATAATTACCAATAATTACAAATAATTAGTAATAATTAACAATAATTACCAATAATTAGTAATAATTAGTAATAATTAGTAATAATTATCAATAATTACCAATATTTACCAATATTTTCCAATAATTATCAATATTTTCCAATAATTACCAATATTTACCGATATTTACCAATAATTGCCAAAAATTGTCAATATTTACCAATAATTAGGAATAATTAGCATTAATTAGGAATAATTACCAATAATTAGGAATAATTACCAATAATTAGGAATAATTACCAATAATTAGGAATAATTACCAATAATTTGGAATAATTACCAAAAATTAGGAATATTTAACAATAATTAAGAATAATTACCAATAATAAGGAATAATTACCAATAATTTCCAATAATTACTAATAATTAGGACTATTTACGAATAATTACCAATAATTACCAATAATTACCAATAAATACCGATAATTAGGAATATTTACCAATAATTATGAATAATTACCAATAATTAGGAATAATTAACAATAATTAGGAATAATTAGTAATAATTAATAATAATTACCAATAATTACCAATAATTAGGTATAATTACCAATAATTAGGAATAATTTGTAATAAATACCAATAATTACCAATAATTACCAATAATTAGTAATAATTACCAATAATTACCAATAATTAGGAATAATTAACATTAATTAGGAATAATTACCAATAATTACCAATAATTAGTAATAATTTCCAATAATTAGGAATAATTACCAATAATTACTAATAATTACCAATAATTGCCAATAATTACCACTAATTAGGAATAATTACAAATAATTCTGAATAATTACAAATAATTAGGAATAATTACCAATAATTAGGAATAATTAGTAATAATTAATAATAATTACCAATAATTACCGATAATAGGAAATAATTACCAATAATTAGGAATAATTACTAATAGTTACCAATAATTTCCAATAATTACCAATAATTAGTAATAATTACCAATAATAACCAATAATTAGGAATAATTATCAATAATTTGGAATAATTACCAACAATTACCGATAATTAGTAATAATTACCAATAATTAACAGTAATTACCAATAATTAGTAATATTTACCAATATTTACCAATATTTACCAATATTTACCAATAATTGCCAGTAATTGTCAATATTTACCAATAATTGTCAATATTTACCAATAATTAGGAAAAATTACCAATAATTAGGAATAATTACCAATAATTAGGCATAATTACCAATAATTAGGAATAATAACCATTAATTTGGAATAATTACAAATAATTAGGAATAATTACCAATAATTAGGAATAATTACCAATAATTAGGAATAATTTTGAATAATTAGGAATAATTAAAAATAATTAGGAATAATTACCAATAATTAGGAATAATTAGTAATAATTAATAATAATTACAAATAATTACAAAAAATTAGTAATAATTACCAATAGTTACTAATAATTAGGAATAATTAACAATAATTAAGAATAATTACCAATAATTACCAATAATTAGTAATAATTACCAATAATTAACAATAATTAGTAATAATTTACAATAATTACGAATAATTAGAAATAATTACCAATAATTACCAATATTTACAAATAATTACCAATAATTGTCAATATTTACCAATAATTAGGAATAATTACCAATAATTAGGAATAATTAGTAATAATTAGGAATAATTGCCAATAATTAGGAATAATTGCCAATCATTAGGAATAAATATCAATAATTAGGAATAATTACCAATAATTAGGAATAATTACAAATTATTAGGTATAATTAGTAATAATAAGGAATAATTACCAATAATTAGGAATAATTATCAATAATTAGGAATAATTACCAATAATTAGGAATAATTACCAATAATTAGGAATAATTACCAATAATTATGAATAATTACCAATAATTAGTAATAATTACAAATAATTAGTAATAATTACCATAAATTAGTAATAATTAGTAATAATTACCAATAATTAGGAATAATTTGTAATAATTAGCTAATTGGAAAAAAATAGCATGATCATTATCTTTCTCAATTATCGTTTCATTTCTGTATTGGTTTTAAGAAAACTTCTGTCTCCAAATGTAATATTTGCATTCTTTTTCAATATTATCAACCTACTCACCAATAGAGAGGTGAAAGTGAATGCAAATATTACATGTGGAGATAGAATGTTAAACACACAGATGAAAGGTTAATTGTAACATAATATAGAAAATTATATTATTTTAATATTAATAATAAAAAATACTAATAATGTAATAATGTTATTATTATATAATTAATATTTATGAAAAAATAATATTAGTATTATTAAAATAATAAGAAATTCATAAAATATTAAAATTATCAACATTTGTAACAGGTTTTGCTTTATTATTATCATGTTCAATTCCTAAAGGGTCAATTTTTAGGTCTATCCCAATAAAAAGTTTGTGTCATTCATGTCTGATGTAAACTCTATAATTATCCTTGCTTGAGTGTTTTTTCTAACAAATTATTCAAAACCATTAATTATTTTCTATTTTATAGAGAAATATGGAACAACGAGGACATCAACAGTCATTATTAGATGACTGCATATGGATAAATCAACGTAGAAATCCAAATGGTTCTGGTTTAAATCTAGTATATATAGAGGGTGTGGAGACTTTTTTAGCATTTGCGGCATCAAATCCAGAATTTGTTTCAGAAGGCACAATAAAATGTCCTTGTAAAAAAGGTCAAATGAGAACATCTGACATGTTTGAAAATGTTGGGGGACATCTCTTGCGTTTTGGTATTCAACCGGATTATGTTTTTTGGTATCAATATGGTGAACGCAGTTCTACAGAAGGTGATACTAACTTTATTCCGGATCCATCCCAGTTTGAAAATTTAGTACATGATGTTGCAGGTCCATCTATTCAACATACAGAAACTCAAGATGATATTGATTTAGCTCCTGATTTGGAACACTCTAAATTTTATGAGTTTTTGAGGTCTGCTGAGGATGCGTTATATCCTGTTTACAAGATAAGAAAATTAGAAGCAGTTGCAAAATTTATGGCTATCAAATCAGATAATGAAATGTAAAACATGTGTTTAGATCAAATATTTTTCTTGTTTCAAACACTGTTACCTGAAGAAAATGGTTTTCCTGAAAATTAATATGAGAGTAAGAGGCTGTTTCGGAATTTAGGACTTAGTTGTCAAGAGATTTATACATGTTCAAATGATTTCATTTTATATTCTGGGGAAAATGAGTCATTTGATTGTTGTCTCACTTGGAGGAAATTGAGGTATAAAGAAGCTCAACATGAGAATTCTGGCTTGATTCCTGTAAAACAGTTGAGATATTTTCCTCTTACATCCAGACTTCAGCGTTTATTCATGTCTACGAATACAACAACAATGATGTCATGGCACAAAACGAATATTTCAACCGGTAAAATCATGAATCATCCGGCCAATGGTGATTCATGGAAACATTTTGATATATTACATCCATCATTTGCTTTAGAATCCCGAAATGTGCGACTAGGTCTTTCCATTGATGGATTATGTCCATTCGGATCTTATGGTAGTCAGTATTCATGTTGGCCTGTCTTTTTAACTCCGTACAATTTACCTCCATGGATGTTGATGAAGTAACCCTATGTCTTTTTGACCTTACTAATCCCAGGACATCCAAAAATAATATTGATGTTTATTTGAAACCATTGATTGATAAATTAAATATACTGTGGAGTACTGCTGGCAGTACTTATGATGTTGCTGTGAAAAAGAATTTCATACTAAGAGCAGCATTGATGTGGACAATCAGTGACTTCCCGGATATAGAATGTTATCTGGATGGAGTACACATTGTCTGAAATCATGTCCTTACTGTATGGGAGAGAACAAGGCATTTATGCTCGTCCATGGAGAAAACCCTTTCTATTTTTTACTGTCATCGCAGATTTCTTCCAACTGATCATCCTTTTCACAGAAACAGATCTCATTTTAGAAAAGGCACAGTTGAAAGGGATGGACCTCCAAAAATGTTATCAGGTATGGAGTTAAAATCATTTGTATATTCATTACCTCCCATCATATTTGGACCCACAATAAACCAGTAGAAAATTTCTAGTTTTGGTAAAGATCATAATTGGCTAAAACGTAGCATATTTTTGGATTTTCCATATTGGTCTGATTTGCTGGTCCACCACATGTTGTATGTCATGAATAATGAGAAGAACTTTTTTGATAATTTGTTTCATATAGTTTTGGATACACAAGGAAAATGAAAAGATAATGTAAATGCATGATTAGATCTTGCTCAAATTTGCAGGCGTCAAGAACTCGAACTGTTTGAGAATGTCAGAATAGAAAGGTTAATTAAACCAAAATCAGCTTATACATTTTACAAAGAAATCCGCTTATTATTTTGTCAATGGATTGCAGATTTGAGACTTCCAGTTGGATGTGCTTCCAATTTGGGTAGATGTGTAAATAATGGTCATATTACCGGATTAATAAGTCATGATTGTCATGTTATAATGAAAAGACTTATACCCATTGTATTAAGTGTTCTGTTGAGCTCTGTGATATGGGATTCCATAATAGACGTATCATATTTTTTTTGGGACAATTGTGTGGCGACAATAGATTACGGTGCTCTTTGAAAACATAAAGAAGATGTTGTTGTAATTATATGTAAACTGGAAAAAATATTCCTTCCATCTTTCTTCGACTCAATGGAACATTTGATATTACATTTTCCATATGAAGCAAAATGTGGAGGTCCGATACAGTTTCGATGGATCTATCCATTCGAATGATGCATGCAGAAATTGAAAAAAAGTACATAACTAAGCATATGTTGAAGGATCTATTGTTGAAGCTTATTTACAGGAGGAGATATCGTTTTTCTTCTCCCACTATTTTGAATCTGAGTATCCTTCATAACACAATCGCATGAGATGGAACGAAGAGAATATTGATGAAATCGACAATCAATTATCCGTTTTTAATCAGTCAGAGATTGGTTTTGGTGGAGTTCATGAACGATGGCTTTCAGATGATGAACATCACAGAGCTCATACGTATGTTCTGCTCAAATGTGAAGAGATGACATCATTTGTACTGTATGTGCTTCTATTACTTATTATAATATTTATGTTACAATAAATAACATTGTTTTTTATAGATTGTATGATAATAATATCAAGAAACAACTTCCACAAATTACAGCAGCTGCTCTCGAAGAACGCAGATAAAAAAAAATTTCTCAGTGGTTTCAAATACTAGTAATATAAATTTTTCATACTTTAACATCTCCTTCAATTTATATTTTACTATATTGATAATTATTTCACAAATTTTGAGGTGTCTCGACATGCTGATAAAATTGATAAATTCCTTTGTATATTGAGTAACCCACCATCCAAAATGGTGAAATCTTATAATGCATATGTGGTGAATGGTTTTCGATTTCATACACATGCATATGGGGAATAAAAAAAAATGAATAGTGGAGTTTTCTTGAGAGGATCTCATCATAGAGAAAATTAAGTTGACTTTTATGGCATACTTGATTAAATCATTGAACTCTGTTATCTAGAACACCATGACATAACGATGTTCAAATGTCGGTGGTTGGATACTGAGAGAGGCGTGTGTGTTCATCTGACTCATGAAATCATCGATTTTAAATGTAAAAGTGTTCTTGTAGTAAATAAACCATTCTTACTAGCTCAATAGGCACATCATGTTTACTATGAAAAGTACCGTGCTACATCAATGGACTTGACTGAATGGTGGAGCATAATAAAAATGAAAATTCGAGACAATCAGTTTAGTCCAAGTGAATGTCCTTTCACTGAAGTGCAAAGAATTGATGTTTTTCAAGAGAGTACTCAAAATCAATCTTTGTCACAAAGAGACATGAGTATCGATGATGAAACCCCTCAATTAAGAGTCAATGATGATGATGATGGTAATGATGTCACAAATGAATTTGAAATGGTAATAGATGAAGAAACTGGAACTCAAATGGATATCGATGATATTGAGGAGGATTATGAAGATGACATTGACAGATATAAAGATGATGATGATGCTGAAAATTGATACAATTCAATGGTAGTTATATATAATCATAACTAATATATATGTATATATAATAATAATTATCAATTATTTTCAAACAACATTCGTTTTCTATTTCAGATGGACGAAAAAACATTTCGTGAGTTGGCTGATGCTGGCCTATCTTTCGATGCGGACGAGTTGCTAGCACCTGACCCTCAGCCTAAAGGTGCTTCAGGGAGTACGCGGAGGGGGCGCTGTCTTGCATGACTGATGATTCCTGACCCCATATCTGAGTGACGTCCACATATTGGGTTCGATCGACGCACCCGGAGGTGTGATAACCTGTGCATTTTACTAAGATTTCATTAATCAGTTTACATATTAAATGATTGATTATTTTTTCTACAGTTTTCCGCATATAGCAGTCGGACAGGGCAGCACTATTTTGCGCAACTATTTTTCTCAGCCATGGACGACATGGGATAATATTCCTGTCGATGTGCAGTAGGCCATGTTCGGTCATTGGTTGGTATGAACATAACTAAATAATTTTTATTTTGAAATTTATTTCATTTATAACTTGATATTTTGAATTATTTATAGGGTTTACGGTATCCGATCGAGGATACCATGCGTGACGCCATCCACGAGGCATGGGAGGTAGCCATGCGTGATCGCTTTCATCAGTTTTTGCATAATTTAAGAAGAGCTACCATGAAGAAAGTAGGAGTGTCAGATTTTGACGAGTCATGTAGAGCACACCGACCAGAGTACATTTTATCCCAAATATGGGATGGATTATGTGCACACTGGTTGAGTGGTGGCTTTCAGAGGAGATCATCGGTGGGGAGGTAGAATCGGGGGAGACATGAGGTGACTAATCGAGCTGGGAGTCGTACTTTCAGTACTCATAGACAACATTTGGTACGTATAATTTTTTTAAATATTTTATATAACTTTAAATATTAACAATTTATTTTATATTCTTATAGGCTGTCGAGCACCCCAATATTATGGAGTACAACGTATATCGGAGGATGTACAGTGACCCAACTAATGGGGAGCTCAGAGTTGATCTCCAGTGTCACATCGTGGTCAGTATTATTTTTTTTCAAGTTTAAAAATTAACTGTATATAATATATTCACAATTTTAATTTTAAATTGAAACTACAGGAGTCATATGAGACCACAGCGTCACAGACTTGGCCTGAGGGTCAGGACGAGGCATTAGATCAGACCAGTGGCCATCAGTTTGATGAGGCGTCATGGATGTAGGCAACCCAATATTCCTTCGAGAAGGGCCGCGTAGTTGGTATCGGCTCTCGACTGACTCCCGGAGATTATTATGGTAGTGCTGTGATGTCGGCGTTCAGCTCGAGATGAGCTCAGGCATCTTCTTCCGCTACACAGTATGAGGATCGGTTGCGATCTCAGACTGAGTTGATAGAGAGTCTTAAAAAGGAGCAGGAGGAGATGCGTCGGCAGCAGTAGTAGCATGAGGAGGAGCGCCGACGACAGCAGCAGGTGTATGAGGAGCAGATGAGTCGGTGGTAGCAGCAGCAGTAGGAGCAGATGGAGTACATGCGCCGACTCACTCATGCCTTATGGATGGAGTTTTCTCCACCAGAAGATACCCCCCCTACCCTCCTCCATCATATTAGTTATTTTTTAGATGTTATAAAGTTTGTAAATTTAAAATACGACATTTTTTTTATTCAGAGTTTCTGTCTCTCTTATACTGGTGTCAATATTGAATTATATAATTTCTATTTATTTTTAAACTTTATTATTTATTATTGTATTTATTTTAATGTTTATTTATTTTATTAATAATAATATTACTCTTTGTATTTTATTATTTATTTATAGTAATTTTAGCAAATGTTGATAATTTTCATATTTTTATTTTCTAATTATTTTAATAATATTATATTCAGTATTTTTAATACATAAAAAGTTTCAAAACTTTTTAATTAAAATTATAATTTTTTAATTATTTATAATAATATGAATTTGTTATATTATTATTTTTATATAATATTATATTATTTATATTACAACATTAATATGATTAATAATATTATTCATATTTTATAATATTAATTTTTTTATATATATTTTAATTTTTTAATATTGTAATTTAATTATAATTTTTTAAAAATTTGAATGATTTTTTGTCATAATATTTGAATGAATTATAAATGTATTATTACTATTATAATATTAATTAAATTTTTTTATTAATAATTTAATTATTTTTATTTTTTATACATATTTGCGACGGGATAATCATCCCGTCGCAATAGGTAATTGCAACGGGACGGTATCCCGTCGTAATTAAATGTTTTTTAAATTTTTTTAAATTGCCTGTTGCGACGAGAATATTTGCCCGTCGCAATAGGAAATTGCGACGGGCCCGTCTCAATTAGTTATTTCTTATTATATTGAAAAAAAATATAACTCTTTCACGACGGTATTCGTGGCCCGTCGCAAATAACATTTGCGACATGCCCATCGCAAAAGTGTTATTTAAAGTTTTTAATATATATATATCGATTAGTATTTGCGACGGGACATATTACCATCGAAAGTAATATTTTTAGAGATGGACCTGTCGCAAATAGTGTGAGTTGCGACCCCATTTACCGCAACGGGTCATTTGCGACGGACCCCCGTCGCAAATAGGCTTTTGCGACAGGATCCCGTTGCAACTGACCCCTCGCAAATGGACTTATTTCCAGTAGTGTTGGATTGAAATACAACACAGTTTACCCTTCGTAAAAACCCAGATTACATAAAATATCATATCAGGTCAGTCGTAATATACTTCTTCACGTTTTGATGAAAATTAAACATTAGAAAGTGGTGAGCTCAGATGCTCTGTAAGGATAAATAATATACTAGAATCTATCATAAATAAGTATTTACATTTAAGGAAATGTATAAAATTGAAAACACATGACATTAAAAACATTATTTAGAAGATAATATAGAATTAAAAAAATAAAATAATTTCATTTAAACATTCACACAGATATTTTACTACATGAATTATCACATGTAATATCAAAAACTAATCTCATAATGAGTAAATGCATAATGTCATACATCATAACATTACCATCAAGTCTTATTTTAATTATCATTACCATACTGTCAAGGCCTTGGTCCAAGACACTATATTGTCTTAAGAGACCTTTAGATTCATAAAGGGGCTATAGTAGGCCTTGCCCACCAGTTACTAAGTCCATTGCATTATTCATACGAAAAGGGTGAAACATAACATAATCATTTTTATTAAAATAATTATACGAAAATTTAGTACTTTATCCATAAACCATGAATGGTATAAAAATATCACATTCATAATAAAAAATACCATAAAACACTCTATATAATATGGAAGATTGTATAATAATAAATCAACCTCAACCAAGTATAAAATCAATTAAAACAAGTTGACATAGATGATAATAATCTAATAAAATCATTAATACGATTTGAATGAAAAATAATTTTTAATCATTTAAAAGTTGTGAAATTATAAAATAAAACTTTTCATTTGAAAATAAACGTTTAGTCTTTTATGGGAGGCTTCAATATGTATTAGAAACATAATGGAGGAAAAAATCCACACGTGTCGTATAAGTTAAAAAAATTATTTCCTTAATTTGTCGAAAATTCAATAATGTTCCTCATTTAGAAGACGACCAAAATCTTACTTTCAAAAAAATTATAAAAAGTAAAAAAACAAAGATATAAATTGAATTAATCAATTTTTTAGGAATAGAAATAATATTTTGAAATAAATTTTTATGAAACAAGGACATTGATGATAAAAATTTCCATTTAGTTACTTATTTATAAACAAACTCATATAATAATGAGATTGTGAAATTTACTCTTACCACATACCTTCCATTAGTCAAGAGTGTGTTAAACTCATGAATAATGGTTAAATTATTTAATAAAATTATACCAGAACTATATACCTATTTAAAATATCATATATGATCCTCTTATATCATTTTGTTAATAATATTTCAATATTACAATTGATTCAGGTGTTAACTGCTTTGTTTTCCTATTACATTGTTGTCCTGTAAGTCATGTTTTTTTTAATTGGAAGTATTTTTGTCATATCTAGAATGGTATTAAGTTAATAATTATTATTTTTACTAATCATAAAAATTTTATAATCATTCTTAATGGTTAGCGTAGAGAATGAATCTCAACGCATCGTGGAGTCGATAGGTCATACATACACATAAATGGTAGTGTAATTATATTGATAGTTAAATAGTATTCAATTAGATGATATATTGATTATATGGAATAATTATAATTATAAAATAATTATTTATATACATTATAAACATCATTATACCTATCCAAATAAATTTGTGTAGAATAACAAATTACACAATGACGTGGAGACGTTATGTCATATGTACGCACACAAGGTGATTCTATTATTATTAGGATGGATAAAAGGATGTATAAGGTTTTAATATAATAATAATAACATTTATGCATATAGATGACTATTTAGTTGTTACATTATTTTGGAAACAACCTAAGAATTAGAAGTAGATGAAGAAAAGAACATTAAAATAGTATATATAACAGTGACAAATTCTTCAGATATCTCATTTGGATTTGCACAAAAGGACTCCTTAAGATCAACTTATACCTAAAGTATGGCCTATATGATATATTGAAAATGTTTTTAGATTAAATAATTATGGGTTTTCCAATAAAAATGTCATTAGAGGTGAAAATAAAAGAGAATGAGGAGTTCCCTTTTATAAGGGAGGTGATGGGCACATTAGGAAACTGTTACGGTATTAAATTAATATATATTGATTCTCAATTTCAAATTTCTCCAATGTGTATTATCTCAAAGATAATATGATTTTGGGTGTAAATCCTTTCAAAAAATAAAATTTAGAGATATTTTGATTTTATTTTAAACATTATCATTTTTATTTATCCTTATTTAATCTATATAATTTTAATTGTGGAAATAATATTCTAAATATTAAATGATTAAAAATAATTACTTATATTGGGAAATTAGATAATTAATAGACACTTTATTACATTTTATACCTTATTATTATCACATTTTTATTTCTAAATAGTTTTATGGTTTTTAAATAATTTAATAAAATGTGACTTTTAATAAATACCAATTGTGTCAATTTTGAAATTATTCATCACTTTGACAAATAAATAAAAAAAAAATTTTAAAAAAAATCCATTTAATATAATTCTATAATATCATACTCAGTTAAAGGATTCGTGTATCACAATAATTAACTGACATTATATTTCTTTTAAAATTTAGAAAACCATTTATTTTATATTTCTATTAATATAATAATTTATGAATCACGATTGTGTCCTCTTTAATAGTAATTATTTATTATATAAAATTTTAAATAATTTGATATGGTGAATGAAAATCCATTATGTTTATATAGAATAATTTTAATCAATGTTATCTTCTGGTTATCTGTATAATAAAATTAATATAATTATATAAAATGAGAGTGTGACATTTTGACTCATTAAATAGTTTTTATTATATTCCTGTAATATTCATGGGAAATAAGCCATCAAGTGATTCCATTTAAAATCCTAGAAGATTAGGTTTTAATTAAGTCTTCATATATTATTTTTAAAACTATTATGGTAATTTTATAATATTAATTTTACCTTTAATTACCTAATTTACCTTTAACCGTGGTAATGAAAATAATTACTAAAGTTACTATTCATAATTCCCAATAATAAAAGTAACATATTTTCAAAATTTGGTCCCAAAAATTCCAAATATGAAATCCATTTTCAATATTCAAATGAAAAAATATTCAGTAATTAATTTAAAAATAATTCACGTTGTCTAAATGAAAAATGGTTTTTTTAAAGTTAAAACATTAAAAAAGATTAAAATGTTTTTTACTTCAAAATTAATGTTAAAATTAATGATAATGACAAAAATTATATTAAATAATAAAAATATATTATATTTATTAATTATAACCTTTAAATAATATAATTTTTCCACATAAATTATTTTTATTAAAAGATTTGGTTTTACTTAAAATTTACTATATATTTTACTATTCATCCTAATTTAAAACTTATCAGATAAATATCAATAAATCGACCAAACTAAATTTTTATATCCCACTACAAAATAATATGTTTATTTTGTTAAAATGTATATATTAAAGTGTTAAAAACTATATTTAAATTGGTTTCTTCAACAAAATGAGGGAAAAATGCATTTCTTTTAATGATATTTATTTTATCAAAAAATCAAATATCTTCCTATAACATGACTTGAAATTACATAAGATGAATGTTAAAATTATATTAAATTGAAAATGTGGTTAATAATATTCATAACCACTAATTTAACGGCTATATTATATATTATAATGTTGTTTTCTAAAATCGGGGCTTGCGTATAATGCAAGCCAACTCATTGTTGTGTGTAGCGTAAGCTTATCATGGTTTTGTGTAAATAAAAGGAATGAAGAAAATTTTAATTTGTTCAAAAATGAAAATATTTTAATGTCTCAGGGTGTTACATTCTTCCCTCCTTTAATAAATTTCATCCTCCCAATTGAAACTCGATATTGAAAACTAGGTTTTCGAAATTTCAAAGTATCTTTATTGAAATACCACATAAAAAATATATTAATGAGACCTCGATTTTAAAATAAATAAATGGAAGTATGAAATATATCAAAGATAAGACATACTAGGATTCTGTGTATAATAATATGTATGTTAAATAAAAATATAACCATCTAGTTTTGATGGAGAGTGATAGAGAACATGATGAGAATAAAATTGAACAAACACACAGCTAGAATTCAGTGATGATATAAGGGACTATTTGATTTATAATAAAAGAATTTAATAAGAATTTTTTGTTAGTTTATGATATTTTCCATAGAGTTTAAGAATTAATTTTCTACATTGATTAATAATATAATGGAACATGATTACCTACTGAACAAGTATATTTATATCCATTAATAAATTTCTATCACAAACTCTTCTTTCTATACAAAAGATAACAAAATTGGATTTATATTTATCATACAGGTTTCCAAAAATTAACTTATACTCTATCCATCATATCATTTATATAAAATAAAACTATTTTATACTAAACAAGAACTCACATAGGCCAGTGGAAGGTGATGCACACCTATCACCCTTCTGTTGCAGGTCCATGTCATACTGCCTTCCCAGATGCAATTGGTTGTCACCCAACCTACAGGTTGTCATTTTTATATATGTATCTATATTATTATATCATTCCAAAAAAATAACCTTTTTATTTTCGACATAATATAATGTTTTATCCCCAAACAATAATATCAAATGATCAACTAATTTCATTCCAACCATATGACATGACCAAAATACAACCATTCAAAATCAATATCCAAAACATTCTCAAAATTTATAAAATCAATCATAACATCTCATTCCCTGAACAACATAATGTAGCTCTTATTACCACATACCAAATATTTTATCACAATTAAATCAATAATGAAAATTATTATTCTTATAATTCATTAAAGAAGTAGGACTATAGTACAATCCTAATATATCACATTATTCTTATAACCAAAATATAATAATATAATTATTTAATCAAAAATCACAAATACATTTACTATTACACTTCAATCATAGTAAAAACATATGACTGACATTGATCCATTTTATTCTTTTGAACTAAATTTCCTTAACACTTTGAAAAATAATTTTTATAATGTCCCATATAATTAAAATTATAACATTTCACATTTATAGATTTTTTATTTCTTATTCAATCACAACATTGATGTCTTTTTACTCTACGCTTGTAGCAAACTCTAATTCCTTTTAAGGAAATTCCAGGGTGCTTCTTTCAACAATTATCAGTTAAGGGAACATGATTCTTTTCCATTCACCTTTATCTGTCTCTTTATCTATCATTCTATTCTTCAATTGCTTTACATTAATGATATAAGACTTAGAGAATTATTTTTTTCATTTTGATAGCACATGAGATTACATCTTTATATTATGAGAAATATTTTGGTACCAGTTCACATAGGTGGAATGGTTTTAACACATCAAATAATCTATAAATATTACTTCTCGTGCTATGTATGTAGTCCAAAACATTCGTTTATAACATTGTAATGTTGTCCTCATAATTTTTAATATTCTCATCCTCCTTTTGCCTAAGAATCATAAATTGCCTTTCTATATATGATTTATGTTCATGGGGAAATAAGTTTTATAATAAAAGTACCCTAATATACCTCCATTCCATATTTTATACTTCTTAAATATCATTTGGGTTTTGAATTAGTGACCACTATTGAGCCACATCTCCTATGAGATGATAAAATTCCATTAAAATGTCGCCCTTTCGTTACTCCCCAAAGAAAGTAATATTTTCTCTCTGTAAATTATATATTGGTGAGTTTCAAATGGATATATAGTCCCATTTAATGTTTGATATTATTGTCTCAGGAAGAATAATTACATTTATCCTCTGAGTTGTGGAGTAGGGTTCTCCATACAGGTAAGGATATTATTTATAACCTAAGTCAGTTATCTCGGTATGGTTCTAAGTTGTTAGTACCAGTAGGATCACCACCTACACAGTCATTATCTTTCATTACAGGGTAATACATACATGGATTATGTGTGTTGATATGCTTTTTGTTTCTTCCACTAGGATCCATTTATAAATAATGGAATACACTAGATTAGTTAATAAATCATAATGTATAATTCTAAAATAGTAAACTACATAACATAAATTTAAATTTTTTCATATCTATTCCATAATAAAAAAATGGTTTCTTTGAGGACATATTTAATCACAAATCCTTCATAATACATAGTTAATAATAAATATTTCATAATGGTTTGTAAATAAAATATGAATTATCCTAAGTATATCCCATTACTGTGTCAAACCAGGTGCATTGTAAGGAATGTTTTTATGTACCAGGTCACCCTCAGTCAAGCCTGCAACACCTTGTCAGAGTTTTCGCCCCAAGTTATATGTGTTCTAGAACCACATCCACATTAAGTGTCGAGACAAGGATTTATTTTCTAGAAATACCCACATAGTCTCTATTTTCCCAAAATTCTAGGATATTTTTCGATAATTATCCTAAAATTATATCTCTGGGTGGTGTTCCATAATAATTTGTTTACTAAATACAGTTTCCAAGGATTGTAATAAACATTCTATAATACCAATTATAATACCCCGACCCCAGATTCCAGGAGCCAGTGCATTATTTGAATACATTGGAATGATCAGAAGAAATAAAATCTAGAAGGACCTACTGGTTTAGTATCCATGAAACAACTAGATAAAAACATAAGTCTTATGTTACACAATGAATTAAAAAAAAATTGTGTCTTGTTAATAAATTTTAAAGACCCAAAAATTAAATATTTTTTAATTATATGGTATTTTTACGAGACAGAGAAATCTTATGGCATGTGATTCTAGGGACCGGAGTGCTTGGAATGATTTGTCGAAAAATGTTAATACATAAATAGTATGTGTGACCAGTTTTCCTGAAAAAGTAAAATAACTCTTAAAAACGTTCCCAGATCACAAATATGAGGCCACCATAGCTTTTAGTATGGTGGGTATTCCCTAAGAGCGACTTAAATTTGGTCGGAGCATGCCTCTAGTGGGAAACCGAAAAAAAGTATAACCGTATGTGTAATTATTAAATAAAATTATCTTATTTTTCATATTTTTATTACTCATGAACGTTGAATCAAATTAGAAATTTGAGATGATCGCTAAAATCTTGAGTGTATGCCTTCATTAGGAAGATACTAACATTGGCCAGCGCGGGCCACCAGTGGAAGTAAGTTTTTTGATGTAAATAAAATAATTATGAAACAATTGTTTTATGGTAAAATTCTATAACATTAAAATGACAACTCAGATTAAAAATCTATGAGTATCATTGATCTCATGAGGGAGTGTTCCCTTTAGGCGATGCTTACCCTCGACTGACGCAGGTTGATGGTAACAGTTAATAATTTTTTTTAACATTATTTTAAGTAACGTTCAATAAATGTGCAGGAGAAATTTTCTATATTTTGAAACAGTTCTTGGATTAAAAATATAAGGGCACCAATGAATTCTCCGCACCAAGATTCACTTAAGGGAAGCTTAACTTTTATCGGAAATGGTCAGAAGAAAATGTTAATTTCTTGGACTTTACAAAAACAATAAAAAAATAACTAAAGTTTATTTTAATTTTCATTTTTCGATCTTTGGGAAAATGGTGGGGGTGACCACAGTGAAACTTCAGACCGTTTAATGGATTGACTCATAAGTTGTGTAACTACACTATTGGGGGAATTAAAAAGATATGTAACCACCCCATTGAGAGAATTAAGAGGTCTATTAATTTAACACATTAATTTATCTCATTAATTGTGTGATACGTTAATCTCCACCTTCCCAATATTTAATCTTAGATCCAGCTTGGGTTGTGGGAGATCATTGAGATGAAGCTCTGATGAAGAGCCTGCGACTTTCCGCTCTGACGAAGAACGTGATCAACCGATAGTTTTCAGGGGAAAGGACGGGCAACAACAAACACCGATGAACACCTTCAAATGTGGACACTCCTTCTTCATCCACGTTGACTTCCAACAAGCTCGAGGTAGGTGTTATATGCTTGATTTTACCCATTTACACTGTTCATTAATATTATAAAGAACACAGATCTATCATCTAATGAGTTGATTCATGTTTCATTCTATAATGAGGGAGGATATTGTGGGTTTTTTGTTATGGGAGTTTTATAATTAAAATATCATTCCCATTTTGTTATGATAACGTCGACGGTGCGTGCTAAACAAACAAGGCTCAGAACCACCGCTGAAATCGGTTATGGTGGCGTTCTTTATGAACTACTGGATGATTTGGCAGTAAGGTGGAACCAAGGGCTGTACAATGTAGGTACTGTCTCAGGAGGGCTGTAGGTGCTGAGAAGAATAAAAGAGGACCACCGGAGCTTCACAGGTGGCCCGTGGGGGATTCTCTGACACGATGACACCAGTGACCGAGGGAGACGACGACAGGCACCCACAGGCCATGATGGAATAGCGATGCCCGTAGGTTACACAATAGACAAGGGGGAAGTCGGCCTTTGCTAACCACATTGAATAAAGGAGACACACTACGGGTGAAGGCCATGGTGGAAGGCCACAACATTATGTTGCGGTGGAGGGAGGACTCGCACCCACATGTCCATTGCGGGCCGATCTATGTAGATCATCTAGGGGAGTGTGGGGCCATCTGATGCCACTGTTGAGCTGGGCGGCGTGCTACAACGGTGCACAAAAAAGGAAGGCCATGACGTTTAGCTATAGAGAAGGAGATAATAGTGGTTTGTGGGTCCCATGCATGACCAGTACTGTGGGACCGGCTGGAAGAGGCAGCACCGATCGGTGCTGATGCATTGAAGGCCAGAACAACTTCGACCATTCGGGAGGGATGCAGACACCCCCGCGCTTGGCAAGTGGGCCGAGCGATTTTGCATCCCAGCGGGCCACGCCCAGCTTGGTGGGTCAAGAAAAACCTGCGGCCCAGCTGTCTAGACTAGGCCCAACCAATCCCGGATGAGCTCAACCCCTTCAGGATGGTTTGGGTCGGTCCGACCAGGTCAGATGGGACGCATGCCCCTTTTCAACCCAGTTACATTTAAATGTGCATATCTCTTAAATCAGACGTCTGTTTGACAAAATGTATGGGGAAACATAACCCTTAGGATGTTTCATGACTTTTGAGATACTCCATGAGTAATTTAGAGGATGTTATAGTTTTTCCAGGTTGGATCATAATCGAATCCAACTGCGCACTCGACATTAAAATGCCTATATGTTACAGATCGGGCGTCCGATTGACACGCCATCTATTACATTGGAATCCTTATGAAACAATGGATCATTGGGTTATTTCTTCATGGGTTTTCTTGGAATTTTAGGTATTACCGATGGCTTGAAGATAATATGTTCCTAGATTCAAGCGTGCTATGTATGTGAATCTAGGGGCTAGTTGTGACATGAAAAATGAATAGAGATCCTATGTGGACCAGAACTAAGGGATCACGTTTGGATCAGAATTGAGCTATCCTATGTGGATCAACACCTAGATATCCTATTTGGATCATCATCGAGGGATCATATGTGGATCAGCACCAAGTGATCATGTGTAGATTAGAACCTAGTGATCCTGTGTGGATCAACACAGAGCGATCCTATGTAAATCAGCACCTAGAGACTCTATGTGGATCAATATTTAGAAACCCTATATGGATGGAAAATAGTTCCTATAAATAGAATAAGATGGTTTAGATTTACGGATAATCATTTGTACATCTGTACTTAAGATATTCCTGGTGTGAGTTGTCTTTTTCTTTGTGCTGTGTGATTGAGATAATGCTTCTTCATTTTTCCTTTGTGGAATTCTGGGAGACCCTTGGGGGTCTCGGGGTCCATACTTATTATTTTTATACTCACCCCTAAAAGGGCTTTCACCTGCATCTAATTTTGTCTTGTGCAGATGATAGACAGCTGTACTGAGTCTTGAGGAGTCAGGGCTTAACAGTGCTTGGAGGTGATTGACAGACAATGTACAGAGGTGATCAGTAGACACGGTGAGATGTAGTGATGAGATTTATCTACCCATTAGGAAGGGACCTTGGTATATGACCTCGGGATTTGTTTTCCCTTTTTTACATCCATTTCAGTCAGGCTTTCATTCTAGCCCCTATACTTTCAGCACTCAGTTTTACACTCAGTGGTGGTTTTTAGTTGTGGTTGTACATTTCTTATTCCATTGTGTTACATGTCTGTAGTGTTCACTATCTGTGTGTTTACAAGTTTTTTAGGTAATGCCTCCTCTCTTAGGGATATGCTTTACGAGTTCTAGTTTCCAACCCAAGGACTATTGAAGGCAGGCTTAGGGTAGTCATGACATGGGTCCCGGGGGATGCGTCGTGACAATGTAGTATCAAAGGGGGTCGGTTCTTCCAAAAGAAATAAGAGTATATATTTTCAATGGAGCATTAGTGTTTTGTATATTGGGGATGGATTTCAGACTAGGGAGTGTAGTGTTAGTGTGGCGGCCGACATATCCATACACCAAGACCCTGACTTCTGTATTCCTACTTGGTAAATGAAAACATTGATTGTGTGTGTTTCTAAAATTTATTCATATTGATATATTTTGTGTCTGATCACTAAGTATAAATTATGGACTATGGTTCATCTTTATTCTCTTTCAAGAAGCCACCATACTGACAGCCATCCAGGATTCCAATGCTAGACCATGATGATGGACCACAATGTGATGAGGTTTTAGTAGAAGGAATGTTTACCGAAATGGTAGCTTCAGGTGGTGTCCCAGCCGTACCACTTCATGTTGGTCATTAGTTACTATTGGCGCTACTAGTAGTGGAAACATATAGGCTCAGAGCCTTATAGGATTTTTACTGACAGATACCCCTCAGGTTCTGAGGCAAGCCTGACCCCATAGGTGGATAAGGACTAGCATGATGTGGTGACTGAGTTTCCATCTAGCCAGGGCACCATTAAATCATATGGTGGTCCTGGAAGTGAGAATTCTACATGGCTCATCAGGGTGATGACAGGGTTTACATTACCCATATCCTACTATGAGGTGACCTTTTCCATGGACAGAGCTTGGGAACCTGCTCAAAGACGGAGGTCTCCTACCATGAAAAGCTATGTGGTTTGTGTTCCCAAGAACATATAGTTTTTTTATGGGACTACATGTCATTAATTGAGTATTCATCAAGGTATACTGACTATTCTAGGTACTCGATGAATACGATACATCCAGTACATCAATGCTTCGACCTCCGAGAGAGATGTCTTTAGGGACATCCAATTCAGATCTATTCCTCTATGTATTTCTACTTATGTTAGGGTGATAGAGAGATCCTTCTCTGGTTGAATGTTTTTTGGCAGAGTAGATACTACCAATAAATGTCAAAAGTGGGAAGTAGGAAACCGATGCCGGTTTAAGAGACTTGGACATGTAAAATGTTTCTGGAGGAGGAAGTGATAGGGGCAGAAGAATCTTAAGGGCATTAGATGTGGAAAAGGATCTAGGATAGAAAGATGTGGTGTTATAGATTTAGATATTTAGAACCACCACCCTAATATGATCCCCAGCTGGCTTAGGGAGTTGGAGGACAAGGGAAGGAGCATATCTTTAAGGAGTGTAACCCAAGGGCTCTAGTTATGATTCGTGGTATGGTCTGTCTATACTATTAGTTGCTTCATTAATATACATAGGTAATAATCATTCCTTATATTTGAAAATCTTGTTCATGACCTAGAGTTTCAGTTGGAACCTATTGGTGGTAGCGTCGAGGCCTTACAAAGTTAGTTTGGGTATGGACGGTCATCCATAGTTCATGCTTCGATTGACTATTTTTAGGAAAAAGGTGTGGTATATATACAAATATCTAATGATGTTTTACTTCATCAGCAAAAAAGTAATCCCTATAAACATTGAATAAACTCATTTATAATATGGTTCAACTGATCAATCTTGAGTCATCCAACCTTACCCTCGTGCCAGCATGAGTTTTGAGTTCTCAGTTCCCATTACTAATGGAAAAGTACATGAACATCCTTTCTAAAGATGTTTCCACGATTTCCTCCCCACATGGGGTGGGACTTCGGAATTAGCTTTTACCTAGGGACGATAATGATATCTACAACTGTATATCAGATGGCTCCCATGAATCTCTGGGAGATGATATTATAGTTTGTAGACTTGTAGAGGAATAACTTAGTAAGACCCAGTGTTTGAGGTTATGTGTGTATTCCCGAAAGTTTAACCAAGTGGCCATGGAGAAAGAGTATCCCCTACCAAAGGGTAAATGGCACACCAATCAGTTAAATGGTGTAGCCTTTCGCGTGGATGGAAGTTTTCCAATAGGATTTTGAGTAGTTGAGAAAACTGCGAAGGATGGAGTTCCACCAGGGCTATTACTTAGAGATAATCTATAATACTAGGAAATTGGACATGGTGGAAGACTAACTATACAAGAGGTCTGGTATGCATTTGTCTAGTGAGGCAACAGAGCATCTAGCCATGTCGCATATATCCTTTGTGGATAGTGTTGGATAATCCTACCTCATGTCTTTGACTGTCACTCCCCCACTACTATAGAGAGTTCAGAAGACATAGATTAGGGACGTGGACTGTGATACCTGATGTGCTCAGATATCTTTTGGACATCTTCCTGAATAATTTTATGATGGCGGGGAGCATACCATCTATTTCAGAGGACACATCATGGTACCAGGGGCGTTACGAGATGAGTTGTTGAGGGAGTTCCACACATCCCATTTGGTGGTATGTCCAGTTTTGGAGAAGATGTACAAGGACCTCTGACATTAGTATTGGTAGGAAGGGATGATGAAAGTCATGGAAGGTTTCATATCATGATGCCTCACTTTTCTGTATCTGAAGGTCAAACATCATGTACTAGCAGGCTTAGCTCAACCACTCGAGGAGCTAGAATGGAAGTTACATGTTATATCCATAGACTTTGTGATGGGGAAACCATGTGAGTCCAAGGGCCATGTCTCCATCTATGAGATCGTTGAATGACTCACCATGTCGGACCACGTCCTACCCATTCGATATCAGGGATCATTAGAGGGCTTGGGAAATCGCTACGTACATGATATTGTACTGCTTCATGGGGTTCCATCGACAATCATCACAGATGGCGACCCAATTTTTACATCCCACTGGAGGAAGAGATTGTTAGAGGAATTCAGGACCTATCAATGCTTTATAATTTCCTTTCAACCTCTAACAGGTGGTCAGATGGAGCAGGCCATACAAACACTTGAGGATATGCTTCATCCTTATGTCCTTGATTTTGGCTGCAATTGGGAGGACCACCTACCCCTGGTGGAGTTCGCATACAACAATAGATATTATATTACCATCATCCTGGCTCTATCTGAGGCCCTATATGTGTGACCATGGAGATCATCTCTAAGCTAGAAAGACCTAGGGGAGTCAACACTTTTGTGTCCATAGATAGTACAGGCTACCATAGAGAAGGTTCTAAACATCTTGGAGAAAATGAATACTGCACAGAGCTAGCCTAAGTCTTATGCCAGCAAGAGACATAGAACCTTGGAGTTTGAGGAGGGAGACCCTGTCTTTCTTCAGGTCCTACCCCAATGAGGATTATTGTGGTTTTCCCATGATGAAAAGCTATTTAAAAGGTTCATCATACCTTTTCAGATCCTCAGAATAGTAGGTGAGGTTGCATACCATCTAGCTCTTCCACCACAGATGCACTAGGTGCATAATGTTTTCCATGTGTCGTTTTTGAGGAGGTTAGTGCATGATCCATCACACATTATCGACTGGGGTGAGCTGGACATCGATGATGGGGAAAGATTCGAAGAGTTCCCAGTGGAGATAGAGGATTGAAAAGAATAGTTCCTTCATGGGTGGTCGATTACTTTGGTCCGAGTTCGTTGACCACACGGGAATCCTCGGGAGAGAACATTGGAGAAGGAGGCTGAGATACATTATTAGTACCTACACTTGTTTAATTTTACATTGTTTTGGATTTCAGGGACGTAAATCCCAAATGTGGGGAGAATATAAAGAGTCAAAAATTCCATATATATATATATATTATTTATATTTAATTTTTACAAGACCACAAAATATGACCACACGTGATTCCAAGGCCAAGAGGGCCCGAAATAATATGTCGAAAAATGTTAAGGATTAAATAGCATGAGTGAGATTATTATCTTGAAAAACTGGAATATATCTTAAATGGTTGCCCAGATTAGAAATATGAGGTCACTGTTGTGTTCAGGTTTGCAGGTTTACCCTTGGAAAATCTTAAATTTAGTTAGCCCAAGCCTCCAGTGAGAAAAACATGATAATGACATAACCGTTAATAAAATAATTATATAAAATTATTTTATTTTTTAAATTCTTATAGATCACGAATGGTTAATCAGATTAAAAATGTGAGACCACCACTGAAATTGTGACGGTTGGGATTCCTTAGGCAGATACTAACATTGGCCTGTCCAGGCCACTAGTGGATATTATTTTTTGGCCATAAATAAAATAATCAAGTAACTATTATTTTATTGTAAAATCCATAACTTCTAAAAGGATAATCAGACTATAAATATGAATGTACGGTTGATCTTGGGAGGGCGCTTTCCCCTTAGGCAGTGCCTAACCTCGACCGGCGCGGGTTGAGGGTGACTGTTAATAATTTTTCGAATTTTTTTTATGGTATGTTTAGTAAACATGCAGGCGACATTTTCTTTTTTTTTGAACCGGATCTTAGATTAAAAATTCAAGGGAAACATTGAATCCTCAGTGGCAGAATTATCCTAATGGATGATTAACATCGATCATCAAGGTTCAGAGGAAAAAATAATTTCTTGGACACTACAAAAAAATTATAAAATAACTAAAGGTTTTTTTTTCTTTTTTCCATTTTTGGAAGAAATGCGGCAGGACCACTGTAAAATGTTAAGAAATTTAATGTATTGAATCATAAGTTGTATAACTGCACTGTTCGGTTAATTAAAAGGATGTGCAATTTCACCATTGAGAGAATTACGAGGTCCATTAATTAAACTCATTACTAAACCTCATTAATTGTATGATGTGTTCATCTCTACCTTCCCTCAATTTAATCTATGCTCGGGCTTGGGTTTTGGTAGAGCTTTAAGAGGAAGCTCTGTAGAAGTTATAATGACTTTATACTCTAACAAAGAATGTGATCAAGCGATAGCTGTTTGGGGAAACGAAGAGCGACGATGAATGCCGACAAACACCTTCATACATGGAAAATCCTTCTTCATTTGCATTGGATTCCAACGAACAAGAGGTTGGGGATATATGCTTGATTTCTCCCCTTTAATCCATTGTGTAATATTATGAAGAACATGGATCAACCATCAAATGGGTTGATATGTGTTTCGTTATTTAATGTGGGAGGATATTGTGATGTTTTAATGGGATTTTTTATAATTAAAATATCATTCCCATGTTGTAATGCTAACACGGAGGGTTTGGTCCAAACAAAAAAGGCCCTAAACCTCTACCGAACTCGGTTATGGTGAAATTATTTTTGGAAAACTAGAAGATTTGGTTTTAAGGTGGAATGAGAGGCTGCGTAGTAAAGGTGCCATCCCGATAGGGCCGTAGGCACAGATGAGAATAAATACAGACCATCGGAGCTTCACTAGTGGCCCACATGGAATTCCCTGAATTTGCGGCACCAGTGACTGAGGGAGGTGGCGGACGGTACCAACAGGTCACGAAGGAATTGTGGTTCCTGAATACACCACAACAGACATAGGGTAGGCCGGCCTTCATCGTCCATGTTGAAGCAAGGTGGTGTGCTACGACAGTGTGCTGTAGTTGAAGAATGCGGCTATGACCCATGGCGGAGGGCGGACCAGTGCCAGTGGGTCCATTTTGGGCTGGTATGCGTGGATCTTCCAGGGGATTATGGCGCCATCTAGCACCTCTATTGAGATGGGAGGTGTGTTACGACGTCACCCATGGAGGAATGATGTGACTTTTAGCCCTGGAGGAGGGTGGACTCATTGACTACGAGTCCCATGCAAGACCGATCTAGTGGGACCAGCCTCGATAGGCGGCGCTAATCGAAACTGCTGCCTTGAAGGCCTGAATAGCTTCGCCCGTTTGAGAGGGGATCGGAAACCCCTCGCTCGGCCAGTGGGAAAAGCGATTCCACTGCCCGTAGGTCCGCGCTCAGCGTGGTGGTCGGGCCAAACCCACAACCCAACTGGTCGGACCAGGCCCAACCAAACCAGGATGAGACCAGCCCCTTCGGGTTGTCCCCTGCATGCTCCGTCATGTCGGTCCGACAAGGTTTGATCAAACCCTGAACACTTTTTTTCTACATACCCTTAAATGGTCATATGTTCTCAACCAAACATCCTTTTGATGAACCGTCTGTGGAAACAAAACCCTTAGGAAGATGCACTACTTTTGAGATACTCCTTGAGATATTCAAAAGATGTTGATGTTAGGCCAGGTGGAATCGTATCTGAATCCAACTGGGCCCTTAGCACTAAAATGATTATAGCATACAAACCATGCATCTGATTGATGCATCATATTTTTCTTTAGAAGCCTTATGACATGGAGGATCATAAATTTTCTTATTCATGGGTTTTTGTGGTAGTTGAGTTATGACTGATCGATTGAGGAGAAGATATCCCCCGATTCAAGTGTGCTATGTATGTGAATCCAATGGATGGTTGTGACATGAAGAATGAATAGTGATCTTATGTAGATCATTGCCAAGGGATCCTATCTGGATCAGCACCACGGAATCCTGTGAGGATCACCATCTAGCGATCTTGTTTTTATCACCACCAAGAGACCTTGTGAGGGTTATCCCCAAGCGATCCTATGTAGATCCTCACCTAGCGAACATGTGTGTATCTGCACCGAGCAAGCGTGTGTGGATCAACACCGAGTGACCCTGTGGGGATCCACACATAGCGACCCTCTGTCGATCAGCATCAAGTGACCTTGGGTGGATCGAAAACAGAGCCTCGCAGCAGAAAAAGATGATTTAGCTTTACTGATAATCATATATACTTTTGTATTTCAGTTATACCTGGGTGAGATTTCTTTCTCGTTGTGTGATGTGATTGATATCTTGCTTTTTTCATTTTACATTGTGTAATTCTAGGAGACCATCGGGGGTCTCGGGATCCCTATTGAGTATTGTTACACTCACTGCAACATGGGCTTCACACGAACCTTGTTGTGTCTTGTGCAGATGACAGACAGGTAGACTGAGTCTTGAGGAGTCATCGCTTGACAGTTCTAATAAGTTATTAAAAGACGGTGTACAAAGATGAACGGTTGATGTGGAGAGCTGTGGTGATGAGGTGTACCTACCCTTCAGGTAGGGACCTTGGTGGATGACCTCAAGAGTTGTTTTCCCTTTTTCTGTAATTTTCTTTCAGTTGGGCTTGTATTCTAACCCATTTACTTTCAGTACTCATTATTTATTCAGTGGTGGTTTTTAGTTGTTGTCTTACCTTTATTTTTCTATTGTGTTACTTATGTGCAGTGTTCCCTATCTGTTTGTGTATAGGTTTTTGAGGTAATGCCTTCCCATTTTCTTTATATTCCATTCGGGTGATAGTCTCCAACCCCTGGCCTATGGAATGTGGGATTGGGGTAGTCACGGCATAGGCCCCGAGGGACGATTCATGACATAAAAACACATATTACTTAATCTATCCTTATAGGGCTATCAAAATAGACTCATTCACATCTTGGGAAGAATGAAACATATTAGAGGGGTTATCTCATATGCTTAGAAAGGATAAATAATATAATGGAATCTATCATAATTAAGAATAAACATTTGAGGAAATATTAAACACTAAAAACGCACGCCTTTTAAAACATTATCTTCAGTATAATAAGGCAATAATAAATAAAATAACTCCATTTAAACATTCAAATGAATATTCTACTAGTTGAATAATCACATGTAATATCATTAACTGATATCATAACAAAAAAATGTATAATGCTGGACATCATAACCATACAATCATTGTCTCATGCCCAGAGCATCCACATACCATCAAGGCCTTGTTCAAAGACACTAGTATGTCTAATGAGAACTATCGATGTATAAAGGGACAATAGCAGGCTCGGACCGTCACTTACTTAATCCAATGAATTCCTTATATAAATAGTGTTAAACATAACATAAACGGTCATATTAAAACTATCATACAATAATTTAATAATTTAAGCATAAATCATGAATGGTATAAAATGATAAAATCCTCAATCAAATATTGAATAAAACCTTAAAAAATTTAGAATATTATATCCTAATAAATCAAACTCAAAAAAGCATAAAATACAACAATGGATGATGAAATAGATGATAATAATCTAATAAAATCATTAATACTCTGTAAAAAAATCCTTCTTGAGGATTTAAATTAAGTGAAATAATAAAATAGAAACATTATTTTGAAAATAAACTAGGAGGATTTTATGTTAATGTCCAAAAAGTTATGGTGACAGGACTGTGGAAAATATCTACAAACGTTGTATTAGTGAAAATACATTCTTTCCCAAATTTTTTGAAATTGTTATAAAGTATCTCGTCTGAAAATGAATGAAATTTTCCTTTAAAAACGTTTTAGGAAAAGTAAAACATGGGTATAAATGACATTAAATAGTTTTATAGGAATAGTAATAATATTTCGTAATACCTATTTATGAAACATGGACATAGATGATAAAAATGTCTCAGTACATACTTATATATAAACAACCTCAGATAATAATGATATTGTGAAATAAAACCTTATCTGGTACTTTCCAATAGTCAAGAGTTTTTCAAACTCATGTATAATGGTGAAGATATGTTATTAAATTATACTAGAACTATATTCATATTTATGATATCATATATGATCCCATTATATCATTTTGTTAGTAATATTACATTATTACCATTTTTTTGGGTGTTTACTACCCTGTTTTCCCATTATTATTATTTTCTTGTAAGTCATGTTTGTTATTAATATGATTTATTTTAGTCGTATATAAAATGATATTAAGTTAATAATTATTATTTTTACTCATCATAAAAATTTTATAATCATTCTTGAATGGTTAATGTGGATAATGAATCTCAATATATCATCGAGACAACCGGCTGTATGTACGCACAAGCGACAATACCATTCTATTGATGGTTAAATGGTATAAAATTGGATGTAATATTAATTATATGGAATAATTTTCAGGTTATATTCATTATTTATATACTTTTTAATCATTATTATACACATCCAAATAAATTAGTGTTGAATAATAAGTTACACCATGACGTGGATATGGTATGCCGAACGTACGCATGCCTGGTGATATTGTTATTATTAGGATGGGTAAAATGATGTATAAGGTTTTAAAATAATCATAATAAAATCTAATAATATATATGATATTTTATATCTTAATTTATTGTGAAAAAACATAGCTAGTGCATGTAGAATAAGAAAATAAATTTTAAAGAGTTGATAAAATGATTACTTCTTCTTCTTTTTTATCTCCTTTCGATTTGCACAAAATGTATCCCTAATATAGATTTATGCATAATATATGGCCACTATGATGTATTCAGGAATGTTTTTATAAGAAATAGGCATTCATTGGTCGATCTAAAGGGATTTATTTGTTTAATGAATAGAGAAGGATAAGTGCCCTTTTATAAGAGTGGGGACGGGAACTTTTAGAAACCCTAATGGTATTAAATCAATATCGAATAATTATGAATGACAAAATGGTCCAATGTCAATTATTTATAAATTAAGTTTAGGATGAGTCTATATCCTCCCATACAATAAAATATATAAATGTTTTTATTTTTTGAAAACTATATCATTTTGATTATCCTTATTTAATCTAATTAATTTGAATTTTGATAATAATATTCTAAATATTAAATGATTAAAATATTTACTTATATACTATAAAAACACCATAAATAGAAACTTTACAACATTTTAGACTTTATAATTATCAGATTTTAATATTTAATGACTTTAATGATTTTTAAATAATTTTATAAAATTTTACTGTAATAAAGTATCAATATTGTTAATTTTGACATTATTCATTACATCGACTTCAAATAAAATAAAAACAGAAATATAACTTCAATAAAAACATTTAATATAATCTCAAATTTTCAAATTGACATATAAAATTCATTGATAACAATAATTAATTCAAATTTTATTTATTTTAATATTTTTAAAATATTTATTTTTTATTTCTATTAATAAAATAATTTCTACGTCACTATTGTGTCATTATTAATGGTTTTTATTTAATCTATAAAAATTAATAAAAATTCTATGATATATTTAATTATTTTATATTTCCCAAGACTACCTATAATATATGTTATCTTCTGGTTATCTGTATATTCAAATTAATATGTTTATATAAATGAGAGATTGATATTTTTTCATATTCATTTATTTTTAATACATTCATGTATTATTAATGGGAAATTGTCCATTAAGTGATTAATTATAAAACCATATATGATAAAGTTATAATTTATTCATCCAATAGGATTCTAACTGGGGTTAAGGTAATTTTATAATTTTATTTTTACCTTTAATTACCCAATTTCCCATTAAACATACTATTAAAAATAATTACTAAAGTTATTATTCATAAATCAAAAAAAGGAACCTATTTATATAATTGGACACGTTAATTAATAAAATGGAAACAATTTCTAAAAATTCAAAACACCAAATTTGAATTAATTAATTTTAAAATTAATCCAGATTTCAGAATGAAAATGGGTTTATAAAAGTTAAAACATTGGAAAATATTGAAATGTTCTTACAAAATAATTCAGTTTAAATTATTTCTAATGAATAAAAGAATATTGAATGATGAAAATATTTTCTATTTTTTTAATTTAAAACCATTGAATAATATAATGGATCCCTATAAATTACTTTAGTGAAAAAAGTTGTTTTTAATGATAATTTGGTATAATTTTTACTATTCATAAAAATTAAAAACTTAGCCGAAAAATATTGAAAATTCCTCCAAAATACATTAATATTTACCACATATAAATAATAATTTTATTCAGTGAAATATAATATATTAATGTGTCCACAACTAGATTTAAATTTGGTTCACCATTAAAATGCAGTAAAATTGCATTTTAAATACTTCTTTTAAACAAAAAAATAAAATCGATTCCTTTATCATTTCTAGAAATTACATAAGATGAATGAAAAAATTATATAAAATTCAAAATCTAGTTAATAATATTCATATATATTAATTTAATATCTTGGATATTTATTATATAGTGGTTCGTTAAAATTAGGCCATGCATGTAATGCAAGCCAACTCATTTTAGTGTGTAGAGAAATCATAACATGGTGTTGCGTAAAAAAATTTAAAAAAACTAAATTTATTCAAACATGAAAATATTTTAAAGTATTAGGGTGTCATAAACAAGATGTTTCATATGTAATGAATATTAATCATAAGGTGAATATAATTTTTCATTCACTGATAATGCCCTTCCATACCTAGTAAGGGTATACAAATTCATGGAAAAAAACAAAAATAGCATGTGTATCACCCAATTGTGAAATAATTTCAATAGTAAAAAGTGTAAAAAATTGTGCATTACAACCCCAGAACATGGATTTTTCCATGTACTTCTGTCTATTACTCTAAGGTACAGGCTCATTACCAAATTCATTCACATCCAAATCATATATTGGTTGTCCCAATATTATAAGTGAAAAATAAAGAATAGCTTACACAACTCTATGACATTTTATGCCCAATTTATTCATATGTAACCTGAAAAATTTTGCAACATAGAATCAAGCTTATATCCTAGTATTCTAGAGGATTCACACTAGTAATGATGATCTATGATGGTTTGGAGAGAGGAGTATAAAATATTAATCAGAATGTATCACATCAGTGAATAATAATTAAATTGTGTACATAATAATTTCTAATAAAATAATCATAATAAAATACAACGATAAAAAAATTATAGAAATAACTAATAATCATTATAATATAAAAATTACAATTTCATAATACTATTTAAAATGGTTGTGTAAGGAGAAAAGTGCCGCCTGAAAAAAATACGTACTATAAAAAATATACAAAATGGCACAAGATATACTCTAATATAATCATGAAATTTAGTTCAGTCCCCTATACCGATACACCATTCCAGAATAGGGAATCAATCATCCATTGTTGGGAACATATCTTTTTCTTTATCTTAATCTATTATGTCTATTCGGTTACCAACTGGTATCCCAAATAGGGTGTGAATAAATCATAGTATACGACTACCTATGGTGTTTAATACTATCCATGAATGAATATTAAATAAGAAGTGTGTAGGTCTGATTCCATACGATATAAATATGATAATTGGAAACTATCCAGATTAGGTTTTGAGGGGATACACATATGATACTACCAACATATTCCTAAGAATGGAATTCACTAAACATGTGTCATCTTTTGTATAAATATGAATATATATATATATATTCAAGTAATATCGAAGAATTTAGGAATATAAATGTTTTTCCATGTTTAATATCATAATGGTAAAAACAATGAGAATATAAGGTCTAACAGAATCACACATCTCAGTGGAGATGTTAAAAACATTGGGGATGGGTGTGATCCATGTGTGAACCCTAGTAATTGAAATTTTATAATAATAAATATTATGATTCCTCTAGTCATAACCTAGCTAGCCTCATGCAATACATTATAGGATCCATTATAGATACTCCTAGGCGGTCTACATCCTATTTCATTAAAAAGAATATAATGAGATATTCAATGGAATTATAATTTCTAGAGAAATTAACTAATGAATCCACATAGCCACAAAATGATGTATTCATGAATGTAAGATAAATAATGACACCAATATGGTTGTCAACTCCAATAAAATTAGTCAATGAATTGGGTGGAATCCTCTAGGTTGTTAAGGAAGACCTAGGGGGATTCCAAGACATGCCAATGGAAATCCATCCTATAACATAGTTTTAAGGTCATAATAAATAAAATAATGTCCAACCATTAATAAACCTTGTTATTTATTAGTCTATTTCACTGTTCATTTAATCCAATTTATTTGTGTGCATAATTCATAATTTAGCAATGGTCAAATGAAATGGACATGAAAATACAATTTTATTCATATAATATAAAATTTCATCAAACTAAATGCTATCATTAGAGTGATAATTAATAATGAAAACAGAATTCTGGTTGTGGTTTTGTTTTATATGAATTTTAATGGTTCTAATGAAACATACAAATAAACTAAAAGGGGTTTTTCGTGATGAGGTCATTAACCTCCAGAAATTTCAATGGTATATATTATTCTCTCAGTGTTAGAAAAAAAAATTAATTTTTATAATTACACATTTTCAAGGTAATGTGTGCAAATTATAGCATGTGGAACAAGGAATATAGATACAAATAACTAGACATTATGAAAAATGTATTATACCACATACTGTATGATGGTAGATAACTCCTTATACAATATTAACTTCTTATTCAGGCTATAATGAGTGTAATTAACAAAAAAATACCAACTTAAATTTAATGAAAGATAATATATCTATTATTAAAAATTATCATTTCCATAGAGATTAAGTTTTATGGTATTAAATTTTGTTACCAACACATTGTTTTAACAATAGATACATCTATTGGTATTTATTGTTTAAGAGAAAAATATCATCTACCTATAGTTTAATCTATTTATCTATTTTACTAATACCATCAATTTTTTCTAACATAATATTTTGTTATTAATAATTACTATTACCAACAAATATTTTGTTGTTAACAAAAAATTTCACAACAAACCATAAAATAACAGAAAAAATAGATTTCATCAAAACCCAATTAAGAGTGACATAGTAAATACATAAATATATATATATATATAATATTTTTATTACTAATGTAAATTTTTATTTCCCATGGTCTTTTTAAACCATTTCATAATTTATTATAATTTTGACCTTTTCAAAATATTATATATTTTTATAATTTTCAATATTGTTTATTCAATTTTCTCTAAATATTAAATATTTTACTATTTTACTATAATATTTTCATAATAATGAATTAAATAATTATTGTAAGAAAACTACCCTAATTGCCTTGTCATGTCATGGGTTCGGCCTTACCTCTGACTAAATCACATCCTATGACACCACATCACATCCCATCATGGCCTGTTCTAGTATCACCTATAATCATCCAACCTTGCTTCTCGTAACACATTTCTCTTCCTGCATTCCACTACCTTAGAGATTCCCTTTAGCTTCTTGGTGATTTCCTGGTGGCACCAAGGATGTAAGTAGATCAACCAAAACCACTAGGTTAGAGTTTTGGATATAGAGTTCTTTCCCACAAGCATGAATCTTATCATGATGTATCTTTATAATTTCATTCTCATATCCTCATCATGCAATCCCACATCATAGCTTGAATATATGAATCTAGACAAAATATATTGATAATTCTCCAAAAAATTACTCCGAGCAAGATTCAACATAATTATTTTCATCATGAAGACATTTATCGTCTCGATCAAATTTTTAAATTTCTTATTTGATCCTAAATTGAGTTCTCTTTTGATCTTCCATGATGCTTAAATAGGGTCCAAGAGCCTCCCGAAGCTAATTTCTATGGCATCATTGGAGGGCCAAATGGCTTTTCTACCCCTAACACATTATTTAATACTTTATTTTTTTTGGATCTCATCCAATCCAGATCAATGTCATGAATTCATTGGTGTTCTTCTTCTACTTGTTATGTTGTGTGAGGTCTTTCTCGTATAATTATTTTCATACTATTTAGGTTTTATTTTGTGTTTTCTATTTATTGTTTCATCCCAATGATTTCGAATCAACCCACTATGGTATTTGATCTTCACTATCTTGGTTTGTCTTTATCTTTGGGTTATATCAATTTAAT
The DNA here is from genome assembly GCA_963277665.1 of Viscum album. Lineage (NCBI taxonomy): Eukaryota > Viridiplantae > Streptophyta > Magnoliopsida > Santalales > Viscaceae > Viscum > Viscum album. Next base: position 109,182,688 of record OY728132.1, on the reverse strand, counting down.
CTTTAGTACTATAATTATATTTATAATATGTATTGAAAAATTAAACTATATGTGGGATTTAATAGCTTTTGAAATTTACAATTACCAGTTGAGTGCAATTTCAAAATACAAGGAATGGATGTTCCATTATTTTCTAGAAGATACATCCCTCTCATTTTAAGGGAGTAAATTATTAATTTGATTTTAATTATAATTTAACTTAACATTCTTTTTTTACCTATTGGAACCTACATTGTTATGATAGATGGGTATTGGTGCCAAATAAATTCATTTTTAAAATCATAACACTATGAGTTCAAAACTTTTTATTAAAAAACTACTTGGTTTCTTATAAATCATGTTGGATGCTGAGTCTAAATGTAGGATAATGTTGTTTTGGCATTTATTTTTTCATGGGTTATATCACTGCAGTATGTCTGTATGATATATAGAATTTTTATCATGATGAATCCTACTCGATGGATGTACTCATGAATTGTAATTATAACATTCCATACTTTACATAGATTATTTTCTCAACTATTGATGGGTTTGAACTTTATAGATTCATTTTTTCCAAATTCTATGTGGAACAAATTGGGAACGTTTTTTAAATTTGACTCAGGATTGATTCTTGTTGGTTTTTGAATCAGGGGAATCTTCAAAGATTTCATTTTCTTATCCTCGAGCTTTATGCAGATGGTTTTAATAATATCAATATTGAAAGTAATTCTTCTAATCAGTTTTTACATTTTGGATTTTAATTGACAAAGTAGGTTTAACTTTAAGAAATGGAAATGGGGATGATATTCTGGGCATTAATTCGAAAGAAGGAAAACAGTCCATTGATTTGATTAATGCTAAACGTTTTAGTAGAGTAATCTATTTTAATTATTTTCATGAATTTTAGATCTTATACAGTCAAAATGAATGCAGTGTTTATCATATTTATTCATGTTAGTTAACATAGGGATGCGTCTACTATGAATTCGTTGATGGTCTAGTTTGTTCTGACGTGATTTTTATACAGGTTTGTTTATATTATTTGCATGCGGGTTTTTTGAATTATGTGTGCTGAGATAGTACTTTTCATACATGGATTTTGGTCATGTTTTGTTGATTGTTGTGATAAAATCTGCTTGTTGACTCATTTATCTAAGATTTTGGTATTCTGGTTGTGTCCTATCCATGTGATACTTCACATGATTTTATTTTAATTTTATTTTCATTATAAAATTAAACTTAATAAATTAAGTATTCTATCTTAGTATTCCTTTAAAAGTTCGTAATGTTCATAGATTTTCATTAAAATAATGTTTTTTATCCTTCATCCTTTAGCACTATTGGTGTACTGGGGGAAATGTTTTCTGGATCTCATCTTATAGTCAAGCCTCGTCTTGATGGTATAATTTTGGATCATACTGGTCTTACATTCTTTCAGCAATATTTTGATCTCAACAGATGATATTGTAATGATTTATTAAACAACTACATTTTAGAATTCTATTTCTTATAAAAACATTTCCATAATACTCATTCCTCTTTAACCTGGAAACAATTACAATCAATCCCTGGAAACTACTATGATCTTTTTTGATTCACTTCCCTTTTAATTTTCAATGTGGTTTCTTTCCTTTTTTAGAATAATATTGATTCAATTTGTTTTTTCATAAACTGTTTTATAGGTTATTTGAAGTAATTGAATATGTTGTTTCTTTTAAGATAATGTTTGTATTTTTGTTAACTCATCCTAGAGGAAAAAAATTATAATTTTTAGGGGTGTTACTATTTTTTAGTTCCCTTTTTTCTGATTAATTTCTTAAATAGGCAGGTTTCATTTTTAATACATTATTTTTTGTTTAAATTCATTTATATATTTTTCTCTAATTTGTGGGTATTTTTTTATAATGTGTGGTATATATCCTGATACTAAAGGGTGTGGAATAATATCATCTTTAGGCTCCTTAATGTGTATTGTATTTGACATGGTTTGTTTCTTCTAGTGGCCTACTTGGGCATGATGAAAGATATTTGGTGAATGTAACAATTCTTATTACATGATGGGTGTAATAGGATTGAAGTAAAGAGACGAAAGTGCTGGAGGATTGATGTTAAGAGATGGCATTGGTGGTGGGGGTGTAGTGGCAGTAACTTCATAGATAGATCTTAGATATCTATGTTCTTCATGGTCTAATCAATCAACTTGAACTATATATTGATTCATTTGGTATTAAATTCTATTATTAATATAATCAATATTTTAATAATTTTTGACATGTGTGAAATAATATTGTACATTATAATGAAAACAAGGGTGTTATATATTAAAATTTAATAAATTTAATATGAAATTTTAATATATATTAAAATTTTTAATTTTTAATTAATTGTAATTTATAAAATTATAATATATGTGTGTGATATTATTACCAATAAATATATTTATCATTTGAATATATTTCTAAACACTTTTACCATCATATATATTATCAGTTAGTATAATTATAATAGTAAAAAATATATTTTATCTGTAAGAATAACCTTTAGAGACATGGTTATTTTGACAGTTTAGTGACATGATTTTTTTGGTAAACTTTTTTACTAACAAAAAAATGAAAATTTTCTAATAGATATAACCTATTGGAAAATGATTATTATTTTTTAGGAATTTTATAAACTAAGAAACATTGAAAACATAGCATATTAACCCACAATGGAAAAATACAATATTGAAGGAGAAATATATAAAATAAGTGAGTGGAATCTTAGGAATGCTGAAGGAGACTGCACTTAATGAATAGAATTTGATTTGTCATCTTGATGATAGATATTACCAAATTACTAGGAGCAGGGAAAATGAGGATCTCTAAAGGTGTTGTTGTACATTATAATGAGGAAGACATAGAAGAAATAAGTTTACTGTTAGAGGGGGATGAATTGGAATTTCACATATACTTAAGGAGCAAAAATTTTGGCCACATGATTTTGGAAAACATTCGACTACCATGAATGGAAAACTATCTAGTTACCAGTTCCCTACATGTTCCATGATAATGGTTATACAGGTCATGCAAACACAATCATCTTGGAAATTTACCAAGTCTCATACCCCTCACATCAAGGTGTATAGTTAGAAAACCCATGCCCTCACCATGTGATTAACCTGAGTAGAAAATTTAAAGATTCTAATGGTTGTGAAACTCTTATGGAATTCTTTCAAAATAATGATCCAATATATTTTGGATTCATGGATGAGTAAGACGATTACTATTAACCATGTACCAACCAGACACCTATACCCATTTCTTTAAAAACGATAACATCATACCCAACACGAGTCCAAATTCTCTTTAATCATCCATGACCGCATTAGGAATTACATAATAAAAAATAAATTATTCAGATAGATATTAATGGAATTCATACCTCCTAAAGAAATATAGGATCCTATATTATATATTTTTTTCAATGTTTTATTTTTTTAATAAATAGTGAAAATTCCAAATTTTTAAAAAAATATCAATTTATTTTAATTAAATATACCATTCTGTTATAAATATTAGTATAAACTCACCTAAATATAATTAAAATAGAAATAATCCATTTAATTATAAAGGAACCATTGATATATATTATTTTGGTTTAATTTAATTTTGGGGCTTAAGAACACATTTTCCTAAGAATTTTTTTATGTGGATAATTATTATTTTTATCATAATAAATTAATTCAATATGTATTTATTAATGGTTTTTATGATATTTATATATAACATATTCAATATAATATTCAATATGTATTTATTAATGGTTTTACCTACAATTGCTATTAAATCATTGAAATCTTCTTGGAAATTTCATGTGTATCGGTCCCCATTATTATTAAAGGGAACCTCTAATACCACCTTATTCACCCAATTTGATCCTCCTAGATATAAATAAACTATATCGAAAAAAACATCAATAAATATTTCCCTTATTCTGAGATCTTATTATCATTGCTTATGGACATTACTATAGAGCATAAAGAGTGATCCATGATTAAAAATATTGAGGAATTAAGACTGAACCTAATCCAAAATGATAGTCTTAGCATTGATCCTTAACTAACAAAATTATTTCATATACAAATGTCTTATTTTTTATAATACATTCTCATGATTTTGGAATGATTATCAATGATTCCAAAAATTCATGCCTTATTACTTTTTAATTCATTATTATGATCTATGAATTGATGGGTATCATTATCTACTATGGAGATCATGTCCTCATTACATTTTTTTACTTATGATCACTTATAAAAATATGTAAAAATATGTTATTTTTAAATTTCATATTCCTCTATTCTTATCCTTTCCAATTTTTCCATTCCCTTGGTTATAGATAATGGTTTTATATACATTTTATTAATAAGGGTCCTAGTTGGGAAGAATAAAACGTAAATAATGTTGATTTATTATATACTAATTTCATACATATACAATTTACATTTTATTATAATCCACTATGATAATTAGTCATGTATTATTATTAAATTTATATATTATTCATTGGAATATATGTAGAATTTATTCCTAAAAATTATGGGTAGTTATATAATTGGTAATGTTTGGTATCATTATGTGTCATGTAATTCTAGATGTCACATAATGAAATGAATCCAATTATTTTATGATGTGTAATATAAATTTTTTATTCCTCATATAAATGCTAGATTATATTAGGGGAATATTGTCATACCCTAATAAGATATATTTCTCTCACCCTAAATTAAAATACTAGTGTATATTCAAAAAATATATTTTAAATATTGATATGAGAATAAAAATCATAATCGATTTTGAAATTGTAGCATTCCATTACCTAATTTCATGCATTTAATGAACCTTATATTTGTTTACATTGAATTAGATCTTATCTCATCCTATTTTAGGTGAAATTTATGCGAATTTTTCAAATAAATGGTGCTTTTCATGGTTATAACAAGTTTATGGAAAACTATGTAAATTGGATTAGAAATCTATGGGCCTAATTTGTAGAAACTACAAGGGTCATATAATTTTTTTTCAAACCACGCCGCCATTCCCTCCAAACCATAAAACATCAAAAAGTCAATGTTTTAATTTTTGGAACATGGTTTCACAAAATAGTATCCCCCATGGAGAAATCATGCACCACATACTACATTGGCACATGTTTATTGTGAACAATATGTCTATCCTTGTTCCCATATATATTAAACTATGAATGCGGTTTTTAACTATTCTAGAAATTTTATTAAAATAAAAATCCCATTATATTAATCCCTAATCACCCTATCTCAAACCTAACACAAATACGTGGTACTTATAGTATCATGATAGGAAATTGAAAATATCCCTAAACATTGTTTTAGTGGATCAAAGAAACAATGATTGTGTTCAATCTCATTCAAGTAAATTAATATCCTCTTGTGTTTTTTAGGATCTACCTTTCTATCCTCCTTAGAGAGTTATGGATCATCATTTTTTATTGGCTATAAACTCTATTTAAATGGATCTTGATTCTTAGTTTTGTTTCTTTATCTACTTATCCTTGTTGTTTATTTTTGATTATATTTTTGGTGTTTCCATTACCCATCTGATTGAAGATAGGTGGTTATAATATCTCTTTTACCAATTATTGAAATTTTAATTTTCATGATTGATATAAAATTAGTTTTAAATTGATTTTTAAATCCTAAATTCATTGGATAATATTTTTGATGTGATATGGCATATAAATTGTAAAAAAACCAAATATTAATATAACTGAAATGTGGGGAGGATTTTTGAAAAATGATTTCCTGATTTTGAAATTTATTTTTCTATTTATTTTTTGTTGAACCTTGGAAAATTTGGGTTAAATTGAAATTTGATTTCAAATGTATTGATTTGATTAAATAATATATGTTAGTATTGAAATGGGAAATCCATGTTGATAACATAATTCTCAAAAATTGCAACTGGAATTGAATTTCATGTTTCATTTTCACAAGTTTGATTCATTATTTGTTTCACGAAAATGTTATCTTTGAGAAGTTTTTCTAACTCTAATATGAACTCTATGATATTTACACCCTTGAAATTGATTGATCATGTCAACTGGAACTAAACAATTACCTCATCAACTCTTGATAGGGATTTATTTTGGTGTTGTAGATGGACCATGAGGGTTCAATAATAAAGGAGTATATTGATATTAGGGCTCATACCTATCATCATATGATATTTATATTGAGATTTTATAGGTACCTATTACCTGAACTAACATATCATGGGGATTTTAGTCACGATTCTTTGATATTTTGACATTATTATACATACTAGTGTTATTGTAATGGTTTATTCATTCCAACTTCTTTATGTAACTTTTCTATATTAAATTTTTGTTTATTCTAGTGTTGAAATATAAACCCAAATTTTTATTATGAAATCATGTTTTGGATTAAAATATGTTAATGATACAATAATATTTAATTAATTAAACTAAATTATTATTTGATTAATTATTATTTAATTGATTATGGAACACTTTTTCTGACCCGAATGAGATTTATAACTCACACACTACCTTTTTTATTTTGGTGTTTGAAGATTTCCATATTCTATGTCTGATCAAAGTAAATTATATAAATTGATGATTCATATTTCCATGATCATTGGGACTGTGGATTGATGATGGGGATAAGTGGAGCTGTTTTCCACTTTAAATATGAAATATTTTGTGTCTTTGATTTGATTTTTATTATTTTCTCCATTTGGATTTTTATAATTATGTCTAGGTACAATTTTACATATTTTGTTCTCTAATCGACAACTTTAGAGTGTTGGGAACACTAAATTTTATCATTTATATTATGAAATTTTTCAAAAAATTATTTCCCACTTGATTAATGTATAATGTCATGTATTTTTCACCAACTCATGGGTGTTGGGAATACAATTCATCCTTTGTCAAAGATAGCATGACTATTAGTGTAAATCTATATCTGGTATGGTTCATAATTATTTTTATTAGATATGTAAATGAATAACAATTCGGTGATGTTGGAATGTATTTTAGGATTTTTATATGGGACATATGGGGTAGCTTCAAGTATATTTTTGGCTAAATCCCACCGTAATGAGCCTTATGATGCTAATATATTTTGGGAAGAGTTTCTGTGGAAAATTTTATTAATCTAATTTGTATATTTTAGCTTCAAGTGGTATTTTTATGTTTAATTACCAATATTAAATTTTTAATAGATGGAATTGATCTTACTATTTAATTAATAAGGGTATTATTTCTAATGTATTAATTATTTTTTACTATATTTTTATAGAATCATACCACAGAGATGAGATGTGAATAAACCCGAGGAAGAATATGATGATGAACCACAATGAACAAATCCTCCAATGGATAATAATCATATCAGGATAGTGGTTTGGAAAGTCCATGCCCTTATAAAATAACCTATAATCATTCTTTTTTAGGATCTCGTATTGGAACATTGAATAAAAGAACCTCCAGATCATGCATAAGAGTTTGTTTGGCATAATCCACCTAGTTCACTAGGATCTAATGATCATAAAATGGCAATGGAATGCATAAAAAATTAAGAGTACCATTTTGAGTTTTTATAAAAGCAAGAATAAATTATGGAAAAATTTGATAAATTTATACTAGAAGGGCCTAGTAAGAGACATTGGGATTCAATGGTGGTAGTGAAAATGCATGAAAATTTTGAATGAAATGAATTTTTAATTCAACACACCAATTGGTTCTATCATTAATCTATGGTCATGGTGAAACGAATGGATTTTATCATCTTTTAAATGATTGAAAAGACCATGACTAAGTATGCAAAGAACTTTAGTGGGCTTGTACATTTTATTCTCTTAGGTGGTGTTTAATGAGAATAATAACACCTGAAGGAAAAAAACCAAACTTCAAGCTAACATATGGTCTCAAATTTTCATTATGAAGTTTTTTTTATAATGACAATGTTCTGGATAGATAATTTATGGTTGATTTTTCCTTAGTTGGAAAGTCTGTATTGATGGGATTTTAATTTTCTCCCAGTGCCAGTTCTGTGAGTCCCTTTAACCGAATTTGGAAGCATAATGAGTGTCATAGTGGTTCATGATATAAAGTTTCTTTTAGGATTTATAAATTACTAGAAAGGTCCAATTGAATTTATTTCATTCTATTAATGTTGGCCAATCATTGCTTTTTAGTACTGAGGCATTAAAGATCTATAGTTATTATGGACACTGAAGAAATCAATATAATTTTTGAATATTATTTTAAACTCCACATAGTAAAACTAACTCATAATCTCAAAATGTTTTTTAGTTCAATAATATTCTTCATGATCTATGGGGTCCCAGCCTCATACATTGGGAAAAATATTCTTCAAATAGTTGAAGAGTCTCTAGTGGAAGTTGATACAGGTCCAGCAACATCAATAGATATCAAAACGATAACATTATCTTTTGAAAATTCTTTAATTGATTCTGGTTTATCTCACTTGTTCATATTCAATCATGTTACTGATTTATTAACCATTCTTATATAGATCTTGTTTTATGTGACAGATACTTCTATGCCCCTCAGAATGAATATAGGTACCATTAGACATTATCTTACTTGTGTTTTATATTTTTTATATTGTTAGATTAACATTTTTTTATGATTCTTGATATAAAACCTGTTGATTTCAAATCATGTATTGATTGGATGATTGATATTAAAGACCAAATTAATACATAATATTTATGGATCTCCTTTTCCACACTCTATGGTGTGTGTCGTGTATTTCTGGAAGAAAGGGACCCGATGTTGATTAAATACTAACCACCCTTTCTGGAGTTGGTTTGGGTAATAATTATATTTTATTTTTACATAGAGAAATAATCCATATGTGATGATCTCCCACTAGCCATTTTTGAATTTCTTGATGTATTAAATTATAAATTCTCTCCTATCTCATGAGTAAGAGTTATAGAGTGCACTATTAATTTATTACGGGGAATATTGGTGGTATGTATTCCTTGTTACCATATAGAACAAACAATGTTGAATTTTTTAAAGACTCGGTTGGATGATCTGGTGAAGAAATGATTTATATTCCCATCTGGGTCACTTGGGGAAGAACCTATTATCTGGGGAAAGAATCCTTATGGAACACATCACATTTTTACTTATTATAGAAAACACAATCAAGTTTAAGAAAATAAAAAGTTTCTTTTACCATATATTGATGATCTACTTGGCTAGTTTAAATAAGTGAAGTGGTTCTCAAATATTTATATTTTATCTGCTTGTCACCAATTGAGAATAAAATATTCTAAAATTTTGGACACTACCTTCAAAAGTAGATTTCTCCATTATAAATCTTGTGTAATTCAATTTGATCTAACCAAGGCTACTGTAGTTTTTATGGATTTAATTTATATGATTTGACATGAGTACCTAGACTCATTGGTAGTAGTATTTTTTCATAAAATATTATTATAATATTAGAATGTGGTTGATCATGTGAATCATCAGAGAATAGTTCTTGAATTATTTATATATGAAAGTCCATATGTTAAGGTTTTAAAACTATATATATAGATAGGGTATGTGATGTTCTTGGTACATGTGCAATTAGAATATATAATAGCTACCAATCCTAATAAGGTGAAGGCTATAATGACATCATGTTCACTATGAAATTTTTTCAATATACGTTACTTTTTAGGCTTATAGGTGTTTTACAATAAGTTTTCCAATGATTTATATAATTTTGATAATGATTTTACCTCCCTAAATTGAAAATCATAGAAGTTAGTTTGGTATGAGAAATGATTGAGTTATTTTTTAAGATAAAATGTCTTTTCACTTCTCCATCAGTATTAATTATCCCAAATGATAGGTAGGGTTATGGGGTCCTCTGATATTCATCAGTTTCAGTTTTCGGTTGTGTTCATATGTATGGTGATCACATGGTATCTTATATCCCCATAGGTCTTAAGAATTATCAGAAAAATTACCTGACCAATAATCTCAAATATACAACTGTTTTGTTTTTTCATAAGAGTTGGTTCCAATAGTTATTGGGAGAAAGATTTACCATTTTTTCATTCAAAAAAATCATGATTTATAAATAATCTAAAAATATTTGACTCCATGATTGGGAAATTAGGTGGAATACCTATAGAATTTTTATTTCCACATTTTCTACACCAAGGGGAATGGGAATTTCATTGTTGATTATTTGGGTAGGACTAATTTGTAGTAGTCTATGAAAGAATCATTAGAAGAGTGAAACTTGATGTCCCTTTTTTATCAGTAGCATTTTGGTGTCTAATAGGAGGTGGTTGTTGTTTTATTAGAGTGTGTTATTTTGACCTTCTATCTCCTCAAGATGATTCTTTAAGAGTAGTGGGTTTGTGATGAATTATGTATAATTAAGGACATTATATGTAGTGGGAAGACCGTTGGGGAATGGCCATTGTATAAAAAGTGTATTCTATGTCTCTAGAACCATTTTGTTTTCCCTTCTCCAATGAGACAGGTTGTGACGGGGGACTTTCATCGTTCCAATGGGGTTGTGCACCATAGAACCACAAACTTATTTAAATAAGTGAACAGAAAATTTTTGTGGCTATCCATGAGATGAGACATTGTGAATTTTATGTCTCATTTTCATACATGATAATATGTAAATGCCTTGAGAAAGAATCCTTTTTATTTTCTGAATCCACTACTAGTGCCAACTTGTAATAGTAATGAGATCTCTATGTTATAAGTTCCTGGGTATCCACGTACCTTCAAAAGATAAATTTGAAATGGGTTTTGATCAATAGGATGAAAAAATTATCTCTCTTTATACCCATTAAAGGCATAACCATAGTTGAGGAATTGGGGCATAGTAACATTACATAAAAACTTAAAACATTAAACATGCAACATCTTTTTTGAAAACATCATTTACCTGACCACTACATTCCCTCGTACGTAGCATTGCATGGGACAACCTGAGGACATGCCTATGAAAAGGGTGAGCAGCAAAGACTAGTAATGGAATAAACATGGAATAACATGAGGAATAAAATACATTTTATACAATAGGCATATCAATAGAGCACAAGAGAAGCATAAACATAAAGGCATGATAAAGCATGATAATCATAACATGGAAATGTGGAAACAACTCATTACATGGAATTAGCATGAGTCGATCCTCATTGCACATAGATCACGAGTAAACCCTCATTGCATATGAAGCACGAGTAAACCCTCATTTCACATGAATTAGCATGGGTCAACACCCATTGCACATAACGTATCATGATACTATACATTACCCAATGCATTGGAGCGCTATCAAGTCCACCTCTTCTTAAACATTTCATTTCATGCATAAGTGTGCCTCGTGGATCATAAAACATTGATTCATTCAATGTAAACAGTTATTCCTTGATAAGAGAAGGTGAAATACATACATGAAAATCTCTAAACAATTAGTAAATGTGCATAGAGGTAAATACCCATGATAGGGAAATGGGCATGGAATTCACTACATAATGATTTTGGCTTGGAAAAACGCAGTTCAATTTTGGTAGCATAACGACATGACATAAGAACTCATAAAAATGGTTGATGAGAGAGAAAAGGGTGTCTCATCATATTTAAATGACATGAACAGTAATGGGGTCATATAGATACATCTCCCAAATTTTTTTATGGAATTTAGATTCATGATACAAAATAATTTCTTCAATGTAAATGAGGAGAGGGAAATTCCTTTCGGAATTTCGGCATAGTAATGGGTGTACATGGGAGGAATTTAATGAGAGAGAAAGGGGAATCCAATCATTCATACATAAATAGGTCAGTATGGGGGAGGTGCGAAACCATACCCCAACATTTATAATTGAAATTAAAAGGGCATAACAACATAAATAAAATTGGACAAATATTAGAAAGGATGAAAACACTTACTTTTACGTGTACTTCCAAGGGCTTGAGAGAGGCTTGAGAGAGGCTTCTTGGGAATGTGGGACACCTTTGGAGGATTATAGAGAGAAGAGGGAAGAGGTTTGACTAACTCCAAAGGCTTTTAGTGGAGAGGGAATTCTTTATTATTTAGGTTTGGGACACCTCACATTAAACTAATCCAAACCACAAACCATCCCATGGTTTTTGCCCATGGTTTTTTGAAAAGGGAAGTGGAGAAAAAAATTTCATAAGGCCAAAGTCCGAACTTCTTAAAATAATGGGGTTTCTTATGTAGTGGTGAGTCACACTCCCAAGGAAAACAATTTTAAAAGACAAGATATTTAATAATCCTTGAAGGGTCCATTAATGCTTTGTAAAATAAGTCAAACAATCCCAAAATCATATTATTTTATTGGTAAAACATATATTGTCCGACCATAAAGCTTATAGTATTTTATTACATCACTATTGTGTCATTATGATGTCATAAAACACATTATATATTTAAACGGTATTTAATTTTTACCCAAAAATTTGACTCTCTGAAAATTATGAAAAAATAACAGTTGGATAATATCAACATCCTGATTCCAGAAATAATATTTATTTTATTTAACTATTTACTTTTCATTTTTAAAATAAATATACACATTTATCAAAATTACACGTGTTTTGAAAAAAATGGCTTTCGAAACTTAATAAAACTTACAATTGCATCCAAAAAAATTTATGATCATTTATATTTATGAAAAATTAATTTTATAATAATGATAATATTTTATTAAAATATTATTTAATTCAAAAAAACATTAATTCATCAAATTATATTTCTTTATAGAACATTAAATAAAAATACTATTTGTGATTTTAAAACTATTTACAAGGTAACAATAATAAAATGGAAGAATATTCATTATTATATTCAAAAAATAATGTACATAGACATAATACTAGAGTATTTATAAATAACCCCTTAAAACACCCGCATAAGACTGAAGGGTGAGGTGTGTGATGGTGAAAAACTCTTGGGGTGGCTTGGATAACATTGTTCGTGTGGTGATATTTATAAACTTTCATTTCTACCATAGGCTGTTCAGTTTGAGCTTAACCTATTGAAGCTTGGCTTGGGCTTGGTCAAGAGAGATGCCCAATGATGCCACCAATTTCCCATGCCCCGAAAAATGGGCTTCATATAGAGCAATTCTACTAGATGAGGCCATCGCTTCCTTTTTCTGAGTAAATTGGATTTGTTAATGCCCATATTTATACTAATCATGTGATCACTGTTCAATGGATACAAAAGAAAAATTCAAAATTCATAATGGTATTTTAAAATCCAAAAGCAAAATAATTTAATATGTTGTATAACCATTTCACATATTAAGACATTTTATTAGATCAATAGGGATTTTCATTAACTAAGGTTTGGGTGGTTATAATCTTCCCCCTTGAGAAATTTCACCCTCAAATTTTCATTTTACATTCTAGGCCACAGACATATGTGGGTACTTTTCCATCATTGCTTCCTCCAGTTCCCATGTTTCCCCTTCATACTTAGGGTTTCTTCACAGTACCTTGACCAAATGAGTAGTTTTGTTGCATAGAAAATTGCCTCTATGATCCAAGATCTTCACTGGATGCTCCTCACACGAATGATCATCTTCCAACTGTACCACCTCGGAAGAGGGTACATGTGAAGGGTTTGGTATGTACTTTCTTAAGAGGGATACATGAAAGAAATCATGTACTTTGGCCATGGTAGGTGGAAATGTTGTTGATAGGCCACAACATTGACATGATCAAGAGTCTCGAAGGGGGCGATGTACCTAGGAAATAACTTACGCTTCTTTCCAAACCTCATGACCTTATTCCACAGTGATATGTGTAGAAATACCATATCTCCAACTTTATACTCAAGGTCTCATCGAAAGTTATCTGCATAACTCTTCTGTAGACTCTGGGCTGCCTTGATAAGCTGCAAAATGGTTTTCACCTTCTCCACCATTTCTTCGATCATTTCAGGTCCTAGAAGTTTACGCTCAGTGACTTCAACCCAACATGTCATTGTTCTGCAACTCTTCTCGTACAGGGCTTCATAAGGTGCCATTTGGATGCTCTAGTGGAAACTATTACAATAATATAACACTACCAAAGGATGATGTTGATCCCACCCTCCTTTTATATCCATTTAGAATACTCTCAATATGTCCTCAAGTGTTTGCATAGTCCAACTGGATTGGCCATTAGTTTGAGGATGATAAGCCGTACAGATGTTCATCTTAGTATCCAGAGCATGTTGAAGACTCATCTAAAATAGTGAGGTGATTCTAGGATCATGGTCAGATATAATTGATATTGGAACATAATGTAGCCTTACCAATTCCTTTATGTAAATCCTCACAAGTTGAACCAATGACAAGTCCTCTCGAATTGCGATAAAGTGAGTTGTCATTGTATGATGATCCACAACGACCCATATAGAATTATTTCATCTTGATGTCCTTGGAAGTCCAGTGACAAAGTCCATGGTATAGTTCTCCCACATCCATGCTGATATGGGTAGTGGTTGCATCATATCCTTATACATTTTTCTCTCAGCCTTCACTTGTTGACAAACAAAATAATTTCATGTATATTAGGAAATATCCCTTTTCATATTGTCCCACAAAAGTTTTCTCGGAGATCTTTATACATCTTTGTGCTCCCTGGGTGGATAGAGAAGTTCAAGATTTGTCCATCATTAAATAGCTCCTTATTTATCTCTGGATTGGATGGTACACATATTCGCATCCAAAATCTTACAACTCCTTCCTCATCAACTTTGAAATCATAGGATTTCCCATTTCTAACAGCTTCCACCCTTTTCTGAATTTCCACATATTTTCTTTGAGAAGTCGTTATTCTCTCCAAGAGGGATGGTTGATCAATCATTTGAGAAAGTATTGATGGTGTTCTCCATTAATGATTCCCATGACCATCCATTGCAAATCCAAGACGATATGATCCTTTTCAATTCTCATCACTGATAAAGATGTTGGATCCTTTCTACTTAGAGCATTTTCCACCTTGTTTTCCTTACTAGGATAGTAGTGGATTGAGCAGTCAAAATCTTTGATGAGCTCTATCCATCTTCACTGGCGCATAATAAGCTCTATCTGTGTCAATATATATTTGAGACCCATTTGGTCAGAATATATCTCATATTTCTCCCGGTAGAGATAATGTCGCCATATTTTAAATGCAATGATCATAGCCGACAACTCCAGATCATGTGTTTGATAGTTTTGATCATGGATTTTCAACTGCCTTGAGGCATAGGCTATCACTTTATCATTATTCATTGACACACAGTCTAACCCCTTTTTAGAAGAATCCCTATACACCACAAAGAGTTCTCTACTTGTAGAGAGTGTGAGTACTGGCGCATTGATAAGCCTCCTTTTCAACACCATGAAAAAATATTCACATTCATGTGTCTAGAAAAACATTACTTCCTTCCGTGTCAGCATGGACATTGGGTTTAAAAATCATGAAAAATTCTTCACAATTCATCGATAATACCCCGCTAGACCCAAAATGATTCAGATCTACGCTACATCTATTGTCCTGGGCCACTCTTCAATTGCCTTCATCTTGGTAGGGTCCACAGATATCCCTTTGTTGGTGGTAACATTCCTCAAGAATTATACTTCCCCCATCCATAACTCACATTTACAGTACTTTTCATACAAATTTTCCCTTCACAAAGTCTTTTACACAATTTTCGAATTCTCCTCATTTTCTCCTTGCTCATTTAGTATATCATAATATCATCAATAAAGACCACCCAAAATTTGTCGAGGTAATCTCTAAAGACTATGTTCATTAAATCCATAAAATTTTTTGGAGCATTAGTGAGTCTGAAGGGCATCACTATGAACTCATAGTGTTCATACATCGTTTGAAAGTTATTCTTGGTAATATCATTATTCCACACCTTTAATTGGCAATATCCTAACCGAAGGATTGCCTTAGAGAAATAAATGGCCCCACAATGCTGATCAAACATGTCATCTATTAGTGGTAGGGGATACTTGTTCTTTATCAATATTTTATTGAGCTCATGATAATAAATGCAAAGGCTCATTGATCCATCCTTCTTGACGAAGAGGACCGGCACACCCCACGGTGAAGCACTCGGGCGTATAAAACCATTCTCCATATTCTCATGTAACTTCTTATTCAACTCTTTCAAATCTACGGTGGTCATTCTGTAAGGTGTCTTTGGGATTGGTAGAGACACAGGTATAAGTTCAATTGAGAATTCAACCTCTCAGACCAGAGGGATACCATGAAACTCTTCAGGGAATACATCAGTGTAATCCCACACGATGGGCATGTATTCAATCAAGATTCTCTCTTTTGTCTCAATAATTTGAGCTAAATATGCTTTCTCATAAGGAATTAATATCCACACTTGAGACGGTGATTCGAAAGGAGATTCATCTCCCTCCTTGCACTTGTAAAGAATTGGAGGATGCTTTAGGATGTGAATAGTGATATCCCTTTCCCGGCAGTTGATAGTGGATTTGTATAAAGACAACCAATCTATTCCCATGATAGCATCAAACTCCACTGAAGGAAGTATGAAGAGATTTGATGGGAGGTTCAGTACACAAACAGTAACTGGGGAGGTGTTATAAACCATGGACACAATTATTTTCCCATTCACTGTTCTCACAGATAATTTTTCCTCCAAATTTTGAGGTGGTATTCGAATTTTTCTACTAAACTTTCTTGATTCGAAAGAATGCATAGGACCAGAATCAAATAGTATGTTTGCTATTATTGAATGAATAACTAGCATACCTATCACAAAATCATTGTCTGGCTCCACCTTAGCATTAGTGATAAAATAGGCCCTTCCTTGTTACCTTAGAGGTTGTTGTTGATTTCCTCCAACAACCCTCAGTTTATGGCCTTGGTTTTTCATAATTACCAAGCTATTTTCAGTTGTAACACTGCATTTCTGGATGAGTGTTGATCTGAACCTTCCTTTATTCTTCAACATTAGTGGGATTTTTCATATACCTTTAGTAGTTCTTCTCAATATGACCAAACTTTTCACATTTGAAGCAATTCCTGGTTCCCTTGAGACAGTTTCCAGGATGTTTCTTCCCACAATTTTTGATGAGGGAATAGTCAGGCTTCTTTCCATCATGGGATTTTTTTTGATGGACCACCCATGTTGTTTTCCATTTTCCATTTCTTGTCACTTGGCCCAAGAGACCACTAAGATTCTCCAATATCCATTTCAACCTTGAGGGCACAACAGACAATATCCTCAAAACTGTCGAAGTCTTGAATCACCAATTCTTTTCATATAGTCCGCTTTAGTCTGCTAAAGAATCGATCCACCTTGATTTTGGTGATCATGACAAATCCATAGGTGTACATTGAAATCCTTGTAAAGTTTTCTTCATACACCTGGATGGACTCATCTTCCTTCTGCTTGAGTCCGAGGAACTGTCTTTCCATCTTGAGGCAGAGGGTTCAGAGAAAATATTTGTTGAAAAACATCCTCTTTAATTCCTCCCAATTCATGGAATCAATTTCCTCTGGGGACTTTTTATTATTGATCAATGTCCACCACTGATCAGCTTCCCCATCAAAACGAAAGACTGCCACTACAACTTTTTCCTCTTCTGAGAACTGGAGGATGGAGAATATCATTTCAATAGAGTTAATCCATTGTTCTGCAAGGATGGGATCATATGATCTGCTACAAAAGGGAGGCCTTTTCCACATGAAGGATTCTATGGAAACTTGTTATTTTCAAGGAGGAGGAGGGAGTTCCGCCTGATTCAAGTTATTAATCATAACTCGAACCATCTGAGAAAGTAATGTAATTAAGATTTGAGCACCCAATCCCATCATATCAGGCATATCATTAGGTAAATCATCACATTGACTATCACAAAGGTTGTTGGAACGTGTTATTCTATTTACCTCCATTAAATAAGTAAAATAACACGTAATTAGAGGTCTTAAATACATATCCATGGATCTTAAAAAAAAAATTTGAACATAAATTATAAACATATAATGAAGAAGTATATCCTAACTTGTGATTTCTTATGTTTAAATCTAGGTTATCCTCAATCTATTTCTTAACTTAAATTCTTATGGGATTTTTTTGTCCCTTAATAAAAGTTTATGCTAAGATCATGAATTTACCAAAGAATATCCCCTGGGAGTGTTGTAACCAAGAGTGAAACAAGGCCCGTTGTCGTGCAATAGTACCCGTTCAAGTCTAGTTCAAAGCGGTGTTTTTGGGTCTTACCCACATGATACATCTGTGCCAGAGCCGCCTCTACCTGCCCGTATGTAAAAAAGGGTGTATTTTCTCGATAAACCACTTAATAAAGACTCACAAAGCATAGGTATGTTTTTATTATACTTAGTCTTGTCTCTAAGGCTTTATTATTGTTTTCTAATCATTATCGCAAAAATAACTAAACCTATCCTTTGATACCAACTATGACAACCCTGATCTTTTATTACACAATTAAACATAATTTATTACATGAACATCACTTGATACAACACAGAAGGTCGAGAGGTCTAGTGTCTTTGTGGATTAGGATCATTACATGAAAATTTAAAACATGAAACATGCAACATCCTTATTGAAAACATCATTTACATGACCACTACATTCCCTCGTACTTAACATTGCATGGGATAACCTAAGCACATGCATAAGAAAAGGGTGAGAATAAAATCCTAGTAAAATAATAAACGTGTAATAACATATCATGATACTATACTTTACCCAATGCATTGGAGCGCTATCAGGGTGAACCCTTCTTAAGCATTTCATTTCATACATAAGTGTTCCATATGGATCATAAAACATTGAATCATTCAACATAATCATTTATTCCACGATAAACGAATGAGGAATATATACATGAAACTTTTTATACATTATGTAAATGTTCATAATGGTTAATACCCTTGATAGATGAATGGGCATGGTATTCACTACATAATGACTTTGGCTTGGAAAAAACACGGTGCAATTTCGGTAGCATAATGGCATGAAAAAAGAACTCCTAAAAATGGTTGATGAGACAGAAAGGGATGTCTCATCATATTTACATGAAATGAAAAGTAAGGGATCATATAGATAAATTTACCAAAAAAAATTAATGTAATTTAGATTCATGATAAAAAATAATTGCTTGAATGTAAATGAAGAGATTGAAATTCCTTTTAGAATTTCGGTATAGAAACATGTGTACATAGGGGGATTTTAATGAGAGATAAAGGGGTCTCCCAACATTCAAACATAATGAGGTCAGTATGGGGGAGTTGTGAAACCATACCCCAACATTTATAAATGATATTAAAAGGTTATAACAACATAAAGAATATAGGAAAAAAATTAGAAAGGACGAAAACCCCTTAGTTGGAAGTGTGCTGACAAAGGCTTAAGAGAGGCTTGAGAGAGGCTTCTTGGGAGCTTGGGAACCTTGGTAGTATTCTAGAGAGAAGAGGGAAGAGGTTGGAAGAACTCCAAATTCTTTTAGTGAGTAGGAAGTGGGAGCTTGGGTGGGTTTATATAGGAAAGGTGAGGAATTCTTTGTTATTTAGGTCTGGGACACCTCAAAATAAACTAATCCAGACCAAAAAAAATCCCATAGTTTTTGCCCATGGTTTTTTTAAAATGTAAGTGGAAAAGAAAAGTCTGAACTTCTTAAAAGAATAGGGTTGCTTATGTGGAGTTTAGTCACACTCCCAAGGGAAACAATTTTAAAAGAAAAGATGTTTAATAATCCTCAAAGGGTCCATTAATGCTTTTTAAAATAAGTCAAAAAAACCCAAAAATCGCATTAGTTTATTGTTAAAACATATATTGGTCAAAAATATAGCTTATAGTATTTTATTACATCACTATTGGGTCATTATGATGTCATAAAACACATTATATATTTAAACAGTATTTAATTTTTACCCAAAAATTGGACTGTCTCAAAACGTTATGAGAAATTCACCGTTGGATAATTTTGATATCCTGATTATAGAAATAATATTTATTTTATCTAAATAATTAATTTTCTCTTATAATATAAAAATCAACATTTATTGAAAATTCACGGGTTTTGAAAAATGGCTTTCGAACCTTAATAAAAATTACATCTGCATTCATAAAATTATACGATCATTTATATTTAATAAAAATTAATTTAATTATAATAATAATATTTTATTAAAATATTGTTTAATTCAAAAATCCATTAATTCATGAAAATATATATCTTAGTTGAACATTAACTAAAAATAATATTTGTGCTTTAAAAACTAATTACTAGGTAACAATAATAAAATAAAATTATATTTGTTATTATATACAGAAAATAATGCACATAGACATATTACTAGGGCCTTGATAAATAACCCCTTAAAACACCCACATAAGACTGAAAGGTGAGGTGTGTAATGGTGACAGACTCTTCGGGTGGCTCGGATAACATTGCTCGTTTGGTGATCTCTATCAAATTCTACTTCTTCCTTAGGTGGTTCCGTTTCAGCTTTACCTGTTGAAGATCATCTTGGGCTTAGTCAAGAGCGAAGCCCAATGATGCCACCAAATTTTCAAGCTCCGAAAAATGGGCTTCGTATGGAGAAATTCTACTAGATGAGACCATCTCTTCCTTTGTCTAATTAAATTGGATTTGTTAAAGGCTATATTTATACTAATCATGTGATCTCTGTTCATTGGCTACAAAATCAACGGTTACAATTCTTAATGGATTTTTAATATCCAAAAACAAAATAAGTGCATATGTTGTACAACCATTTCACATATTAATACATTCAATTAGATCAAGAGGAATTTTCATTAATAATGGTTTGGGTCATTACATTTTCATATTTCATGTATTCCCTTATATTATAGTCTCTCATAAAGGTTATCCATTTTACTTATCATTTTTAGATAGTCCTCAAGGAGGCACTGGGATATTTGATGCATTTGAGAAGAAAAAATAATCCAAAGAGGGATGTCCAAATAGAATGATCTATGAAGGATATCAAGGAAATTTTACATACATGCACTATTGAGTTTAGTGGAACTTGGGATATCCATTTGAGATGAGTTGATTTTTCTTATGATAACAGTAACAAATCATTATTTCAGATGGATCCTTTTGCTGCCGTGTATTCAAGGTCATGTAAATATCAATTGTATTGGTTGAATATTGGTGAATCATCCACGGTTTTACTAGGTTTGTTTCATGAGATTTCAATTAGGATTCAAATGTCAAATTGAATAATTTTGATCTCACAAAGGTGGTAAATATATTATTTTGTTCTTCATAGTCATCCATTGGAATTTTAAGATGTCGACAAGGTTTTTTAGAGTTTCACCTTATTTATATAATCCATATCCTATAAAATTTGTGAATTATCCACCATTATTTATGGTACCGCTTGAGTTTGTTGAGATGGTATGGAATGTAGCTTTAATATTTATAACATCAACTATAGTCAACATCGATGCATTGGATGTGTTTTAGGTCATAGAATTTATTGTGTCTTTCTGACCCATATCGTATATTGATTGGGGTGGATATTGATGTTTATATAGATTTATCTATGACTGAGCATCTAGTAAGAATAATTGATTCTGAGATGATGCTCCGTCATGGGAGGAAGATATATTTGATACATTTGTTATGGCAGCATGGTTTTGATTCACACGATACATGGTAGTGAGGTGTAGTGATGATATAGTAGTGGCCTCAACTCTTTGATATAGAGCATTGAGGATGTGATTTCTAAGGAAATAATTCCTTTATAGTATGGAGGTTGAAATATAACATTACATTTATCATGTATTCCAAGACCCTTTTTTATATCCTTTTGGTGGCATCTTATCTTATGGTGTTTAAGTTGAAATTCTTATTATTTCTGATGCCAAAGGTTGTGTGTATAATCAGAACATGGCTAAGGAATAGTGTGCAATTGGGACTATTTTTTTTATTTTTGAGACCCACTAGATGGGGGAACACAATTTTTCAAAATATTATGGTTTGACCCACCAAACAATGAAACCTTAAAAAGTTAGGGTTTTCATGGTTGGGTAACAGTTTGAAATACCATATTCCATTCTAAGAGAAATCATAAACACCAAATAATAGGGGACCATAGTAAGGGAACACGTTTTTTTCTAACCATATAGACCTACATAGAAAATAATACGCATGGTTGTTAATTAGAAATAAGATTTAATTAAAATTCATAAATACTTCGGTTGAACACCTAATCACTCAATATCAACCCCCAACTGAATTATTTTTTCATAAAGAATCCTAATAAGACACTTTGACTTCTCTAAACCCTTTCTTGGTTTATTTAAGCCATATTGATTGCATTTGATCTCCATGGGATAAGTGGATTTTCCATCACTTGGTTTAATCCAATATACATTTCCCTCCAACATAGTTAGTGTTAGATCATAATTTTATCCTTGGATATAAAATCATTTTTGAGGGATCTTGACTCTATGTTGTTTTTTTCACGATTTATTCATTTTTAATTGGAAATAATGTTTTGTGTTATTTTATTGATAACTCAATTAATGGTACGTGGTTTGAGGATGCTTTGACATGTGATTGAAACATTAATGTTCTTGATGGAATTTAAATGGGTTATAAATTTATTTGAAACCCTTAATTTGACATTATTATATGTTTGATTAAAAGTGGAATGGAAACTGTGAGAACCCCAATTTTAATGGAAATTAAATGCGGGGAGTCTTTTTTAAAATGGTGGGTTTAATTTTAAATAGATTCAACAAATTTATTTTTTAAAAAAATTTCAAAACACATATTCAAGTGATGGACGATTTGGAATTTTATGAATTGATGATTTTTTTGTTTTTTAAATTATAAATAAATGTTGAAAACTAAAACAAGGAAATTTTAATTTCAATTTATTTGAAATGATTGATTTTCCAAGGTTTAATGGATTTATTATTTGAATAACATGTTAGAATTGGATGTTGGTGGAAACCGTTATAGAAACACCTAGATGATAAATCCCTAGAAATGCATTAACAATGACATGTGTAACTAAAAAATTATGGAATGAAATCCTGAGAGGGCCCCATTTTGGGAGTATAGATGGACCATGAGGGTTCCCCAATTGGGATGTAGATTTAATTGAGTCTTCACACCTATCATGCATAGATATCATTATTGTGATGTGTGGGGAACATGATAACTAAACTAACATTCTACAATACTTTTTCACATGATGCTATGATTTTTTGACATGATTATACATGCCAATGATTATTGATCTATTTAATTAATTCCAATAAATTTATGTATGTGTTTTATATTATGTTTTCATTTATTTATTTTTGATATATCTACAATATCATTTTATGTTGAATATTTTGATAATCCTTCAATTTTAATGTTATTGTTTCCTTTTATATTTTTATCATTCTATCTAAGTACTATTTTACCAACTTGTTTCTAGTAGTTTGAAACTTTGGTACGTTGATTATACTGACATTTATGTTTTCTCATCAATTATTTCACTCTTAATTATTGTATAGAGTTTGGTTATTTTAGAAAACCAATGGGGATTTAGATCACCCTTCATGTTTTTTCATATATGGCTCGAGTATCTATATATCATGGAATCTAGGAAGGGTTAGGATTTCTATTGTATATTGATATAGATTTATTGACAATTCATGATGTGAATCAGGAGTATAATGACTTTACATTATTATTATATTTGTTTTTTTTAAATTTTCTATATTTAGAATCTAACATATGGGGGTAAATTGTGATATATTACTCATTGGACACATATTTTGTAATTATTTCAATATAAAATATTATATTTTATAGTTCGAGTAGATGGTTATAATTCCATATACATAAATTAATTCTCTTTTTTATATGATATTTAGTAATCAATTTTTGGTTAAAATTCATTGAATATATTTTATAGTATCACACACACATGGTTCAAGGCCCCAATGGTAGATGCTAACCACATTCTTAAATAACATGTCATTGGAATTCTGTTGAACTAAAATACATTAATTTATAATAATAGATTATTTCTATCTAATAGAATTATATCATTTTGTAAGAAGTTTATAGTACCAACATAGAGTTATTGTATTGATACTAGTGAGATGGTAGATTTATGATATGTGAAATGACTTAGACTTATGAAATATGAAAAATATAGGGTAATTTTGGTATTGTTGTCCTGTTCATTTGGATGGATCAATTACAAGCCTATATTTTTATGGACGTTGTTGTGTTTTTAAATAATATTCTAAGAGTACCCAAAGATGGTATGTTCTAGGGGATGTGTTTCATGAGTTAGATATTCATTATTTAAGGAAAATTATAAATGGTAATGATATTTTTTGGTCCTTATAATGGGTGAATTCCCTTGGATCATTAGTATATGGGAACTAAAGGTTCATATGGTGTGTAATACTAACATGTATATAGGGGTATGGACAGAAATTTTTCTGTTTAGATATTGGATTTATCCGATAAAACTAATGTGATGATGATTTAGTTGGGGTGATCATTTAACATGTGTTGGTGTAACCATTTTGGTTTTACTGACTTCTAGATTAATGATTAGAGAGAAAATATGATAAGGATCAAAGGAAATATCAATATTTTATTTTAAATAGGATAGTTTTTTGTGACCTCTTATGGAAATACCTCTTTTAAGAAGGAAGGTGTACGTAATTTTGGTTTGGTTCCTCTTTTTCTGTGGATTTTGGAAATGTGTTGGGTATGGGTTTGTTTAAAATAATATATGTAATATATGAACCCATTCATTAAAGTTGAGGTAGTATAGTGGTGTGGAGGTCCAGTTATTATTGTGTTATTGGGAGATGATCTTTGGGATATGGGTGAGACATGGTAATGATATAAATTGTGGAGTGATTGGGGTTCAGATGTTTCATGGAGAAGCTGAATGTAGAATAGTAATGGAAAGTGGTTTTCAAGGATGGGATGGTAATCTATTAGAAGGAGAAATAGTGGGGTGAAGGGGAACTAATATAGGATGAAGTATTCTGATTTGGTTGCACTAATCTATATGGTGGGGAAAAACACTAATATGTGGTTAGAAGGTGTGACCCTATTCCAAGAACATTTTACGGAAATTGAAGGATGGAATTTCTATTAATCCTAAAACGGGATGATATTGGATATTCATATTTGAGATGAGTAATTTTAATATTGATCTATTTAATCATTAGTTTAAATGATATACAATAAATGGGTTATAGAGATCAACTATTTTATTTATGTTTAAGGAATACCAAGAAACTATTATATTGAGGAGTATTGTATCAGTATCTTCTTATATTATCATGATGTTTTAATTATTTTACTCCATATGAATTAATAATAAGATTTTTTATTTAATTCCAATGATACAAGTGTTTAATCATAGAAAATATTAATTATTATCAAATAGTAAATTCATGAATTTAAATATAATGGAGGTGTTCTGGTAGATTCAATGAATTGGGCAGATGACTAAGATAGGGTTTAATCCCACTTCTGATATTTATCTCGATAGGAGGTACTTCTACTCTCCTGGAATAAGTATGTTGATGTTTTATTGGTAAGGGACGCTTTGACTAAATTAAATTGAGAAATATGTTTTTAATTTAGTGATAATTTTTGTAAACCTATGATTAATCTTTTAGATAATGAGTTTGGATTTGGTTAATGTGATAGAGATGCTATTTTGTCTATGGGTGGGTATTTCTGTAAAAATGTCATCTAGTAGATGAATAAAAGTGTTTTTAGATTTAATTTTAATTAATATATTTCTAAATATAATTTGGTAAATCTTATTGGGTATGAAATATATTTTTTAGATTATTTTAATGGCATTCAGGTAAAATCTATTTTCTGAAGGATAGGTTTGTTAATGGTTGAGTAAAATGTGATTAATTTAAAATTGATTAGCTGACTGTGGTGTTATATTCTTAATGATGAATGATATGTTGAATTTTTTATTGGGATAATCATAGGGATGTGAATGATTATACTATGGTGTTTGTGACAACAAACTAATTTATGGGACACTTATTTTTTGGGGAATTTGATATTTTTGTTTCAGAGTTAAATAGTTAATATAACTAGTATTCATATTAGAATTTAATATGATTGGGAACCTTTGGGGAATATTTTGGTTATGACCACCTCCCAACAAAGATGCCCCTCCTAAGCTGAAAATGGTAAAAGGTAGATAATGACCCCCGAGTCCCGCCTCTAGTAGGCCCCGGGTTGGCAACTAACACCAAGGGTATGCATTTTTCACAATATGGGAGGCATTACCCTTTTTTATTTATTTAAGATAGGGAAATAGGATG
Organism: Viscum album; assembly: GCA_963277665.1. NCBI lineage: Eukaryota > Viridiplantae > Streptophyta > Magnoliopsida > Santalales > Viscaceae > Viscum > Viscum album. Next base: position 109,156,284 of record OY728132.1, on the reverse strand, counting down.
AGTCAAACACCAAAAGAAAATGAAAGGAAAGACAAGTAAATAAACCCAAACCAATCCCACATTCATGTTTAAATAGTTCTGAAACAATGTACAAGTACAAGAAATCTCAAAAGTACAATACCAAAAGAAACAAGAGTACAAAAAACTACAACAACTCCAACTTTACCGACTAGTAGGGTCCCGCAAAGCCCTCGTAGTCCTCCTAGAAACTTGAAAGTAAATGTAGGGTGAGCATACAAGTATACTCAGTAGGGAAACCTAAATCTCTCGTGTACAAGTGGGGAGACATCCTAATGTCCCGTGAGAACAATAGAAGAAACCAAAACCTATCAAGGATTTATATCCACCCAACCTCACCAGACGCGCTCACAAAAACACAAAACAACAGGTAGTAGTATTATATAAGAACAAGAGTAATGGGTACACCTCACCATTTCCCACTATTTAGCTGCTCTTCCTAACGGTGAATGTCCTGAAGCTACCACACTCTTCCCGCCCGCACACACCTAGGCCTCACAACCGCATATCCTGCCCGCACACACCTGGGCCTCAAAACGGCGTATCCCGCCCGCACACACCTCGGCCTCATCATGAAGATTCTTGTGATAAATTAAACCTTCCCAAAGAGTCTTTGGATAACACCAACCCAATGGAAACCTACCTGAAGAGTCATAGGTGTAAGGTCGCCTCATGCCATCACAGCCTATGGAAGGAGCAGGAAGGAGCTAGTAACTAAGGGGAAAACACCATCTCCCATGAAATGGGAGTTTTTGGAACTAAGTGCTCAACATGGGTGGGGTGCGACAAAACACAAAGATACAGATATATAAATATGTATACCAAACACACAGCCCAACCTATGGCTTCTAAATAGAGAACTGAGCACGTGCCTTGGCACTGCTACTATGAAGCATGTATACAATAGACAACCCCAAACCCATTTAGGTTTTCACATTTCAACAGAATTATTTTATTAGTTACTTAACTACTAGGCAATTATCCGCAACCAACCATATCAATCGTACGTAAAACATATCTCTTTCATCCACAAATCAAGTTAGAAAAACACAAGAAACACAAACAAGTATCCTCTTATTAACCAAGCCAACCTCGTTGATTATTATTCCCATTCCATTACCATGACCCACCATTCATTAACTCTTCCACTTTTATTTATTATTTACAACCCATAGTTCATTCACATTCAAACCCGTCCCTGCAGCCCCACTACCAACCACCGTAACCACAAACACGCCGAAACCCGTACATCGTTATCTCCCTTTCACCATTTCCACCTGAGGAGGGGCATCTTTGGTGGGAGGGGGTCATGACAATTTTAATGTGTATTTAAGAATTTTTTGAGTTTTGAGTGAAGATTTGGATTATTAATGGAAGGATGAGCTCATGGTAAACCTAGATAATTCATATATTTACAATCAGGTCATTGGTATATATCTAGTAAACACTCATTGTTTGATGTAGTGTAAAGTATCATCTAGATCTGTACTAATTGGGAGGTTCTTTGATTGGTATATGGAAAATGTTTATGAGTTTAACAATGGGTTGTGTTTTTATATATGGAATGAGAATAATATTATTTAGGCACATTTATTTGTTAGAAATTATAGGTCTAATAGGTTGATACTAAGCCATATCCCATCTCCATATTCAACTCATGGACACCCCATGAAGGTTGTTTAATGGGTGTCTTGTCCATATTGTTTTACAAGTATGATCTACTTTTATTAACATTATTATTATTATTATTATTATTATTATTCATATTTTCTTAATTTTAATATTAGTTTTATGTTCTTTAGTGGTACGGTTTAGTTGACACACCCATAATATCATGGAAGAATTTTCATAAATGGTTGATTTTATTCACATAATGTATAGATTATAGCAATGAATAATAAATGAAAATCATATTCGTTCGTTTCTATGAAGATATGATGATGAATTTTTTTCTCAATACATTGAATTTAATTACTCTCTAAATGAGTATCGGTATCTGTGGCTGTTATTCATAGATGTTCTATGAATATTCTATAAAAAATTCATGTAATGTTGTTTATGGTTGACATGGTTGTGGAAAATTTAGTTACTTTTTAGGAATTTTTTTTGAGTGAAAAAAATTAATTAATTTTAATTAATTTTATAAATTGATAATTTTTAAAAAAAATTATTATAATTAATTCATTAGTTGTTGGGGTTGATATAGGTATTCTTGGAATAGAGATGTAATGCCCCAACCCCAGAAAGTTGGATCTGATGCATTATTGTTTTACATTCTCATGATTACAAGGATTTAAATCCCTAAGGAATGATCAATTTAGTAGTCTTTAAGAAAAAATATATATACATTGAGCCCATTTTACATTGGGATTAAAAACAACATATAATACATAACAAAATCCAATAATTTGCATCCCTTAAAACTCAATAAATGATCCCATCATCATAACAAGGGGAAGTAAAAATAAAGGAAAGGCGTGATATCAAATGATTTGTAAGGGTAAAATATTGGGTAATCATGAATAAATAATAATTGAATCCTAATCAATTAGACCTAAAAATTAGGTGATGGCGAATTATTGAAAACACACACCATTAAAAAAATGAGAATGAAATTGCATCCATAGATTTAGTCACAGTGAAAACCACATGGAATGTAACAATTAAATACAAAATAAATATAATGCTAATTATTTGGATGTCATGTTTTTCGGACATGAACAATTATACTGTTGAGACGATTTATGTTTGTGGGTAGAAACCCGTGTAATGATGTTTTGGAAACATACTCAAAGGTTTTTTCGCCAACTATTTAGTCTCATGAGATATGTTGATCCATCTAGGGGATATAGAGTTCCCCACCTATCAATGACTGTCCATATCATTATTATACAAATATTCATTTCCATTACAATATTCCTTATGAATTTTAATATTGAGTAGAGGATACAAATTGATCAATATTTTAATAGTTAAAACAACATCAACAAATCACCATATGTAAAAGGTAATATGGATATCAAAATAATTATGTCTATTATATAAGAACATTGATATTTAATTGATATTTTTTTCAAGTTAATAATTATCTCAATGGGGCAGTTGATACACTACATAAAAATGATTATGTGCACAGTACCAAGTATGTCTCAAAGAAATAGAAATTGACATGAAGTCTCATTTGACATTGTAATCATTTGAATCACATGACTGAAAAGTAATAATGATATTATTAATCAGTTAATACTATTAAAATAATGATTATCATGATATTATATATCAAATGACATCATAGACACACCACATACAATAAATAAGTCGAAAAAATGAAAATCCCTTGAAAATAAAAGTGAAATGAGAAACCCCTTACCTTATACCACAATTTGATTTTCACATGATCTCAATATCCTAAATAATCATATTAAATAAATTAAATAATTAATTAATAAACTTTTATACAATTATTTTATTTAGTCTAATTTCATTAAGTCTCTTTTATGTCCTTTTTGACGAGTTATACGATACAAATTTATCACTTGACAGCGTTTGTTTCCTTGGTTTTCATGATCACCATAATGGTGTATGAGTATAGAAGTATGCGTGGAATGGATATAATTCTCCAGAATTGGATTTATACATTATTAATAAAAATATATAAGTTTAAATGGCTTTATTATATCATTTGGTTACATGGTATGAGGATGAATAATTGGATAATTCATTTAGTGATAATTGTTTTGATTATTACAACGATTATTGATCGTAATGAAATCGTTTTGGTTTATTATTTAGTATTATGGAAATAGGTTACACATAGAACACTAAAAGTGTTATATTATACATTTTAAAATCTATTTAAACCATTAAAATGTTTTTATAATATCTTTAGAGAAAAATTTTAAGAATGAAACTTTGTCATCAATGAAGTATGTAAATTGGAAACTCTGAGATGATGGTTTTGTTTATAAAAAAGTAATGAGATTAAAAATATTGATATTGTATTTCTGACACTTTCCCCTAGGCGTGCATCCATCTTCCACGGATGCACAATTTTCCCCCAGAATTCCCATTTTCAAAAGGAGGATGACATTCGTCCCTTATTCAGGGATGTTTACTCCTTGATCGAAACAAGATGATTGGATCTCAGTTCCTCCTTTCATGGATTCCTCCACAGAACTCATTTCCTAGAATGGGTATCCCTCATTAATTTATGATGTTGTTCACAATATTATTCCTAGTGACATTTCTTCATGGCTGCCAGTTAATTACACTACTTCTGACAAGGCATTCCAGGGGGTCCAGTCAGGGCAGCGACCTTCTGTCAGGGGAGTAGTGATGTTGGACATCACTATCATGTCTGTAAGCTAGGGCACCAGTGCATCTGGGTTTCTTCCCCTTATGATAGGTATTCTCGAGGGCACAAAAGCATGAGTCATCCCACATCGAATATGAAGAATTATATGCCATATGCATGTCTATGTGGTTTTTATCTATTTATTATGTTTAACACGGCGAACGTTGTGAGTTTAAAATCATGCAGAGAGTGATAATACTGATCAGAACACGGATGGGAGTGGATCATATGGGTGTATCCCAAGGAGTGAACACTGATGTTAGGGCTAATGCATGGTTAGTTACCCGATTTCTTCTAGGAGCAGAGAGAAAATGGGTGACCTGATCTCATCGGGGTATGGAGGGCCAGGTAAGAATCAAGGTGGATATAGATTGTAGAGAGTGGGTGTAGATTGATATGGAGTCGACGCGAGGGCGATAGTAATTTTTGGATTGATCCTTGAAGAGACTTACTACATATCCATGTGGTGTAAGGAATAAATGTCCACGTAGTTCAGTGGGATAATGGGGCACCTAAAGAGGCAACCCATGGAAATGGATGCATGGATGGGATTGAGAGGAAGTAGAACCTTTGGGTTGAGGAATAACATTCCCAAAACACACAGGCTCGAGGGAGAGAGGGCACTATAAGACATGGGTGATGGTCTTGAACCTCAGGGAGGCTTCCTACATATCCTCATGGAAGGGAATAATATTCCACATAGTTCATGAAAGGGGGTATAGAATTGGGGCGTACACATAGGACAATGACCAAATGATTTATTGGGGCTTACGTATAGTTAAAAGCATGGGGGTTGGTCTGATGTTTGAGTGGCATACCATAGACGTGTGTCCAAATAGGGGGGACACCAATTTTTTCCAATGTTTGGAGGTTTAACCTCAGGGAGGATTCCTACATACCTTATCTAGGATACATGGATCAAACCCACATAGTTCATCTTATAACGGATTACCATCGTTTGGGTATGACAACATCTTGACACTAGATGGGGTACAATGGCTTACCACTGATTGGGGAACACAACGGATTACCGTCGATTAGAAGACATAACGTTTTACCGTCGATTAGGGAACACAACAGATAACTGTTGATTGGGGGGCACAATAGATTACCATAGACTGGGAACACCACGATTTACCGTCGATTGGAAACACAACAGACTACCATCAATTAGGGAACATAATGTCTTACCGTTGATTAGGGAACACAACGACTTACCATCAATTGGGATGCGACCTATTGGAGGTTTCCAATATATCTTGCTTAGGAGACAAGGATCAAATCCCACATAGGTCGTATGGGTACAGTTTAAAATCTTGTAGGACAAAAAGGGGCTAATAGTTTAACATCATGCAAGATGAGGATTAATCGACATGAAGATGGTCAGGACTAATGGTTGTTGGGCTTGAACCTCATGGAGGCATCTTACGTACCTTGACTAGGAGGCAAGGCTCAATGTACACATATTTGGGAATGATAGATATTGTTTAACCTCATGCGGGATGATGGTGAACTGTTGTGAAAATGTTCAGGACTGATGGGTGTTGGGCTTGAACCACATGGACACATCCTACATACTTTTCCTAAGAGACAATGATCAATTTCCACGTAGTTTGGAATGATGGATACAATTTAATGTTATGCATGACGAAGTTGAACCGACGTGGTGATGGTCGGTACCGATGGGTGATGGGATTGAACCATAGTGAGGCTTCACCCATACCGTTCCTAGGGGAAAAGGATGAAATTCCACATAGTTCAAAATGCTTGATTGGGGAATATTCTTTGAGGAAGCCCTTGAAGGATGCCCTAGTCAATGATTTCTCTAATCCCGTGGGATTCATGATCAGTGTGAGAAAAAAAGGCAACAGAGACTAGATTATCACATCATAAAAAGTACATCTATGGGAAGTGGAACGGGGCTTACATATGGTTAGCGGCCCAAAGAGGAAAATGGGCTTATTAATGGTAATTGGCCCAAAGAGAAAACAGGGGAATACACATGGTTAGTGGCCTAGGGAGATGGAGATTGGGACGTACTCCAGGATGGAGGCCCGATGGAGTCAAATTAGAAATTGAGAGAGATGGGGTAACGAAGATCTCTATGCCCCTCTAACCTCTATTATTTAGAACCAAAGAAGAAAGGAGGAGTACGGGTTCTAACTCCTGCAATAAATTATTGGGGGTTACACCATGATGGTTTCCCTTCCTCGTGGATAGACACTGCTCTAGCAAAGGGGATCTCATTCCATGTGAGGATGATCTCACTCCCATGGAGACGAGCGATCATATAGAATGTTTGGGACTGGGCAGCCCATGTGTATTTCATGGGGTGAGGCCACAGTTTAATGTAATGTGTAGAGGAAAATGGTGCTTTGCAGTTTATGTTCCATCAACTCATATGAGGCAGGTTCACTCCGCACCCCTATGACTTACATAACCAGCAAGCTTTAACCCATGGTGAAGGGAAGGCACGAGTGATTCCATAGCAAGGGGTTGTTGTGGAATGATCCATTTAGGGTCCAACATTATCATGGCTATGAAAAGAAGTAATATCTATTAGAGTGATTATGTGAAGAAGCATAAGTCAAAAGAAATGCAACGTAAAACATCGCCCGAGGAACCTTGAAATCACTTCGTACAATCCTGGAGGGTCTTACAGGAAATGGTTGTATATGATAGAGTTTTCTCCAAAAATAGGGACTCGAACATGGTTCTTTATCATACGAAATACACATGAAGTGCACAAGGAGTGAGGATTGTGCGAAAAAATGGGTTTTCATACAATAGGCATGCAAACAGGGACTAGTGTGCTCAAAGAAGGTGGGTTGTACAGATAAAGGAGGTGTGCGCGTAATTGGAGAGGGTTTATGCACAATAGAGGAGAATTGCACACAAGAGGCTGACGTTTTTGTGCATGTAAATAGAAATATGGGAAACTGGAAAATCAAATAAGGATCTTTGAGAGGGTCAAACCCTAGGAGTGTCACGCAAAGGTGGACCCCTGGGAGACCTATCATGGAAAATCATGTACCTAAAGTCATCTTTTGCACTTGGGGGAGGTGTAATGCTTACAAGGGAGATAGTTTAAATTCTTCAGCCTGGATGTGAGGGGGTGCCTTTCTATTTAATGGCAATAGAGGGCCACAAGGTTCATAGAATAAGGCATTTTCAGAAAAACGGACCGATTGGTCGGTCACGTGGGACATTCCGCACGGTGCGTAAAATATATCATGTGTGCATAAAAGGGCATGTCGTGGAGGAAAAATTATGCACACTCCTATGATTTTCCATGCACTATGTTGTCATGTCCTAGACTAGTTTGATTGGATGAAATCTGCCTTCAATTTTCCACAAATTTTGGCCTGAGGAATTTTGGGGATTTTTAACATCTACAAATTCCCCCCTTGGAATTGAATCTTCAAGGGAGTGCATAGGATGGGTTCCAAGGGAAACACCGAAACTCTTAAACCCTTTGTGGTGGTTTGCAGTAAATGGAACATGTTGCGCATAATCATTTTTCACATCCACATAATGTCAAATTTGAGCCTATAAAAACCCTTTGGGGGTCCCATGGTCCATATAAGATTTCTCTTGCGATAAGATCTAAATATCTTCTGTTTCTAATTCTTACTTTCCTTGCACATAATATGATCTATGTTTCACCGAATTCTCTAACATTGGTCACAATTTTGTGTGAAACATCTTTTTTCTGCACCGCTTTCTGGGGTTTTCACGCTGCCTTCTGATTTTATGTGTAGCCCTCTGGTATTTTTTGCGTGGTATCCTGGTTTATTCCAAATATTACAAAAAAATGGTTTCCAATCAGGGTGATGTTGGGAGAGAAGCTGTGTATGCCGCTCGGAGGGCTGATATGGTTTTGAATCATGAGTTTTGTGGCACCTGGAATGTTGTATTTGTTAACCAAACTCTATTCAATATGCTGAAAAAAGACTAGAAGCATTATATGATTTCTGAAAACATACCGTTATGGGATTCCATTATTTTTGAGGAGGTATCGGTGCTGATATTTGACGTCGATAGACCACAGGCATGGGTAAAAAGCAGGTGTGACCATCCCCGATACAATATCACAAACTGTGGCCATCCTTCCAGAGAAACTAGGAATATACATGCTTATTTATTGAATCTAAGCACCAAAACCATCTTATGATGTTATCTAGTTGCTGAGGATACTGCAGACCATTTTGAATGTAATTCTAATAGAGCATCACTTATGAGAGAAAGGGCTGGCTGTAGGACTGGGACCTGAGGTCTAGAGGCAATTTTACATGTGAGTTGGTCTTGGAATATTGGGTATGATAATCATGTGATTAGTTTGGGGCATAACTATGTCACATCGGGTTGTTTGAGGTGGTGTGGACGTCGCAGTTCCATTTCTACCACTAGTAAGAACTCAGACAAGAGCTGTTTAGATGGGGGGACCCTGATACCTCCCTGTTCCATCTCTATCATGGCAAGGTTGATATATGTCATTGGAATGTTCACTACATCGAGGGAATCCCATTGGATGGGCATCCGTAGAACGATTTTCTTCCTATATTGTATCTAGGTGGACAGGTCTCAGAATCCCATCCTAACATGGAATCTATAAGAGCAGGACAAGGAGCAGCTGACGTTCAAGGATTAATGGAAATACATCCCCTATTCCAAGTGGTTCAGCCTATTTCCTGAAGAAAGACCCAAATATCAAGATGTCGAGGCAAGGAAAACAGTGGCTGACCATGGCGTAGAGGGGAAATAGAACATCATGTTGGATTATCCAATAGGTGGGTGAATATCAATCTTGGGAATTTGGTGTGGATGAGATCCTAGACCTGAATGTTTGGTATGATGTATTTATTGGAACATTCATCAGTGGTGGCTACTTTCGATGAGGGACACAAGGATGTGAGTCTACCCAACAACATTGGTGATGGCCGACATCAACGCAACCAATCAGAGGTTTAACCTGGGGGTCCCTGTGCCAGCACGACTGTATGCCATTCTGGGGTGTATTATGAAAGGGGGCTCACTGAGGGGGATCTATGGCCCTTTTAAAATCCTTCGTGGTTGGATCCCATCTCTATAGTGCAGGTACACCTTCCAAAATGACATTCGACCCCAAGGTAATGACCTGTGACCTTCATTGTTAAACATTTTTGGAGTCATTCCAGTGACGCTCAATTACTTGGGGATAATGAACTGAATTGGGAATAACACTAATTTTAATTTTCGTTAGTTCCCCAACCTGGCCAAGAAGATGATAGATAACAGGAAGGAATCACTATTGGAAAGAGAATATTAAAGATAATCATATTTAGGGTACTTTTTAGCTCGGTTTGATGGAAAGATTATTGGCGAGCTATATGTGCCGTCCAGGTTTTCCACATAGTTTGGATTCCTCCAGCATATACTAAGGAAGGTGTATACAAATGTCTTGGAGGAGAAACAACCTTGTGTTATTTACCAAGTGTGGCTGATGTTTACAACTTATTTATATGGTGAGGTAATTAATTGTCCTCCCATGAGAGTTGATTCTAGACACTCAAAAAATAAGGTGAACATTGGGTAGTGGCATATCATAAAGGGCTCCTGCAGAAGCGAGTCTAGTAGCTCAAGGTTTCCATTGTGGAACCTGGGAGTTGAGAGAAGAGACAATGAACTTATAGGGAGGAGATTCTAGGAATAATTAAGGTAGCTGGGTAGGTACAGGCCGAAACATCAGTAGTGGAAACATCACATGGTGCGGCCCAAGCCCCATCATCCGGAGGGAGAGGGGTTCATGAAAAAACTCATTGAGTGGACAGGGAGTATCAGGGGAAGTATATAAGGTATCTTTTACAGCCTATTGAGGAATCATTCTCTCCTACGTTGTGGCCATCCAGGTTGACCCTATTGCATTCGTTGATCACCGAAGCCCTTTTGTAGAGGATGGTACGGGATGGGATGTAGCTTCCAAAAATTGTACTCATTCTGATTGATGACAGGGTGAACTTTCATCATCAACATGCATATTTGACGTCCATGGATGCATATGATTTCCAGCGGGGTCGACGTGAGGAACCACCTCTCATAGTGATGGTAATACTCGACCATGAGCATAATCCATTAAGAATGTCATTTAAATATGAGGACGATGATGATGAGACCGAGGGCAGCAAGTTAGAAGAAGAAGAGAAAGAAAAAGAGGAAGATGAAATTGGGGAAGCTAAAGAGGAGCTTAGAGGTTGAGGTTCTCAGGGGACAGCCTACCAAGGGAGTCCTTGAGAGAGAGGAAATATTACTAGAATGGACATGGAAATTGTTGAGAAACTCGAGGTATGACTCAATTCGTATCCTAGATTTTCCCCTTTTCATCATTCATAATCACCAATCGTAATTTTACCATGTTCAAACATATATCGGTGCTGATGGTTAGTAAGCTCCATCTAAAGGGGGGTGAAGATGCACAAATTGAACAAGGTAGGGAGCTAACACACAATATGGAATTTAAAAGCAATAAAGGATCTCCTAATGTGATAGATCCTCTTGGTATTGAAACAATTGAGGCCAATGCGCTGAGTTGTTGTAAGATTCATTATTTATATGCCCATATCTCTCATCAGAGAGATCAACTAATTATGGAATTCATTATTTGTACAGTAATCATGATATTGGAGGATTGGTAGGCTGGTGAATCTAAACCATTTGTAGTGGATCTGATTGCGACCAGACTGACCCAATCAGAACCTGCATCTAAAACTATTCTTGTCTCACAACGTGGTGAGAAAGGGGTTATGAAGACCAGTGATATCAGTGTCGTGGAAAGGTCTGATGTCGGTAGGTGAAAAAATTATGAAAATAATATGAGGGAGTAAGGTTTCCCACACATTGAAGATCCTTACCCATTCGGAGAAATGAGAGAGCAAGACCCTGCCACTGATTTTCGGGTTGCTTTCCCTTAATATCAGACTACATACACTATGGAGATGGATGATTCTAATCCTAAAGCAGTCGAGGAAATTCATATGAGGTGGAATAAGGGGCGGAAGTGTATTGGGTGCTTCCTAAAACATCCTATAGCTGAATAGGATGCCCAAATAGGATCAATGTGCACTTGGTTTCACCTTATATATGCCGGAGGGGTGGAAACTCATCATCTAGATTCATTGGGGCTAAGAAATATGTTCATCACCTTGAAGAACAAGAGAATGAGAAAGCCATATTCATTGCATACTAATCCATGATTATCAGCCAGTTGAAGGCAAAGTTGGACGAAGCCTAGGAGTAATCCACACAAGCAAACCATCAAATGGCTGGGTTTCATGCAAAGCATGAGTGACTAAAAATCAGAGCCAATAAGATTTTCTCCATAGCTTTTAATGTAGAGAGGGATATAAAGGAGTGGGAAGCATTTCAGGGGATACAAGCCAGAGGCTTGTAGCACTGGAGCAATCCATTAAAGGGGCTAATCTATAAGGGTCATGTCTGGGCCAAACCTATAAAAATTTCTTCCTTTGTTTTCTTATCTCAAACTACATGCATATAATTTCCATCGGCTGGCTTGTTTGTTTTGATTATCCCATCTAAACCATAACTATGAAGTATCCATCAATAAATCCATAAGCTCACGTGGGTCGTGCCTGATGTGAGAATCAAGGGATTGACACACTGTTACTTCTTCTGATCATGAGTGTGCAAAGAAATCATCAGGTATCTGGGGTTTAAATGACCAGTTTAAGCTACTGAAAAGAAAGAGGGAGGCCTGAGTAAGGAATTATGTTCTCACAATAGTAGAGTTTCTAATTTTCCATTGTTCTCATGTGCATGAGAAGAGTCACTTAATGGGTGTTAGAATCAGTTCGAACATAGGGGAATGGAATGTGTGAATCACGATACAAAAAATTAAGAACAATTTGGGGGTGGCATGACAATTTTGCTTACCAATGACCATGTTAAAAACACATTATTCCTATCACATTGGCTTGAAATTGGGAAGACCAATGAGGGTCGACCAACGAACATGTTCAAAACACAGAACCTGACTCAAAATGTTATCTTTTAGTCTTCCAAAATGTTATCCAAGGATAGTAGGCGAGCCATAGTCTAAGTGTACCTATTGTTAGGGGGTTCCTTTAGATGTAAAATAGGATGACGATCCAAATAAATACTAAAAAAATAGCTGAGGGTGGAGTGATGGGTTTTTAAAATAGAGTCCAACACTCTTGAAATTATGCCACCATGGTAGAAACACATTAGGTGGGTACACTAGTCTGATTAGGTATCAAACATACTTCTTAACAGACCATTCTGATAGGGACTTGGAGTTCCTTGTAGTTTTATGTCATACCAATAAAGATGATAAACACGTAGCTTAAATGTCGCATGGTGAGGACGGTGCACACAGTTTTAAGGGCATACTGCCTGGACCATGATTTGGGCTGAGGGGCCAAAAGGGTTAATGTCCCTAGGGCTGGGCCCGAGAAGGAAGCTCCTGACGTCTCTCCATATCCCATACAGATGAGAATCATTCCAAACATTGTTCTTAAAGCACATTTTGGCCAGAGACCAATGCTGGTAGGGGGAACCCTCTATGGCAAGGAAGCTGATGCATACCATGATTAACATGGGTTTCATGAACCTGTTTAGGGTAGAACCAATGTTTAGTGTAATGAATTAATGACATATGGAATCATGCAGTTCAATGTCATTAGATCGGACAAGTAGTGAAATGGAAGATCCTTATAAGGGATAACATGATGCAGTAGCTATAAAACCGATGTGAATTAGGATATAAGGATATCGCAACACATCGTGTAACCGAGGAGGATGTTTTTTAGTTCAATTGGCCGAAAGTGAAAGTTAGGTTGGGCCCAAGGAAAAGTTATCGGGTGTTCATATGTACCCTATTAGAATGGTAATCAAGAAACACAAAGTTCTAGAATCACAATTTAATTTAATGTAGGACAAAAGTCATGTGTGGAATAAATGCATGAGTAAATGCCTCACCAAAACAACTAAGCCCATGTGAGTCATGATTGATGTTGGAAACAAGGATTAGCGATGGGGATTTCCGTGATTCATGGAGGCACACATTTAGAGAAATAGGCCTCTAGGTGAGTGAAGTTACACTATCACTAACCCACCTTTTAATTCACCTACATGTGCGGTGGGAATATAACCGAATGTGTTGGGATTCCACTTGAACATAAGGGGGTGGAAAGACCTGAATCATGATGCTCGAGATCTGGATCACAATGATAATGGTGTGACGATGGGTAACTGCTGACCATGTTCAAAACATTTTATATGCTTCACATTATCCTGGAATGGGGATAGACAATTGATGGTTGACCGTTGACCATGTTAGAAGCACGTGGCCTATCGCTAATTTTGTCTGTGGTCTTCAAGGGCATTGGCCCAAGATGGTTGGTGAGTTATGTGGCATGAGAAGAGGCCGTAAAAGTGGTTCCCTTTAGACATGGAAGATGATGCGGATCCAAATTAAGGGATTAGGAATCATGGATATGAAAAAATAGAATTTCCATGCGAAAATTCCACAATTTGGTCTCTTTTTCAAAATTCATTTGAAGACAACAATAATTCTTATCAGATAGGGGGATTCGAATCCATTTCTGAGGATAATGGTACTAGTGTTGCACACTCCTAGATTATGGCCGTAGAGTGGAACATTAATAGGGGACTTAGTTTAATGAATTGCCCACAGGGTGGAAAAGTATTTTAACCTGATGAGTAGTTCCCATTGGGAGATCATTGTTTAGCATCATAGAACTTGAACACAGATGGGGAGAGACCCGGAAGAAACATTGTACGGTTATCGCAAAACCAGATGTGAATGAGAACCCAAGAGGTCCTCATGCCATCACATGTTTCCAAAGGAGTTAGATCCAAGGGGATGAAAAAAAGGGGGGCATGATTTATGATTCCTAGGGCTGGACCTATAGACGGAATGTCTGGGCATTCCTACATATCCTATTATGATGGGAATCAAGCCACCCATAGTTCTGGATAATGTCGTGCAGTTTGTTGTCTTGCAATAAGGACATCCAAATCATAGATTAAAGGTCATAGTGATAGGACCATATATAGAAATAAGCGAGGGAGACATGATGTGAGGTAATTCCAAGACCTTCCATGAATGAGGAAAAAAGTCCATATCACACCATGTGCTCCAAGAAGAGGTATAAGGTTGAGGGAACGAAAAGGAAAGTCGGTCTGGGCCCGAGGAAAAGTGTGTTGGTATTCATACATACACTTTTGAGGTAGGGATCAAGCCATATATAGTTATCGGAGTGACATGGTAGGGTATCAATTCCAGGGATAATATTGTCTTGTGGGTCTGACCCACACCGCAAAATAAGAAGAATTTGATAGATCTTCTCTACTCTTTATGACGGATGGGCATTTTTTTGGGAAGCAATAATTCTAGGACAGAGAGTCTAGGAGTCGCTACAAGAATCAAGCAATGTGCATGCATTGAAAAATGGTATGGTGGGTAACCACTACCAAACATGATGCCCCCTAGAGTGAGGACATCATGATGAAGTTCTGTTTTTCATTGTGCGGCCAGGACGATGATGTCATAGTTTAGTGTCATATGATAGGACAAACCAATGAATTTTAACGTCCTTCAATAAAGACGCAACAGTTTTAATTCATTTGTGACTAGACAACATAGTTTAACATCATATTACTTGGAAACATACAGAAGAAACGTGGTTTTAAGAGGAATGTGCATGGCGTGATGGAGGACACCAGAAGTGAATGAGGAAATATGCCCGTACCAAACCACAAAAAATTCTATGGAAGAATCCTCAGGCCAAGGGGCTAGAGAACATCAAAGAATATGGGGATGGACCTAGATATGAATCATTTAGGTGTTTTTACATATCCCATGAGGATGAAAATCATGCCATACATAGTTCTGAGAGTGTACTTCTTGCGTCTTGCAGAATGGATACAAAGAGATTTTGGTCTAACATCATAAAGCTCAGACCACAGAAAATAAAGACTCTTCCAAATAGGAAAAAACCTCTACCAGATCTCTAATCCCATGTGAGGAATGCTTGATGTGTGAAATAAGATCATAGGAGAATTTTTAAACACATGGAATACACTCAATTGGGATATTGGTGTAGGGCCCTGAATAACGCACCGCCATGGATTTGGCCCCCAAATGTGCAAATGTGCCCTAAGGGATAGTAAAAAGAGTGTCAAAATTCTACTTGGATGGGATGGAGTGGATAATGATGTTAATCATGCAAATGGCATTTTGGACTTGATGGGGATGGTGTAGTGATGGAGCATAAATATTCACCCAGTTTGAAACACAACATCCTTATTGTTTGACCTGAAATGGGAAGAACAAATGAGTGTTGACCGTGGACCATATTCACAATGCGAGACTTGTATTAATTTATTGTACAAGATCCTCGAGGATATAGTCCTGAAAAGATAGGAGATCCCTTAGGTCGAGCATCTGTACCAATCGAGTGTCATTTTTGATGCGAAGGATGATGAAAGACCAAATTAAGGGGAACATAAATCTTGAAGATGGGCAATAACATGTCGGTAGAATCCAACACTCTAGGTTATATATCGGAGTGCTCCTGGGTACATTGGTGAACATACAAAGAGGGTCGATGGGCCCAACTCAAGAGTAGCCAATTTGATAATATGAGTTTAAAACAGAAGGATGAAGATCTCTTAGGAGAAATAGGAATGTGGCATTGTTGTTACAAACCCAACATGAATGAAGAAATAATCCCATTCCACACCACATGCCGCTCTCCCAGGAGAACTGAAGCTAGGGGCCATGAAGGAAAAGAGGTTCCTAATAAACATTCATGGACCTGAAGGTTAACTGTTTGGGCATTCCTACATATACCATAAAGATGGAAATCAATCCACATATATTTCTGGAGGATTATATACATTTTTATGTCATGCAACAAGGAAGATGATGGGTGAAAATTATCTCAACGTAGGATGTGTATGGCACAGTGTGTAACCCTAAGTGAATGAGAACATAAGCCAAGACCACATCGTACAATACCAAATGAGATCTTGGGCTAGGGGTGAAAAGGATGAGGTATCTATGATGGGAAACCCAACTAGTTCGAACATTAATGTATTGTAGTGAGGTCGAAAGATGTGGAGATCTCTCGTGAGAGGGATTCATGGTGATGTCATGAAGAACTTGATGCGAATGAGGGAAAAAACCTGCACGAAACAATGTTCTTCGACCCAATGTGATATCTTGAAGTTGGGGATGGTCCTATAGATGAAATATCTATACATTCCTATGTATCCCATGAGGATGTGAATCAATAAATACATAATTATGATAGGGCCATGCAGTTTGATGTCATGCAGTCAGGACATGGGAGGATAGAAGAACGAGGAGGGGAACATGGTGCGATTATAAAAATCCAGAAATGAGTGGGGAAAAATATTCCTACATTAATCCATGTGGGATCGTCCAAGGAAACTACCCCCAGGGGGGATAGTCATAGGGAAGAGTCTGGGGGCTAGTCTCAAGACAAGGCATCTGAGAATTATTACTTATCCCAAGATGATGGGAATAAATTCATACATAGTTCTTAAAGGCTCCACGCCTTTTAATTTCATGTGGTGAGGAAGAAGTTTGAGTATTTTTTCATCCTTTAGTCCGGAATAATCACACATTTATCATCACGTGGATAAGATAGAACAATTTAATGTCACGTGAGACCGTATAGATATTAGTTTATGGTCATAGAGTTCAGACCTTTTTGTATTTTATCATCATGTGGGATGGAAATGCAGTTTAATGTAATTTAGGATTTAACAGTTTAAAGTCAAGTAGAACCGTCACTGGCTCAAGAAAAGTACTACATAAAGAGTTTGTCATTGGTGGTAGGATTTATACGCTCGCCATCCCTAGTAACCAATGATTATTCTCCACTGAGGTAAACCCTAGAGACTGACATAAGGTCCTTCCCATATGGGCTCTATATTTTGTGGTTTCCTATCAAGTATCATTGGTGTTCTCAAGGACAGTACCAGATCACCTTTTAAGAAAGAGTGGAGGTGAACTCTCTTGTTGAAATCTCTAGCTATCTTGTTTTGATGTGTTTCCATATTGTGCATAGAACGAAGAATATTCTCTATGAGCGCTTCCAATTCATCCATATGAAATGTAGCTACCAAATCTAGTTCTTTCTAATCATAGAAGACAATGCATAATTAAGGCAATTGAATCTCGATGGGTAGGATGGCCTCTGTTCCATACACCAGGGAATATGGGGTCATCTGTGTGCAATTGTTAGTATTTTTATGATAGGCTTAGAGGGAATTTGGGAGATTTTGGGCCAAATAATATTATTATGAACAACCATTCTATGTAGGATGTTAGAGAAAGATTGGTTTAATTCCTCGATCATCTCATTTTCTTGTGTGTGATAGTGGGAGGTATGGTTAAAACGAATGTTGTACTTAGTGTACAATTTCTTCAACATGGATTCTTGAATGTTGGTGTCATTATTGGGGAGGATGAAGTGAGGTACTACAAATCATTATATGATGATAGAGCTCAAAAATTCAACAATATAATGAGCCTTGAATTCCATGAGTTTAATTGCCTATGCCCATTGGGAAAAGAAATCTGTAGCTATCAGGATGAACCTGCATTGGAGAGCTGTCACCGGAGGATGAGGCCACATGAAATCGACTCCCTAGACCACAAAGGTCCAAGAGTACATTGTAGTTTGGAGAGGATCTAGTGGAAGATTCAAAAACATTGCATGAATTTGGAATGCATGAAACCTCTTGGAAAACTCGATATAGTCACGGATCATTGAGGGACAAAAATACACTAGTCTCTGAATCTAGTGAGATAATTTTGGCCTGTTATGATGAGCCCCACACGAAAATGAATGATACTCCTGCATGAACTGATAAATATCACCTCATTGAATGAAATGGAGTAGAACCCCATCAAACCCATGCTTGTAGAGGATATGAACAAGCCCT
The DNA here is from genome assembly GCA_963277665.1 of Viscum album. NCBI lineage: Eukaryota > Viridiplantae > Streptophyta > Magnoliopsida > Santalales > Viscaceae > Viscum > Viscum album. The sequence continues at coordinate 109,137,896 of OY728132.1, read as the reverse complement.
ATACCACTCTTGGGAGTAAATTTCAGTGCACGGTGTCAGATTCTCTCACATTTGGCTCGATCATTAAAGAGAATGTCGTGCTAGAGGTACTGGATAAAGGGGGTGCTCTAATCAGGAGCCACTTCTAGCACTGCCTCTTGGGAACCTGGGGGTCCGGACATGGAGTAGCCAGTGGTAAGGTGTCTTACCTACAAGCTATAATCATTAACTAGAGTGATAGGGGCGATTAAACTCTAGTGTGACATGTTGATAATCAAACTATCCTGACCAGGATTTACAAGATATGAAGTTGGCTTCCCCAGGAATCGGCTAGACCATTCTGGGATTGAGGGATATGTGAAACCTCTGACCAAGATGGGAACCGAGCCATCAACTGCTGGGTACATTCTAACAGTGGTACAAGCTCTCGAATTCTGATGACATAGTCACAATTGATCTACTTGATGACTAGTTAAGAGTCCCATTTAACCTGAAAGTGGGGAATATCAATCTTGAGGGAGAGCTCAAGGATAGTGTTGCAAGCATGGTACTATGACTCATTGTTGGTGAAGGATTCTGACAGCAAGAATGAATATGGAATAATGGATTGTGCTGGCATGATAAAGATGATACCCAAACCCACCCTGTTGAGTCTGGGATCATTAAGTCCTCTACCGGTAAGACATCGGGAAGCACCATCAAAGTGAATTTTCCAACATGAAATGTCTCTATCCACCAAAAGAATTTCCTTATCTAGAAAATCAATTTCCATGGACTGGTCTATAGGAGCTATATGGGATAAAATGAAGTCTTCCAATGCTTGTCCCATAATAGCCTTCTGAGGAAAAAACCTGATGTCAAACTACGGGAGGATCACTGCCCACTGAGCTAGATGGCCTGTCAACATGGGGTGGTTCAGGATGTACGTTCGTGGATCCACTCGAGACACTATCTGTATATCATGGTGATGTAAGTAATGTCACAGATTATGCAATGCGAATACCAACTCAAGGTATCTATTTTCGTTAGGAGAGTATATAGTCTTTGTACCATGGAGCATGCATCAGAGATACTAGAAACTATTATCAGTTCCTTTGTAGTTCTTTTAGGTGATAAGGGCACCGAGAGATCATTCCAGGGTGGTCTCATAATGGACCAAAGGCTTTCTGGAAATGTGGGGCATCAAAACTGAAGGCTGCAACAGGTACTGCTTGATTTCCTCAAATGAATTATGGAATTCCTCATCCCACTGATAGACAATTCCTTTCTATATGAGTTTATAAAAGGGATTACACATTCTAGCCAAATTCTCTATGAATCAGTGTATGTTGGCCAAGTGGGCTTGAAAGCATCGAATATCCCAAATGTTTCTCAGAGGAGACTTCGGAATGATGGACTAAATCTTCTCCAGATCAATATCGACGCCTTTATATTTGACAATAAAGCTGAGAAACTTTTCAGAGGTGACAATAAAGGAACACTTCAAAGGGTTCATCATTAGGTGGTGAGAACGGAGGAAGCCAAAAACATTTTCAAGATATTTTAGATGATCTGGATTATAGAGAGATTTGACAACCAGATCGCCCACATAGAATTCCACCAATGTCCCAAACATCGGCTTAAATATGAGGTGAATTACATGATGAAAGGTGGATCCTAAATTATTTTAATCCCAGGGAATTATGTAGTAACAAAAATTACATTGTGTTTCCATGAAGGTGTAGACGCTTCATCGTCGAGGTCCATTTAAATCTGGTTATACGCAAAATACCCATCCATGAATGATAGTGTCTGGAACCCACTTGTGGCATCAATCAACCACTCTGTCATGGGAAGGGAAAAATCAACCTTTAGACAGTGACCATTGAGATACTAGAAGTCGATGCAGTCCCTGATATATTTATTCTTCTTCCTAAATAGCACAATTTTGGTTAGAAATCTATGGTACTGGACCTCCTTGAAGAAATTGTATCTAATAAACTTAACAACTTCGGCCTCAATAATGGTACCATTACAAGGGCACATCTTTGGGGGGGGGGTTGTTTAAACTCGTGTTGATTGCTTAGAAGACTGAGGCGGTGGAAGGACACCTGAGGATCTAGTCATGAAATTTCATCATAACTCTGTGAAAACATATCACAATGTTGCTTCAGGAATTCAACATATTGTTGTTTCTCTTTGATAGGCATTTTGACATTGATCAATGTGGGTTTTGGATACATCTCGCCATTGAGTATCCTCTAGAACACTTCATCTACTCTACTGGAGAAGGCCTCTTCAATTGCGAGAGGTGCATCTTCAAAATATTCTTTCTCACTCATGGAAGAGGGATCATTGTTGGGAAGATATTCCTTTGAGTATACAAATCCCGACGGGAAGTTCGTGCCAGCCTGAGCAGCAGTAGACACTACTTTGGGGGACTCCTTCATTGCTTAAAGCATAATGATGAAAACTATTGATCTGATCGCATCTGGTCTTCAGGCCAAGGGGTCATGCTTGATGATATCGAAGCCAAAGTGGTATGTCAACTTGAAATGGTTTATCCAATCCCAGAAAAACAAGCACGTATGGTGTATTGTTGTTTCCATGGGGTGAAAATTTTGAAATCTTATGGTAGTAGGGGGCTATGTGATCACGTGAGCCTAATTCATTTAGGAATACAATGTAACCTTCTGACATCACATAGTCTTGGGAATTAGCTTCCCCATTTTTTTGAAATAACAAATCATTTCCCCATATCAGGGGTTGTAGCCTCCAATTGATAGATTGGAAAAATGTAGGAATATTCCAGGTCTGTCCACGGGTTGGTCACAACCGTAGCGTGTTCAACCTTATTAGCCTAAATATGCTTGTCATTAATCTATTAATAGTTGGAATCTAGATAGAGGGATTCACCACAGACAATAGGAGACATGTAACCATGGATAACACGTACCCAACCATCAAGAAAGTACTTTATGCATTGGTGATTTGAGGAAGGGACCACCACGTGCAAGTGGATCCATGGCCTACCCATCAACATGTTGTAGGTAGTATCCCGGGAGACAACCATGAACATGGTCTTGGATTCCAAAATATAGAAATACACTTTTAGGTGGATATTTCCGACTATTTTATATTCCTTTATATGATAAACTTGGATTTTTTGGTTAGTGGGATTCAGATCATCCTCAGATAAACCCATTTTCTGATGTTTCTCGGTCGGGATTAGGCTGATCCCAAATCCTGTGTCAACAAGACAACGATGATCCTCCAGAAAATTGAAGTGTCTGGTGATGTACAATGGGTTGATGTTCCCCTAAATGGGATATCCTATTTCTTTTCTAGAGAACATGATAATGTCATAACATTTAGCATGCTCGACTACCTCAGCATGGAAGGCTTCTGCGGCTGCTACCTCCGTCTCGAACTGGAGGGGGCTTCTTAAAAATTTGGTGTCAGCTTCATGCATATATGATGATAGGCGAAGGGAATCAAGGATATAGAGACTCACATGAATGGTGGAAATATTATTTAGTACATCATACTTCCATAACAAGTGTGATATTCTACTTATTGTAGGTTGTTCTGTGGTAGGGGGATGACTGGTCCTTCCGGCTGAACCGACGGCTGACTAGTACTGGGAATGTCCTGTTGCTCTCCAGTCGAATCTCATGGAGTGGACACCATATGTGGGATACACGACTGAGTCCGGTCCATAATAGAGAATGTAAAATCATGACTTATTTGAGATGGATCCGCTTGATCATGTAACACAAACGGTGGTGAAGGAAGACCTGACAACACCAGATGAGAAGGCTTCCCGTTCTGAGCTCAATGCTGGGCATACAGTCTAGTTTTGGTGGTATGCACAACCTATTTGAATTTACTAGCCAAGGAACTCTGATGTCCCATATATCCATGACTCTGTCAATGCTAGAGATGGATGGGAACATTGGTAGGATCTGTTTGGCACTCCTCCCCATCAGAAATCATGTAGGGTTTTACAAGCTCCATGGTGTTAACTGTGGCATACCCTTGATAATCACATGAATAATCCTCCTCTACTAGATGATTTTTGGGGGGAATCTCCATCTACGGGGGCATGATGTCACTGATAGTATGGGATGACAATGATATCGGTGGGGGACTATTTTTTTCCTAGCTTTGCTGATGCTTGATTTTCAGGGACGATGAAGGTTGAGACATGGATGCAGACGTAATGGTTGCGGGTGATATGGTGTCTTTTGAAAGCTCGGGTCAATTTATACATGCTATGATAAAACCATGGGCACATGTGACAATATTATGATCAATATAGTCTTCATACATATGGGACCCACAATTTCGAACCTGATGCTACTCAACTTTATTACCACTATCGTGGTATTTCATCACAATACAAATTTCGCATGTGACAGGGATTGGCCTCAATAGAATATGTTGTTATCAAAATTTTCTTGAAGAAAGTATTTAAATACATAGCACTATATGAGTGTGTTCCCCATGATCTGGTGGTAAGGCAGTAATTGGGACGATCATTGAGATCAGCCTATTCTGACCTATTGAATTCTGGAAATCATAGAAGTCCATGTTCCAAGGCGCTTTAGAAATAACCGGGGAATTGATCCTCATGTAATGATTAGTTATGTTTTCTATTTTCTGATATGGGTACCTTGAAAGCCTAGACCCAACGAGGGGCTGGAGGAGCCTTTAGAGGAGGTGCAACATAGTTATCTCACCTAGCTGGTGGATGCATGTTACGTGGGGGAACCTACCGATTCTATAGTGGGCGCTGCTAGGTTGGAGGATGCACCTGAGGTGGAGGTCCCCTACGAGGTTGTGGAGGAGGCTCCAATGGTAACAAATCCTGTTTCCTAAGGGCCTCTATTTTCACCACTATGGAGTAATTATCCTTAGAGAATCTTCTCATGGGAATTTCAATAGGCAATGGGCATGCCTGCTTGGCTTGATGTATGGAATCCTCCAGAAACATGGTCCAATTAGAGAAGTATAAGAATCCCTTGGTTTAATTATGTGTAATGAGAGAGGGGACTAGTTCAATTTTGACATTATCCACACACATTATCAGTAGTTGTTCCTATGTTAGCAGCATATCAAAGAAGTAGGTGAGGCCTTTCCCCCAGGCGACAACGTCCGTGACACACTCGTTGGACCTATACTTGAACTTGAAGAGGTCTAAAATGCTCGTCTTCTAGGTGGTAGAGCTGAGCTGGTAAAGAAACTACCTTCATAGATCTTCCCAGCCAAAAAATGACCTGATGGTTAGCTGGTTATACCATACAAATGTAGGCCCTTCCAATGCCTGTACCAAACCCAGATGATTGGAAACCACCTACTGCGTTGGAGTTCCCAACATGGGTCAAAACCTTGAGATGATGTAGGAATGATGAGGTAGTGGGTTTCCCATCCCATTAAATGAGGAGAAGGTAGGATTTTTGAACCTCAGTGTGCTGGCATGTCATCCACCCATGCCATATATGGCGTTCCGTCATGCAGGATTTACACCAGTCATGTTTTCAATGCTTTGAGGCAAGAAATGGGAGATGCCATCATATCACCTGGGATGGGGTTCCTATCATGACAAGTATCATTGACCACCAGTTTTTTGGACGGTTCTTCAACATGATAAGTAGTCCAGGCAGGTCATGGAGCGGCTGGTGGGATAACATGCAGAGCAATTGGGGGAACTTGAGATGGGGCCCGGGGATTATCACGCCACTCGGGTGGATTTGGAGATACATTTTGTACCCTCTGTCCATAGTTTCCAGCATCTATCATGTCTATGTGGGCGGGATGGTCAGGGTCACCTAGGTGAATCTCATCAATGGGTGGGGGGGGGGGGGGGTTGTACCTGGACATGCTGCCCCGACTGAGGATCAAAATAGTCTGGCCGCAGCTTTAGGAAACGTTCAGCAATGAGGGCATCTGTTGTATTCTTATGCTCTGTGTGCTTTTATTGTATCACAGCTTTTTCAAGATCAACATCCACCTTCTACAATGATCCAGACGATTCATAGGGTTTGATAGCTCCAAGGTGCTCCTTACCATTATTCGGATTCTGGCTGAGGACTAATGCCTTAGTGGGCACAGGAACACCCAAAAAATTTATATATTTTTAGGTAACCCTTCCCAATGGATATAATAGTTTTGCAATACCCCTAGGGGGTAATTTATACAAGGAGCCCCAGATCATTATCCTTCTCTGATAGATCATCCATGTTAACCACAACTCTACATGGGGGAATTCTCTCAATATCGCCTAGAAAATCGTGATGGTGTTGGATAGATCTAAAACGGAGTGAATTATATTGGCCCTATCCACAGACCTGAACATGGGGGAATCATCTTTGATAATTATGGGAGCACTTTAATGCTCGGAATGCTTCATTGTTTTAGGGTTTGGTAGTGACCAATCGACTCAGGGAGATGTGCCACATGGAGCGCGGCAAAGTCAACCATATGGAATTGCTGACCAATGGCCTCAAAGTATGCATGTCTCTTGGGGTAAGCCACTCACTGATAACATAGGCATAAGTTCATCTCCCATAGGGTTTCACAAAATCACATGACTTCCTCCTGGGTAAGCGATTCAGATGCACTAAAATTGGTGGTCACAATTGGCCAGAACATTTTTGGGAAATGATCAACAGCTATGATGTCCCAGAAGCTCCTTTGTCCAGACTTGGGATCTGGACATTGGGTGCCCCACTCATCAATTGTTGGAGGTGTGGGGACTGATAGTGGAATTAAATAAGATTCCTTAGTTGGTATACTTGATGATGGATAATACAGAAAATGGGATGACAAGCCGCCACATCTTGAGCTGTCCTACATTGATTGAGAAAAACGTTCCACTACATATTGGTAATATTGGTGGGAGACCATGGCTTCTGGCATAGTGGTTTTAGACACTGATGGTGGGTCATGTTGTTGATAATCCTTTACCAGTCCCTAGAATTACTCTCCATGGTCTTTGATTGAGATAGAGAATGACCATGTTGACAGTTGGGAGGATGGCATGACCTAACCCTTAGAAGGGGCCAAATATTTCTCCTCTTGGATGTATCTCTAGAGGGAGGGAGGAATCCGGTGAACTTTACATTCCATAAGGAAGAGGCTGATACGTCGTGTTTTTTCCCAAACCCTCAGCATAGAGGATCAAGGTGAGGGTTCCATTGATGAATAATATTCCTCTACAGAATCTGAGAATCATACGGGCCTAATTTTGGTTTGAATCATCTCAGAGCTCTTTTTATGCCATTAGCGGCCTTCCCTCCTTCCCCTCATTAGCTCTACGGTATAAGGTATATTTTTGGCTCAACATGGACCTTGGGATGAATTGATGCTAGGGTGGAGTGTAAATCTGCCTGGGTGATACAGGATGATAGGAGCACGTGGAAATATGTCATAGGTAACATAGGGATGACCTTCATGTCAACTGGATGATGTGCAGAGGGAATCTCTATGGGAAGTGATAGAGCGGGTAGGACCACTGTTGAAGTTAGCGGGATCAAGGGCATAGCCTCCATGCTTATTTAATTTGGCAACATCAGTGCGAGGATGGTCCTTGTACTAGTCGAGGTGAACATGGGTAGGACCTCCATGTTGGGTACCCGTGAAGCAAGGCATACCTCCAATTCACTAATTTTTGGGATAAAGAGGTCCATCGTCAGTTTTTTAAGGACATGGGGAAGACTCCCATGACAACTGTTGAATAGACGGGTAGCATCGTCACAATGGCAACCGTAATTTGGATTGAAGGAGCTATAGAGAGGACCTCAATGTCAATTTTGTGAGGGAGAGGTCCCAAAATCTCAATGGTGATTGTACGGGGAGGACCTTCTTACTGGATGTTATCACCCTGGGTCATCCCACGACAGACGCCACCTGCCTCAGGGACCAGGAGAGTTGGTCAAGCCTACCCATAGGGTGGTTACGATCTTTATCCTGTCCAAACATATATGTTTCCCTACTTAGCATAAATAGGTGGTTGATGTTATGAATCAACTGTGGCATGGGCCATAATATCTGTTGATGTTGACTCCCCTCGGCGGGCGGCCTCCTCGGTCTAAGCCCGACACTGGCGTTATGTTAATCGGACTGGGGCTAGTGGTGTAGGTGCATATCTCACCGGAATGTCGGCCCGTGAGGAAAGGTGGAGGCACTGACACGACCTTGAGGGAACCCAACATTGGAGCCCCTATAATGGGATTCCGTATGGGTTGCCCCGGACATCCCTCACCTCATTGGCATAGGGGATGGAGTCATCGATGTGTTCTGGGGAGAGGCATACGAAATGATTATACATTGGAGTGGGGAGTAGTGGATCCTGGCGTGGACCTTTGGGGCGGTAGTGGTGATGTGGTGCTAAAACTTCTTTGTCTGGTTGGGCCATATCATGAGTTGGCATAATCCCCTCTTCCTGGAATCATCGAATAAGGTAATTTATTACCCTTATCTAAATGAAATTTTATGGGGAGATGGGGCGTAGGATCCTAGCAAACGTGGACATGAAGGCTGCCCTGCGGGAGATGAGGTACCATGGGATTACACATTGAGATTGCCCCTTCCCTTGTATCAATGGGCGGGTGGTGATTGGTTTCCTATCATGATAGATTGGGTCCTGAAAAATAGGGAGATTTTTCCATTAGAGATGAAAGAAAGAAAGCGACATTCAGTGCCCCAGCTCTATTCTGTCATCCATGGTTGGTAAGATAGATCCATGCTAATAGCGTCGTTGACCGGGATGTCCAATGTTCAACCACCACAATATTTGGGGAGTTTCACACCATGCACACTATTTTCTTGGCTGGACCTGTCACCAGACACATGGATCCATTGACATGCTAATTCAATGATGTCTTGAGAACTAATATTCCCCACATTTAGGAGAAGAACAACATGTCGATTTCACCATTTTTTCTGATTATTTTTTCAGGGCACACATCCATCTATCGAGGACGCAAAATTGTTTCCTGACATTCCCTTTTTCCAAAGGCGGGTGAAACCCATCTCCTATTTTGGAAAATTTTCTCCTTGATCAAAACTAGATGATGGAATATTGGTTCATCCTTCTGTGGATTCCTCCTCTGAAATATTGTCCTTGCCCGAGTCTTGATTATATACATAAGATGTTGTTTGGGATATTCTTTCTGCTGCTATGTCTTCATGGATGCCAATTAAATACTATACTTCTGTTAAGTTATTTAAAATGGTCCAGTCAGGGCAGAAACCTTCAGTCTGGGGAGTAGTCATTTTGCACATCGCTCGTGTGTCTGAAGGTTGAAAAAATGGTGCATCAGCGTTTCTTCCCCTTATAACAGGGCTTCTCAAGGGCATGGAAGCCAGAGGCATCCCACATCTAATGTGGGGAATTATATGCCATAGGCATGTATCCTAGGTTTTCATCATCATCTCATGTTTTACAGTAGTTATGTTATGTGTTTAACATCTAGTAGATATGGATCAGACTAATCATAACACTGACGATAGAGCATCATATGGGTGCAACCCTAGGAGGGAACATTGATTCTGGGGCTAGTGCGTGGTTACTTACCCGATTTCTGCTAGGTTCAGTGAGAAAGTCGGTGACATGATCTCATCGTGGTGTGGTGACCCAGTTATGAATCAAGATGGATATAGATTGTTGAGTGTTAATGGAGATTGTTATGTAGTCGACACAAGGGAAATGATGATGTTGGTTTTGAGCATCGAAGAGCCTTCCTACGTATCTACGCAGCAGAGAGTCAATGTCTACGTAGTTTGGTGCCGTGATGGTGCAATTGAGGAGGGGGCCCATGGAAATGGATGCGTGGATGGGAGACATAGGAAGTAGAGCCTATGGGGTGGGTCATAACATTCCCGTAACACATATACTCGAGGAAGATAGGCTACATTAAGACTTGAGTGATGGGATTGAACCTCATGGGGGCTTCCAATGTATCCCTATGGTAGGCAATAAAATTCCATGTAGTTCATGAAGGGGGGGGGGGGGGGGTGGGGTATAGAATCATGGTGTAAACAAAGAAAAATGACCCAAAAATGTAATGGTGATTACACATGGATCGAATCATGGGGTTGGTTTGATGATCAAGGGGGGACCAGGGATGTGGGTCCCAATAGGGGGGACACCAAAGTTTACCCGCGTATCAGGTTTGAACCTCAGAGGGGATTCCTACTTAAAATGTCTAGGATACATGGATCAAGCCCATGTAGTTAATCATACAACCACATACCATTGTGTGGGGATGAAAATGGCTTACTGATGGATGGGGTACATTGTCTTACTGCTGATTAGGGTGCACAACAGCTTACTATCGATTAAAAGACACAACAACTTACCGTTTATTAGGGAACACAATAGCTTACCATCGATTGGGGGACACAACGACTTGCCATCTATTATGAACATAGAAGATTACCATTTATTGGTAAAAAAATGGTTTACAATTTATTAGGGAACACAATGGCTTACTGTCAATTAGGGAACAAAATCCCTTACTGTCGATTGGGATTTGACCTCAAGGAGGCTTCCTACACACCTTGTCTGGGAGACAAGGATCAAAGGCCACGTAGTTTGAATGGGTATAGTTTAACATCTTATGGGAAAAAAGGGTCATATAGTTTAACATCATGTGTGACAAAGATGAACCAACATGAATATGGTCGGGAGAGATGGTTGTTGGGATTGAACCTAAGGGAGGCTTCCTATGAACCTTGAATTGGACACAATGATCAATTTCCATGTAGTTTAGAATGGTGGATACAGTTTAATGTCATATGGGTCGAAGGTGAACCAACGTGAAGATGGTCTAGACCGATGGGTGTTGGGCTTGAACATCCAGAAGGCTTCCTATAATCCCTTCCTAGGAGAAACAGATCAAAGTCCAAAGAGTTCAAAATGATGTATATAGTTTAACATAATGAGGTACGAATGTGAACCGATGTGAAGATGGTCTAGATCGATGGGTGATGGGCATGAACCTCAAAGAGGCTTCCAATTTACCTTTCCTAGGATACAAGTTTCAAATTCCACATAGTTCGGAATGATGGATTAGGTCTTATGCTCTAGGGTGGCATAATAATGATTCCATGGTAAATGATTACTCGAAGACCATGTGAGTCATGCTCGGTGTGATAAAGAAGAGGCATCAAATACTTGATGATCACATCGTGAACGTTGTGTCTGTGGGAAGTGGAATGGAAATTACATGTTGTTAGTGTCCTAAAGAATAAATAGGGGCTTACACATGGTTAGAATCCCAAAGAGGAAATAGGGGCTTACATGTGGTTGGTTCCCTACAGAGATGGAGATTGGGACTTACTCTAGAATGGAGGCCCGATGGTGAAAAGAAAGATAATGTAACGATGTTACTGATTCCCCTCTCACCTCTATTCATTTTCACCAAAGAAGAAATGAGGATTATGTGTTATTCCTCATACATGAAAGGCTAGGGGATTACACCAAGATGGTTTCCCTTCCCCATATACATACATCACTCCAACAAAGAGGTTCTCATTCTATGTTAGGAAGCTCTCACTCTTGTGGAGACGAGCAGGGGTAGAGAAACTCTGAGATAGGGATCCCTATGTGTATGGAATAGGAAGAGTCCACAATTTAACATCATGGGTTGAGGATGATGGTTCTTGGAAGTTTATCTTCCTACAGCTTGGAAGAGGATGGTTCACTCCCTACCCCTAGAACTTATATAACCAGCATGCTTTAACACTTGGTGAAGGTAAGGAACTGGAAATGTCATGGTGAGGGGGTGTTGTGGAGTAATCCATTGGGGCCCACGTTATTGTGGCTATGCAATGAAGCAAGAACTATTAGCGTGCCTATGCGAAGAAGCATAAGGCTATTCAACGCAATGGGAAGCATCTCCCAATGGACCTTGAAATCACTTCATATAAACCCGGAGGGTCATAAGGGAGAAGGGTGTATAAGGTATAGGTGCTACGTATAAGAGGGAATCATAAATGGTGTGTTAGGGTATGGAAGACACATGGATTGCACAAGGAGTGAGAATTGCGGGAAAAAGAAGGGTTTTGCGTGCAATAGGCGCCCAAACAGGGACCAGTGCATGCCAATAAGACGGGGGTACACCGATAAAGGAGGCATGCACATTATTGGAGGGGGTTTATGTGAAATAGAGGAGCCATGTGCGCAAGAATCTGTGGTTATCACGCAAGAAAAGGGACTTACACGCAACTGGACAATCAATGAAGGAACTCAGAGAGGGTCAAACCCTAGGGGTTTTGCACGAAGGTGGACCCTTGAGAGACCTGTTGTAGAATATCATGTACCTAAAAGTAATATGTTGTGCATGGGGGATGTGTATTGTGAAAAGGGGAGACGGTTCGAATTCTTCATCTCAGAAGTGAGAGGTGCTCTTCTATTTATAGGCGATCAGGGGCTGTGGGGTGCCCAAAATATGGATTCCGTGGAAAACCCGAACGATCGATCGACTGGGCTGGACATTATGTGCGGTGCGCAAAACTTATTAGTTGCACATAAAATTGCACACCATGGGGGAAGCTTTACGCACACTCATCCAATTTTCCTCACACCATTCGTCTTGTCCCAGACTAGTTCGCTCGGATAAAACATGCCTTCATTTTTCACAGAATGTCTGCTTGAGGCCTTCAGATGATTTTTGGTGTCTCTATAACAGTTATTACAATAACATCATATAATTATAATATATATATGATACTATATTTATCATGATGAATTGGACATAGCATGATAAGAGAACATAATAAATGATGATAAATTTAAAATGAAATGAATTGAAAAATGAAGAGGATTTACCACTTGAAATAACTTAATTGGGGACCTCCATAAGGGAATGGGTTGGGGTATTTTGCATGGAAAAGTGCCCATGGACGTGGGTATAAACTAGTGATGATTATCTAGTTAGAAAATTCAGAATATTCAAGTCATAAGTACTGAATAGAAGAGAGTGTCAGGGGTGGTTTTTATAGTTGAGGAGAGGAGGGTTCTCCATTATTTTAATCATTATTTTATTATTTTGGATCAAGAATATGAATAGTCTTGATTATTAAGACAAAAAATAGTAATAAGTGCATGTGAGTTTTAACCAATGGCCATATACATCATCCATCACTCAATAATGATGCAAAAATTCATTTCTTTAGCTAATTTCATTAATTTTCAAAATTCCCTATTCACCAAAAAATCAAGTATTCAGAAAAATCACCAAACATTAACCCATCAATTTTTCTATTTGTAGTGTTTAAAAATGTCCTTCTTTTTATGAAAATAATTCTATAAATATGAAGAATTTAATTTTTAATTAAACCATTATTTACCCCAAAAATATAGTTTCTAAAATTATAGTTGATTTTATATCACCCTGAAATATTATCTAAGGTATCATTAAATTATCCTATAATAACAGGATAAAAAATTATTGATTTAGGAATAAATTTTTAAAAAATTAAATTTCATTTGAATAAATTCAATAATTATAAAATTCAATGATAATATATATTGGTCATAAATATACCGACACATATTAGTAATATTTAAAATATTCACTTTCATTTATAAGGTGCCAAAATTTTATTTGTACATTCATGGTTGAGGTTACTATTCATAATGGTAACATTACTATTAATAAGTGTAAGTTACAATTTACTAAAAATTATGTTGATCATTTCAGACTCTAAATATTTTATTGAATAAAACTATGTATATCTGTTTTTCAAAATTTAAAACACAATAGTGGAATAATTAAGTTTAATGGAAAGGTTATAACTATATCTTTTATCAAAATTTTATTTTGAAGAGACTCAGTGTTGCATGAATAACAGTATATCTAATTAATTTAAATTATTTATGAAGAAACATACCATAAAATCTTGGGGTGCTATTCTATTACCTCCTTCATAAATTTCTTCCTTGAAATTTTCCATGTATATATACATTAAAAGATATCAGTGGTTCATATTTATTAAAAATGTAGGTTACCAATTTACTTCCTCCATGTATTGGGCTATCAAATGATCCATTATGAGTTGAGTGTCTTATTTCTCAATACATTCTCTCTAGTGTCCAGAATATCAATAGTCTATTCACAATATGAGAAATTAGGCCCAAATTCTATTTCATCATAGATGTGTACATGCATTGGGTATGGCATGTACATATTTAACAAAGAAACATGTAACACATCATGAATTTTGTATAGATATAGAGGCATCGCTAACGGTAAGGTACAACTCCAAATCTTCCAATAATTTCAAATGGTCTGGTATACCTGGGGCATAGTTTCCCATTCTTACCAAACCTTAAGAAACCTTCCCATGTATATTCTTTTAGAAAGACATGATATACCACATGAAATTCCGAACACTTTCTATGATTTCTAGCATAACTATTACACATAATTTAGGATGCTTATATATAGTCCTAAACTGTATTTACCTTTATTGTTGTCTGTTCAATATGTTCTGGGCCTGTAAGTTTCCTCTCACCAGCATCATCCCAGCAAGTGGGAGTTTGACATCTCATTCCATTTACTGCATCATATGGCCCCATTTTAATACTATAATGGAATGTATAATTATAAGAAAAGTCCACCAAAGGTATGTAATGATCACACATTACTTGAATATCAAGTGAGAATGATATCAAATTGTCTTTTAGTGTTTGAATTTTCCTTTCAGACTATCCATTTGTTTGGGGGTGACAAGAAGTACTCATATGAAGTTCAATACCCAAATCCTTCTAAACACTCTTCATGAATATCGATGTAAATTGGGGATCCCAATTGCACAAAATCATTACAGGATCACCTTAAAGTCTTGAAACATCCTTAATATAATGTCTTGTCAGCCTCTAAAGTGGTATATCGTCCCATATAGCAATGAAATTTTGGATTTTGCATGATGATAAAAAATTACCCACATTTCATAATTACTTATAGGTGTCATCGGTAGTCCTATGATAATGTCCATCATAACATCATTTGTATTACACAAATTAATAGTTTGAGGTTAAATAAATACTCTAAGATGTTGTCTCTTGGCATTCACTGGTTAAAAAATTAGACACCTTGACACATATTCAACAGTTTATCGCTTCATGTTATCCCACCAAAAATATTCCCTCAAATTTCAATACATATTGGTGCTATCAAGGTGTACAAAGAAATTTGAGCTATGAGAATAATCAAATAGTTCCCTCTTTAGCTCAGGTAGTGATGAAATGCATAAAATCTATCCAAATCATAAAACTCCATCATCACACATGAATTCATATTATCTTCCATCCTTAACAACATTATTTTTCATTTGAATGATCTCATCATCCGATTGTTTACATTTTAACATCTCTAATAAATATGGTCTAGATATAATTTGAAAAGGGAATGGTGTTACTACGCCCTTAACAATTCACATTTCCATATTTACTAGATCCATTAATATAACATATCTATCTATCCTCATTTAGGTCATTACTCCATGATCTACCCTAGTTAATGCATCTTCTACCTTATTTTCCCTTCCTCGGTGGTACTGTATTAAAAAAACATAACCTTTGAGTAACTCAATCTATATCCATTGCCTCATGTTGATTTTTTTATATGTAAAATTTTATTTTAAACTATCATGATCTGTATAAATCTCACTTCTCTTACCATAGAGAGAGTGTCTCCAAATTTCAAGAGAAAAGATTATGGATACTAACTGTAGATCATGAGTTAGATAATTTTGTTCCTAAGACTTCAACTACATTACTGCATAAACAATAACATTACCATTTTACATATGGACACATCCCAGTCCATTCTATAAGGAATCACTATATATAATGCACCCATCATTTCCAAATGGAAGAATCAAAATTAGTGCACTGACCACTATTCTTTTCAATTCTTCAAAAATAATGTGTACATTTTTTGTCCATACGAACCTAACCCCGTTACGTGTGAGCTTGGTTAGTGGATTATCCAATCAGTAAAAATTCTATATGAAATTCCAACAGTGACTCTCTAAACCAACAAAACTACGTACCAATGTTATGTTAATTGGAGTAGGCCATTCTTGTATTTCTATTGTCTTTACAAGATTAACTGATATTTTATCCATAGAGATGATATGGAAATGAAAATAAAATGTTTTAAGCCAAAATTCACATTTGATAAATATTCCATATAACTATTTATGTCTAATACTCTCTAGAAAAACTTTTAAGTGGTTCTCATGGTACTCATGGCTTTTCTAATATATGAAGATATCATCAATAAATATCAACAAAAATAGTCATGATATTTCTTGAAAAATATATTCATTAGATCAATGAAAATGAAGGGTTAATTAGTAATTCAGAATGACATAAATATAATTCGTCATTTTTATAAATTGATCAAAATGATGTCCTTGGAATATATTCCATTATCACATGAAACTGATGATATCCAGACCAAAGGTCAATCTCTGAAAAATATTCAACTCTGTGAAGTTGATCAAATAGATCATCAATGCAAGGATGATGATGCTTATTCCTTATTCTAATAGAATTAATTTCACTTTAATAAATGCATATCCTCATGGATCTACCATTAATTTTGACACAGATAACAGGGGATACACATTGAGAAACACTAGGATGAATAAATCCCTTTTCACTCAATTTATCCAGTTAAATTTCAGCTCTACTAATTCCTCAATGACCATTCAATATGGAGTTATCGATATGGGTATTTCACTAGGAATTAAATTAATAAAGAACTCAGCTTCCTGATCTGGAGGATTTACATGTAAATCAAATGGAAATACACCAAGTTATTATTGTACAATAGGTAAATATTAAATATTATGATCCAAAGATGATGTTTTCTCTTCCTCCCCAACAATTTCATTTACAATAGCTGTTGAAGGTGTCTCTAGATAAGATCCAGATGATTATGTTTCTGATCTAAAGATTAGGGATTCTACATCATTCTAAAAAATTGAAACTTATTTATTATTACAATAGAGTGTTTCATCATAATTAGCAACACAATTAATTTTGAGAATTATTTCAAATTTGATAATAGGTATGATTATAATGCCAGCGAATAAAGTACTTGTATGAGTCACAAAGGGGACTGACTGACAGATCTTTGTTGTAAAGATACATCCTTTAGGAATTTTTACCAACAACTCCTTTTTTAAATGAAATTGGAAATGTCTAATTTTCATTGAAAATTATGATGACCTAAATTAATGTGATGATCCAAAATTTAAAAAAGTATTAGCTAAATTTGAGGAAATGATTAATGTACTTGGAAGCACATCATTTGGTACTTCAACCTTAGTTATGGCGATTGCATAAGATTTTCCATATCCCCTTGGCCTCTTCTGTGGATGATTCCTCTAACCAATATTACATTCAATTTCATAGTGTCACATCTCTCAACAATTGCAGCATTGAATGCAATTATCTTGTTTCTTTCCCTTTCATTCATTATATTGGTGACCATTTTTTAACACTTATAACACACTCCCATTCCTTTCAAGCATTTTCCAGGTTGATTATTTCCACAGTTCTCGCATAATGGGAATTAATTAATTACCTTATTATTCTTTGAATATTTACCTTTTCCATGATTATCATAATACCTCCTTTTATCTTTATTTCCTTTGATCAAATTCGATCTAGAAAATTATTTCTGCATTTTGATGCCACGTAAGAATATTTCATCATATGATGGAAATATGTTGGAGAAACCAGTTCCCTCAGAAGAATTGGATTAAGGACTTCAAATAAATGATCACTCATGACTTCAAAATCATGATTCAAATTTATAGTAATCCAAGATAATCATATGATGGAAGCCTGATACTCCGCAACACTACCTTCTTCCCTTTGTTTTACGATACGTAATTTTCTCTTCATTTCAATACGTTTCTCACAAGGGAAATATTTTTCAAAGACTATTTCATTAAATGTTCTCCATTACATATATTCAATTTCATCTTACTATATAGTATTCAAGATCAAGGGCCACCATTGATCCACATCGCTGTTGATAAAATATACAGCCGACACTATCTTTTCATTTGCTTTGTTTCTTAATGCCATAAATATGTATTCAAGGGATTGATCAATTACTCATCTACCATTATAATAATAGTACAAATAAAATATGGTGTATTATGCTTCATGAAATAATCTAGCATAGGTGTAGTATGGTTATTCATCACAACCTGTGTTTTTTTCCCAATATGGTCATGATGTACTTAGCTCCAACAATAATTGTGTTTAGTTTCTTAATATAAAAATCACTACATTATATGTGGGTATTGATTCTATTTCGTCCATTAGGATCCATAAATAAGTATTTTAATAAACTAAATTATGTTATAAATCATAGTTCATAATTTCAAACTAGAAAAACACTTAACAAAAGTTGAATGTTTATGAATATGAAATTTCATAATCATAAACATTGTTTATATTTACTTATAAATCCCCATAATGGATTTTATAGAAATTTTGAATTATCCTAAGCATATACTCCAGGTGTATCAAACCAGGTGTGCAGTTAGCCCCATTATCTTGTACCAGGTTATCCTACGTTAGGACTGAAACACCTTATCAGAGTTGTTACACTATTGCACATCTATTCCAGAACCACATCCACTTGTAGTATCCAGATATGGATGTATTTCTAGAAATACCCACAAAATATATAACATAAAAAATTCATTGGATGTTCGTGTATAATAATCCTAAATATATATGTTCAGGTTGTTCTCCCTAATCAATGTTTTCTAAATCCAGTTCCCATGGTTTCTAAGAAACTACCTTCGATACCAGCTATAATGACCGAACCCCTGAAACCGGAAGATGGTGCATTATTCTATTACATAGACATTATTACAAGGAATAAAATCTTAAAAGACCAATTAGTTTAGTATTATTGAAGAAATTAAATACATTTAGGGAAGAAATTTTATATTTGGTGAAGAAAACAACATATACTACATAACAAAATCTAACAATCTGCATCCTTGAAAACTCAACAAATGATCCCTTATTCATATCCTAGGGATAGAAAAGTAAGTAAAATGGGTGATCTCAAATGATCAATAAAGGTTACATTTAGAGTAATAATGACTAAATAATATGTTATTCATAATCAATAGAACATAAATAATACATCGCGATGAATGATTCAAAACACCCGCCATCAATAAACTTAGAGTGAATGTGCATTTATAGCTTGTGTCATAGTGAAAAAATCATAAAATATAGTAACCAAATACTTAATAAAGATAATGATTATTATTTAAACATATTTTATCGGGCACATGAACCATCATACCCTCTAGATGGTTTATGTTTGTGGGTAGAAACTAGTCTAATTATGTTTTGGAATCAAACCCAAAGGATCTATCACCAACTGTTTTATCTCAATAGACATATTGATGCATAGAGGGGATATATCAGGCCCTACCCATAACATAAAGTACAAATAATTATTATAAAGTGGTTTCATTCAATAATAATATCATTATCATTTTATGTATTGAGTTTAAGATTTGGATTTGTCAATATTTCCACAGCTAAAACAACATTCAAAATAAACATCTTATATAGAAAGGTATATGACTAAGAAAATAATCATACCCATTCTACAAAAATATGGATATTTAATAGGAGTGTAATTTAAAATAAAAAATGATCTCAATGGTTTAGTAGATACACCACATAAAAAGGAATATTTTCATAGTACCATGTATGTCTCAATGAAATAGAAATTGAGATGAAGGCCCTTTCAACATTTTAATCAGTCTAATAACATGAAAAAAATTAATAATAATGAAAGAAATCATTAAATACCATGAATGTAAATTTTATCATGATATTATATATCAAATGGTATCATAAATACACCACATATAATAAATAAGTGTTGAATAATGGACATCTCATGGAAATAAAAGTTAGATGAGAAACCCCTTAACTTGTGACTGAATGATTTCATAACATGATCTAAATGTCCTGAATATTTATATTAAATCCATTAATTAATTAATTTAGTCCATTATATACATGTATTTTATTTATTATAATTTTATTATGTTCATTTATGGACTTTTGGATTTGTTATAAGGTGAATTTTTTTTTGCTTGAGAGCATTTGTTTCCTTAGTTTTCACAATTGTCATACTTGTTTATAAGTATAGATGTTCGCATGAGATAGATATAATTCATTAGAATCGAATTTAAATATTATTAATGAAAAAAATATGTTTAAATGTTTATGTATATCATTTTGGTACACGGTATGCTGATGAATCAGTAGATAAGTCATTTAGTGATAATTAATTAGATTATTATGTTGGTTATGGATCATAACGATCTCATTTTATTTTATCATATAGTATTAGGTAAATATGTTAGATATAGACCATTTAAAGGGTTGTATTATAAATTTCAAAATATCTCTAAATCATTAAAATTGTTTCATTAATAGATTTGAATAATAATGTGATGAATGAAACTTCGTTATCCACGGAGGTTCTAAATTGGCACCTCCCGGAGGATGATTTCATTTATAGAATTAAAGAGGGGAAGTTAGAAGATTGATAATGGTTATTAAATTAACGTGATATAGTTTTAGTATATAAATGATATTGGTGTTTTTATAATCAATAAGACATAATATGTTAGGATAGAATAAAGAAATAAGATAAATTGAAATGAAATTAAATGAAAAAGGAAGAGGATTTACATCTCGAATTAACCTCCATGGGAACCACCTAAACGGAAATGGTTTTCGTATTTTGGAAATACCAAAAGATAATAGACATGAGGGGGTACTAAGTAATAGTATTTGATTAGAATTATGATATGCTTTAAGTCTTAGAGGAGTGACGAGAATAGGGAGTGAGGGGTGGGTTTTATAGTGGAGGAGAGGGGGGATTGTAAATTATTTTAATCATTATTTTATTATTTCCATCAAGACTATAAATAGTCATAATTATTGTGAAAAAATAGTAATATGTGTAGGTGAATTCAAAAAAATGTCTATTTACATCATCCATGACTCATGAATGTTGTAGAAATTCATTTATTTAGTATATTTCGTTAATTTTAAAATTTCACTATTCAGTAAAAATTCATGTATTTCAGAAAAATCCAAAAAATTTACCCCAACCATTTTTTTAAATGAAATAATAAAAAAATTAATGAATTTTATGAAAATAATTTTCTAAATATGAGAAATTTAAATTTTAGTTGAAATCATTTTTTACTCAAAAAATACAGTTTCTGAAATTATAACACATTTTATAACACCTTGAAAATTTATATAAGGTCTCATTAAATTATCCTAAAATCATAGTACAAAAAAAATATTGAATTATGTATACATGTTAAGAAAATTAATTTTATTTTAAATGAATTTTTTAATTATAAAATTTTAATTAAATATTTATTTTTCACACAAATACCAACACTTAATTCATAATTTTTAAAATTTTCACATTCATTTATAAGGTGCCTGAATTTTATTTATATATTCATGGGTGAGGTTGTTATTAAAAATGATAACATTATTATTCATATGATAATGATACTATTCACCAAAAATTATGTAGATCCTATCAGACTGTACATATCTTATTGAACACAAAGGTGTATATCTATTTTTCTGAATTCAAATCACAGAAGTGAAAACATTAAGGTTAACATCTTTGTTATCACTCTATCATATAAAAATGTTTTTTTATGAGTCTCAGTGTTGCGTGAATAATAATCTATCTAATTAATTAATATTTTATCTAATAAACATACCCTAAAATAACGGGGATTTCTAGGATAGATTTTTTTGGGGGTGAGCTGAGGATTAGGCAACTGTGGCATAAGGATTGTTTGTCTATTTTTGAGGAAGGTGGTCCTTATAATAATTTTCCATTATCCTATTTATTAATACACTTTAATGAAAACATGGGGTTTTTGGTTTTTTAAATTATTTTGGACTGAGAGTGTTTTAGTTGATATATTATATCACAGAGATCCTATTAGGTTTACAGAATATACGTTATTACGAGCCGAATTTTTTTTAGAACAATGATAATACATTTCCGTCTGGGTGGGGATTATAGTTGAGACTACTAGATAATTTTAATGTGTCTCAAGTTTTGGGTTTCTCCAGTTAAAACATCTAGGGGAATTATTATAGGAATGAGGGGCTTAGGCTTATTGGTGACAAAAGATATGGTAATACACATCAGATAAATAATAGATTACACCCTTATGGCCCAGTAGTTAACATGGTTCTTATGGTCTATGATATTTTATTTTTTAGTATTGATGCATTATGTCAGGGATGGATTCCTTCAGAATTTAATTTTTAGAGTTTTTTATAGGACATATAGTACAAGACTCAAAAATATCTTCCTGGTAATGTTTTTATGATATTGTTGTAATGAGGTTACAAATGAAATAAGGGAATTTTATAGATAAGAGCCTCATTTATAATATCTAGGTTTCTCATGTGGGAATTAGAATTGGAAATTTTACCGAGACTATAGAGGCTTTAGTTGGGTGGGGAATGATTCCATTGGGTTTAATATAATATTATGTGTTTTGGTCAGTACTAATGATTATAGGCTTGGTCGCGTCTATCAAATATAATACATGACTATAAATTTGATATAATTATGTTAACAACTTTAGCATGACATGAATGAGTGAGTGATCCTTTCATGGGGTGGAAATCTTATGAGTCCATATGGGTGATGATATATGAATAAGGATTCATGGCTTGGTCATGATAGAATAAGATCGGTTCATGAATTGGGATTTGTCACACTAATTGAATGAAGAGTAATCCATGATCTATAACCTCCAATTATTTTCTATGCTATACATATGGGTAAATATTTATTGCGAGAGGCCTAACTAGAGTGAGAGGAAAGAGGTTGAGGTTGGGTAATAATACCTCCCTTAACATAGAAGGAAAACAATGTTCCCTTAGTTGAGAGTCCTAACATGATTAAGAGTGATGAGGATATGATTATATGTGAGGAAATAAATTTTTTGAGAGAGATGTGGAATATCATGTGATATTAGGACACACATTGAGTGAGAGAGTGAAGGTATGACATCTGGAATGTGATTGTAAATGTGACCACACATTGGGTGATTATGTGATGTTATGACACATGGTATGTGATGTGTGATGATAAAAAACCGTGTGTGACAATATAGTGGTGTGATATGTTTTATGTGATATGTTTTTCAGCCTCACCCTAAGTGAGTGTGTAGTGGTGCGATCTATTAGATTTGACTTTTGTATGATATCAACCCATGTGTCTTAGTGTTACTGAGAACAATTGGTTATGAGATTTTGATTTTTTATGAGGCAATGTACTTAGAAGAAGATAGTAGTTTAGACTTAGTTATGGGCCAATATCATAAGTGATTGTATTTCATATGTGTTATGTTGTGAGGTGGATTCTTCTATCATTATTGGTCAATCCCAGAATAATCTAAATTCATTATAAAAATGTTATCATGTAATGAAATGACATACATTCTTATATGTTCTATATTATAAAAGAATACACTTGTATATGATTGAACTTATTTGGGGGTCATAGTTAGACCTCACTATGTTATATTTCTCGAAACCTGCAATGGAACATTGGTTCATGTGCAACCGTATTTTGGATATGCATTACTATGAATCAGGTTCATGGTGGGTTGATATATATATATATATATATATATATATATATTAGTGTGTGTGCGCACGTGTGTTTATATGGTCTCAGATATCGGTTGAGGAAATGGATGAGGTTGTATCATATCTTCTATATGTCTAGTATTATTTTCATTAATTTTTATTTTATTGATCAGATTATAGTGGGTGGTCTATTAGGATATATGACTACAAGGATAGAAAGGTTCAATTTTTTCAACAATTTGTATGAAATTATTTAGGATTTTGTATTGGATTAAATTCTATATGTTTACTCAAATTTTCTGTTGGTGAAAATATCATTTTATTTATTTTTTGATTCTTATTAAAATATTGGGAGAAAAGTTTCCCCAATTTATAATCCACACCCTCGTCATTAGTCAAAAACCTCTACAGTATAAGAAATTATACAAGAGGTTCTGTGGAAACCATACATAGAGTTTTTTTCACTTTATTTTTTTAAGAACATTACGTATAGTTTTTATAAAATTTATTTTTCAATGATCCAGATTCAAGTAGAGTAATTCATTATGTTGATGAACAATTTATACAATTAATTTATGAAAATTTAGCCCTATAAAATAAATAAAAATATAATCAAGTGATAGAATGTATAACTACATTGATAGGAAAACAAAATATTTATTTTACCCCTATAAAATTATATTTATAAAAGGATATATAATAATATGAATAAGACTTATAAAAACATCAGAATGAGGAATAGTTTCAGATTATATTTGATAAATAAAACATACTATCGATGAATATAATTTAATATAATACCCATGAATTTAATAAATTTAGGATTCAATGTCTTATTGAAGGAAATAGAAACACCTCCCCTTTTAGGCTTGTATGAAAGATATAAAAATATTGTGAAATCATAATCCAGAAATAAAATAAAAATAGTTTTCCAAGTAAGTAATTATCTTTGTAAACTAAGTAGTTTAATTTTTATCTATATTGTATACTATCTAACATATTAAATTATGAAGTGTATGTAGAAGACAATTAGTATTTAGTGAATTTCCAAAACACATTACTTACATTTAAAATGGTATTCTCAAGTATCTTATTCATAAACATGATATATATATATACATGGTACTAAAGTCATTATATGTGTTGTGTGTGCTTCTTTACAATAGGGAAATGAGGATCCTTTTTTTTACTATAAGGGAATTAGTAAAAATGGATATCATTATGGTCATACAAGATATTTCATGGGAGGTGTTTTTTCAAGTGGAATCATCGTTATGACCTCAGTCCCTATCTGGAAGGCGAATCACATGTATTATTTATAATAGTACATGAATATATGTATTTAAGACTTCTATTATAGTATATCAATAAATTTCCTAAATGAAAGAATCATTCCACTCCTTCATCACATTATTTCTAAGGAGAAGCATTATTTTAGAAAGGTAAAATTGTATAAGGGGAATTTCGTTAGACTCAAAAATTATAGTGTATCCTAATCGGATGGTTGAAGGTTCAAATATTATATTCTAATAAGAATTGAAAAAACATTATGGTAAGATGATGTATATATAGATTCGTAGGGTCATGTAGAGGATTATCTATTTAGAGAGGATGTGTAACCATGTATTTGGATTTGAAACATAAATATGGATATCACTATCATTTATGGGTTTAATGTTTTGCGTTATCTTATTTTTGAATTTACAGACATGTGGAACAATTTATGACTTAATGGCATCATATTAGAATATGGTGGATTTATTAGGAACCTTAATCTTAAAGTGAATTTTTTTTCAGATAGTGATCCCAAGGGTGGAAATATGACCAGAAATATCCCTCACTTACAATTCATATATGAGGTTTTTAATACTAAATCTTAAGCCTTATTCCATCCCAAATATAATTATATGAAGTGGTATCTAGAAGATAAAACACAATCTGGTAATTACATATATTTATTCACCTATGGAATATATTTTTACACAACTCACCAATGGAATTATACATGGGAGATATTTAAATTACCACATCATAAGAGTCACCAGTCACATCCCCAATTATAAAACTCAATTCATATATTTTATTTGGAGGAATGTAATAAAAAATTAATCCTATATATACCTGAAAGAATATTATTTTTGACAACTATTTTTAATTTGGTTTTTAATCACATTTTAGAAAGATGGGGCAGAATTCATTGAGATGCACAATGCATGGATATCAAACACTTAGTTTGGTGGTGGACACAATCAAGTCTATATGTATTGATAAATTGAATATATTAAAAAGGAATGATCAAGAAATAATCAACATCACTGGTTTATTATGTATTGATAAATTGAATATATTAAAAAAACAATATCATGTAGATTATTATGGAAAGAATAGATGAAAATAAAATAAAGACATATAAATAATGTCACATGCTAGAGACATTTCCATTGATATCAAAAAATTAAAATAATCACATGGAAATCAATAACTGATTTAATAATAAAGGAATGCATAAATTTGACATCAAAATATTAATATTGAGGCATTGGAGAAGGAATCTGGAAATATTATCAAGGCATTGTTCCTAACATCTAAAAATAAATGTGTAATGCCATGCCAAAAACCCTCTCTAATTTATTGATTCATAGAAACTGAGGAATATATAGTATATATGGGGACCCAGCTATCACATACTACATCCAATCCTCATTTTAAACCATATTAAAACATAATCAAAGTCTTAAAAATCCCTATTTGAATGTGTGGTAAAAACTAACATAGAAAATATTATCACCTTCCCTAGTCAAATTTTTTATAAATCCTAATGATTTTTTTCAGATTATATCATTTTGTACACCCTTAAAATAATATTCAATAAATTTTGTTAAAATTTAAGAAATATTATTTTGAGAGATAAATGTAAATTTTCATGAGAAAAATAACATTTTCACTTTGAAAATATGGTTTTTTAAATATAAAAACATAAAAAATATTAAATTAAACTTATTATTTTAAATTTTCCATGTAAAAATATAAGTTATTTTTAAAATAATTGATCATCAATTGTTGATGGAAATTTTAGTCGTAACAAAAAATAGAAAAAAGTTTATTTTACACATTTTTTAAAACTGAAAAATTCTCACCATTCAGGAATGATAAGCATATTCCATGTTTTACATTTAATAAAAATTTTGACATGGGTACGTGATTTATATATTTAAGAATTATGTAATATTATAATAATTTGTTAAATTAATCTATGATAATATGGATATGGAAGAAAAGACTCACCAAGTAGGGAGATTAACATAAACAATCATCAATACTGATGAGATTATTAAATAAACCACTATCACATTGATATATTTTAAATCATTAGTCCCATTAAATAAATAACCTAAAATTAAACTTTTAAATACCATGAAGATAAATAGACTCATTATATATTACATCAATGGAGTTTTATATACGCCATACAATGAAACAAGTGGTGGATAATAAATATGCCTCTTTAAACAAAAAGTGAGATGAGAGACCCTTACTTTTGGTTGAAAATCCTTCATATGTATTAAGACCTATTGAAACATAAATATAGATTTAGTTTACATATATTCCAAAACTATATTTAAATATTTTAAATAAGTAATTATTTCTTTATAACTAATTATCATCCATTTTTAAATTATAGTTTATTAAAATCATTGTTTACGGTTATAACTTTTACGATTTTCATATTTATTTTGGTTTGGTATTTTTGGTCCTCATACATTGATCATGGTTACTTAATTTTCTAAATTTTAATCAACATATAATTATCATATTATATATATATATATATTCAATTTTATACATAAAATATATCATTGGAAAAACATGTTACACTATTATTGGAGATAGTAGGGAATACTTACAAATGAATATTGTTTTGATTTCTCAATGGATGTTACAAAAGGAATGTAAATAATTATAATAATTTACAAAATCATTATTATATAATATTTATAATACATATTCATAATATCCATCTTTATTACGTTACAAAAAAAATTTAAATGAAAAACAACAACACATTGGGAATGTGGTTGACATCAAATACGCAAAAAAACATTATTGTATTCCAAAATATTGGAAGGTTATAATGTAGATGTCATATTATAAATATATGGGTATAATTATTTAATATTTATAATATATAAAAATTGAAACCATCCTAATAAAAATCTGTATAATATAGTGGTGGAGAAGGAACTGAATCCCTATTTGGAAATGATAAGGCATATTTACTCATGAGTGATAATTTCTCGTTCCATTTTATAAGAAAGAGTGTGGGTAATGTAAGGTTCGTAACAATTATTCAATTTTAGTATATTTAGGGAACCAATTTTACCATTTTTGTATACATGCCAAAGATTTTTATAAGGTAAATGAAGTTAAAAAATTACACGTTTTTAGAGATTAACTCTTCATTGAAAGAACCCTTTTGGATATCTTATTATGACACCTAGGGTTGTTCATTTGGGAAGACGAGAACCTCTAAAATGTGTCTAGAGATATTGTAAAGATAAATTAATTTTTTTGTCAAGATATAATTCCCAATTTTATGAATAGAAGTGATGGACGATGATCCCTTTTATAATTGAGGTGGGAGAAACTTTTGGAATTATATAAAATATTCAATAATAATAATGTAATTCAGAAGAAAAATTAATAATAAAATAGAGGGATTGGAATGTAGTGTGTGATATGGTTCAAATCTAACAAAAGTTAATTTTTTGAAAATTTAATGTTTTTTTAACCTTATAATTTTGATTAACCTCTTATTTAAACTATATTGACCATAACTATGTTAATATGAATTTCAAACATAAAGAAAATGGATTAAATTTTATACTATATATGAACCACGTTTTCTGATTTTAGGTTTTTTATATTTTTTAATTAATTAAAAATATATTAATTTGGTAATTAATTATTAATACCATCTTTGAAAATCGTAATTTAATTTGACTTCAAACACAATAATAAAATTTTTTATTTAAAACTCAATTCATTTAAATATGAAAAATATGTAATATCACTTAATTTTTTTGGAACACTATAAATCCATCAAATTATATTATTTTGAATATTGTTAATGTCATTTATTTTGTTTTTCTAGAAATTGAATAAATATTGTATTTGAGTTGATCAATTAGTGAATGTAATTATATAATCAAACAAAAATAGAAAAAAAATTTGATTGTGAATTTAATTTAATTATTCAAAATTTTGATATTTATATTCACTTATAACATTATTTTTTCTATATGTAGAAACATAAAAGAACTTTAAAACTAAAAGAGTGGCATTTTGTAACATTCTTTCATGTAAATATTATATTAGTCATTTTCATAGACAAGTGAAAATTATATATATTAATTATGAGTATAATGTGATAATTTAATAATTTACATCATCCAATAATAATTAATGAGAAATATTATTACCATATCACTATGTTTTAACCATGATAAACCTGATATACCACTTATCGATGTGATACATTTTACAATAGTTACTATTCAAATTCCTAAAAATAAAATGGAAATATTTTACAATTTTAAATATCCTCTTTCAAGTTAATTAATATAGTTTTTTTTTCAAATCAATTTTCTATATGTGTAAGAATTTTATTTAAAATAAACCCGAAAAATGTGATGAAATTTATTTTTTAGAAAAATGATTTTTATCTTAAAAAAATTGTTTTCATTCAAAATATAAGTATGAAATTCATTTCAGAATATAAAATTGTATAATTAATAATAAAATAATAGTATTTCTACATTGTATCTATTTTAAAAAAATAGTCATTTTTAAATTATTGAAACAAAAATACAATTGTTAATAAAAATAATTATTTTCTCTACTCACTCGAAAATCAATATTTCATAAAATTATGATTATTTAACGCTATGATAATTTTCATATAATGATTAAAAATTGATATTACTTATTGAAAATAAAATTTATTGACGTTTTTGAAATTAATTAAAAAACATTTCTCACAAAAATTATGAAAATTATTTTTGATGAAAATGTAGTTTTGTGGAATAAAATATCATTATTAGAAATCGATTAATTATTTAATTAGAAATAATAAATTAATTTGTATTTACAAGCTAATTCCTAAATATTTCATAATTTGGTTAATACTATTTATACTCCCCAATTAAATGCTTCTTTTATATTTGAAATAATTAAAGATAATATTTTTTTTGTTCGTTTAAGGTCAATGTTTCATGTTGTATGCACAATCAAAAATATTTTTCATCTTAAAAAAAATTACGGTTTTACATTCTACACCATTTTAATAAACCTCCTACTAACATTTTTTACATATTCAGAGTAATCCGAGGATTGATATTTGAAAAATTCCATTGTCAAAAACCCACATCCTAATAAAGGTTAAAAAAATATCCTCTAGAATTGTAGAAAAATGAAATAAAAGGGACATATAAAAAACCACATTACTGGGTTTCCAAAAAAAGATAACATTAGTATGAAGTAAAAATATAGACATAGAATATGAATTTAATTCCCCTGGAATAATAGATATTGATATATAACATGGTCATGAATAGGTTAATCCTAAAAAATTATTATATAGGTTAGGTTTAAAGACTTTTGATTTATTGATAAGAAAAGTAAAATGATTTTTTTTTTCAATTACATTTTTCCAAATGTATTGGGATTATTTTACTATCAAGATAATTCACTCTTGAAAATAAAATTAAAGTATTTATTTCCCTGTCATAAAAACATTCTTATCAATTGGTTTTGTTTCAATAAATTTCCACTACATCACTTATGATAGGAAATGGATATTCTAGATGATATTATTCATTCCAAAGGTATTAAGAATATTTTTTTAATGAATCATAATATCTAAAATACATCCATTATTCCTTTAAATAATTTCAAAAAACAATATGTTTTAGAAAAATTATTCTAATAGTACTCAAATTTCATGTTAATCCTTTTCATAAATAATTATCCTTAAAAGTACTCAAAAATATGTTTGTCCTAATTAAAATAAACCGTTATATAAAAATAGGGTAAATAATTTTAAAAAATAAACATATCCTTAATCCCCCCAAATATAATTTAATACCTCATTTAAATACCTTTATCATATATTCTCCTAAAACATGGTAATCAAATGATTTAACAAAATTCATTATTAAAAACATGCATGCTTTCCTATAATTAATTATATCATTATTCCTTAAAAAATTATCATAATATATAATATATTTCATAATAAAATACCAAAATATCAATCATGATTTACTTTTTCCTCAAATCACTAATCATTTTCAAGGTCACTGATACTATCCTATTGACATATTTGATTCCAATCGTCCATTTATCCCAAAAAAATTATTAATTAACCTTAATGATCATATTAAGGATTATCATTCCCTTATTTATACAGTCTCCAAAAATATCATATTTCTAAAAATAAATTATCAAGTTTATTGGTTCTATTACTGTTGAGTCAATAAGGTTATCTTATGACTTCTCCATTCCTTATGGTTTTATGTTTTGAAAATCACAAACACATTTTCTTATGTTCTGAATTTGTCATTCTGTTTTACTTATAATTTTTTCATTCTTTCATACTCCCAGAATTGACATTAAATTATAATTACAAATTTGACATTTTTTAATACTTATGAATTTGTAATATTATTTTTTATGATACCGAATCTGGTACAAATGTCATACTCTTTTTTATGATTCCTAATATAGTATAAATGTCATTCTATTTTTTGTGATACTGATTCTGGTAGTAATGTCATACTATTTTTCATGATACCAATTCTAGTACAAAAGTCAATCCATTTTTCATTATACTGATACCGCTACAAAAGTCTTACCATTTTTCATGATACCCATACTGCTTCAAAATTCATACTATTTTTGCATAATTATGATACTATTACAAATTTCATACATATTTCATAATACCAATACCAAAAAATAGTGATAGCGTTTTCTCAATCCGATTTTCATATTATTAAGAAACTATTTTGTTGATAATGTAAGAGTTGTATAATGTATCATTCCAATATTATCGGAATCTATGTTTTTATTATACTTAACATTTATCTAAAACATAAAATGATGTTGTAAAATTTGTCAAAAACTAACCGTTGTTTGTTTGACATGTGTCCAGGCCCCTCCAAAAATTAATAAAAATATGACCGTTGGAGTGGAGATGACTATTTAAAAGTTTTTCCTATAAATACAAGTTCATTTGAATGAGAAGAAAAATGAAAGAGTTAACTTCAAGGAAGAATAATGACTGTAAAATTGATCAATGTTTGTAAAGTTATTTCTAGAGATAGGCTCCTAGAACTCTCAGTGCTTCGTGCAGATGGCGTGAAAAACTACCTCAGGTGTGAAAAACATATTCAGACATACATTGTGCAGACTCTGATCGTACTGATCGTTGTCATCTAGGTTTTGAGGATAAAGGTTCTAACTTCCATCTAAATTGTGGGCTTGTGGGGATAGAAAAACAGATATTAATTTTCAGATGAAGGTCTTACCTATGATTGGGTAACATTGAATTTCTTAAATGTATAAATCAAGGAACCTTTATCCAAGGTTTATGAATAACCTACTCATTGGGTTAAAAGAATCATATTGTCACTTGTTTTCTATTTCAAGTTGTTTTTATTCTACTGTAATTTTAACATTGTTAAAGATAGAATGTATAACATTCTTATACTTCCTAATTCTGTTACTCTAATTATATATAAATTCTATATTCTCTACGGTAGACTCTTTATTTTAATAAAATATTTTATAAGTATTTATCATAATGTTATATTATTTAAAAAATTGTTTCATTAAGAGTTTTTGTTAATGTTTGTTTATCATTGTTAAAATAAATTTTCATAAAGTTTAAAGATAACCTTTAGAAATATATTTCCTTATGGTTAAGAAACCTTTATTAAGAATGTTTTATATTAATTTTAAAGGATAAAAATAATTTTTAAAGTATACAATTCACCCCATCTTGTATTTGAGAATCTCATTATAATATATGATCCTACAATCTGTTTCAGAGCAGGTCTCTGAAATAATTATATTCACATATATTTTGTCTTGCTAAAGTTTTTTTCTTTAATAACATTTTCTACAAACATATTTTCGAGACATAAATTTCATTTTAGTATGGAAGGCATTCATGTTGGATCTCTAGACAATTTCAATCCTACTAGACCACCAATCTTCAATGGAAATGATTATGAGTACTGGATAGATATAATGAAGACCTTTGTGGTAAACACATGTGTAGATAACTATATTATGTTAACTAGAGATTATAAGATTCTTGATAAGGAACATACAACCTTCACTAATCAAAAAAAGGTGGAATACTAGCTAAACATTAAGGTACGCAATACATTTCTTTGTTCCATGACTATAAATACATATATCCAAATTTCATATTGTGAAGAAGAAAATAGTATTTGGAAGAAGCTTGATGTAAGTCACTTTGGAACTTATAAAGTCTGTGATACTAGAACAACCATGCTATGAATTGAATAACATGGTATCTGTTTTCCTTTTGGTGAACCAATATTTAAGGCAAAACAACGATTCATGACTATCATAAAGATCATGAAATCAATTGGTGATAAAGGATTAGATGATGATATTCTTCTAGACAGGATTACATACATCATGCCTAATGAATGAGAATCCAAGAGAACAACTATAGATGAGAATAGGAATGTTAATCAGATTTCTCTTGATGAATTATTCGGAACATTTCTCCAACATGAATCCATAATGAAGAGAGATGATGATAATATTATGATGATGAATGGAAATGGGTGTGTTTCTTTTACAACTACTTAAAATCATATGAAATCCAAGAATCCTGAGAGAGTTACAAGATATAAATATAAGAAGGTTTTTATTCAATCTAAATCTAGTAAAATTGAAGCATCAAAAAATGAGTTAGCAAATCTTTATCGGAGAATGAAAAAGATTGTCGGTCAGAAGAAATTTCAATATAGATACAAGAATAAAGATGGAAATGATAATAATGATAGATATGTGACATGTTATTAATGCAAAAGAACTGGTCATATAAGACCTGATTTTACGTTACTTAAGAAAAGTGACAAGAAAGACATGGATTCTAAATGGTACAAGAAGAAGATCTATAGATCAAAGCATAAGAAATTATTGAAATCCATTGACACTATGAGTGCCTGTGGTGGATATTATTTTGATGATTCTTCAAAATATGAATCTTCTATGAAAAAGAATATTTATCTGATATCTATAGCTCCATTTCAAAATCATTGTTTTAAGGCTAAGGTACGAACTGCTGAATCCATAACCAATATGTCTTTATATGAAAATTTTCCTGATAATTGTTTTTCTTCAGATGAATAATCCACTTCATCAATAACAATAACAATTTTCCTTCATAGGAGGATGTTTCTTGATTCGATATGTTCCATAAAATGAGAAATGGTAACGTTTCTAAGAAACATGAAAAAGAAAATTCCAATGGATTTATTTTAATAATATAAATTTTGGATCTTACTAAAGATCTTAATAAGAAATATGATGTTTTAGAATATTTTTCTTGTAAACTTGATGATTTTAGTTATGAGAAGGATAAAATTTCTAAATATCTTAAAAATATAATTTTGGAAAAAAGATGCTTTAGAGGGTAAACTCAACTCGAAATCTATTACTCCAGAGGATAATAATTTAGTCCTTGGACTAAAATCTGAAATATTTTCCATGCAGAAACTTGTTACATGTTTTACTTCCAGTAAAGAAAATTTCGATAAGATGTATTCTTAGATCAGACCTCTAGAAAATAATCAAGGATTAGTTTATTATCATGAATAACTAATTATTAGAGATAATTATTTTTTTCTTCCATGAGCTCCCTTTTTCATTAAATTTTAAAGTAGTGAACATTATAAACAGAAATGTTATTTAAATATAGTTAAATACCTTGGGTTTTATAAATATTACTTTTCTAAACAAATGTGGGTACCCTAGATTTTATTGTCTAATAATTCCAGATCAAAGGGAGTTTGGTTTTTAAAAAACTATCTCTTTCTTTTCTAGAATAGTGAAATAAGTAACAAAAAATTTTGTACAAGGATAGTAGATTTTTCCTACACATGACCTGTAAAAAATACTATTTCAAAAAGATTTTAATGAATAAAGGTAGAAAAGTAACTTTTGGGGATAACTCTCAAGGAGAAATTGTTAGTATTGTTAACATTATTCTTCATTTTAAATCTATTATTTCAAATGTTATTTTTGTAAAAGGTCTTAAGAAAAACCTCATTATCATAATACAATTATGTGATGAAGATTACCTTATAATATTTAGAAATGATAGATCCTTAGTTCACATTTTCAAGTATGAGTTTATTCTCTCTACCTTTCGACATGATAATGTGTACACTTTAAACCTATAAGACTTATAAGTAATTATCTACCTTGCCTAAGTGAAATCAGAGATCAATAATTTCTTTGGCATGGAATAATATGACATTGTAACTTAAGGAATCTTAGTAAGATTTCATGAAATGAATTGTTAAATACGTACCCTATCATAGGTTTGATTCTTCAAAAGAATGTAATCCTTGTCAATTTTGAAATCAACATAAATATATATTTAAAACTATATGGGCAGTTTCAACTTCTAATGCCTTACATTTGATTCACATGAACTTATTTGGTCCAACAAAACTAGAAGTATAGGAGGAAAATACTATGTGTTTGTTTTAGTTGATGACTAAACTAGATTTACTTGGGTCAATTTTATTGCAAAAAATATGGAGCTTTTTCTTATTTCAAAAACATTAGATCTCATGTTAAAAATAAGAAAAATTTATCATTGATAAATATTCATAGTGTTCATGGTAAAGAATTTAAAAATTCGGATTTTGAGAATTTTTATATTATGAAAGGTATTACTCGCAACTTTTCAGCTCCAAATAATCATTAACAAAATAGTGTTGTTGAAATAAGAAATCTTATTTTTCAAGAGATTATTAGAACCATGTTCAATGAATTTTTAATAGAAAAACATTTTTGGGCTGAAGCTATATGTACTTTTTGTTATACTATAAATCGAGTTCTAATAAGACATTCTGTTAATAAAACACCTTCTGAGTTATGGACTGGCCGAAAACTAAAAGTTTCTTACTTATACATTTATCGTTGTAATGTATTGATCTAGAATACTAAACATAACTTACATAAATTTTCAGCCAAATCCGTGGATGGAATTTTCTTTGGTTACTCAACTCACTCAATGAATATAGAGTTTTTAATAAAAAAACATTCACTATGTAAGAAACAATAAATGTAAAATTCAATGAAACTGATATTTTTGTTTTTAAACACCTAAACATATTTCTGATATATTTTTTAAAACTGATCACCAACCTTTGATAGAAGATTTTTCAGATAAGGAAATTTTTCAAAAAAATATTTCTGAAACATTTTCCCCTAAAGATTT
Source organism: Viscum album (assembly GCA_963277665.1). NCBI lineage: Eukaryota > Viridiplantae > Streptophyta > Magnoliopsida > Santalales > Viscaceae > Viscum > Viscum album. The sequence continues at coordinate 109,101,642 of OY728132.1, read as the reverse complement.
TATACCCTATAAATATGAACATGTTTTTCAAAACTCGAGTCAGTTGTTACATAGGAATCATACAAGTGATAATATCATTGGTAATGTTATTCAACTAGTAAGAACTAGATGTTCTTTAAGGAAAGAAGTTGAACTTTTGGATTTTTATTCCCAATTTGAACCGAATACTTCTCAAGAATCCTTTGGTGATGAATATTGGAAAAAAGCCATGCAAGATTAACTCAATGAATTCATATGGAATCAAGTATGAACCTTGGTTGAAAAACATAAGGAAAATTCTATTATTAGAGTCATATGGGTTTTTAGAAACAAATGCGATGAAAATGTAATTATTGTTAGAAATAACGCAAGATGAGTTGCTAAAGGCTATAACCAACACGATTGCATAGACTCTGAAGAAGCCTATTCTACTCCAGCAAGACATGAATCTATCTATATTTTTATATCCTTTATAGCATTCATTAATTTCAAACTTTATCAAATGGAAGTGAAGTGTTATTTTTTCAATGGTTATGTATAAGTGGAGTTCTATGTAGATAAACCCTCTATTTTTGAAGATAAAAAATATCCTAATCATTTTTTACAAACATATCAAAGCTTTATGTGGACTTAAAAATCCCATAGAGATTTATATGATAGACTTTCATGATTTTTGCTTCAAAATAACTATGTTATGGGAACCACTGATCCAACTCATTTCATTAATAAAGTCACTAAAGATGTTTTTATTTTTTAAATTTTTATTGATGAGGTCATCTTCAGATAAACTCAGCAATCATAAACTGATTTCTTTGTGAATCTTATGAAATATTAGTTTGAGATGAGTATGATTTCAGATTTATATTTTTCTTGGTTTTCAAATTTCAAAAAAACCATGAGTAACTTACACATAACAACATAATTATTTCAGTATGCTTATTTCCGAGATACCATGAAAATCTAAAATAATCCCATTCAAAGGTTTTATGAAAAAAATTCCGATATATAAAAGGAACATTAGATTTGGGACTATTTTATTCTTATGGAAATGCATTTGACCTCATTTTTTTTCGGATGAAGTCATTGGTGGTTGTAAAATGGATAGAAAAAGTACATTCATAACTTGTCATTTATTAGAAGATTCTTTAGTTTTCTGGCCTTGCAGTAAGCAACATTCTGTAGCACTTTATACTATTTAATATGAATACGTTTCATTTGGATGTTGATGTGCTTAAGTGATGTGGATACAACACACACTCACAGAAATGAATAAATTGCTAATATTTTTAAAACCCCATTACCTTCTAAAAGATTTTAATACAATAAACAAAATCTAAGAATTATCACGATAAGGTAATAATTCATATCTACTTCTTGTTTAAATCATCTAATAATATTAATATACTCTTTATTTCAGGGGGATTACATATTCTTCTTTATTTACATTATTTCTATTTCTATATAATTTTTTATAAAATATATCTTTTTCTAGGAAAATTGATTCTACATTTTTACATGGAATTGAAATATCAGAATTGAAATTCTGGGAATTGAAATTCCTAGATTTGAAATTCCCAGTTTTTAAAATTTCAAATAGAATATTTATAATACCGATAAATTCTTCAGAGTATTCCAAAAGGTACACTTTCTTACTCTTCATTTTTTTAATTTTAAGTTTCAATTGTTGGTATTTCCAGATTTACAATTCTTTTTTATCTTACCTCAAATTATCAGAATTCATATTTTCTACAATAATCTTAAACCATCAGATCATATAAGGTTATTTTCAGTCGTTTGATTATCTTATGGGAGTTGAAAAGTAATATCTATGTCTATATAATGGGGGCTTCAGTAATTGAGTGACACATCATCTTCACTAATCTCTATTCCAAAGTTCTAGTGCCTTCACAATCTACAGTTTGATTCACAGGTTTCTTACACTACGAATGTCTCTTGAATCCTCAGTAGATCAGATGCCGATTATCAAGGAAATAAAGGATTGGTCGATCTTTAGGGAAAGACTGGTATCCCCTAATTTCTTTTCAATGTATGACTCTCTTATTTCTAATGTTATAAAAACTAATGGATGGGATAGTGTATGGGTGGATAAGTAGAAATCTCATGATCCAATTTACAATAATTTAGTCATACAATTCTATGAATTTTTAATTTCTTTTAAAAGGATGGCATGGATATGTTCAAGTACACTTGTTATGACAAGGTTTATACAGTTCCTTATAAAAAGGTGGAAAATATTTTCATCTTACTGTACGAAGGAGAGGCTATTTTGTGCTCTCACAGAGTTCCCTTGAGGGAAGGTTCTTTTGAAAAAGGAAAGGCTCTAGATTACCTAGGTCTTAACTAGTTAAAGAATATGAATATTAAAAATCCTTTAACAAATCACCAGATTGTAGCTCTCTAGTTACAATGTTTCTTTATTTCAATAAATGGCGATTATGAGTCCTTAATGATATGCGATATCATTATTTTATATTCTCTTGTCAATATAAGGATGATCAACTCGATTATAAAAAACTTTCTCACCATACAAGCAGTTAAAGGCCGAACCATCAGATCTTAGATACTTATGTATCTGAAAACTATCTTCAAAATAATTAAAATCTGCCTTCAAGAGCTGAATGTTCCATGTTTATTAGTCTCTAACCCCTTAATGATTTTGGTTCTTAGTGGTTATACTCTTAGGAGAATGATGGGGGAGTTTTTTCCAAAATCCAAATGTTTTGAATAAATGGTTATCCAGAACAAGGTTAATGTTATAGAGTCTTCAAAATCAGAACGTAATAAAAGGAAGCATGAAGACCCGTGATTACCATCACTGGTTCCTGATGTTCCAGTATCAACACCTCCTCCTGAAAAGAAACCAAAAGCATATTCTAGTATAATTGTTGCAAAGTGGAGTGAAACCGTTGCTACCAGAAATGAATGTGATTCTTATTTTGTCTTAAACCCTACAGAGGCTTAGGCTATAAAAATCAAGCAAGCTGAAAATATAGAGAAAGCAATGAAGGAGAATTTCTTGAAGAAGAAATCCTCAGAAGCTCAAGTGTGTCAGTTTTTACTGAAATCTATGTTGAATAATCTCAACAAGTACCAGATCATGAAGTTGTTGATAAGAATCTGGTTGTCACTCCAGAAAACCAAAAGGCCAAGAATGTATTATCCTTATTTGAACTTGCTCATGAAATTGAAGATCTAAATTTTCAAGAAGATAATGATGATGTTTTATGGGAAGTGAAATATTGCATTAGAACTCATATGAGTTCAACATATATATCTAGTTCTGAAGATCAATAGATTGAAGAAGAAGTAGAATTTGTAGTTGAAGAACAAGTTGAGGTTGAAGGAGATGAAGAAGAGAAAGAAAAGGTTGAAAATCAATGTGTTGAAGGGGAAGAGATCCAGGAAGAAGAAAGACAAGAAAAAAAATAAGAAGAAGAACTTGAAGGGGAACAATATGAACAAGTAGATCTTAATGTTATTCATGTATCTGATTAACAAACCCTAGTACACAATCCAATCAAAGGAATTGTTATTTTGGTAGAATCATCATAAAAATAAACACCTTATAAGTCTTCAAAAAGGATAGATAAATCAAATTCCTTAACTACAATAGGAATTTAGAAAAGAAACGATGAATCAAATTCTGAATCCTCATCCTCTATTGATCATGATTTTGTCAAGTTGTCTCTAAATAGTTGGTCAGTACTATTCCGATTCTTATAAATATAGATGCCTGGAGTAAAATGATGCAAGAGACCCTAGATCAAAAGATTGAATCTAGAAATATTCTTATGGACATGATGGTCAAGAAAGATGTGGGCATCAATAATCTTTTTATTGATTATAAATCTCATAAGGTAACTTCTAAAAACTTCATTAACCCCACCATAACCATAAATGAAGTGCATAGACAGTTCTGTGAATTCATGGATTCAATAAATGGAGCTTTCAATAATGGTGAATTCAAGTTTATCAAGGTCATGGAATCCATTTATGAGAACGTTAGCCAACTTAGTTCCATTGCCTGGTCTGTAAGCAGTGGGAAGGAAGTCAGGGCTTAATTAGTGAAAAAGGGGACTCCTTAAGAATTCATTATGAATAAAGATGATAGAATCAAAGCTCAAGAAGAAAGAATATTTTCATTGGAAAAGAAGAATCTGTATCAAGAGATCTTATAGAAGAAGCTTTATGAATATCATAATTAAGTGAAGATACATAAATCTCTTATAAAGAAAATGTTTTCTGTGCTGAAGAAAGAATGATGTTTTATTTACATTCTAATGTCTTGTTGTAATCTGAACATGATTTCGAAAATTTTATTAAGATGTTTCTTACATATCCTACTTTATTATTCATATGTATGTTTCCTTAACCTAATAAATATATCTTATACATCTCCAATCCTTTTTGAAAATTATAAAGGGGGAGAATTTATTTGAAGGAATAATTCAATGAAGACTCCAAGGAGGGAGAATCTATTAAGGGGGAGTATGGTAAGAAATAATTCCTAAGTAAGGGGTAGTTTCTTTTAAGAATAGATGTTAATATAAGGGGGATTTATTTTCATAAGAAATAAAAAAGATGTTAAAGATCAAGAATACAATCCTTGGGAAACATAACCTAAGGGGGAGTTAGTCATATTTATCCTAAAATTATTTCAAATTGGGAAATAATATTTTCATACTTGTTTATCAATGTCAATATATTCTTCCTTATCATATATGTTTGTGAATTCCAAAAAGGTGGAGATTTTTGAGTCAATAAGGTTATCTTATGAATTCTCAATTCCATATGGTTTTATGTTTTGAAAATCAAAAACAAATTCTCTTATGTTCTGAATTATTCCTTCCGTTTACTTATAATGTTTTCATTCTTTCATACTCTTAGAATTTGTATTATGTTATACTTAACGATTTGAAATTCTTTGATTCTTAAGAATCATTAATTACGTATAACTATAGATTTGAATTTCTATTATATATATAAATTTTTCATACTATTTATTATGACACCGAATCTGATAAAAATGGCATAATATTATTATGATAATGAATTTGGTACAAATGTCATAATGTTATTCATGATACCAATTCCGGTATAAATTTCATATTGTTTTTTATGATACCAATTATGGTACAAAATTCATACGGTTTTTCATGACACTGATACCGCTACAAAAGTCATACTATTTTTCATGAAACTGATTCCACTAAAAAAGCCCTACCATTTTTCATAATACCGATACTACTACAAATTTCATACTGATTTTATAATACTGATACCCAAAAATAGTGATATTATTTTCTCAATGCGTTTTTTATTTTCATATGAATCCACATTCTTGATAATGTTAGACTTTTTAAATGTATCTTTCCAATATTATCAGATTCTATGTTTCACTTATACTTAAAATTTATCATAAACATAAAATGATGTCGTTCAATTTGTTATAAACTGACAATTGTCTGTTTGACACATGTCCAAGTCCCTCCTAAATTTAAGGAAAATATGACCATTGGATTCGGAATGACTATTGAGAAGTTTTTTCTATATATACGAGTTCATTTGAATGATAAATAATGAGATATTTATCTTCGATGATGAAAAATGAATGGAAAAGAGATCGATGTTTGTGAAGTAATTTCCTGGGAGAGAGGCTCTTACAACTCTTAGTGCTTCATGTAGATGTCGTGAAAAACATGTTCGGGAGTGAACAACTTATTTAGACTTTCTTTGTGCAGACTCTGATCATACTGATCGTGGGATTCTTGGTTTGGAAGGGAGAGGTCCCGATTTCCTTCTAAATCATAAGCTTGCAGGGGTAGAAATTCCAATACTGGTCTTTGAATTGAGGGCATACTTGGGTTTGGGTAAAACAAACTTTCTTGAAAGTATAAATCAAAGAACCATTATCCATGTTTGTTGGATACCATTTTCTTTGGGTAAAAAGAATCTTATTGTTATTTATTTTTTATTTAAAGCTGTTTTTATTCCACTGCAATTTAAAATTTGTTAAAGTTATAAAGTATAACATTCTTATACTACATAATTATATTACTATGATAAATTAAATATTCAATAGTCTCTGAGGTAGCATCATTCAATTAAGAAAATCTTTCTAAAGTTTTTATCTTAAGATTGTAAGGTATAAGAAAAGGTTTCGTTAAAAGGTTTTGCGAATTTTTGTTTAACGTTGTTCAAATAAGTATTCTTATAGTCAAAATCTAATATTAAGAAACATATTTACTTATGGATAATAAAACTACTTTAAGAATGTTTTATATTAACATCAAAGGTTTCAAAGGTATTTTTAATGTATACAATTCACCCCTAATAATTTATTTGAGATTCCAATTATAATATTCGATCCTATAATTACAACATAAGATTTCAAATAATCAATTAAAATACTCTAATGTATAATCATTATACATTTAATGATTTTTATAATCGAATTTTCATTGATAAAAAATATACAACATAATTATCATATCCAAATACAAAATAACTATAATTATTCCATTCAATTATAGTAATATTATATTCTCAACCTTGATCCCATTGATTCTTCACCACAATTTTCCCCTAACACTTTGGGTACTCATTTTTCATAGTTCTTAAATTCATTATTATTGAAACACTAGACATTACAGGATTCTTTACTACCTTTTCATTCCTAAGCCTAATTACATTTCTCTCCTCGCTTGATGAAAATTCACATTATATTGTAGTAGGTAACATGTTTTTTCTTTCCAAAATTTTTATATTTTGGAAATCAATCTATATATTCAACCTATTAAACATTTTTTCAATTATTTTATCTTATTCGCGTTATTTTTTTTGATCCATATTATATGTAAGATCATTTCTTTATCTTGAAAATACATGATACTATATACTAAAATTATGAGAATATTCTAGTAGAAAGTTCATTTCAAATGATTATAAATATCACATCAATGAAATAGTAAATATTAAAAATTGGATTATGTATGTAGTCTATAAAATTTCTTACAAAAATATACAATTTTATTAATAAAACCATCATTTTCCTCTTCCTTATGTATTTTTTACAATAATTTTATCCCCATATCCACTCATTATTGGTGGTGAAAATATATTCACAATAAAATTTTCTTAAAATAATTTCCTTCCATGAGTTTCATTTCCTCCCCAAATATATTGTATTTAATCTAGGACAACCTCTAGTAAAAATCCCTTTAGAGATGATAAACAACCATTAAAACACTCTCCCTTCCATTACATCCTAAAGAGAGAAATATATATTCAATTAAAATTTCGAATTTCTCATCAATAGATGGATTTTTTGTCCCATTCAATGATAGAGGTTTTTATAGAAAAAAGTGGTTTAACATTTTTACACCATGTTTTCAATTAGATTGATGGTCAATATGGATAATGTTATTAGTTATAACCTAAGTTAACCATGCAAATATTTTTATAAGTTGTTCATCGCTAAGTGTACTTACATATATAGCTTTTGTATATTTCCTCAGAGGTTAATCCAAATATAGTCTATGTTAATTAATATTACCCATTACATCTATAGGGATAATTTTATAATCAAAATAATAATCTTGATTATATCATAACATTAAATATATATATATATATATATATAATTTAAAAAACTTGGGATAAAGTTAACATAAATTGATAATTTATGTATAATTAAAATAAAATCATAATATTTTTTCATTTGGAATATTCTCAATGTTTGTAATAAGGAAACATTCTCTAATATATGTTTTCCTAAATATAATTTAGAATAATTATCATAAATGTTCTATAATACCAACAATAAATACCCCAAAACTAGTAGTCCATATATAATGTCCACCTTAATACATTGACACAACATATAATTAATCCCATACCAAATGTATGAATAGTTTTGTAGTCTTTATGATCTATATGAATAAATGATTCACATATTACATTTGATGTATAAAATACGAAGCGTAAAATATTTCCATCGACCTTTATGTTATTCATAATACCCCTCTTCATATAATTTTGAAAAGAAAATAATTCAATGGGTTAGAAAAGATGCTTATTAAGGGTATGTGTATAGTATAATATATCAAAAATATATAAATCATAACCAAAATTTTAGGGTATACACAAGAAAATACATTCTATTTAATCAGTAACTTGATCATGAATACAAATATGTATACAATTAATGGTGATCAGATAACATCATATAAATAATCACTTTTGCTAGAAATATTTCTAATGATATCATAAAAAATAATATAATCACATGAAAATAAATAAATAATTTTATAATAATGGAATTCAAAATTTAGAGCATCTAAAAGATTCCAATGATGCCTTTCCCAATAGTTCTAAAATGATCACAGAGGCATTGTTCTAGGACATTGAAAAATTAATAGGTAAGGCCTTAGAAAAAATCAGTGTAGTCAATATCATGAGACATATTAATGCATCGAGGAAATATATCACACCCCACCCATCACATACTTTGTATAATTAATTCTATATATGAAAAAGTTAAAACATAGTCAGGTTGGATCACAAATCGAGAACATTCTATATCATAAGAACTAACATACACAATGTCAATAATTTCCCATTTTGAGCATATTTTAAACCACAATGAGTAATATGTGCAATTGTATCATTAGATTAAATCATCAAAATATGATTTAATAAATTATATAGACATAGATTTAAATAAAATAAAGATATTTCTGGAATATTCCTCACATAAAATAGCCTTTACACAATGGAAATATTTTTTAAATAATCAATCAACATCAAAAATATTAAATAATCCATTTTATTATAAAATAACCATTAAAACATATAAGGGAACCATCAAGTCACTGATTGGATATATTGGTGGAAAATTCCATTCATGTAGTATAAGGAGAAACATTCCTTGTATACTGTCAATGAAAGGGAAAAAATTAATGATATAAAATAAAAAAGGTATGGCATATAAAAAACATAAAATAAATATACAGTTGATATTGCATATGCCTCACATAAGTAAATTTTAGTAAAGAAACCCTTACCTCAAGTCTCACCACCTACATATGTGTTTGAACCTTCTGTATAATAAACACTAATTTATTATAAAAAAATATAGCCATAACCATATATATCATAACATATATGACTTCCTTCTAATCATGTATCTCCCTTTAATTAGTAATTCATTATTTAAATCATTGTTTACGGTGATATCTTATTTGTTTTTCAATTCTGTTTATGTTTAGTATTTTATGACCTTGTACATGTATATTTTTTCAATAAACATAAAAAAATAATCATGATATAATTATAATTTATATTAATTATATAAATAGTTACTGTCAAATGTAAAAGATATATATTAAAAAATTAATTACAGCATTAATGAGGATAGTTGGCCATATATATGCATGAATGTAGATTTTATTTTCCATTGGATTTACTAAAGTAATGTTAAATAAGAATTACAATTTTTATAATAATTATTATATCATATATATCATATATATTCATCTAATAAAACCTTATTTCCATCCAAATAAAATGATTTTTTAAATAATAATATTCTTTGTAGATGTGGTAGTCTACACAAATGCATAATAAATTTTAATTTATTATATGCAATTTTATGGGGAGTATTTACATGTGAAATTATAGTTTCAAGGGTATAATTAGTTCACAAATATTATATAAAAATATTAAACCCATCATTATAACAATCCTAAATATATTGTGGTTGAAAATTAATTCCATTTCCACATGGGGATTGTAAGTTGTATATATATGCACCGTCAATGATTTCATGTCCCATTTTATGGTGAAAAGCATTGGAAATGGTGTTTCCAAAATAATTATAACATATAAATATAATTAGGGTAATAAATTTACCATTTTAAGATAAATATTATACATTTAGATGCGGTAAATTAAGAATTACAAAATAAAATGATCGGTTAAGGTGATTACCGATAATTTAGAAAAACTCTTATGGATCTTCTATTAAGTACCCTAGGGTTGGTATTTTAGATGAATAGTGTTACAAAATGATAATTTTTAAAAAAATATATAATTAATTTAAATATTTTTATACCTTTCATTACATACATCATTGACTGTAGCATTCATTACACAAAGCACCGGGTTTAAAATAAATATTTCATACCAATAAAATATTTTTATTTAATGTGATACTTATAAAAAATATATCTAAATGATGGTTATGAATATGATTATCTATATTCACAAATAGAAAATAATGATTATACCAAGGGTTTTGAACTGTTGGTATATGTCTCTAAACTGTTCGTATAGTCTAGACCCATGGTTTGGAGGGTTGTTTTCTATTATGGCATTTGTATAGACCTATACCAACAGTTTTGAAAAACCATTGATATAGGTCATATATTGAACCTATAAAAATGATTTCACAAAACCATCGGAATAGGTAATGTAAATTATAAAACCTAGCTTGGTTTTGATATTAGCACCTAACCACTATACTAGGATGATTTTTGTGAACATAATCTCATAAATGTATATCTCTACATTAATAAGTATTTTTACATTTGATTAATTTATTGTTATTTGAAAAAAGAATCCATAATAAATATGGCTGTATTTACCAATGGTTTTGAGAATAGTAGGTATATATTTATTCATAGTTTGATTTACACCAACATTTTTGAGAGATCATTGGTATATGGTATTTACGTGGTATCTATAACGATAACCTCTTTAAACTGTTGGCATATGGTCTCTCTAAGGTACCTATGTCAATTGTGTTTTCCAAACTATTGGTATATGTTAATTGGTGTAGCTCCAATTTCTATTAGTTATTATGAAAATATATGGTTTAGTCATGTATATAAAATTAATTCTTTTATTAATGAATAATTATTAATGAAAATAAATATTATTTAAAAATAATGGAAAACATCTTCTGAAAAACTATGTTTATGAAAACAATGGATATTTTCTTCAATAAATTAAAATACCAATTTTGGTTAATGATTTTAATGAAAATATTTATTATATATTAAGTCAAAATTTCAAAAATCAACTTTTTCAATTTCTAGATATCAGAAATTTTTAAATCTAATTATACTCTTAAAAACAAAAATTTTGTACATAACAGTTTTTTCACCATTCACATAATACTTATAGACATAATTTTTTAAACCATGATAAATTTTTTTTGAGAAATAATTTTTATATTTAGATTCATCTGTAAGAATTATTTTCGGGGTTTTTATTAATAATTTCTAGTAAATAAGAGTTTTTCAATGAATAGTGGAAATACTACTTTTTATTATGAATTTTAAATTATATTAATGATTTTATAAAGATGAATGTTGTTTTATTATTGTTTTAAAATTATAAACAGAACAATTTTATAACTATTATTCTATTTTATGGAATTGGATGCATTATTTGATTGATTTTTTTATAAAAACATTTTAATCTTTGAAACAATTGACCATTTAAGCCCCAAAATTTCATCGCATATTCTGTATCAATTTAAAATTAAATTATGAAATTAATTGGAATGTAATTTTTTTAAAAGAATTGCATATTTTTAACGATCATAATTTATATTATCAAATAATGTCAACTTAATTTTTTTCCATGATGAATATTAAAAACAACAAAAATTATTTACCATAGTTTATGTAAAAATGGATTTATAAGTTGTTAAACTGAAAGGATAAAGGTTAACAATTAAATAATTTGTTTAGAAAACGTATTTATGGTCCATATTGATACCTTATCTCTTATTTTATTAATAGTGGTCAATTTTTACCCATTTTTAATGTGAGAAACATTGGTACACCATTTTCTTTTTAAAAATTACAAGTGTGACACTCACCTAAATTCTAAAAGTCTAACCCCACCCCTCTCATCTTCATACATCCAAAAAACTTGTATTAGAATTTTACATAACAAATAGATCCCTCAAATACCCAATATCAACTTAAAATGCATATTTTTTTGAAAAAATCTATCCAAATAATTCTTTCGGTGCAATACAAAAGATGTAGTTCGAATAATTGGTAACATCTCTAACCAAGCAAATTATTACCAAACCATAATGATATAAAACCCATAGAATATTTTATATAATTATATGTCTCAATTATTACATAATAACCTAAATTATTCACTACTTTTATAAAGGTTTAAAGAAATCATTATTTTGATGTACGATAGACTACCTCCTCACAAACCAATTTTATTCGTTTCCCCTAACCACCTCTAATGGATGAATATAGTGATTTATTTATTGTTTAGACATGATTTTTTTGATATTATAATTCTTACTATATCATTATATCACATGTGACTTATAACTTTTCATTCTATAGAAATACGACTACATCGTCCGTAAGTACGAAGGACAACAACCTCATTAATAGATGTGATTCATTTAAACTTTATCTTGAAGGTGAAAATGAAGGTTTTAATTAAAATACGTTTTAAATATTACATAATGTTTTTTATGAAATTGTAATATATAATATAAATTAATATCTTTCTTTCATTTTGGAAAATTTAAACAACATTCAGTCATACGTACAACTTACCCTCACCATGCACAATGTATTTCATTTTCTATATCTATATTTTTTAGCAATATAAATTAAATTATATTGAATATATATGATATTAATATCATGGTAAATATTATTTATATTATTTTCCCATGATCAATGCACGAGGACAAAAATACCCAAAATAGACACCAAAAGATAAGTTGTTATTTTTGTAAACAAGAAATTTATAATAAAACGATAATGAAAGGTAATAAGTAAATAAAATATTATATGATATATATACATATGTATGGTTTTTAATATATTAATAATAAAAATATATTTATTATAATGTATGTTAAATTGTGTCTGAATGATGTCGAGTCTTATGGTAAGGGATTTATGTCACACTTTTTATATTTGTGGGACACATTCCATGTTCAACATCTATTTATTCTATGTGGTGTATATAATTTAAATAAATATATTTTATTATTCTTATCCTAATAATTTTTTGATATAAATTTTCCTTTTATGATATCTCTTTAATGTGGCTTATAATTAAATTTTACCAATGTTGTAATAGTTTTTTCGATATAATCTCATCTTTTATTAGCATTGTTTATGGTTCTTCATGAAATGATAAAATATAATAATGTATCATTCAAGAAAAATGTGAAATTTTTTATCATTTGGTTTTCTCATATAAAAAAAATGTTTTTCCCTTCATTTTCATTTCATTATGTACTCAGCTATTCAAAAACATGTATTAGGAAAATCATCTTTATTTTCTCATCGATTGAAAACACTTTTTTACGAAATAATGGTTTCCAAAAATGTATTCAAAATGTTTTTATCAATCATTAAATTACTAATTAAGGTAATTTTTACACATGTTTCACTTTTTACTAATGATTTTGAATGGAATTTTCACGTATTTTTACAAAACATTCCCACTTGGATATTATCAAATATGTGAATAAAATCATCATTTGAGTATGTATAGCATGAATTGTATTTTACACTGTCATGATAATTTTTTATTTTTACTCTATAATTTTATAATATTATCATTAAATAAATGTATTTCCAAATTCTTTTAAGAAACATATATTTTTAAAATAGATTTTCATAATAAAAATGAAATTTTCCTCATGATTTCTTTAAAATATTTTTTAGTTTTCCTTTTATAAGTCTACGGGTTTAATTTTCATGAAAAGTATTTTGAAAATATTTTATGTTTTAGAAATCATTTTCTGTGTAAATGATATATTCCATGTTAAATTTTTAATTTTTTTTTTCAATATCATTTTCCATCTATGATTCCATACTTTATTTCTATATATTCTTTAATGTGGATTAGATTGAGTTTATCCATATTTATTATTTCTAGGGATTGTTAATGTTTATATTGAAATAATTTTTATCAATACCATTTATTTTCATTGACCCTGAAATGGTGATGTGGGGAAATGATTATTAATCCTATCTATTTTTCATGTCTTATTAATTTATGATATGAAGAATGTTTTATGATATTGTGGTGAAAATATGTACGGTTTTCATTATGAGAGGGGTGTGGCCCATATCACCCTCAAATGCATTTTGAAATTATTATATATCAAGAGATAAAAATTGAAAACCCATCAATGTGATTGATATACAATGAGATATAGGTGTGTTTTATTCTATAATGGGAAATAGGTTCTTCATTATCCACTATGTGGAACAATTGAATCCTTATCCACTATGTGCAATATGTGATATGTCTTGTCCCACTATATTTATGGTATTTGGTAGATAAAAATAAAATATATTGTTTTTATAAATATTTATTGTGGTTTCACATAATTATTTCATGACTATGGAGTTGATGAATAATTTATGAATATTTATCAAAATATTGGGACATGTTTTCAGAAATGTTTTTTTTATTTTAGGACCCATATGATTTCTCTATGATGGGTTTGGTATGAACTTCATATGTTATGGCCTCAATCACAAACAATTATCTTATTCTTATTCTTTTATATGATAATATATTGATATATCTTATGTTTACACGTGATGATAACATATTCTCATCCTTTTATTTTTTTCTTTCCAAAGGTTACGAAGAAAGGATTATGAAGAGATATTTGTGAGAGATATTAAACATCATTCACGAAAAAAGAATATTGGGTTTCTAGTTTTGATTAGCAGAAAAATATTATGGTATTTGGGCATGTGTTTATAAAATGATATGAATTTTCATCTATAAATATGTGTTATTTATGTAATAAAATTATGGTCCACTATAGTTGGAGTCAGATTAATGTTATATTTGAACTCCTAAAACTTCAATGAGAAACAATAAGTGATACACCAATTTTTTATTCAATGTATTTTTCTTGGGATGTCTCTGAGGATATTTTTATTAATAAGAAAAATAATTACAATATTTATTAAAATTTTGGAAAAGGAAGGAGCAAGTTTTCTCTATGAAATTTCATCCTTGAATGGATAATCTAATGGATACGAATTTGGTGTAGAGTTACGTTGGTTTAATAAATTGGAACGGGAAAATTGAGCTTTAATCGACCATCGCCGAGTGCATGATAGTGGTCCATGGTTCACACTTGGTCTGAAACTCCCCAGGGATATACCTTAGAAATTAAAAAACACTTTACAAACCATCATGATGGATTCAAATAATGACCATTAATGACCTAGGATAATCCTATGGTTTCATACTTTAAAATGAATGATTCATGATTTAGAAATACTATAAGTTATTTTTATTGATTATGTGGTTCCCCAATATGATTATTTTTTCACATACTATGTTTTTTTTGTTTTAAATAGTGGCATGAACTAGATAGGCCTATATCAATGTTGAATGTAATAAACAGTCAGTTGATGAGCAACCAAATGGGGTGAGAAGAGGTTTGAAGGATATTATGACTATTAATAATCAGTTATAATGATATATGATTATCAAGTTTCTCCTTAGATAACTCTTGGACCCACCAAAAAAATATAAGTATATAGTTTGTTCGGAGTTATGGTGGTGGAGCACATATATGAAATAAGATTTAGTTTTCTTTCTGCCAATAATGTGGGAAGAAGTAGCAAAGTTGATGTATTAGAGGAATGAGAAGATGTTTTGAGTGTGGAAAATAGAGACACAATGAAATTAATTATAGTTGAAAAATTACATGTTTAGTTAAGGTAATTGATACGAACAATTCCCTCCCTAATATATCATCGATCATTGAATTTTTCATATTTGAAAATTATCTGAATTTAAAAATTCAATGTTTTAAGGGGAATGATAATGAAGATAATCAGTAGGGGGTGCATGAAATAGTTAACCCAATAATCATGAAGATACTAAACGTTTATTTTGAAAGGTATATGATAAAATAATAGTATTTTTTATTTCAACTGATAAAAGAATGATTAAACTGAGGTTCATGAATATTAATACATTATTTTTATTTAATATTGTTGGTAATAGGTATTATGGAATAAGATGATGAATCGTATTTCATGGTTTGAGATGGAAGTTGGTTGATTGATGTGTATATGTATTTAAATTCAATAATTATATCATAGGTATAATGTAATATCTATGGATTTTCCGATATAAGTTTTTCTTTTTGTATTTTAATTTTCATATTTAATGTGGATGTTCACCTTGAATTGTGATTTAATGGAATAGTGAGAGGACCAGTTTGGGATATTCTTAACAATGAGAGGGTTGTGAATCTTTCTTTGGGATATTTTAATACAACTTCAAATTTTTATCCTTGTACCTCTTGGATCTTTTATGATCTTGATTCCCATATTCAGATTTCACAATCGCATTCAAGTATATGAATGTTATAAAGATTCCATAAGATATTTTTCATGGTTCACTATCCAATATTAGTGGTTACTGCATAGAGTGGTCTGAAAATTATCCTGGCCACACAACCACTATAAAACTATCATTTGAATTTGGTTATAACTGGTAGGATATTCTGTTTCACTAATATAACAATCTGAATAAACACCCATAGTGCATATTGTACGTCACTCGGCTGGATCGTTATACTGACACTTAATGTAGTCTTCTCCTTTTTGGTATTGGTTTGCAACCCCAATAAATTACTCCATCGGTTGTGTCATGTATTATTTCACAGTTATGATTTGTTCTTTGATTTCCAACTTCATCACTTTTTGACTTTCAGAATAGCATGCAAAAAGGTCTTCTTATATATTCGTAGAAGAAAATTTAATAGTTTCACAATATTTTTTTCTATAAGTCATAATAATATAAATGTTTCATATACTAAAGAAATTTTTTTTCTCTTAACCAAATTATTATCAATTGATATCAACTTTGTCACAAAATCATCTTCTCTTCTTCTTTCATATTTTTAGGGAAAACCAACTTCACTGGTGTCTATTATTTATATTATTTCTAGAATCAAAATATTTTTTTATTAAATCTATAAAGATCATATCATATAAAAATCATCATAATTTTTATGTCCAAAATTATTGAATATTAATAGGCCACTTTTTTTATTATTCATTAACACAAAATTATACGGAATAGTGCAGAAAGTTTCTTATTTTCCTTATTCAACACTAAATACCAACACATGTGTGAGTCATTTTAAATTATTCATCTGTAATGAAGATTTTTTTACGTACACATCTAGATATACTTCACACAAACAAACTAGGAGTGATTTATTTTCCCTATCCATAGTTTGTTTACCCGGAACACACATAGTTTTACATTGAGTAATACAACATGGTTTTTATACCCAAGAAATTTTTTTCAAAGATGGTCTATGATTTTCCCTAAAAGAGTACGATTTTAAAATTTTATGAGTGTCCAAAGATCATCTTATCCACAAAGTATAATGAGGGTGTAAACACATATTGTGTATGCATGGTATTTACCCATTGTGAAGTGTCATGTATTCCCCAATAGTTTCCTTAAGTCTTCTACATATTGTGTTTCACTCATGGAATGAATTATTTGAAGAGTCCTTTTCAGTCCATGGACGACCCCTACATCATGGATAGATTTTCCTTCTGCAAAATAGAGATCCCTAATAGACTACTGATTCTTCACATACAACCTCTTTGCTCCACATAATTACTTTATTTTAGGGATAACCTTTACTCCGTTGTATCCCCTCACAGTAAGGACTAAATATCCTCAGTGTAACATTTTATTTTTCAACCTAAAGGGCCCCAAAAATATCCCACCACATATTGACTTCATGGAATGTCTTCTACACATTTGTGGAATTGCTTCCCTGAGAACACTTCTCTTCCACTGAATTATCCCTTGTGAAATAATTCTTATGTCACTAAAATATTACCTAATCAATGATATTTTCTTATAAATTTTTATCTCACATAAGTATGTGATTACATTTTTTATATCGAAAGATAAATAAAAAATCATACCAATCTAATTTTTCTAAATATAAAATGTGAGATCACCTTCACCATAGACTACGCTATGCAGTCCCACTAGTGCCTTTCTCCATTAGAGACATTCTTATCTAATCCATAAAAACATCACTGTCACTTTGCTATAAATTATGTCCTCAAGTGAACAAAAATACACCAAATAACTACGAGACACTCATGAACTATTTTCCATACGTGGATTGTGTAGTGCACTTCATGGTTCTCCTAGTGATGCTATACAAAATCCTTTATGTTTTTATTTTCCTTATAAATTCAATAAACCTCCTATTTGATTGTAAAACTATTATTTATGAACAATTTTAAAAAAAAATTCCTTTTATATAAATCAATTTCCTAATTTTTATGTCAAAAAATATTGAAATCCCAAGGAAATGGCGCAACCTTAAAACTCTGCTTTGGAAAAACCAAACATACTGATTAGTAGTCATCTTCATTTTTCCTAAACCTCATATGTCATGATTTTATGCTTTGATCTATTACCATTAGCACCATAAAATTCAACAAGGAATGTATTATAACTTTCATATCTTCCAGAGACACCGTCCTTTCCAATCAAACCGTAATATGATTGGAAGCACCTTTTCTCTCTCTTTATTTAATAATTCCTGTATCAAAATTTCTCCAAAAAACATATGATATTCACGAAATACAAATAATAAATTGGTGAAAATATTTAATTAGATAATTATTCAACAATGACATATAATTCCATCAAATGAACACATTACAATTCTATAAGAATCACCTTGAAAGTAAAAGACTTCAAACCATTCACATGTATCTAAGAATATTAAGATAAGATAAAATTATATAATATCTATTAATGTTGTAAATGATTCATAATATTTACATCAATGAGATAATATTTTCACATCAAAAACCATTTTCAACAAATAAAAATTAGATGACAATATATACAATCCACACAAAAATTGGGATCTTCAAATGGTAATATTTTAATTACGAAAGGGTAGACATTAATATGTTACTGATGTAGAGAAAATGGTTATTTTTTCTGATTAAAAGAAAAATCAGATTATTGATGTAATATGTATAGAATTGATGAAATATGAAGAAATTATTGATTTTTAGACAATTTGGTTTATGTTATCATTGATAGAGTTTATAGAATTATTGAATTTTTGTAACATATTTAATAATTTCTGTTTTTATTTAGGAAAAAAATAATTATGTATGTTCTTAATATTATTTTATTGTAATTTGGGATATTAACATGGTTCAAGAAATTTTATGACAAAAATATTCAGATATTAGGAATGTGACAGTCAAGAGATAAATTAAAATATTTTTTAAAATAATATTTTGTTGAGTTTAATAACATTTTTAAACTTCATCATCAATTTTGAATATTGGTAGGGTTATCAGGATAGGAGTTTATAGAAGGGTTTATGTTTAATTTTGGATGATGTTAAATAGATAAATGTATTATTTTACCATATAGATATTTATGCATAAGTTTTACTGACCATTGTGTTTTATATAATAAATAAAGATAAATGGATTGAGTTATAATTCATTTATAGAAGTTATTTAGTTATTTAGACAATAAATTTTTTTTGATTAGAGTAAGAGATGAAGTAGAAATTTATCAAGGCCCAATAAAAAGATTATATTGTACTTATGAAATAAAATGAAGTCTGGTAAATATATATTCTCATAATGATTCCACAAGAATTGAAAACAAATCCTAAAATACAATTATTCTATTATAGCATCATTTTTAGTACATAAATATCTTTTACACCTCTTATGTTTTTGTATTTTTCATCAATAATATCCTCCTTGATATGTTCTCGGTCACTCTCTTTTAGTATTTAGGGGTTCCTTTTCTCTTTTCTGACCATGTCTTTACTTCTCAAATGTGTTCTCCTACTTGGTAATATAGTATGTGTTACTCCATATTACCTTCACACAATGCTTTCTATCATTTCAAAAGGATGTTTCAATAATTAATTTTATGATGTGGATTTCCCACATTGGTATTTTCAAATGTTAAACCCATGTTTATCCTGAAAAGGATTACACTTCCAATATGAAATTTATTTATGTTAGTATGTTTTAACAATAAAATACTTCTTTCATTTTTTTCAAATTAATTTAATCATTTTAATATTTTATGTTACATAATACACCGAATAAATATTTCATTACTTGCAACGCAATGTTTAAATGAAACATGAGATAAAATTAAAATATAATTATTTAATATGATATATGTCACTTAAATATTGAAATTTCAGCTATGAATTAGATTTATGAATTTATTAAAATATATGGTTTACACATTTTAATAAAATTATTTTTTTAATTTTAACGCATTAATTTTAAATTACAATGGAATATTTTATCAAATAAAAAAAATATTTTCCTGAAAAAAATTAAGTGAAAATTATTTTACCTCAATAAATTAAGATAAACCCTTTTAGTGAATAATTTTATTGAAATTTATATATATTATATATTAAATATAATTCTTCATATTCATCTTATTATATTTATATACTAGAGTTACGTATAAATCAAATTTCATGAGTCAAAATTAATTTTACAAATAATAATTTTTGTCGTATTTGTCACATGTAATTCAAAAATATATTTTTTCTACACTTTTATAAAATTTATTCAAAAAAATGAATTTCAAATTTTATATATTATTGTAAAAATAATATTTGTGTGCATTTTTGATAATTTTTTATATAATAATATTTTCATTAAATAGTGAATATTGTATTTTTTTATTAAGAATGTAAAATTATTTTAAGGATTTTGAAAAGTCATTCATATATTTAAAACAAATTAAAATAAAATTATAAATATATTAATACAATTTAAGTAACTTTATAAATTTTCACACATAATTCTTATATAAAACCTCTTTTTCATTTAGATATTTTTCTCTTGGAAAACCCAACTTCCCATCATTTTTATGGGATTAGTTTTTAAATACATATTCCCTATTATGTGAATGATTTTTTAAAAAAAATTATTTCAAAACATGAATCTTAATAGTTTATATTATCTAATAATGTCAACATAATTTTTTATCATAATTAAAAGAAAAATGGAAAAAATAATTTTTCGTGGTTACAGTAAAAACGGGTTTATCAAGGTTTAAACTAATAAGATAAGGATTAAAAATGACATGAAACTTATCCAACACCAATTTCATGAATAAATTTTGATATTATATTTTCTATTATAGGTAATGGATAATTTATGAGTTTCTATCATACGAAAAACATTTACATATATTTTTTTAAAAAAATGTACAAGTGTCCCACTCATGACACATATGAAAGGCCACACATCAGATTTTTATGACAAACATCTAAAACAATTTTTTTTCAAAAATTACCTAAAAATATCTTCTCTATATTCCTATTGTACTACAAGAATCATGTTCTCTTCCATAAATCCATCCTAGTTATAATTTCAGTCCGAACCAAAATAATTTTTATGATAAATATGTACCATCCCTAATTATGCATTTTATTCTACTCCATCCCCCACCATTTTCACATCAAATTAAATAGTGATAAAATAAAACATCAGTATATTCCATACACTTATATTGTATTATGAAATTTTTTTATCCCATGTACTTCTCATATTCTATCAAATTTTTTATGATATCATCACACATGTGTGTGGAGGAGTACCACCTCACTAATCAATGTTATTCATTTTCCATCACCGCTTTTCAAACCTAATAATAAGGATTGATTTATTATTTATATATGATATTTATGATATTAATATTTATATGTAATCATTATATCATGAGTTCCTTCTTACATTCTAATTTTTCGGAAATTTGATAAGGTCATTTGTGTGTATGGTGGACAACCGCTTCACAAAACGATGTGATTCATTCGAGATTTATATTAAATTTAATGATGATGAGTTCCAAAAGAATGTGATATATATGAAATAAAAATTAATCTTTAATGATAATATATTATTTACCTGTCATTATTTTGTTCCATTTGGAAAATTGAAATAATCTTTATATATACATATGACCCACCATCTCAATGAACTATGTATTTATTTTTCTATCCCTATCATTAATTAATAAATTTAAATACATACATAATGAATATATATGATATTTATATCATGGATAAATTATTAATATTATGTAACCATGATATAGCTAATAAGTCCCAAAATAAAAAACAAAACATACCTGAAAATAAATCTAATTATTTCCTAAAACAGAACATTAACCTGGAATTGTTAATAAATGGGAAATAAATTATCATAATTAAATCATATATTATAATATATATATATATATTTATTTTTATATATATTAATAATATAAATATATTTATTATATATCTTGTTCGAATGTGTAATAATGAAGTCGACACTTTTGGTATGTGATTTATTTCTCACATTTTTGATCTATGATACACATGCCATATTCAAAACATGTTTCATTTATATAGTGCATAAAATTCCTAAGAATGTATTTTAATTTTCTAATATTTAAAATTATTAGGATATAAATACACATGTGAGTATCTCTAATTTATTGGGCTTCTGATTAAATGCTACCAATTTGGTAATAATAATAATTATTTAATCTCGTTATTTATTTTTATTTATTTATTATGATAAAAATAATGAAAAATAATGAAATATATCATAAGAAACACATTAAATTTATTATCCAATGATCATTTCCTGAGAATATAATTTTCCCTTAATTTTCCCTTATTTATGTATTGTAGGGTTCAAAATACTTTTATATGAAAATTCATCATTATTTCACTCTTATATCATAAATCATTCTAAATAAAACAATATTTTCATAAAATATTTTTGAAATTGAATATAAAATCATTAAAATTATTTATTATTGATATTTTTATTTACGTTTGATATTTTTACAAATATTTTAATGAAATCTGAATGTTGTTTTCCAAAAAATAGATCATTGGCATTTTTTGGAAATGTAAAAATAATATATTATTTAATATTAAATATAGGTATGATTTTTTTCATAATCATGAACAAATTATTTGTTTAAATAATTCTTTATTAGTGTCAAATTATATTTTAAAATAAAATTTTTTACAAAATGTTTAAGGAAATTTTCTTTTTAAATTTTAATTTTTAAATGGGAAATGACATTTTCGTTAAGAAAAATTTTAAATGATTTTAAAATTTTTCTTTGTATAATTCCATTTATAGTTTTAAAATAATTATTTCGAAAATATTTTATTTTTTAAAAACTATTTTGTGAATTCGAATGCCTATATGAATCTAGAAAAGATCCAACTGATATTCCAAAAATCATTTTCCATCAAAGAGATCATCATTTTATTTTACAAATTCTTTATTGGGGATTTGATTGAATGATTCCATCCTTATTATTTCTATGGGGGGGGGGTTAATTTATATGTTAATGATGTTTTTATAAAGTACATTTTTGAAGGGTTATTCCATGGTGCAATGATTAAATGTTTATCATACCTTTTTCAATAACATGAGTTATGATGTGATGCTATAAATCATTTTTATGAAAAAAATTTCACAAATAAGAATTTTTTTTATTATGAAATGGGTGGGAAATATATCTACCTATAATGAATTGGATAAACCTAAAAATATAATGACAAATAGATGGGAAAAAATTTATTTTCTTCATCCACATGGGGAAATATGAGTGTTAAGATACACTATGGGAAGTAGGTGCTTTCTAATCCACTATAAGAACCATGATCATTCTAGTGCACTATGGGAAATAGTTGATAAATAATGATCCACTGTATTGATAGTCATGGTAGTTAACCTTTACTTATGAAATTTTATTCTATATTTATGAGGCTTCTATAATTTTATGACATGAGCTTATGGTTAATGATTTATTTATAATTATTTCTCACTCATATGGACCATATTTTCTGAATTGATTTTGTCATATTATATGACTCATATATATAATATATTATTGGTCAGGTTATAACGTTGTATGTTGGTTTTTATGAATTCATACACTTACTATTATCTTATTCTGTTATATGATCATAGATATATATCTCTTATGTTCACTCTTACTATGTATTTGAGCTCTCATATTATTATGTTTCCTTCCATATGAAATGAAAAATGGGCTAATTATGCAATTCTTATAAGGAGTACAACATGAGATGATATATTTTGGAGATTTTTATGATCATTAAAAAATTATGAAGATTGTATTTAATATCTCTAAATACACTAAACTATTTTCTTCCATTGAAATGTGATTCTAAAATTTATTTAATATTCAGATAAAAATTTTATTATATTTTAATATGAAATGAATGGGTTTCAATAACCACAAACACTAAAATGTATCTATGGGAGTTTCGAAGAGAAATTAGTATGGTTTGGTAATCCTAGAAGGCTCAATGTGGTGAAAATACATGAGGGATGATGTGTCATTTTATAATTGAGTTGGGGGGTATTTTTATAATTTCTTCAAATGAATAAATTATGATATAGTCAATCTTAAAAAAAATTCTACTGAATGGATATGTATTACAATACCAGGTAGTATAAGGTTGAAATTTCATCAAAAAAATAAAATTTTTAATGGTTAATTTGTTTTTTTTAATTTTACATTTTGGTTTGACATATTAATTATCCTTTCTAAAAATTAATAATGATACCATATTTCTTTTACTATTATAGGGTTATACATTTAAATATAATATAAAAATTTAATAATAAATGGAATTGTGATGAAATTTTAGACAATTTATTTCTAAAACTCTCACCTTTTATGAGTTTTATTGTTTTTAAATAATTTAATAAAATATAATTTTGATAAATTAACATTAATGTGAATTTTAACACTAATTGATTTACATGAATTCATGTGAATAAATTCAATGTTGGATATCACATGTAGTTTGTTTAAACATTACTAATATTTCATATTCATTTAAAAAAATTATAAAACACTTTAAATCAGTAAAATTATACTAGAACCAAATTGTTTAATATCATTTATTTTAATTGTAATTAATTGAAAAAATATTATATTACTGTAGTATTTGAATTTTTTAAAACATTATAATCACCGAAGAAATAAATAAATTATCATCATGAGGATAAATTAAAAATTGTAATATTTACATTTATATTTATTTATAACTCATCATAGTCCCTATATGGACTCATAATAGATATTTAGAACCAAGAGAAATGACATTTTTTATCTTTCTCTTATTTAAATATCATATTTTTCAATTTCATGGATATGTTTCCCATTAAGATATTAATTTCTATTAAAAGGTGATAAGGTTAAAATTTCACTCTTCCAAAAATAATTAAACTTATATATTATGAACCTATCACTTGAAATTGTCCAATATTAACCATGTTTTCCCATTATCAATCTGATAAATTTTACAATGGTTATTTTTCATCATGAAAAAAATAAATAGGGTGTATTTAAAAACATTAATCATCAGAATAAGAAATATGGATTCTATTTAATCAAATTCAATAACACTATTTTTTTGAATTAAATTTAGTATAAAACACACAAAATATGGTGAAAAACATTATTTCAATATAATATCACTTTAAGTACAAAAAACGTTTTCATAATAATTTCAATTATAAATATGGAATCCCTCCTTTTTCTTCCATAATATATTCATTTCATCCATCAAAATAATGTATACATTGATCATTATTTTTTTATAAATTAGGATCATAATATATGAAAACATAAAATATTATTCTAATCAATGTTAAAGGATTCTTCATTTGTTAACCCTATGTCACATTTACTATGTCTCATATTATGGGAAATAAATCAGTGGAAAGGGATGATATGGGTCCTATTTAGGGAATAATCAATGGACAAATTTATCATGTGATCATGGGGACTAATCAACAAGAACATGATGTATAATAATATAACATAATCAATAGGAAATTATCTTTATCATAAAAAAATAACATGAATCCTTAAATAGAAATGAGGATACAATATTTAAATGAAACATTTATCAGCATATCACCATTGTTTATCCCCAAAGTGTGATAAATGATAATTTCCAAGGATACTCACCGTGATATCAAAAAACATCTATTTTATAGAGATTAAATTCATTACCCAATGAATTGGAGTTCTATTAGTGTATACCCTTCATATGTGTTAATTTATGTGAGGCACATAGAACATAATGAATCATTTCCTTAACAACCCTTATTGAAAAAAAATAGTTTTCTTATAAAAATCATGGCATACCTAATTTTTTAAAGACATGATATTTTTATATTTTATAACCCACAAAAAGAGAATGTGGGTTTCATATACATAAATAATAAATTATATAAATTATATAACATATTGGTTAATATATATGGAAAAATAAATTTTTGGATATTCTGAATATCTGAATTTAGTATGTTAAATAGATAGATTGAGATGTAAATTTGACAGAATAATTTTATAAATAATTGATTTTAGAAAGGGTAATATGAGAGAAAAAAAACATCCTACTGATAAAAAATAATTTATGTAATGTGTGTTTCATCTGAAGAAGAATAAATTAATTTAAAAAACTCTTTATAATACATATAGAAAAAGAATTACTTGAATGGAAAAGTAAATGATGAGAATTTCCCTTAACATGAAGTGTTTCTCCTTAATCCTGAATATCAAACATTAAGTCCTTATGGAATCTTTTAGGGGAGAATTTTAGATTTAAAATGACAAAAACATCATGTAGGGTGGTTTTGAAGTGAATGGGAAAGGATAAATGGGAGGGTATTTATAGAAAATGTGGTGTAATTATTTAATAATTTCAAAATAAAATTTTTAGAAAACATTATTTTGTAAATTATGAAACCATTGGATTGCCAATGTATTTTTCTTTTTGGTTAATAAATTTTACTCATAAATTATGATATTTTAATCCATTATTAACAAACACTATTTTTCAATACTTCTTTTGACATAAATATGTTCATTTTCCAAAATATAATGTTTTTCAAATTAAATTTTCAATATTATAATTTTTATTATAATTTACTGTTATGGAAAATGATTATAATAGATTAAAAATAATAATAATAAAATAAAATATTTTATGTAATGGATTGTAGTTAATTAATTACTAAAACCGTTACACATAAATATGAAGTCACAAAAGTAACAGGAATCCCAAAACAAATTTTTTTTCTATTAAATAAAAAACATTTCTTTACTAGAAATTATAAAAAATTCACCCTAACTTATATTACACAGGTTTATTTAAAATATAATATATTTTATAAAATAATTCTCTACATATTAATTTTTTTTCTTTTAAATATAATTATATTTTTCTATTAAAAATTAAATATTTAAGACACACTCAACTTTTAGAATCTTATAAAAAATTCCAAGGACATTATAAAATTATTTTATCATTTATATTTTAATAAGACTTTTTTTAGAAGGATATTTCATTATGAAAATATTTTGTAGAATAAATGAGTTTATTATTATTTTTTTAAAAAAAATATAGATATATGATTTATTTACAACTGACAATCAATTTATTAAATTGGCCTTACTTTCGAATATTTTAAATTAAACAAAACTATTCTCACAAAGTGGTTGATAGAATAAAGATTTTATTTATGAAAAGGAAATTAAAATTTAAGCGTCTAAGTACTGGAAATGTATTCCTATATTAGACCCATGTGTGACCTAAGGGTAATGTGTGTGATCATGGTGGTTTTTTTAGGGGACACAATAAACAATTAAAGAATCATAATATCTTATAACTTGAAATTAAACATTTATTGATTTTTCTCAAGCCCCACATGTTAAATCTCAGCCTTTGATTAGTCAAGGGAAAACCCTTGTGATGCTAATTCCATTAAAAGTTTTGAAAAATGGGTTTCAGATGGCATGGTTCCACTAGTTGAGGTCATCATTTCACTTTTATACATAAATTATCTATTGTCACAAATAATAATAAACACTAATAATAACTGTAAAATTATTACCAATAGGTATATTTCTATGTGGTGAAATAGACCAATTATCATATTTTAAGTATTATCATTTTACTATTCAAGTGGTTAATATTCTCCCTAAAAATTCAACTTCATTTTTTCACTTAAAATTCACTAAATTCCCTCTAAGTTCATATTTCCATTTTCAATGATTTTTATTCATTTGATGATATTTTCATTCATTTGAATATTTTTTACTATGGTCGTGATGATTGTAATAGATTATTGGGATCCATGTTATCCCATTTTATCTTTTGTACCTTATATTTTTGTGTCCAGTTGTAATGATTAACATTTTCATGGATTTAATAGATGACTAATTTAATGACAATTCTTAACGAGATATGGTTTCTCTACTTCCTATATATATTTTAAATGTATAATATTTTGTAACACAACAACAAATTTCTCAAGTAAAAAATATCTTTTAAAAATCCTTTTTCGTTACATTCATCCACATTAATAAATTTCATCCCTAAAATTTCAAATCCTATTCCAGGATGAGAATATTTGAGATTACTTTAGTTCCATTATTTCCTCTAGTTCCCATGTCACCTCTTCATACTTATGGGCCCTCAAAAATAATTTGATGAGGCGAGTTTCCTTATTGGGTAGAACTCAATCTCTATAGTATAAGATCTCCATCAACATTTCCTTATAATAGATGTCATGTTCTTGTTGTAGCACCTTTGGACTCATTAAATGTGAGAGATTACGTATGTTCATCTTAAAGAGATAAACATAATACGTCATAAACAAGAGAATATTTTGTGGATGTTCTCGCATATAAGCCACTAATATAATGCGATCAAGGATTTAAAATGGAACAATGTAACTATGGATATTCTTCTCTTTCATTTCAAACCACATGAATCTCCTATATGGTGAAATTTTATGTATAACATTTTCTCAAATATAAAACCCCAAGTAAATTAAATTATTGTAAGCATATATCTTCAATCGAGATTGAGTAGCTTTTCTATTTTTCGAATGGAATCAACCTTTTTTGTCATATCTAGAAAAAGACATGTACCGTGTATATTTATATCACTATATTCCTCGAAATTAATAGGAGTTCTACATCATTTCCCAAATAGTTTAAAAAAGGGTTCCATTTCAAAAATAAAATAAAATATATTGTTTATGACAACACACATAAAGAGTGTTGTTGATTCCATCCAACATTAAATTCCATTCTTAATGTTATCAACACGTACTCAAGTGTCAGAATCATCATTTTAGATAAGAAATATGTATGGGGTGATAGGTTGTAACAAAACTCTATTCATTATTGATATCATATTGAATACTTCAATGTTATTTTGATGTTAACATTGGATCATCATCGGAATGATGGCATGTAGCTCCCCCTGCTGCCTTACCTCATCCTTTAGGTATATCATTGAATGTTTTTCAAGAGGGAAATATTCCTAAATTGTAATGAATAGGTAATTCATGGTCAATCGATCCACTATAACCCATATCACATTGTTTCCTTATGATATTTTTTTAGGCTAGTGATTAATTCTTATAGTGATATTATCCCACTTCCATGTTTGTATGGTTTTTTGTTCCAATACCACATTAGGAATTTGTCTCTCCACTATCACAAGATCACACATCATGCACCATGAATTTTGGTTACAAATATCCCTTTTCATATTATCCCACAAATAATGATCACAATTGTCCTTATAAATTTTAGTTCTTACATAATGTATAGAGAATATAGTGTTATGAGCTCATCCATCAGCTCCTTCTTTATGTCTGAGACAGATGGGACACATATCCTTATAAGAAATTCTAGTACACCATCTTGATCAAATATTGATCTCAATAATAATTGCATTATTAACTATACTTAACTAATTTTGTATCAATGAATATTTTTGTTGATCTATCTTGTTCTCCTCTAGTTATGACTATTGTGAAATAATTTTGGATAAGATAAATAATATCCAATACCTTATTATTCCAATGTCTAACCTAAAAAGTTCCTTGATCAATAGATATCCATAAATCCTTATCATTTCTAGAAAAACAATTTAATTCCAACTTAATCCACCAATGACTTTTTTTACATCTTATCGGGTGATAATAAATTAAACAATCATTGTATTTAATAAGATCAAACCATCTTATTTATCTCTTGTTCAATTACTTCTGCAAAAAATATATATATAAACCTAATATGTCCATCATATACATCCTATTTCCCCCAATAATTATAGTTCATCTATATATTTATAGAAAAAAACTACAACTTACTCCAATCCATGCATATGAAATTTATGTTCATGAGGCTTCATGCATTAAGATACATAAGTGATCACCCTCTCATTTTCAATAAGGAAGCACCCAATCCCTTTTAGAGAGGCTTCAATATAAATAAAAAAAATCCTTCTCTAGTAGAGGGTTGGCAAAAAATGGGTACAATAACTTTTAATTTATATAATTGTTTCTTACT
This sequence comes from Viscum album, assembly GCA_963277665.1. Lineage (NCBI taxonomy): Eukaryota > Viridiplantae > Streptophyta > Magnoliopsida > Santalales > Viscaceae > Viscum > Viscum album. The sequence continues at coordinate 109,071,099 of OY728132.1, read as the reverse complement.
TTCTTAACACTAATTATCTAGATGAACATAACTCCATTTTCATTAAACATGATCAATGATTTAGAATATTGTGAATAGTTTTCAATAGCCCTCACATAATATCCTTCAAATCCATGGAAAATAATAATATCAGTTTTGGTATTATGATGAGTCCACTACTCTGTATTCATTGTATTTGTATGGTTAAATGATATTACTTCATTTGATACAATGTTCCCAAATAATGAAACTTAATGTAACTAGAATTTAAAAATTATTAATTTTTCCAAATAATATATCCTTCCAAATAATTTTCAATATAACCATAATATGATACTAGTTTTCTTGGAGAATTATTTAATATATCATAATATCATCAATAAAAACTTTAATAAATTAATCATGTTATCTCTTAAATACTCTATTTATCAAATCTATAAATATATAAGGAGTAATAGTTAATCTGAAGGGTATGACAAAAAACTCATAATTAATTTTTTTTGAAAGGCAATATTTTTAATATTACATATCTTCATTAACAATTTATGATACCCAAGTATAATTTTAGTCTTGAAGAAAAATTTAACCCTGTGACGATGTTCAAATAAATAATCAATCAGATGACTAGGGTAATATTTCTTCATTATGATCCCATTTAGTTCTCTAAAATCAATTCATTACTGTGTTGATCCATAATTCTTATTTATGAAGGGAATAGGTTCTCCCCAAAGATATACTAATTTTTAGATAAATCCCTTCCTCAAATGATCATGATGTTGTTTATCTATGACTTATAACTCCTCATCATCCATTATAAATAAATTATTTGATATCATCTTGGACAATGGTATGAGTTTAATAGATAACTCTACCTATCATTTTCGGGGAGGTATATGTAGCACATCATGAAATACATCATGGTATGTTGAAACAATAGGGATGTGTTCATTCATTATACATTAATTTCCATCTACATATTCAGTAGTCATCTACATAAAGAATGATATGTGAGGTTCTTATATATTAAGATGAGGGCATGATATCATTCATTCAAAAATAACTATATGTTTTCCATTCAAGACTAATAAATTTACTTTCATGTATAGTTGATCTTGGAATTATACAATGAGATATTTTCCTCACCTTGTATAGTGTCAAATTAACCCAAGGGAATGACTACTATATTTTCAATGAGATCATACTCACCAAAGTGAATACTACCGTTTCTATAAACTATTGATTCTAGGATAAAACCTCAAGGGTAGGTGGCTGGTAACTATTATTTTGGAAGCATTGGGATTTATTATATATTCTACGAAAAAATAGAGTAAATGAAGGAATTCATAGAGCCATAATAAAATAATATATATTCTAGCATTAAGAAAAAAAAATGATTGTACAAACCACCACATCATTTGGATCTTCTACTTCACACATCATGATAAACAATTCTTTTTCATGCTACTTTGGACTATGCTGAGGTTGATGGTTTTTTTCCTCATTAATCTTCTTAATTTGGAAATTGATTTGAAATGTTACCAATATATCGAAAATTGAAGCACTAATCTTCTGGATAGGCCAGCACCATCTTCCCATTATCGTTAAGGTTGAGAAGTTGAGGACCCTCCATAATAGTACAGTTCCAAACAGTATGTCCATCACTTATCTACTTGATTTAATGGTACCGATCATATAGAAGAAGCCCTAAAAGATGAATTTTAATGAAAAATCCACAGATTATCGACATGGTATCATCTTCATCGTTGAAACGCATCTAAGATAAAGCTACGGATCCCACATAATGAGTTTTAAATAGAAAGATAAAACTATAAAATAAGTTATTATATATATATATATTTATGCTTGACGTCAACTCATCATAGGTGACTATTTCAAGATGAATATGAATCCAAATTTCTCTTTATCACTGACATGAATTTTCAAAATCTTTATAAGCGTCGATCGTTGACTTCCGGATGCTAGTGCTAAGATCTGACGATGCCTTAGACACCCTGATGATCATCACATGGCATTGTTTTTTATGGATAAGAGTGATATCGATCTAAACAAAAGGATCCAGAGACTCTATCTCTCTAATGTGGATAATAGATGTGAATATAGAGAGGTGTTGAATATTACCTCCCATGAGGACTACCGATTCTATATATATTGAAACAATAAATATTTTTACAAAACATATAATTCATGAGTATTTATTTTTCACTAAATAAATGTTATATTATGACTAATTCAAAAATTATAAAAACAATTTACATTTTTATCACATTATTGTAATATAATAAATATATTATATATTAATTAAAAAATCATTAAATCAACTCATCATTCCTGTAAATATTAAATGAACCATGAATGTCATAAAATAGTATTTGATAAAATAATTTTTTTGCATGTATTTAGTTAAACTTTTTAAATAAATTTTATTAACAAATTAAATGACAATTTTTCAAGACTAGAATATTATGAATATATTTATTTCTTTGGTGATTGTATCTCCTTAGACAAAATCCTAACCACAAATGGTGGCCCCACCATATCCACTATACCCATTCAATTATATTGGATTGATTCTTGAATACACTATTGTGTGTGACCCTCTAGGCCCTTATCTAGATAGCATTAAACAAAATCCACATACCAAGATATGTATTTATAAACCCATCATAGCCCCTAAAGATATAACGATAGTCATATAAATGATTACCAACCTATTAACATGCACTGTGTAATCTAATCTATTTGTCTTTAAATATCAATGAAATAAAATTTCACACCTATGTCATCACCCATTTCCTACATTAATAATTTTTGATCTATCTAGAAGGATTTAACCTTGAACTCTAAGGCCATGGTTTTATGATGTTACTACCATACTACCTCATGTGGATTTATATGTATTAGTTCTAGACCTACAAGTGAAAATTAATTTATTGATCATTCAACCAATGCCACACCACCAATGACACACCCAACACAGGCTACCTTTCCACGATTTCAATAAAAAAATTTATTCTTTGAAAAAATGTACAAAATAAAATTTCCTACATTGATAATTATATCTAGTTAGGAGATCAACAGACAAGTTTGAAAATTGAAACATATAATGACGCCAAATAACTGTTGTGTTTCTATTGGAAGGTTTATCCTCATGATCTCACTTCTAGAGATCACCAAGTGAAAAAATCTAGAGATAAAGACTCACATCTTATGAGACCCCAGAATGAGATAGTAAAAAATATATTATTTACAATTATTAAGATTTATCTAGACCATATGATATAACATTAAGATTAATAACATGTTTGATCGAGGTTCTTATTATAGACTATGATCAGTTATGAGCTTTTGATACAAAAATTAATCTATTGAACACACCATTTAGAAAGTGGATGTATAAATATCTACAAAATAATTATTAGAATAATCCATTTATATATAATAGTACAAAAGGTATAGTAATCAAAATCACTATTCATGTTCTGTTTAGGGCACCCACAATTACCGCACTCCCACTTGTAAAAGATCCATCTTTCTAACTAACCTTGTTATCTCTCACATGTTCAAAAATAATGTTTCTAGTTGTCACAACATTAGGTTCTTGACCTTCCATGATTCCAACATGTGGAAATTAATCAAAATGAGACCTCACATTATTGAGTAATGCATCTCAAGAGATAGTATCCCCAAGAAAGTCCCTTTTGTACAATGTCAATGATAGTCATATTGGATAGTAAGAATATCATAATTTTTATTATGACAATACTTTACTTACTACATGTGATTATGGGAAATAAAAAATATCATTGCATTTAACTACTCTTTAGTTTCCACTTAAGCTGTAATGTACTCAGAATTTTTAGGTATGGATACCACTAGATTATATGACATGGTCTCACACAACACCATAACCTATATGTGAAATTATATCACATAGATCATTGGAATACAAGTTTGTGACCTTGGAAAGACGTAACCATTCTTATCCACATCCCAGGTACATATCTATTGAACTTTCTGAAGTAAAATCATACAGTTTTAACTTCTTGACATTCATTTCATAGGAATATGACTGATATTTCCAAACTATAATGATTATCTTGGAAATATAAATTTTTATACATATCATGGAATAAATATTAGATCCATCTATGAAAATTATGGTACAAAACTCTCCACATCAATTTCCTCCTATATCCTGGAAATCTCATCATGGAGTGATTATTCCATGTGACATTAGTTACAATTCCCTATTGAAATCCTCTATGTTGTATTTTTTAATACAAGTTCTCTATATGTACGATTGAATAGATCTGAAAAACTATTATATCGTCCTCAGTATATCTTTTTCCCTAGAACATAGGATTCTACTTTAAGTCAATCAACCAAAAGATATTTTATTCTAGTCATAACTAACTATTAAACCAATATCAATATTCAACATGTTTGTAACATATTTTTCATGGAAAACAAATTGGTTCTCCCATTATCCTTTGGTGGAAGCATGGAAAATATTCATTCTATATGAATTATCTTAAGATCATGTTTCATACATTATATAAAATAGTATTTTATTAACATTCAACACTTATTAGAATTTTATGATGTCACCATACCTTTCTGTTTGAGTTGATAGACACCTTCCAGGAATGGTGGTCATGACATCTAAACCTTAATAAAATGATTTTAGAAATTATTTATGGAAGGAAAAATTATAATGAATTTATGAAGAAAAACATAGTATAATCATTCTTGAATTATCAGTAACACCCTTATACCATTCATGTATGATCTCACTTAAATAGCCACCATAGTATTCAAATAGTATGAACTTTTCCACATAAATACATGGAAACCATTATTAAATTTTAATTTATATTTCCCTCCATAGATAATTTACATATAATTTATATTCGACGTAATTATTATTATCAAAGAAAAATATATCACTAACCACAATGAATACAAAACCATAACCAAGGTTTTAATCATCCTATGTAGTACGTATCTCTATAACATTCATCTTCCACTTGTTCTTGTGGAACATCATCCTATGCCAACTAAATGTGCATTTCTAGCATTGACTAAGCCCAAGTCAATATGGGTCTGACTATCTCTAATTGATATGTACACCCTTATATGAAAATGTACTATATCACATGACTACCACATTTCTATGTTAGATATTTATGCAATATCATAAAATACCATTGGGATAATTACATAGATTTATAATGTGTTTTTATTGAATAAAAACGTTTATATCCAAAAATAATATTTTCATTTAAACACATTTCCTATGAAATAATGTATTTCAATTTTACTGGGACTCATATAATATCAATTTTTCATTTATAGATGGCATATGGTTATGTTATTTCATTATTATTTGAATAGCACGTCATGAAATATAAGGAAAGTTTCTATTAGTAACAAAATTGATGCTTGACACGTCATAACGTTGATGTATAAAATATGAATTTAAGAATTTATCCATGATACAATTTATAGGTAAATATTTACATGTAGTACTCTATCATTAGTCCCCAATATTAATAGCAATGTTGTGATGTGTATAAGGTTATCTTTTTTATATTAATTTCTCCATTCTACATTATCATGATTGATGAATGTCTGGTCAATATATTATTCAGGATGTTGGAACAAATGAACTTATATATTTTGACCATTCATATACTATATTTCACTTTACTATTCCTTAATGACATAAATAAATTTTATGAGGTATGTTTTCCACTATCTTTCCCATGGAATAGTTAGTGATTAGTTGTTGAACTAATTCATAATCCATTGTGGCTTACGATTATTTTTAAAGGATCGTTTTTCAAAAACTATGTATATAGGTTGATAATACCTAACTGTTTTAGCTCAATTTAGACATAATATTATAATGGGTATATCCTTGATGTGTATATTTAGTTTTTCTTAACAAATATTATCTCGCCACAACTAAATAAATAAGTCTTACAACTACATTCATCAGGTATTTCCTATGATTAATGTACCACTGAACTATTAATTGACTATTCAACAACAAAAACAACATTCATTTCTAAACCTAGAATAATTTATCCAAGATTCTAGGGGAAACATGAGATAAATGTTTTGTTTATACATAATAAAACATCTATTTGAATCATATACTAATAAATTTGATGTTATGTGTTTCTCCCCACTAACATAGGTACCACCCTTTTCCACCCGTTACCATAATTCACCTTTCTTATAGTAATTTTCTATAATAACTTTGTTACTATATATAATTACATATGTTATTGGAATATAGTTTTAATACCAAATATGAATGCTTTCTTTTACCATAAATGATAAATATCCACTGAAGAAGAAGTGTGTAATTTTTTATTCAATAGAGTTCATTTTATTTAATATACATTGAATTTATTTCATGATATGAGATGAAAATTAACTGATGTAAATACCTCTATCATTTTAAGGATATTGGGAAAGAACCTATGGTTTTCCACTTTCCATTTTCCTTTTCTCATATTGTTTCAATTTATTCCCTATATTATTTAATGATTAATTTATCTTTAACATTATTATTTAATTTCTGGTCCGTACCTAAATAGGTAATAATGATTTACTCTATGGTTATTATTTTATAACATTAAAATACAGTTCTGTATATGGGTGAAAATGACATAAAAATAGGATCCATTGAAAGACCGTGATCCATCATTCAATTTACAAATATCTAACCAGCACTTTAATCATATCTTTCTTCACTTTATCCCTGTAAAGTACTGAGAGATGAGACATTATGTTACAACATACATGTGCTTATGTAGTGAACCCAACTAGCATTAGATGTTAATTATATAATTATTAAATAACCATATTATGATATATACATGAGTCTCTTGTATGAATTTATCCACCCTTTCTTCTTGAGGTAACAGAAAAGGTATTGGGGACACTGGAACCTTGAATTTCCCTTATCATATTATTTTGTGCATGAACCAGTACTATACTTATGAACTCATTCTAGTGTAGAAATTTATATTTTTCATTATTTATCACTATATTTATTATGGTATTAATTTCATTTTTACAAAAATAAATTTCTTTCTGATGAGAAATTTTCATATAGATTTCTGAAATAGGTATTTATATTTGTATATTTAATCATTAAATATATCCCACTATTTTTATCTAATTCTAGGAACCCTCTATGTCAGATTAAGTATATTATATTTCTAAATTATTCAAGTGGAAATTATCCTTGAACCTCATCTCATATTATATAAGTTATGGCTATAGCACTACTCATATGGTTTGATGTAGGAATTTGACTGGCCAACCACATTAACTTTCGGTTCCATGATTAGTTGAGTGAGGTCCCAAAATTTAAAATAATAACATGATTTAATAAATTCTTGACTCTAAAATGATAGAAAGTTATCTATGGAAAATACATACTACCTTATTAGTTAATTCATCCAAAATTTCTCACTAAATCTCTCCAATAGTAAGATATACCCTCTATTAGGGGATGAAGAGCGCCTCGACCTCTTAGTTTTGTCAACATTTGAATGATGTAATGTGGTTATGAATTAATATTTCTTGTGGGGTATTTATAATTATATTTGACAAGAGAAATAATTTTTTATATTATAAGAATGTACAATGTGATCTAAGACAAACCTGACCATGAATGAAATAAGTAAATATTTATCATAGCACATGATCATTTTATTTGTGCTTGCATGTTAATGTATACAATGTAAATGGGGTTTCAACCACCATAGTCATTATTTTTATTTATAATACACAATTTTTAATGTTTATTTTTATTGAAATACATTTTCTTTATTAAATTAATATTTGATAAAAGGGATTTATTTTAGGAATGATTCAAAAGAATTGGGGAAGCGATTTATAACTTAAGATTTATAAAAAGATATAAAGGATATAAAAATATTATTTATATATTAATTGAGTGAATTTTAATATATATTTTAATAAATACTTGAATTCATGTCAAACTATTATTTCTAATGAATTTACAGTCATCTATAACACTATACTAATTAGAGGATTATACCTTATTTTGCGATGAATCAATTTATTGTGGTCATGTTCTCTATCACACTCCATTATTCTTTGGAAAATTTTTATCATAAATTTTCATAGAACAAATATATTTATGTATTCAGTATCATTTATACTACATAAATATTTTTGAAATCATATTTCATTTCAATATTATGTGTTAATTGATAAAACATAATTTAGAATGTTATTTCCTTGACTATTGATATATTGAATTTATGTATTCCAGATTCACTATTGAAATTAATTTTTTAATAGGGTATATTGATTAGGAATTACGTATTTGATTCTACTTATGGTGAATTAATTGAAAACATGTAAATGATGAGTGGCGTCGAATTATAGATATCTTGTCATTCAATTTTCTGTTCTCATGAAAAAAATGGAAACATTATTTATATATTTTGGTTATAAATAAAAATTCATTAAAATGTATTGGAATGATGAAAATATAGTGTGTTTCATGATATCAAAGCTTGATTTTGTATTAAAATATCCTGATTTCTAATAAAATGTATTTACTTCTTTGAAATTTTAGTTATTTTTATACATGTTATTTTTTTTATAATTTGTAGGGTTATATTTTAATGACCATTTTATTTATTAAATAATATTTTAATTAATTATTTTCTAATATATATTGTTTATGTAATGTCCCAATATGATTTAATATGAAACCAGCTTCAATAACATTCTCCACAATGCTACAAAAGAACCTCTTTATATGCCAAAAACATACAGACTAGAATCGAGGGTTGAATGGTTGTTCGGTGTGGATGTTATTCCCTCATAATCACAGTAGAAAAGTGGTATAATATATAAATAATATATCATACAATAGTGGAAATATTAATTAAATAATAATGTATCAAATGATATAAATAAAAAAGTGAATAAAAAAGTACAACTCCATTTATACCCTTGAATACATGTCTAGGTGAATCTAAAATGTTTGACTAGGGATATTATAGAAGAAAATATAATAAAATGCATAAATATGAAATAAAAGAAACTCCCCAAAGGTGATCTTCATGAGCATCTTGAGTGCTAGCTCAGTCTGGTGCTCCTAATATCCCATGTTCAATGTAAAATACCAGAAACAAATTCAAGGGACATAAGAACATGAGGTATGTCTGGGTACCTCAGTGAAATGGTAGCTTGAGAATGAGGAGAAATATAATCAGTAGACCACCAAAAATTGTTTCTAAATATATACATACTATGTATATAAAATACAATTCCGTAAAGTCATAAAAGTAAAGAATATAATAAAATAAAATAAAAATAAACATGTCAAGAACAGGTTCCTCAAATACCACTAGCTAACCTTATAAATTTTAGTGGATTTTAGATCCCTTTGAACTTAGGTAAACTAGTAAAAATATGATATTATTGAAATATGGAGTTCAATATAATATTAGTAACAAGTATCTACATATCCCATGATTGTGATTATTTCTATGGGTTGTATTTATAGATAACAACTATGTAATCATATTCTTTAAAATTTAAGCCATCATTAAAATTTGTTAAGAGGAACCCTTGAACCATCAATGAAGATCTATAAATGGAATCCCCTATATCACTCTATAAGAACTAGAAATTCCCATCAATATATGATTCAATCCATATAAATCCATAAATGGAATTCCAAGTATCAATTTCAATATAGTGTGAAAGAAACCCTCCAATCCCATCCATGGTATCACACATAAGGTTCCAATTATAACTGTAGAAGTGTTATTAATATCTATCCACTGAGAGATTCCATAGTATCACCCTTAAGAAATTATTATCTCTCATGTGTAGGTTAGAAAATATATGGGGAGCCAGTCTATGCCATACTAATTATTTCTCATGGTATATATACAAACATATAACCATAGAGCCAGTATATGGGGTTCATTAATATGGAGACACATGTATTTCTCAAGAAATAATTCCATTCATTTAATCTTTCCAAAATTGTTTTTTTCAATAATGGTGTCCAAATAAATTTATCAATAAATTTATAAAATAAAAGAGGCCTTAACGTAATCATACCATAACCCATTATAAATAAACTAAAATGGGGTATTGCCTATGAACATGTCCTTTAATTAATTCAATAGTCCCTTCAATTTTTATACAATTCCATGAAATGAATAAAATTATCAAATACTGGTGGAATATCCCTTGTAGATAACCAAATATGAAATTTTATAAGAAAGGTCATGCTAGCTTGCATGCCATACTGAATAATAATCTTCTTCTATAAGAACTAAGAGATGACCACTTAGAAGATGTTTTGGTAACTAATGGGGAGTTTAATAGAGTGTAAAATTTAATAAGATATCACACCTAAACTAGTACACCCTAATATCTTATGTTATGTATCTTTTAAAATATAGTATCTTTGATAGTTTTTTCTTCACAAAAAACTTATTTTAAAACAATAACACACTATAAAATATGACCGCTAGAATAATAATGTGACCATTAAGAAGACATATATGAGAAATTGAATAGTAAATCCACATATGAAAGTATAAATAATATTTATATATATTATAATTGAAAATATGGTATATTTATATAATGGAATAAGAAAATAAATGCATTAAATTATTTAATTTAGAGTTTGTATTTTTTATAAGTCATAAATATTAAATTTAAGTTTTTTAATAAATTTAATGATTGAAAATAAAATATATTTTCATATAATAGAATCATAAATAATTAATTTTAATTTTCTTACAATTATATGATAATTCTCGGAGACCTTAATTAATTTTCTAATGTGATATAAGATGAGTTATTAACCTAAAATGAGTATTTTTAGATTAAATAATGATTTTAATTAAAAATTAAAATTATAAAATTTATAAAATGATTTTAAAAAACTAGAGATATTTTTTTATTCTACAAATTGGAAAAAAATTATAGTCAATTTTTGGGATTTTTCTAAAATAGTGGAATATTTGTGAATAGTAATATACAGTAATTTCCGGTTTGTATATTATAAGATAAATACACTATTACATGAGTCAAATCTTATGTAAGAGACATAATATAAAACTATTAATATATTTTAACTCTATTTATTCATGTAATCAACACTATATCTCATAATGGTCCAAAATAATAAAATGATGATTAAAATAATCAAAAAACACCTTGTACCTCCACTAAAAATCCCTTCCCACACCACCACTTCTATTGACAACTCTTACTCCATGAATCTAGCCAAATTTATTACTAGTAGTATTTATATGTCACTAATCTATGTCCAAGATCCTTTTTTCTCCTAAAATTCAATTCCCATGTCCATTTAAAGAGGTTTTGAAGGAGAATAAATTTAAGTGGTAAAACCCTCTTTCGTTTTCCATTATTTTTATTTTCATTTTCATTTATTTTATTATGATTCCCTCACATCCTCTAACAACAAAATTTATGATAACTATATTATATTATATCTACTTTAATATAATTGTGTTATTGGAAGATTCTTAAACAATCCCTCTCTTCTCTCCCTTTAATTATAAAAAATGAAAATATCATCCGTGATGTGCCAATTTACCACTATCATGGACAATTCGTTTTCATTTTCCATTACCGCCTTCAAGAATATTCATAAAATATTTTTTATGGTTAATTTTTTTATTATATATGTTTTAATTCATATAATTCACTGAAACTTATATATATATATATATTTATTATTAATAAATAAAACAAAACAACTTCTTGATAATAAAAAATTCATCAAAATAAAATAACGTCATCATTTACATTTTATCAATGAAACATGGTAATTTCTAGGAGAAAAATTGATATATAAGAGCTTTTAATATTCTATATGTTCATTAATAATATATTATTTTAATTCTATATAATATATCCCATTTTATATGAACTTCTATATATGTATACAAGTGAACCAATCATGCATACTAAAGAAACAAACACTCCCTAACAAAAATATTAAATGTTCTAACTCATAAAAAATATATAAATCAACATAATAAAATTATAATAAATAAAATAAATTTTGAATATGTTCTTAAATAATTTACTAATTAACCTAATTTCATTATCTTGGAAGTTAAGTAGATGCTTGTAACACTTTCATACATAAGGTAAAGGTTTCTTCTAGATTCTTTATTTTTGTGTTCGTGTTACACTTTCTTTCCCGTTAACCGAAACTATTTTTATATTATTTTAATATAATTCTTATAAATTCTTTTTACATGTTCCAAACTCATTAATATAGATAAATTAATCTTATTCATATGTGGAAATATGAGTTTTATAAGGTACCCTTTTCAATTTCTCCTGATAAGCAAGTTTAAATAAAGGTTACTTCACAATTTCATAACCATTTTCTAGAAAACTCCATTATCTATTATAGGACCACAAAATTTATATAAAATCACTATTTTATCTTGGAAAGCTATCATGTGAATTTTTGGGTTCATGTAAATAATGAATCCTTTATTTTTTATAAATTCTATTTTATATTTTCCCTTAAACTACACAAATGTGTCCCACTTGTAATGTTTTATAAAATCACTTTTTACAAGTTTTTACTTCAGTTGGAAATAATTAATACATCATACATACGTTCATTATCCTTCTCATTTAATTTTTTGTATATAAATCTTTTTAGTCTGGTTTTTAGAAAAATAATTTTTTTTGAAATATAACTCTACTTTGAAATGAAGAAAGTGTATTTCTCCCTTGAATTCCTCAATGATTAATTTTGAGAATTTTATTATATTTAAAACCCCTATGTTGAATTTTATGCCTAATTGGGATTGATATTCTATGATATCATCTATATTATTTTATTAAACATTTTATGATCATTTTGATTATGGATGTACTATATTGTTTCCATTAACCGTATTATTATGAATGGTAAGTGATTATGTTTACTTTTTGGGGAAACTTATATACATGTATATGTTTCTTATATTTCACCCAATTAATATTATGAACGAATTTGATTTATTATGTGATCGGTGGGTCCATATATAGATTCTTAATTCATCGGTAGGTCTTATGAGATAAATAGATATAGATTTGGACAATGACTTAACAATTATTTTCAGATGTCTTGACTGAGGACTTGATGAAATGTTTATGATGTCCCAAATTATTAACTCAAAAATTATCACATTATTAATTCATAATACATTGGATTATATAATATCCATTCATAATTTTCATTCTTAGTTATTATTTATATGAAATTAAATAATCATATTTTATCAGTTCAATATTATACTAAAAATTATGTTCTAATGGAATCTGTTTTTAGTCAATCATATTTATTTTTTATATTTATATAATATTTTATTGTATTAATTACCCTAACTAATTATATAATCTCACACCTTTATTAGGATTTATTTATCCTTAGGATGCAAATATGTGTATTATGATTGACTTGTAAGGATGAACTAGTAGTTTATGGGTGTTTCCAATGGTGTTTCATTGTTGTTTTTATCTCAAGTTGTAATGTAAAAATTATGTTTGCATCTAGATTTCCAAATCTACTAAAATATTTGGACCTTTAAGATTTGAGTTCCTTGTTTGTTATACACATTTAATTATGTTAGGAACCAACTCTAAAATTGTGTTGTTGGGGTCTTTGTTGCTGGAATCAGAGAAAATTTAGTTGAAAATTTTTAAAATAGAAAACATATATTGACGAATATTACCCTAAGACAGACTTTGATTATTATCATAAAATCATATCCTAGAATTTTGGTATGGTATAGATTTTGTGGGTCATCATATAAATACATCCCTATATTGATACTACAAGTAGAAGTGGTTTTGGAATAGACATACATTGGGGTAATAACCCCTTCAATGTGCATTGGGCATAACTCAGTGTAACCTAGTACAAAAAAATGGGAATTACTGTGTACCTAGTTTGACATTTTTGGGGGATATTCTTATGATAAGTCACATTTTCTTTACAAACCATTGTGAATCAATTAAAATTATAATTTCTCCAAATATACCATTTTTATGATTATTAGATTAGTTATGCCTAAATTTAAAATTTTCAAGTGTTCGTATCATGAAATGATGAATAGAAATCTAATTTATTGTATTCCATTTTTTATAAATGGTGCCTAGATTAAGGAATTAAAACCATATCAATGCACATATTATATATAGGAATTTATCTTCTATGTAAGATAATGATGTTAGAGTACAAGCTACAACTAGAGCTAAGAAACATATAACAATAATATTATAGATGAATCATGTTTTGAATAATAACCTTACATGTATAGAGAATCCTGATCTATATCATGTATGATCAATGTTAGACTAAATTATTTGACTATATCCCCCATAAATCTATGGGACAAAAACCCCATTAAGAGTGCATTAGTGGATAAGTTCCTTAGAGAATATATTTCTTAGTTCCGGAAGTAATGAAATAGATAAGGTTATCATAGAAGTTTATCACCACTTAGGAGATGTTGATCAGTGGTGTTTTTTGATTCAAAGCACAAAAGAGGAGGAAGTAATTGGAAATATGGAATAGAATGAATTTATGAATTTTTTTTGAGAAACATATTTCCCTCTAAAATATCGAGAAGATAAAGAGATGATATTATTCAATCTGAGAAAAAATTAGATGGAAATATTTCCAATTATTAAGCTGACATTACAAGGTTATCATGGCATTCTACAGATTACCTACATAATATAAAGATTATGATTGATCAATTTTTTGATGGGTTAAAACCATTTATCCAACGAGCACTAGTATCCAAAACATTATCATCCTATGAGGATATTGTTTCATGTGCAATTCTTATATTGAAATAATTCTGTATGTCCTATGAATTTAAGGTAAAATAATGTAATAAGTGGGAGGTCGGGAAAATAATGTATAAATAGAAAAATAAAAAATTGAATTTACAACTTGGGATACATGTGGAAGGGAGCACCCCGATGTATGATAAAAATGAAAAGTGTTTTCTTACAATTGTGTCCAAATTAAAGATGTTCCCGTTGTTCAAGAATACAGATATGTATTTATAGAGGATTTACCTATTCATCCTCAAGATCAAGACATTGAGTTCTTTATTTATTTAATTCATTGTGTAAGAAATATATCAAATAATATTATATAATGCACATTGTGGAATTAGTGTAGATTAAAAAAAATAAAGTAATTGAGTGGTAAGTGATTTATTCTTCCTATTTTATCTCCCTAACAATTCCCTATTATCTTTATGAAGAATATAATTGAATCCAAGAGGATGATCATTGACTATAAAGAAATAAATGCATTAATAATAAACAAGAAATTTCATCTTCCTCGTATTGATGATTTATTTTATTAACTTAATAGGGATTGATATTTTTCTATAATTTTATATCGATTTGGATATCACAAATTTCATTTTAAGAAGAATGATATTTCAAAGAAAACATTTTATACTAGGTATGTATATTAAAATTTTAATGTAATTCCAATTGGAATGACTAATACACCTTCAATTATTATGGATATATTGAACACGACGTTCAAGAAATATCATGAAGATTTTTATGTGCAATTTATTGAAGATATCAATATATATTCTAAATTTAATGAGGACTATGAGAATCATTTTGGGTTGTTCAGGAGACACATAGAAGAAAAGATTCATATGGGAAGTTTAGCATGTGTGAATTCTGGTTGAAAACAGTTTATTTTCTAGGGCATATTTTCTCTATGGAAAGAATATAAGTTGATACTATGATGATAAAGGTAATATAAGAATATCCAACATAAAAAAACATAAACAATGTATCTAGCTTCAAGAGTTTTTCAGGATACTATTCGTGATTTGTTCAGAAATTTTCCCAATTATTTACCCCGTTAACTAATGTTACTCATAAATGGGTAAAGTTCATATGAAGAAAAAAACATAAATAAATTTTTGAAGAATTAATTATGGGATATGGGAATTATCTGATCATGAATCTTCCGTCGGGAGATGGTTGACATGAGATTTATAATGATGAATCAAAGAAAGAACATGGTTGTGTCCTTTTGTTGAGTGATAGAGTTGTTTTCTATTAATCATGGAAGTTAATTACTCATTAACAAAACTATACTACACATTATCTTGAGAAAGAAGCTATAATATTTACTATTATGATATGGACACACTATCTATAGGGTGAATGTTGTTAGATAGGTACATATCACAGGAGTTCGAAATACAGTTTTCTCACATAAAGAACTCAACATGAGGAGAAAATGATTGTTTGAGATACTCAAGTATTATGATTGTTTAATACACTACCCCCAAGGATGGTAAATAAGGTACTAGATGCATCGATGAAAAAGGGTCATGGAGTTATGAATAAGATGACGAATGACATGGACCATTTGAACATGGATATATACAATATAGATATAGTAATTATCAAGGAATTTGAAACATGATTACTTATTTAATTTGTTTCCCAAAGATATTTATTTGAAATGATTACCATTTCTTAGTCTGATGATGAAAATTTTTAAAGGAAAATTAAAGCTATAAGTTATGATAAGGTGACCAATATCATGTATGAGGATGAAATTCTGAAATTATGGAAGAGGATTGGTGTCCCCTCTATACCCGAGCTAAAAAAAGACTTTTTGGAAAATGTCTACAACTATAATTTCACTAACAACATGTGTGGTACTAATATGTACAAATATTTGAAGGAATATTAATTACAGGATAATATGAAATGTGAAATTGATTATTATATATCCGGATGTTTAGTTTATACGCTTGTAAAGGAATAAATACAATATCCTAGAGGAGTCAGGAAACCTATTTATATTCCTACATGGAAATGGAAGGACATTACTATGGATTTTGTAAATGGATTACAAAAAACTCTATACAAATTGATGAGATATGGGAAATTGTTGATCAACTAACCAAATCTGCACATTTATTCACATTAAGTGAGGATTTTCCATTGGATCTCTTTTCACGAATCTATTTTAATCAAGTTTTATGAATTTATGGGGAAAATATTTCTATTATGTTTGATCTTCATCAATGATTTAAATAAAAAATATGGAAATGTCTTCACAAATCTTTAAACATTGAGCTTCATTTGATTTCAACGCATCACCCTTAAACAGACGAGGAGTCTGAAAGGAAAATACAAACATTAAAAAACATCGTGAGATCATTCTCACTTGACATTAATGGTATGTGGGATAAGTTTTTACCATTGGTATAGTCTTCTTATATTAATATTTTTCATTCATTTATTTAGATGTAACCATGTATAGAATGGAATGGAAGGAGTTTTCATAAACAAACTATTTAGGATGAAGTTGGTGAAAGGAATCTTGTTGGACAAGAAATTTGGTTGGAAACAATTTAAAAGGAAAAATTTATTCAAAAATATATCGAAGCATCTCAAATTAGGAAAAAGGGTTATTCTGTTAATCGAATGAATGATTTGAAGTTTGAATTGGGATATAATTTTTTATAGAAATTATATCATGGGAAGGTTGTTATATGATTTAAAAAGAAAAGGAATCTAAGCACTAATTACATTTTTCAATATGAAATTATAGAGGGAAATAGAGTTGTATATTATCATTTATCATTTTCACCTATCCTTTATAAAATGTGTTCCACATATATTTGTTAAAGAAGAACATGCCAGACCCAAGGCATGTCCTCCATTAAGATGGAATATAAATGGATCCGAATTTATCATAATATGAACAGCCTATATAGATTCTAGACACTAGATGGATTATATTGAAGAATAATAAAACTTTGATGTTAATGATAATATGAAAAATCATAGAATTAAGGAGGTAAAATGGGAACCAGAGGAATTTGTGATGATGAACTACATAAATAATTTTATGTGTTGAACATTTGTAAATTTTGAGATTCACCTTTTTTATAAGGGGATAATGTAACATCCCAAAATCTTATGGTATGTCTCTTTTAAAATCTAAAATTTTTGATAGTTTATTATTCACACAACACTGAGTTTAAAATTGTAATATACTATAAAATATGATCATATGAATAATAATTTGAAATTTTGAATTTTCATATAACCAATAAAGTTGTAGCATTACCAATGAAAGAGTAATTAAAATACAGTTATCTTACAAATTAAAATATGGTTTATTTATATCATGGAATAAGTAAATAAATGTCTTAAAGATGATAAAGTAAGTGTTTTTATTTTTTTAATATCCTAAATATTTAATTACAAACTTATAATTAATATAATAATCATAAATAAAATATATTTTCGTAAAATTGACTCAAATATTAGTATTTGTTTCATCATAATATTGTAAATTAATTTTTTGAGACCATAATTAATTTTTCTTACTGTCAAAGGACCAGTTATATTTTCAAAATGAATATTTTTTGAATAAATGATGATTTTAATAAAAAATTAATTTTTTTATATTTAGAAAATTATTTTTATAAAAAAATCTCAATCCTGAATTATAAATGAAAAAAATGGTCAAGGTTATTTTTTGAGAATTTTATAAAATAGATAAATTTTTATTGAATGGTAAAATACAGTCATTTATATTATATATACCTTTTATGTAAAATAAACTATACCATAATAATATCTAATATTAGAACCATATTATGAAACTATTTTTATCAATTTACTGTATTTATTCATTTAATCATCACTATTTCATTTCTTGATGTAAAATAATAAATTAATGAATAATATAAAAAAACACCCATCACCACCTATTATCATCACACATATAAAGACCTAATGATTGTAAATTTTATACAAAATATTTTCTTAATGTCTCATCCCACAGTATTAGGGCCTTTGGTCTGACAAAAAGTCTAATCCCAATCCCTTTAATGAGGTTCTCATCGAGAAGAAATTCAATAGGTGAAATCCTCTATCATTTCCCTTTATTTTCATTACAATTTGATTTCAGTTATTATCCTTATCTCACCTAATCTATATAATGATTCATGATAAATCCACTATATTATATATAATTCAATTTTATTGTGTTAATTTAAAATCAATCATCAATCCCCTTATTATCTTTCTTTAATTTTAAAATGAAAATATCATCCGTGATGTGTTGATTTACCGCCACCGTGGATGGTGGATTTTAATGATCCATTACCAAATTCAAAGATGGTCATAAAAAATTACATCAGTCAAATAATATTTTAATATAAATATTTTAATTCATATAATGTTCCAAAACCAGTATATATACGCAATATCAATTAATAAAACAAAACTAGTTCATCGTAATCAAAATTTCCCCAAAATAAACTATTTTTCATCATTAACATTTTATCTAGTGAATAATACTGATATCTAAAAAAATGATATACAACAACATTTAATCATATTCATGTTCATTAATAACATATTTTTTTATTCATGATATTGAATCCAATTTTACATGAACTTCTATACATTTATACAAGTGATCCTATCGTGAAAACCATAGAAACAAACACTTTATAATGTCAATGTTGAATATTATAACTCATCAAAATTGCCATAAATGATAATAATAATATTATACTAAACAAAATACTTATTTAATAGGTTCTATATTAATTATTTAACTAATATAACTTCATTATGTATGATGTTAAGTACAGGACCAGAGCACTTTCTCACATAATGAATGAGTTCCTTCATGAACCCCTATTTTCCATTCGGGCTATTGTTTCCTTCTCACTACCACAATGAAATTATAATTTATTTTAATATAATTTTTATAAATTATTTATATATTTTTGATACTCATTTTTCCATATTATTTCATCTTTATTTCAGTTTTAAATACATGTTTTATATGTTTCCATTTCAATTTATCCGAATAAGAATGCCCGATTGAAGGGTACTTCCTATTTTATTACCCATTTTATAGTACACTTCATTATATGTTATATGATAAAAATATTATTTGAAAATATATATTTTTAACATGAAAAAAATTCATAATTAATTTATATTTTTATGTAAATAATTTATCCTTTATCTACTTTTAAGACACTTTTATATTTTCCTTCAAACTGCACTAAAGTTACCCATTTCTAAAGTTTGTTAGAAACTATTTTTAGATGTTTTCACTTTAGTTAGAGATCATTTGTGCTAGAAATATAATTTAATTTTATTTACGTTTTATTTTTTGTAATAAACATGTTTACAATACGATTTGCTGAAAAATTAATCTTTTTTTCCAAAATAACTTTTCTTTGTAATATAGAATGTGTACTTAGGTCAAGAATTACATGATAATTTTATTAAAGTATTTTAATCAGTTTAAAAACCCTATGATGATGATTATTCCTAATTGGGATTTATCTTATATGATATCACCCACCATATTTTATTAAATGGTTAAAGAGGAGTTTTACTTTAGATGTGCTATCTTGATACAATTCACCATATTACTGAGAATGTATAGGGATTGTGTTTACTATTTGGGGAAAGTTATTTGTGTGTGTATGTGTTGATTATTTTAAAACCCATTTATATGAGGATTGAAATGGAATTATTTTTTGAGTGGTAGGACCAACTATAACCTGTCGATGAATTGGTATATATAATGAGAAAAAATATGGATTTGGCCTATGACTTAACAAATTATTTTTAGATGTCATAGATAAGGCCTCGACGTTATGTTTATGATTTTAAGCATTATTCATTCCCTCATTATGATATTTGTATTTTATAATCTAGGATATTTTTCATATATAAGAATATCTAAGGTTAATTTCCATTTTGATTTGATTATTTATCTATAATTATTTATTTCTCTTTTATTTCGTCCATATTATGCTCAAGATTGTGTTCTAATAGAATTTGTTTTTAGTCATTCACCATGCCTTATTAGTTATGTTTATTTTAGCTTCTACTATAGTAAATAATCTTAATGAGATTATAAGATCACCAATTTTATATGTTTTATTTTTCCATAGGATGTAAAGATATTTATTATGAAGGAATTGTAGGGATGATAAAGTAGTTTGGGGTTGTTTCGAATAGAGTTTATTTTGTATTTTTATTTCAAGTTATAATGTATCAATTCTGTTTGTATCTAGTTTTCCAAAGATACTAAATTATTCATTCCTTCAAGATGAAACTTATTGGTTATTATACCAATGTAATAATGTATGGAAATGGATATGGTCTATTAGAGTTAGTGTATTTACAAAAACGACCTGTTTTATTAGAAAAAGTTAATTAATTAATGTAATTCTAAGAACATACACATAAAAGCAGTTCTAACATGGGTTTTATTTCTTACAATAATGATAATATATTTTATTAATGATAATAGATTTAATTTTTTAGGTTATACAAATTAAATATTACATTAACAGGCACAAAAAATGCATAATGACATGAAATGTTGTGGAGTATTTCAAATGATGTGTAGTTTTTTGGGTACATAGTTGTAGTAGAGATGATGACCAATATCGACTCTCCTAAATGATATAATTGAAATATATTTTTAAAGGCATTATAAAAATAATGAAAAAATTCCTAATCAAATTATAAGGACAGGGGTGTCTGATGTTTATAAAATAATAAGACGTATTTTAGAAGAAGATTGAATTTTTTTTCTTTTTTTTTGTTTTTGTAATGAGATTGTGAAAACAAAACATTAATATGTTTTTAAAAAAATATTTTAATTAGAATTATAGATCTAAATCAAACTTTTTACACAATTATTAGTAATTATCATTATAATTAAAATCCACTTAATTTTGATCCCCTAATTTGATAACCATCAAACCCTATGATTATTAACATTACAATGAAAATGAAATAAATTGAACCTTATTTTATCTTCAAAACATGAAATTATAGAACCATGATATGATTTTCATTTAAATTATATGTTATGGTCATAAGTGAAAAATGTATAAGAAAAATTCTATAAGTGATTGTTAATTTATTTTAGGCATTAATTATTAACTCCAAAAATTGATCATGTGTTGTTATGTTTCAGTAATTTAAATCGAGCTCTCAAGATTCACACATTAGTCAAACTCGCATGTTATGTGTTAATTATTAAATTTAATGAATTTTTTCTTTTAATTTTAAAACGAAATTCATGGATCATATTATTTGAAATAAATTAACAAAATTTATTCAAAATAAATAAGTTAAGAAGGTGAAAATTAGATCAATTACTAAGATATAATTCTCATTTTCCAGCAGTGAAGAAATTTTATTAACGTTTATCATGTACAATGTTTTACAAAGGGTATAAACAAATAAAATTTCTAATATTTTTTAAAATAAAAAATTGGGTGAGTATAAAAGAAAAAAATTAATCAAAAAAATAGAAATAAAATAGAAACTAAGAAGTTTATTATGCAAAAAAAGTATTACATCATGAGAAGGAGAAGAAGGCATCGATAAAGGGATCCCTGTTTTAAGATCTATCCCTATGATTATTTGGTGTTCTAGAAACACAAAGGTGATGTGAGGACTCCCCTAGTGATATAAAATTTATGAACATAACAATTTATCCAAACCCCCAACTGAGGTTCACATGGTTCCCATATTTATCCAAAATGGGATATGGATTTATGCACCAAAATTTTGATATATCAATTGTGTCTCAGTTTTGGGTTGCTAAATGGCCATATATCAATATGGGAAAAAAAGAAACTATTTTTGATGGGATAATTAATGTATTCATGTTAGATGCATCATCCATTGGATGACTAATTCCTGAGATATGTCCAAAATATAGAATCAAACAATTGACTTTGAGTAGATTTAGTTTCTTGTACAAATCATCTCAATTGGGCCCTGTGTTGGACGAATTTGGCCTGGTTGGATTAATAATAGTTTTATCACAAAAATTCTATATCATTCCTTTAAATTTCATCTCATTTGGATTCATGTATTAACTTAAGTTTGTGTTTGAGTACACATGTGTTCTTGGGATCCTATGCAGTTTTCCCCATATTCCTGAATTCCATCACAGTCTTTCCAAATCACCTCAATATATAATGAAAAAATCAAAACAAGTGAGATTTCCCTATTTAATAGGTATAAAAGTAACCTAAGTGAAATAAATTCGATGTTAAATTTTACATAAAATTTGTAATTTAAAAATTAAAAATATTTTAACATTGTATAATAAGGGTGAAATAAAACAGTAAATTATGTGAGATTAAGTATAGTAGCTGTAGAAAATCAATTTAGAGGTATACCATCACATTAATACCCCAATTGTGTGTCTGGTCCTTCCATTTCATGCTCATAACTCCACCATTTATTTATTATGTTCAGGTTAGGTAAAATAATTCTTCTTATATGGTTTAATTTAATGAAATTGTTCAATATTTTAATTATATCAAATTTCAATACCCACTCACTTAATAATTCACAAAATTCAAACCTTAATATCCATGTCTATATATTCCCATGATATTTACATTTCATCAAACCCATATTTATTAATTTGTTAATATTTTTGTTTCATTTTGTTTTTTTACAACTATCAACTGTCTGATATCATGTACACACACATAAGTCAATTCGGTATAGTAATGAAACAGATTGAAATAAAAAAAAATTTATGGATCAACCATTAAGAGAAGATGAATTATTTTACATAAGATTGGTATTCCATCAATTTTATAGATAAAATTTCAGAACTCATGGTTGTGTGAAAGGATGCAATGATACATCAATGATAGAATATTCCATGACTAAACAGCACAAACAATGGTGTCAATATCTAAAAAGTTTTATAATGAAAAAACTAATAATATTGTATAAAATTTTTATTTTTATAAAAATCAACCACTGTGAATAAAATATTTATCATTCTGATCATACTACCAATGAATTTTTAAAATATTAATTTCTTATATGTATCACTTGTTAATGAGAAAATTAAATGTTGTTTTTGATTTTTTTATTGTTTTTTTGTTTTCATAATTTAATATAAAACACTTAAAAAACACACAAATGAAAATCCTAAATAGAAAGAATAATTCATAAAATACCTCATTATATTCAACAACCATGTCATAATTTAAGTGATCATGATAAAACATGGAATATTGATTGACAAATAATCAAATCCAATAGATATTTTTGTATTATTAATATGCATGGAAGCACTCTTAGACATCAAACTAAAACAAATTGTAATAATCTCTCTAATCATAGGATAGAAAAAATACATGGTTATTTTAATTAGTGGTTTACAATGGAATATTACAAAGGTAAAATGGTGTTATGAGTGGTAATTCAAGGAGTACATAACATTACATATCAAAACATAATCTCTAGACTCTATGGAATGTGTACACACCTGGATATTTGTGATAGTTATTCCTATTTTTTAGGAATGAAAAACCTATTATAATGGGAGAATAATAATTTACCCAACTTTCCTTTATGATCAGAACGTATAAATCATCATTAATGATTATATCTCTTACCCAAATAAGTAAATCATCAATGACTCCTAGAACTCCCAAATGGTATCACTTCACTCTTTGGTCGAACATCCAAACAAGGTTCCCATAGTTCACTTTTATATCCCAAATGGGAACTGGTTTTGGGAATCCAAAAATGAATTTACCACTTATTTGTAGTATTTTTATTGTTTAATTGATTTTTCCATATATAGAAAAAATATAAGAGTTATTACATGACACCATGAATGTCTCTGTAAAATTTTGTAGAAATTGGATGACTAAAGCTCTAGATATGGCTAAAAGACAAAAGAAAACCTTAATATTAAATTGATTATTTTTCTTGTATAGATCATCTTGGTTGTCCCACATTTTGGATTAATTTGTATTGTTTGTATTAAAAAGTGTTGTATCCCCCCAAATTTTTCATCAGCACCAAATATTCATCCCATTTGGATGAACATATTAGATATAGTGGTTTTTTGTGTCCCCATGTGTTCTTGGGATCCTGTATTATTTCTCCCACATTTTTAAAAATCCATCATTGGATCCTAAAATCACTAATACCTATAATGAATATTTAAAAACAAGGTAAACATTCATTTCTAAAATTTATAAATATTATAAAATTTAATAAAATGTGAAGTTCAACTTGATATAAAATGAATAATTTATAATTCAATTTTTTTAACATACTGTTATAAGTGTGAAACAAAATTGTGATTTTTAGTGAGATCGCACTCATTAAGATGAATAAGTTTATAAAAATACCAAAGATTAATAGAAACGATATATACCATATTCCCTATACCAACGATTCTTCACTCCTCCAATATCATGGATTTATTTTGTTGGGTTCAGGTGAAATCGAAGAAAGAGAAATTTTATGTGAACAACGATGTATTTTGTCACACCAAAATATTTCTGATGATGGAAGGAATAATGATGAATGGAAGAATGAAAATTTGATATCTTATCTTTAGTTATCCAACACATCTGATGATTTACAAAAAAGAGTATGGATGAATGAGAAGCATCCACTCATAAATGAGAGAGGGAAACTCATGATAATTTATATACCATTTAAAGAGGGTCATGGTCTGTCTGAATGATAGACCATATCATCTTCCAATAGTTCTTAAACCACATCCCAATAAGGATTTCCATATAATTTATGTACATGGTTTGGGAAACCATTCAGAAATTGTGTGTTTCTCCTCTTTTAAAGAACCTACAGCACCCACACGGTTATATGGTCTAGTGAGAATTGATAAGAAAAATCTTTTGACACACTCATCCATTATGTATAGGCATCATCATTTCCTCTAGTTGCCCAAATATTTTCTTGAAAAACCATGATCCCTTACAAGTCATCCTAAAATTGAGTGTCTAGGGAAAGATGATTCCATAAGTCAATAGGAATCACATGACACCTTTCATTCCCTAAACCATGTCTATAAAACAAATTTAAATGTTACAAAACCTGTAATTCCATTCAAAATAATGTTTTTAAAAATAACCCATCCCCCAAATAGTAAAATTAATATTATATTTTAAATTTCATCTCATCCAATGACATGGGATGCAACAACCTCCTCACCTTAGAACATTTCATCCTCAACAAGCCTTTCAAAAACATTAAAAACAACACCTAACATACTTGGGACATGTAGAATTGCCCAAATTCCCATGTTTTGTATTTAAATACCCAACACATGAAAAAAACTCTTTAAATATATATTACATGGGTCATGGAAACGTTAACCAATGGTCATAATCAAAACCGAAACATTAATGAGGAGTTTACACAAAACGTTTTAACCTAATACATGTTATAGATGTTGTCTCTTCCATTAAAAATCCCATGAAACTTACCACTAATGGGTTTTAACAGCTTATGTACCATTTTAATTCATAGTATGAACACTTTTTGAATTGTATCTTATGGGGTGTTCCTGGAATTCTAAAGATGCTCACGACATGATTCTCAGCTTTATCGAATGATTGACCCACAATCGACCTCCTTTAGAATGTTCGAGCCGATTTTTAATAGAATACACTTTCCAAACCACATTAATCTTTTCTCATCTAGACGATATGAAAAAATTGGTTCCTCGCCAACCATTTATGACAATATAGAGACAAATAAATTCATTATATCATTGGTCGAATACCCTTAATCACTAGTCTTAGTTAGAGGGTTCATTTGAAAATAAATTTCTATATGCCTTGTAACCTCATGATTTTCTTTGATCCTACTCAATGAAGCCTTTAACTAGCTTCTGGTGATGTCTCTTTCCAAAAAATCAATTTTATATAGTCGTGCCTCACCACGATCATGAGAATAAATACTATTCAGAACACCTGAAATTATTAATTATAAACACTTAATATGAATCAGAATGAAGATCATGGAAGCCTCAGAATGATTAAATAGATTTTTATGTTCTCATCCAATATAGTCCATACTCCAACATTGATATGTGAGACATCGGTACAAATTTATACGTCCACCTATCTAGAACACTTACCATGATCAATGAATCATCTGCAGGGTGGTTATGACATATGTAAATAGTTGGTTTATCCTGATTGCATCAAGGTATTCCAACATGGGAACCAAATTATCACTCAATACAAACCATTTCTCTACAACCACACATTAGAAGCATATATTTTATATATTTTATATAACATGTTCAATTGTATTTAAATTTAGTGCAACATTAAACCAATACTCTCTCAGTATACCCTGTGTGGTTCTAGGAAAGGGTACAAGATCATATCTAAATGAAGAGTACACTAAGTTGATATCAATAAATATTAAAAATACATGATAAACACCTATCATATCGAATAAATATTCCTTAGTATGATTCTGAACTAACTGTGAAAACCCATATACTAAAGGGATAGTCGAACCTCTTAGACCGACCTCTCATGGAAGAGCCTCCCCTCACCAATTGACATATCAATATAATGTAACCTTGAGGCCATTACCACTTGATTATTCGTATGATCTATCAAAAAAACCACCATAATCCATCCATGACCAATTATGTTTTCCAAAAGTTGTCTACACAACCAACCATTTGGTTGATATGCAACATTACAAGAACCTATATATTTTAAACTCACAAGACTCAAGAGTATTTAATGAATTACTGACTAATTTCAAATGTTCCTTATTGGTTGTGTTTCTTTTATATGAAAGGACACAGTTAACTACAATTTATGTTATTCTCCCCACCATAGAGGTTTTCAATTCATCATTTACTGAGAAAGGGTCTCTTCCCATGACACATGCTCCATCAACCACTAACTGCATTCCATAGAGGTGTCTTTAGAATTTTTTTTAAAATAATTTCCTAAATAAAATGATACACTATTCATTTACAAGTGAACTATAATACATTTAATGTGGATTCATCCATGAAAATTCTTCAGAGTTTCATCCATTCACATCATAGAATAATCTATAAAATCTAATACTGAATAATCAATATGTCAAAACAAATTATCCCTTTTATGACTTCTTCTCTAGAATTTGGACAAGTGAGATATTTCTTTTAACATCTAAATAATTCTATTTCAGATATGAATTGTGATCAAATCTTAATAGCTCAAGTCATTAATGATTCCCACAAAACATGAACTGTTTATTTCACTATTTAACAACTCGACCAGAACTATGTGTAACAATGCATAAAATCCTAATATTTCAAGATCAAAACTACATATCCATCATACCATCCATAATATAATTAGATTTATTCATCCAATTATTTAATTTACCATATTGAGATCTAGAATAGAGTCACACTATCCTGTATAACTGAAAAACAGGGTGATGGCATACCAAGTCATACAAAATTGCAGAAGAGGAAGAAAGGGATAAAGGATGAACATGTTTGTTGACTATGCCCTAGGAATGTCTAAACTGTTGGAACTGGACATTACTTAATTCACACTCCATTAACAAGGCTAAAATTTTCAAACAACCACCCATAAAAATAAGGGTGTCTCTTTTCTTATGTATGACTCTTACATGGTACATATGGCTCCCAAGTATCACCACATAACAAAAATCTCATAAAATTAAGAAATTATTTATATTTTCATAGGGAAATATTTAACATGGGATATACCCTACAAATAGATGAAATTATTAAACATACAACTGGGTCACACAAAGAAGAAGTCACATGGATCCACCACCTATATTTTTGGTTCAATCTATAGAAGGATATGACTATGGGTAATGGTCACATTCACATTCCAAGGAGGAACATATGAAATTATTTTATCCTACCCTTACTCGAGGGATGAAAATAATGTCACCGAAAAGATTTTTATTTTATCATAATTATTAATTTACATGTGTTTTTATTCATTTTCAAATGATTAACTTAAAAATGTCCAGTAACGATCATAAGGGAACACTGTAAAATTATAGTTAATTTTTTTATTAGTACCCATTTAACTAAAACCCTATCATAATTAGGAAACTATTATATAAAATTTATTTGAAAATGTAATTTATTTATACACAACTCTCACATTTAGTTTTTGAAAAATAAAATTTCAATTTATTCAATAGACAATAAACCCCTTTAGGTTGTAATTGGTTTTTTAATTAAATGTGGTCTCATAAGTAATTAAACCATATTTTATAAAACATGTCTCTTATTAATTAAAGATGAATTTGTTGTGTAATATTACACAACAAATTTATATTTTAATCCATATTGATGGTTTTAGAAACATTAAACTACCATAATTATATAATGTATGTATACACCACATGATTAAACTCTAATGATTATCGAAAATGGGTGACATATGAGGGACCTATAATGTTAGTAAATATCTATATTCAAACATCCTTAATGGGTTAACTCATAAGAAAATTCCCCTAAATTACCAACATGGAACCCAGTGTGCATTTATAAAATTTTTCTTGTGGTTCACCATGGCCAGGAAAAAGAGATACAATCCTTTAAAAGAGAAACATATCCTTTTAATAGTTAAAATTTAAGAGCTTTTATATATATACAAAATTCTGTACGTATATAAAGCTCACATATGATTAATCGATTATGTGGGTCCCCATTTTTAAATTTACAAATCACATATAGACATTTTAAATTACAAATTTGAACCCACATACCTATAAGAAATATGTTTCTCCTCATGAAACTGGTGGTTATGGATCATACTTGTCATAATTTTTTTTGTTATAGTGTCACTATAATTCTATGAAAAAATACTCCTTTTGTGATGTTTCATTAACCTTAATAATAAACGATATACTAAATTTTTACAATGTATGATATTAAAATAAGTAGATAATAATAAACATGCTAATAATAAAAAATTCGTGACAACAACCATGATACGCAATATATAATATGAGAAAACACCCTGACATGGTACATAGATAGAAAAACAGATCATAATAATAAAATCACATAATCATGATATATAGAAAGATATAATAAAAAAATCACACATCATCTTATACAAAAATAATTCAAATGAAATTTGTAACCTAGAATAAAAAAAATAATGTTACTAAATTACCTTACAAGGAATACGACAAGCGTGCTAGTAAACACCCAAGGATCAAAAAATATTTCAAATATCCATGAAATTAAATCATTATGGCATAGAATATTCCGGATATGTGAATATATAGGTTCTTATAATGATTCATTTAATGATAGATCTTTTAAAACTAGGTGAAGGGTAAAATATCACAAATATCACAAAATAGTAACTTGTGTAAAATAACAAAAAATCACCAGAAATAAAATCTTAATCAATATAAACAATGAATATCATGAAAAACAATCCCATCACTAGAACCTTGAGGTTTCCTTATGTTTGAGATGATCTATCCAAATCATAGATATATACCATGAGTCAACACATTCATAGTGTCCTATATACCATCCCAAAATAGTTAAACAAAGACGAAAAAGATTAGATACCAATTTATAACACGCTAAACCAAACGACTATGGAAAAAGTATGTGGATAAGTTTCTTCCTGGCCTCATGTACTCCTCCTTGTAGTCTAGATGATACCAACTTGAAGTGAGGGTCTAACGATGGTGTGGTGAGGAGACTATACTGTCATGACTAGAGTTTCAAAATTGTATATGATACACATAATAAATCATTCTACAGTAGAAGAAATAATAATAAGACATGGTTGAATATGATGAATAAAATAACTTAATAAAACTGTCCAATTCCAATTATAATGATGGATCCATATCCAGGTGAAGCAACAAGGTATGAGTAGATAAGATATAGAAAGATGTACAATACAATTAATTAATAGTAAAAGAAATAAAATTACCAATGGGATATATCCACTATAATCCCCATTACTTGATCAATACCATAATCAAATGTCGTCAAGTATAATGCAAAATAAAATGATAAAATATAAGGGGCCTGAAACATGAACAATAATAAGGAAACCCAATGCAATGGAGGCTTGAGAAGAGTTTGGCATACTCTCTGAAAGCAGCCACTGGTGGTGTCTAATTTTATCTAGTCTGTGTATATAAAATAAAAAAGTGTTAATAAAAAATAGTAATAAGGTAATTAATATAAAATAAAAATAAACAAGTCTAGATCAGGATACTCAAAAACACCTGGTTGGCCATACGTGCATCAGGCTAAGCCAGATGCATCTAAACAAAAGTGAAACTATATAGATATGATATGTTTGTAATATAAGGGTCATCATAAGATAAGTATAAATAATGGAATGAGTAAACACATGTGATCCATCCTGGAGGATTTTTCACCTGATAGAATACATTTAATATTATTCATTAATATTTAAGTCATCATTAAACTTTATTGAGAGGCACCCTATGCCCATCCATAGAGATCCATAAATGGAATCCCAAGTATCACTCAAAGGGAACTAGAAACACCCATAACCATTTGAGTCTATCCAATGTGATCCAAAAATGGAATCCCATGTATCACTCTCAATATACTTCGAACAAAAACCCCTTTATGTTCATCCTCATTGTCGTACTTAGGGGACCGACTATCACTTTGGGCATGGTATTACCATCTATCCACCATTCTTAGCCGTGTAATATTTAATTGGGAACATGTATCACTCTTGTAGAAGTATGAAAATGCATGCTTAGCCGACCTAAGGATTACCAAGTGTAACAAGCTATGAATTTATAGAATATTTTATTTTATATTTAATAGTATTCCAAATATAAAAAGTAATTATTAAAATAAATAATTTATTATATGGTTATTTATTTTAAACAATAATTTTAAAATTATAGAATTTTTATATGAAAAAAATAATTACATTTTTGAAATCAATATATTGAAATTATCTTTGTTTGAAGTTATGAGAATTTTCCGAAAAATAATAATTTTTTACGAAGGTATGCTTTTTGGGTTTACGTTTATGATTTCAGGATTAGGGTTATGTTTTTAAGGCAAAGGGTTTATTGTGAAAAAAAATTATGGAATACTTGAAACAAATGAATGGTTTTAATCCATTTATATTATTTTTTTCAAAGAAAACTAATTTATCCAATTAAAGATGATTTCTTGTAATGGATATAAGTAAATATATATAATGATCTAATAAAAATGATTAATTTGAACCTAATCAATTTAATATCATAATGGTAATTTATTTGTAATTTTTATATGTTAATGAATTAAAATTAATGCATATGAAATGCTAATGCTGTTCTTGTACGAGCATAATAAAAATGTATAAAATATTATTATTAAAATTATAATAATTATTAAATGACCAAATGTTTGGATACAAATTTTTATATGAGGAAAATGATCATACCATGTTTTGATTCGAATGTTTTGACATTCCGGAACCACATTGATTATATTAATCCCATTATATTATTTGATTAAAAAAACAAGTTCTTCACATTATAGAAATATATTAGTCTAATATTTTAAAAAGACTTTTTCAAAAAGAATAAAAAAATAAATTGTATTGGGAATTATATTGGAATTATATTTCTCATAAAATTTTATTGATAATTTTTTAGTTAATAAATAATTAAATTAATGTCTTGAAAAATTATAATGTAGTAAAATATGTAATTAAAGAAAAATATTAAATTATTAATTTTAAAAATAGTAAAAAAATTAATTGACATTATTAAGTAAATTAATTATTTATATAAGTAATTATAATATTTATAAGATATATTAATGAATTTAATTCTAATTGGAGACTTTTTTTGATGTGTTTAAAGTCATGGTAGTGAATAGTTTTTAATTTCAAAAAATAAAATAATATATTATTAAATTATTTGAAAACACAAAATTATTTTAAAAGTGAAAAAATCATTGTATTTGATCTAAAATGTGGCATCAGTTACTTCTAATCCCTTTTATATCACAAACTCTATAATAAAATTTGTTTACTTTAATAATTTGATTAATTCCTATGTTACCCCTCATCTAAATTATTAAAAGAGGCTCCCTCCTTCACATATTGTAATAACCTAAAGCCATATTATTCAGATAACCTCTAGAAAATTCCCTCCTCCTCAGTCTTTACCACATTTTTCAGATCTTAGTCTCATAAAAATAACACTTCCAAGAGCCTTGAGAAGGTTCTCACAAAAACGTTTTTCATGATGTAAGGTTCCTTTTCAATCTCTTTTAAATTACATTTCATTTATACTTTATCCCCAAATCTTATCCAATGTTTCATGAAATATTCTACATCACATATATATTGGATTTTTTGTGTTTTTTATAAATTAACAATTAAATCTCTAATCTTCCCCTTTTATTTCATAAATAACAAAACCACCTTCCGTGATTTGTTATTTCACTGCCTTCATGGACGGTGACATTTCATTTCAGTTTTTCTAAAATCATGGAATGTTTAATTTAAAATTTAATTCTTTTAAATGGAATAAAAATATATTTTTTATAATTTATGCGTTATTTTTTATTTCTGTCATAAAAAACATAAATAATTTGACCATGGAAATGATGAAAACAAGACATCCGAAATAATGGAAATATCAAAATATTTTTAATAAATTGGTGGAAAATGTTATAAAAGGATAATATAATGTATTATAAACAGGTTTTTGGTTCATTAATATAATAAATAAAATATTAAAAAAATTATATAGAATTTTTTATTAAATTTTGTGGAAGTAAAACTTGAGGTATGGGACATTCCTTTTAAAATCCTTTTAAATATATCTTTTAAAATATTCCAAAATATTGTAATTTATATATGTATACGGAATGAGTGGTTTCTCATGATTTCATGTTGTTATATTAATATGATTTTTCCATTATATTTTTTCAAAGTTATATTCTAATAATATGATTTCATTATTTTGTTCACAATTTTTATATTTTAAAATTGATTTTTTTTACAAAAAATTGTGTATTTTGAAAATGTAAATGTGTTTTACTCAATAGTTTAAGTGAGTTATCAGGTTTTTTATTCATGATATGTTCCTTGGACATAGTTAATGTTTGGGTGAACACATTATATATCAAGATATTATGGTTTTAACCCTATTATATCTCAAAATATGTTGCGTTAAGCCCAATATATATAACGATATGATGGGTGAGCTCCATTATAGCTCTATAACGAATTGGGTACATCGTAGGGGGAATTTGACCAAATGGTTATTCCATTTTTAAGAATAATATTAATTTTGATTTGATAAATAAGTCCCATGGAATGTGTATGATCATTTTATTCTTATTAATATGTTTTTATGAAATGTGTTTCATTAGTTTTTATGTCATCAATTGAATAACAATTTCATTCTTTATATCCCATAACATACTTTTTGTTCTCATCCCATGTTTTTTAAATTTTTTCATAGTTTATAAGGATGGGTGACAGAGAGGAGAAAGTAATGATGAATGTTATGAGTATTTATCGATGAAATCATTTTCGAATTTAAAATATTTTATATTTTGGATGAAATGGATATTTTTTAAGTATTATCCACTCTGTATAAATATTGAATATTATTTGTATATTATATCATAATTATCTAGTTTTCTAAATCTAAAAATATCTTAAATGTGAAAGATAAAAGTCCTTGACTAAAATTCAAAATTATGTAATGTTCTCAGGCTTGATCCTCATAGTTGGTATTAGAGGATGGTTAAGATAACTTTAATGGTGATGATGATATTGATAGAATAAAATAAATGATTTTGAATTTATGGTTGATTTGAAATTATATTGAATTTAAATATTTCCATGCAGTTTCATCTAGTATATTGTTATTCATAATGGTTTTCCGTAGATGAAACATGAAAGGTGAAGTAATGGCAATGATAGAATGATACTGTTCTGAATTAGAATCCAGAAATGGTGGGAATCAAAACAGAGCAGGTTGTGATGGGTATAGATTAGTTGGATTATATGATAAATTGTTTTGGTATCCATACTAGATAGGAACTTTATCTACCACAAATGAATTTGAAATTTTTGGAGCATTTTATAAGGAAACATCCCCCAGCATTTAGTGGAACCACATATTCAACGACACCTTAAGGATGTATCAATGCTCTAGAAATTTTTTTTTAATATTATTGGATATTTAGTACACTCTATGTTAATACTTGATATTTATAATTTTTAAGGTGAACCCAATAAATGGGGGTCTCTAGTTAAGAATAAAAAAGAAAAATATTATCTTAATACACTATAATTGGATGATTTTAAGAGTAGTTTTTTGGAAAAATATTTTCTTAAAACTATTCACATCATAAATTAGAAAAAATTCATGGAACTCAAGTAGAAAGATAATGTTCTTATGGTAGCATATGAAACCAATTTCACAATAATTTCTATGTATGTGACAAATTTTACTCAAGAAATTATTAGTAAAATGAATAGATTTATCTTTTGTTTAAAACTATTTTTATAAAGATATTTTGTCCATGAGAGTTTAAAGGCTATGAGAAACATGTTCATTGTGTTGAATGATTTGAGATGGAGATTTCTCATTTTTATGTCCCTCGCAATGACATGAATAAAAAGAGTTTGAGTTGATAGAAATTGGGGAAGAATTAATTGTACATATCTCTAGGTAAAGTAATCAATTTCCCTTCATGTGAACAGTGTGGTAAAAAGCATCCGGGATATTTTCTTATGAATTCATGGAAATTCTACTGAAGTGGAAATTTAGGGTAGAAGTCTCATGAGTG
Source organism: Viscum album (assembly GCA_963277665.1). Lineage (NCBI taxonomy): Eukaryota > Viridiplantae > Streptophyta > Magnoliopsida > Santalales > Viscaceae > Viscum > Viscum album. The sequence goes on along the minus strand of OY728132.1, from coordinate 109,035,317 downwards.
TGAGGAGAATGATCTAATTATTAAAAATAATATGATGGTAAGAATTTTTTACTGGTATTAATTGGGTCATTTGGGTAATATATGTTTGAAGCTAGTCACTCATGCAGAAAATCAGTAAGATTGGAAGTAAAAGTGTATGAAAAAAATTAGTTACGACCACATCAACAGAGTTTGAGTTGTCCAATGAAGTGACGGGTGGTACATTTCTTGTTTTTTCAAATTTTGATAATGTGTTTTTTGATTCAGGGTCTACACATTATTTCATTTTTAATAAATATTCTAATAAATTTGAAATTACACCTCATTAAATGAATCCAGAATTAATGTTAGAAACACCTAGAGGATGTGTTGAGTAAAAAATAAATTATAAGAATCTAACTATCTTTTTATGTGGAAGGAGTTTACCTAAAAACCTTATTGTATTTCCTCTAATAGAGTGTGATGATATTATGGGTATGGGATGGCCTCTTTTTTATTATTCTAAGATATATTATATAATTAAAGGGGTTATTTTTTAGAAATAGTTTTTGTTTGTTTATAATAATTAAACCATACCATTTATAACATATCAAAAAGCTGTGAAACTATTAAAATATGGATGTAAATGTTATCTTTCCCATATTTTTGAAAACAAGGGATCCATTTAGATTTATGATGTTTCAGTGGTAAATGAATTTCTCGATGTATTTATTGACGATTTTATAGAGTTATTCTTAATCACGTGGTTGATATTACTATTTACATAGTCCCCCATTATAATCTGATTTCTAATCACCCATTATTGAATAACTAAAATGGAACTTTTTGAGTTGAAAAATTAGCTGCAGGAATCATTAGATAAAAGTTTCATCCAACCCATCACTACACCATGGGATATCCCTATCTAGTTTGTTAAAAGGAAATAAGGTACTATGAGACTTATTATTGATTATAGGGACATAAATAACATCACTATTAATAAAAAATATCACTTTACTCAAATATGATTTGATTTATTATCTCTATGGTACATAATATTATTGGATGGTTGATATGAGGTTGAGGTATCATCAGTTTGAAGTAAGGGAAGAAAACATTACAAATATTACATTCTGCACTAGATATGGGCATTATTAATTTTTATTATGCCACTCTGGTTAACTAAATAACATTTTGTATTCATTTATATAATTGAAAATCATATTTCATGAGTTCTTAGATAATTTGGTGATTTTTTTACTGATTACATTTTGTTATACTCTATAAGTATAGAAGATAATTAAAGACATCTAATGATTGTTCTGAAAACCATAGATGAAATGAAATTATATGGAAAATTCAGAATGTTTTGGTTGCAACAAATTTTATTCCATGGTCACATTATTTATAAATATGGCATAACTATTTATCCATTTAAAATACGAGTTGTTAAAGAATGGCCAAGACCAACAAATATAATTTTTTTGTAGTTTTGGTGGTTTTTTATGCTACTGTCGAAGGTTTTTTTGAAAATATTACTCCGTTATCGAGCTCAATGACTAAGTTATCTAGAAAATGAGTTAAATTAATATATACAAATGAATGTGATGTTTGTTTTTAGGAATTGGATTTATGATTGATTAATTCTCTAGTTCTGACCCTACCCTCCAGAAGTGGTGAATTGTTTAACTTCATTGATTAGTTTTTAAAGGGACTTTGTCGTGTTCTAATGGAGAATGATCAGTTAATTTATTATATTTAACATTAGTTGAATCCTCAATTATTAAATGACCCTATAAATTATTTGGAATTATTTTTTATTTTAATTTTCAGATTTAAAATTCGGAGGCATCATTTTCATGGACTAAAATGGGACATATATACTAACAAAAAATGTTAGAAGTATATATTCACTAAGATAGAGTCGAACATGAGAGAGAGAAGATGGAAGGAAATCATAAAAGATTTTGATTTCATGATACATAACAATCCCACAAAAAAACACACTGATTGGCCAATATTTTGAGATATAAAAATGATTCGACATTAACAATGATACATTTAGAAGACAACCCCTTAGTGAATTATTTGATAAATTTTGGCGTGAATGATTTTGTGTTGGAAATACCTCAGTTTTGTTGCAGGTGTCTATGAAATTGTCTCTATAATACATATTTAAGAGGGAATAGAATGAATACTCTGAGTTTCAGAAAAAGGAAAAACTTATTAGGAATGGTATGTTGACTGAATTTAATATTGATAAATATTAATTCTTTGAGGTTATGGAAGATATTATGCATTCTTTTTTATCCACAGATGAATAAGGAGTTGTTAGGTGAAGCTCATAGTTCTCCATTTTTAGTTTATCCTAGTAGGACTAAGATGTACATAGTCTGTTGAGAGTATTAATTGTGGGTTGGAATGGAAAGATATATTGAAATGTTTACCATGAAATGTTTTACATGTAAAGAGGTTAAATGAGGGTGTCAGTTTTGAAAGGAATACTTTTGCCAGCAATAATTTTTTTCCATTTTCCAAAGCTGGATTAAGGGGTTGCCGGTACCCATTACACCAAAACACCACATCCCCTAAACCGATCACCATATTCAAGCGAAATAAAAATTTCAGATTTCTTTATCAAACTCAAATTCCCCGTAAACCGCCTCAAGCCACGAGAAGCGCCCACTTCACGCGCCCACAATCTTTTCACACCTGCCAGCATATCCCACGACAGCGCTGACAGCCTCATGCCGCGCACTATCTAGACCGCACGTCAACCCTTCAACCGCCTGCACGCCAACCGACAGCCACGCGCATCCCGACCACCGTCACGCGCCGCACATTCTCGAACCACTGGCACGATTCACCGGCTCCCGACGTCGTCTTCACCAGCGACCAATATCGTTATCCCTAGAAAGCTTTGTCGATAAAAAACAAATAGAATTCCGGCGAGGGCACGTCTTCTCCATCACAAAAACAAGGAACCACAAAAACTGCGCGATCCACATAAAATCACAAAATCAAACAAACAATACGGGGAACCCCACATCAGACACTCCAACCACCGGCGACAGCCCTCAGAGACCCTCAAGCACACTCCACCACCGCAGCTCAGAAGACGACCTCCACAAGTTTCTAAACTGCTACAGAACAACCGTTCATCCCCGAGAGAAGATCCTTGGATGCTCCGTAGAGTGTGCCGGTGAATCCGGTCTTACGCCCAAGGACCAGACCCCCGGAAACGAAGAAGAAATGTGCAACACAACAACAAGACGATATTTCCAACACACCGCCATAGCGAGCACCCGAGACCTCCGAAAAAAATCCACCAGAGGGAAGAGGTAGCGGCAAGGTCCCCGGATCTCCCATCTTCAAGAATCAAATGCTAAACGAAAACCTTCAAAACATAAAATCACACAATGATAAGATGAAACAAGGAACCCCCCCCCCCAGGCCACTCCAGATCTATCATTACAGGGCGAGGAGGCCGGGGAGGGTGGAAACGGGAGCGCTGAGGAGATACCCTTGGAATGGAATACTTTTTCATTTCCCAGTTCCAGAGTGGAAATGAGAAAATATATCAATGGACATTGTGCTGGAACTACCAAATACATCACAAGGTTGCAATGCAATCGTGGTTATTCAAAGATCATTTGACTAAATCTTCTCATTTCTTTCTAATTTAGGACGTTTTTTCATTAGATCATATTTCTCGACTATACCTCATATAAATTATTAGGTTACAAGGAGTTCCTCTCTCCATTGTATCCAAGATTGATCCTATGTTCACTTCTAAATTTTATAAATTTCCTCAGAATTAGTTGGGAATAATGTTAAATTTCAGTACCAATTTTCATCCTCAAACAAATGGTAAATTATAATGAACAATTCAAATATTGTTGGGCATGCTATGAGCATGTTCAATTAAATACTAGGGATGTTGGGATAAATATCTTTTAGTCGTTGAGATTTTTTACAATAAGGATTTTGATTATAGTGTTCAAATTGAACTTTTTGGGGAATTGTATGGAAAATAGTGTATAACATCATAATTTTTGGATAAAATTAATGAAAAAAATTAATGGGACATGAATTAGTAGAGGAATTGGCAGAAAAAGTTTATTTGATCTCAAAACACATGAGGATAACTCATATTAGAAAGAAAAGTTATGTAGATAATAGGATAAGAGACCCTTATTTCAATGTAGGTGATCATGGTTTACTTAAAATAGATCAATGGAAAAGTATTATAAATTTTGGTAAGAAAGGAAACATTAGTCCATGATTCATTGGACCTTTTGAAATATTTGATAATGTGGGACCCACTACCTAATGAGTAGCTTTTCCTCCGAGTATATATCTGGTACATAATTTTTCTCAAGTTTTGATATTGAGATTGTATCTTATAGGTCAATATATTGTTTTGAGTGAAGAAGTAGTTCAAATGAAAGAGAAATTTTTTTAAGAAGAGAAACCTGTTTAGATTCATGACTGTATCGAGCAATGTTTTTTATAGTAAGATAATTTAACAAGTTGAGGTTCTTTACAAGAACCACATGGTAGAAGAAGAAACATGGAAATTAGAAAATGGTATAAGGGGAAATTATACTCATTTTTTTACAAAGTTATTAATAATTATAGGGAAAAATTTAAAAAAGGGGTAGAATGTAACAACCCAGGTATTTATAGAATAATTTTTTATATTTAGTTGTAATCTAGATTTATATTTTTAACGGTTAAAATAAATAATTTATTATGTGGTTATTTATTTAAATCATTACATTTCAAATTATATATTTTTAATATGAAAAATATAATTAAAATTTTGAAATGGCCATGTTGAAATTATCTTTTTACGAATTTTTGGGAATTTTTTGAAAATGATTAATTTTTAATGAATAGTGAAAACCACTGCATTTTATTTTAAAAACACATTTTCATCTATTTTTTATATAGAAGGATTATACTTTTTATTGTTTATGAGTTATTATTAAATTAATTTTTATCAGTTAATCTAATATAGTCTATTTGAATCAGTTTCACCTTGAAATATGACATAAAAACTCTGTTACCTTTTGTATGTTTTTAATTTAAAACCTCATTTTCTCAATTTGTCAATGAGATTAATTTTAAATTAATTTTAAATAATAATGTTAATTTAATTTTGAAAAAATGAAATACGTAGTTTTATTTTGTAAATACCAAGGTATTTATATAGTAATTGGTATTTATATTTATTCATAGTTAAAAAACAATTCATTTATTAAATAATTTATTGCATAGTAATTTATTATAAAGCAATATATTTTCAATTATATATTTTTGGTTTAACAAAAAATTTATGCTTTCTAATTCAGTATGTTGAAATTATCTTATTATGAATTTTTGATTATTTTTTCAAAAGATTAATTTTTGGTGAAAATTAAAAAATTCAAATTTTTATGAAATATGATATTTTTTTTGAAAAAAGTGAATACATAATTATGATAAAGATCTTATTAAATTTATTGATTATCAAAATTAGTTTTTAATAAGATTAATATTTTTAAAAAATAATTTCGATCATTAATGTTATAATGTATATCATTATAATAATAAAAATTACTGTAACTTTCGACGTATTTCCTGTACAGCATTGATAATGTGAAATTTTATTTTTTATAAAAAATAATGGAGTGAAAATAATTATTTTCCTGACTCAATTATTAATTATTATATATTATTGATGTTTTTGGATATTAATTTCATATTTAATAGCTATATAAAAATAATCTTGTATAAATGCGTGTGCAATGATTCTATAGGACAATAAAATGAAAAATTAAAAATTTTAGATGTTGTTTGGACATGTATATGAATGAATATAAATAATGAATGAATATATAATTTAGTTTTGAATTTAATAAAAAAAATTTAATTATTTACATTTTTATATATGAAATATATAACTTTAATGCTTATGCAATGTTTATGCAATGTTTGTACATGTATAAGAATAATAAATAAAATGAATTTAATTAAAATTATAATAATTATTAAATTACCCATATTTTCACCAAATATATTCTATGTAAAATTTTCAACCATTGTCTTCTTGATATTATAATTTTGTACATTTTAGACACAAAATAATAATTTTATAACTATTATAATATTTTATTCAAAATTATTTCAAGGTTTTCACACTATAAACTTTAGTTTGAATAACATTTCTAATTAGAGGTTTTCTTGATTTTTTTATTGAAGAAGATTAGTCTGTGATAAGATAATGGAATAATATTTCTCTTAAAATTTTATATTTAATGTTTATGTTATAAATAATTACCTTTATGAATTGTACATTTATAGTGTAGTAACTATTTAATTATTGAATAAATGAAATTGAAGGAATTAAAAATAATAAAATAAAAAAAATTAATTTTCTTAAGTTAATTAATGAATTACCTATATTAATATGAAATGTATATGATATAATAAAAAATACAATTTTAACATTGTTTTTATCTGTTTAAAATCAAAATTATAAATAGTCATTATTTTGACATGAAATATTTTTCATGAATAATATATTTTATTATATTAATTAAAAATAAAAAAAATTACGGAAAAATTACAAAAATTTATATATTACATCAAAAATTTAATATGCATTATTTTTAGTTTTTTTTGTCTTAAAACATATAATAATTTAATTATATTTTAATAATTTATGTAATTCCAATGTTACCCATCACCCCATTTCTAAAAGGAGGATCCCTCATTAAAAATGTTTCTTAACCTTAATCCATATTCATTAGATAAACACTAATAAATTCCCTCCTACTCATCAGTTTCCACATTCTTGAGATATTAGTCTCACAAAAATACCACTTGCATGATCCTTAAAGAGGTTATCAAAGTGGAATTTTCATGAAGGTTCATTACTGTTCTCTTTTTTTCTCTTTCCCTTATCCCTTATCCAAACCTCAAATCCATTGTTTCATTAAAACTAAAATATAACCTATATAATAGATATATTTTTTTGTTTATGGTTTATGAATCAAAAAATCTATCATCCTCTCCTTTTATTTTTAAATAACAGAATCATCATTTGGGGTGCATCAATTCACAACCTTCAAGAACGATGATTTTATGTTTCCCTTTTACCAAAACCATGGAATGTATAAATTCACATGGAATTTTTTTAAAATTACATATATATGAAGATATATATGTTATCACTTATCGATTATATCATCCATTCTATAAGAAAATCCATTACAAACCAACCATGGATACCATGTAAATAAAGCACCCAAAATAATGGAAATAACAAAATTTTATTAATTAATGTGTGGAATGATGTTATAAAATGAACATTTAAGGAGTAATAAATATGATTATGTTTCATTAGATTATTAATAACACCTATTTAACCATTATATTAGTGTTTTAAATAGATTTGGAGTACGAAAACCCTGAGGTAAGGGAATTGTTAACACAATTTCAATTATTTGGGTTAACCTTACACATAATCTATTCTTCCATGCTATGATCCTTTGTGAAATGAAGATTTATTATATAATGTTTACTTTATAAATTTAATGTGTGTAAACACATTTATTTCATTTTGTTAAATTTCTCTTTAATGATATGATATTTGTAAGGGACTCTTCTCTTTAAAAATATTCTTATAATGTTTTATGTTTAAAAAATTAAAAATAAATGTTTCTATAGATGTCTTCATGTTTTATGATTATATTTTGGTTCTTTGGAATAATTTATGATTAAGTGTGGACACATATCTGTCTCTAATTCATTGGTTATGTGTAATTTAGAGGTTAGTCGTATGTTTACTCCATGTGTAACTGCGATGGTTACACTATAAGGTAGATCTAAGGGTTACATTATAAGGTATTCGTGCGGGTTAAAAATCATAAGGTAGAGATATGGTTTACAATATTGAGTATGTAATTATCCAAGATACCGTAATGTTTTTTTTGTTTTCTATGTTTTCAGGAAATGTCATATTTCACAATGTTAGTATATGACACTTTATGGGTGAGAAGTATATCTTTGTGAAAATGAATTAATTTGTTTATAATTATTCATTTAATAATGGTTTATGTCCTTATTTTTATATCCCTAACTGAGTTTTTTGTGCTCAAACCATGTTTTAAAATGTTCTTCCGCAGGTTTTATGGATGGTTATGAGAAAAGGATATGACAAGATGAATATTGAAAAGTAATTTCATGAATTGATTTCATGTCTTTGATAAATGATTTTGTATTATGAAAATGGCTATTGGTTTATTTTTACAAACTATTTATGTATATGGGTTAATATGTGCAAATTATGTCCTCACATTCTAAACCCCTGAATTGAAAAGATCTTTGAGAATGTAAAATCTAAATTCTAAATGAATTTAATAGATTATTTAATGTTTAGGCCAGTTCCTTATAGTTGGTATCTAGCACAATTTTGATTAATTTTAGCGATTGTATGATGCTAACATAAAACCAGTATAGTTTTTTTCCTTTTTTCAAATTTAAATTTTATAGTATTTGATGATTAACAAGTTTCGTCATCTAAGATATTTATATTCATAATGGTTTTCCACAGAAGCAATATAGAATATGAAGTTATAATGAACCAATAGGCTAATATCTTTCTCAATCTGCAACCTGTAATGCTAGGTATAAAAATAATGATATTTGTGACAGTACTAGATCAGTTGATATAGGAAATAAATGGCAGTGAAATATATGAAAGAGAAAAGACAGAGAAACCAAAAATATACATTGCAATAATTTAACTTTTTATGAGGTAACACCCTCTTGATTTTAGTGGATATTCTGACCCAGCGGTGGATGAAGGATAGATTAATAACCTTGAAAATATACTCAATGTCATGGGGTGTTCAGTAATCAAATCATTATTCATGATATTTATTTTCTCGAAGGTGAAGCTGACAAGTGTTGGTCAATGGTCATGAATATCATAGATAATGAGGATATCGAGGCCTTGAAATGGGATGAATTTAAGAATATATTAATTGAAAAATATTATCCAAACATAGTTCTTCCTAGGATGGAAAATAAATTTCTTGAATTGATGAAAAAGGAGGGACATTCAGTGGTTGTTTATGAAGAAAAATTAACCTGACTAGCATGGTACGCTCCAAATTTTATTTGAGATCATGATAACAAAATCAGTAATTTTTACTCAAGATTGAAGCCAAGACACCAAAGGGAATTGGACTCCAGAGAATTCAAAAGTTATGATAAAATTTTCCAATGTTCTGAGAGATTATAAATGGTGTTTTTTGAGGACCACATGTATATTGAATACAAGCATAAATAGTGGTCTAGTTGGAAAGTGATGGGAAAAATCAATTAATGAAATATAAATGTATGAATGCTAAAGTTATTGTTTGTGAATGTTTTGTAATAATGAACCTTAGGGAATGCCTTAATAAAATTGGAAATTATTTTTAATGTGTCATGTTTGTGCATATAGATCGAGATCGTAATGATAATGATATTACGATTAATACTGATAAAAACTATAAATTGTGTTAAATGTGGTGAGATGAGTCATTATGAAATCAAATTCCCAAATGAAGATTCAAATGATGAAATGAAACAATATTATAACTAGAAACATTTCCTGGGGTCATTTGATATTATGAAAGAAGATGTATGTCCATCCAATAAAGCGGTATTAGGTACTATTTTTGTTTACTGATATTTTTCTTATGTCTTGTTCAATACGGGGTCTACAAATTCCATTATTTCTGATAAATTATCTACTAAAATGGTAACTTCACATTATGAAATTAGACCAAATATTACAGTTAAAACATAAGGGGAAATATTAAATCAAAATAGAATTAAATGAATCATCCTATTTTTGTCTACGGAAAGACATTAGATACAAAAATTGTTATTTTTTCCTTTGTGTATTTTGATGTCATTCTGGGAATGGACTGTATTTCTATTTATTACAGAACTGAAGAAGTTTTTTTTAAGAAAGGTTATTAGTTTCTATAAAATATTGAACCTATACTATTGATAACATATCAATAATCTAAGAAATTTTTATAATATGGAAATGAAATTTATCTTGCACATATTGTTTAAAACAATGTAATTATTCAGATTAATGATGTACTGATAGTAATTGAATACATAGTTGTTTTCTATAATTCATTTCTTGGTGTTATACCTAATTTGGATGTTAAATTTACCATTTAATTAGTTCCTGATGCTAATATAATTTTAAAACTCCTTACCGAATGACAAATATGGAACTTCTTGAATTTTAAATTTAGTTCCAAGAGTTTCATAATAAATGATTCATTCATCTTAGCACATAACCATGGTGTGATCCTATTTTTTTATATTAAAATTAAATATTGTTATATGATACTTTTCATTGATTACAGAGTTTTAATAACATTATAGATTATAATAAGTACCATTTCCTCATCTCGATGACTTGTTTGACAATCACTAGGGGTCTCATTATATTTCCAATATTTACATAACTTATTGGCACCATCAGCTGAAGTTGATGGAATATAAAATTTATTAAATATATTTTAACAAAAGATATATTCATTATGAGTATGTTATAATACCCTATGGTTAGAAAAATTCACCTATTATACTTATGGATCTTATGAATAAAATATTTCATGAATATTTGTGTATGTTTTTTGTGGTTTTAACTGATGATATTTTGGCATTTTTCAAAAGTAATGAGGATTATGAAAAAAATATAAGGGTTGTCTTAACAGCTCTCAATGAAAATAATTTATTTGGGAAATTTAAAAAATGTGATTTTTTGTAGAAGCCGATTTCTTTTCTTAGGAACAGTGTAAATAATGATCAAATAACTATTAATCCCACCAAAAAAAAAGTTATTGATGAATTTCCAAGACCTATAAATAATACAATGATTCATATTTTTCCTTAATTAGTATGTTATTATTTGAAATTTTCTAAAAACTATTCAGGGTTATATAGGCCCTTAACTAAGTTAAAATGAAAAGGGGTTAAATTTATTTGCATAAAAGAATGTGTTTTTTGTTTTCATGAACTGAAGAAGAGATTGTTGAATGCTCTGGTTTTGGATATTCCTTACATAAATGGGTTGTTTTTCATCAATAATTATTTTTCATTGAAGGGACTTGGTTTTGTTCTGATGAAGAATGATCATGTAAATGCATATTCTTCCAGACAACTAAAACCTTATTAGTTAAACCATCTCACACATGATCTGGAAATATCAGCTAGGGTTTTTGATTTAAAAAACTATAAGAATAATTTATACGTAGCCAAATAGGAAATATATATTAATTATAAATGTTTGAATTATATTTTTACTTAGAAAAAATAGAACATGAGGCAGAGATGATTTCTATAATTGGTAAAGTATTATAATTGCAAGATCAATTACCACCCTAGAAAAGAAAACAAAGTGGCAGATGCCTTGAGTTGAAAACATCATGCCAGATTAACTGTGTTACATTTAGAACATGGCCCCTTGATTGAGGATTGAATAAATTTTTGGCTTGGAAGTTAATGGTCCTTAGAATTCTGATTTATGTTTCAGGTTTCATTGTATTCGTATCTATTAATTAGAATTAAGAAAGTGAAGATAGAAGAAGACTAGTAAAAATAGGGTAGAATTGGTGAAAATGGGAATAATTCCATTATTTAATATTGATTAAGACTGTTCTTTGAGATTTTGGAATATATTATTTGTTTCTTATGATTCCCAGCTAAAGAAATCAATGTTATGTGAATCTCATAGTTCTTTATTTTTAATTCATCAGGTCAATACTAGGATGTAAAGAGATCTTCATGAGTATTTATGGTGGGATGTAATGAAAAGAGATATTGATGAGTTTAATATGAAATTTTTGACATGTCAATGGGTTAAAGTAGATAGAAAACTACCAAAATTGATGATTGAGACTTTTCTAATTCTAGTTTAGAAATGAAAAAAAATATCCATGGACTTCACGGGGGGACTCCAAAAGATTTTTTGAGGTAACAATGCGATTTGGGAATTTTTTGATCGACTGACTAAATTTTCACATTTCCTTCTAATTTCAGATAATATATCTGTGGATTATAATTCTAGATTGTACATAAAATATATTGTAAGGTTACATGGAATTTCTCTTTCCATTGCATCTGACCATGATTCTCAGGATAACATCTAACATTTGGAATGGAAATCGAAATTTTTTGTATATAGAACTAAATTTCACCACTTATTTTTATCCTCAATCTCTTGGAAAATTGAAATAAAAAACCAAAATTTAGAGGATATGATATTCCCTTGTTTAATGGACTACCAGGGAAGTTGGGATCATTCTATTTTTTAAACGCTTTTTCTTATAATTATTTTTTTCATCCTATTATACAGATGTAAACTTTTTTGGCATTATATGGGAATTAGTGTAAAACACTATTTTTTTAGAATGATGTGTGGGAAGAGACATTTGTGGGACAATAATTAGTATAAGAAATAGCTGAGAAAATGAGGATGATCCTACAACACATGAGGACAGCCCCGAGCATGCAATAAAGTTCAATGGATAACAGAGGAAAAAATCTTTATTTTGAAGTAGGTGATCAGGTTTCCCATAATATCTATCATTTGAAATATGTAATTAATTTTCGTACAAATGGAAAGATATTTCAATGGCTTATTAGACTTTATGAATTTCAAGAAAATGTTGGACCAGTCGTCTCGTGTGTAGCTTTGCCTCTGAGTTTATCTCATGTACAAAATTTTTTCCAATGTTTCAGAGTTGAGAATGTATGTGATAGATTTTTCTCATATTTTGAACCCAAATGTAGTTCAGTTGGAATATAACCGTTTTATAAATAGAAACATTTTTAGATTCATGATTGTAGAGACCACATATTGTGGAAAAAGGTAATCCATGAGGTTATGGTTTTATAGAGAACCCATAAGGATTAAAATATAACATGAGAATCTAAAAATGATATGATGAAAAGGTAACCTCACTTGTTAAATATGTAAATAAACATTGTGAGGAAAAAATTTACAGAAGGTGTAGAGAATGTAACAACCTAGGTATTTATAAAATAATTTCTTATATTTATTATTATTTAAAAAGGAATTTTAAAAATAAATAATTTATAATATGATAATTTGTTATAAACATTACTTTATCAATTATAGAACTTTAATTTGACAAAAATAATTTCATTTTTGATTTCAGTTTGTTGAAATTTTCCTATTATATTTTTTTGAGATTTTTCTGAAAAGTTTAATTTGTGTTGAATAGTAAAATATATTGTTTTTTAAAAAATAGTGTATTTTTAAAAATTATGGAGACATAAATATGATATAAAACTTATCAAATTTAGTTAGTAAATAAATTATTATTTTTTACGAGAAATAAATTTCAAAAATAATTCCTATCATCTATGTTATAATTTATTTCATGATAGGTATAAAAATTATTGTCAGTGCCTGTGTAGCATTGGAAATGTCAAATTGGGATCATTATAAATAAAAATTGAGGGAGAAAATTATTTTCAAGACTCGTTTATTAATTATTAGGTATTTTTGATTTTTTGTATGTTAATTTCTATTTTTATAGTTATATATCATTAATATAATCCAAATGTTTGTGCAATGCATGTGCATGGAAAGAAAAGACAAAATAACAAATTTAAGATGTTTTTTTGACATGTATATGATTTAATATAAATAATTAATGAATATAGAATTTAATTTTTAATGTAATTAATTTTTTTTATTATTGTAATTTTTTTATTTTATATATTTTAAATAATCAACATTATTTCTTATGCAACGCTGATGAAACGCTTTTCCAAACATAATCAAAATAAATAAAATGTAATAAAATGAATTTATAATAATTATCAAATTACCCACATTTTGGATAAATAATTTAAATGTTAATGTGTAGAACATTATATTATTTAGATTCTAATTATGGATACTTTGGTCCCATAATAATCAATTTAATACCTTTATGATATTTTTTTTAAAAGTAAGTCAAGTTTTTCATACAATAAACATTATATTTTATAACATTTTAAATATGATACATTTTAGATGTTCTTTTCTTCTAAAAAGTATACATTATGGAAATATAATAGAATAATATTTCCCTTATAATTTTATTTTTAAATTTTTTATAATAAATAATTACCTTTATGGCTTGATCACTTATGATGTAGTAATTATTTAATTAATGCAAAAAATAAAATTCATTGTATTAAATTTAATAAAATAAATATAATATGATATTTTAACGTTAGTTAACGAATTCCCTAGATAACCATGACATGTCTATGATATACTATAAAATTATTCGAATTTGAAACTTTGTCTTGATGTGTTTATATTCATAATTATGAATAATATTGTTTTGATAGGAAATTTTTATAATCAATAAAATATATTACTAAATTTTTTAATAATCACAAAAGTATTGAAAAATTCCAAAAATTATCACATTATTTAGACAATGTAATAACATTTTCTGTTATGTCTTTTTGAATGTCAAAAACTTTATAATATTTTTTTTAATAATATTATTAATTTTTATGTTACCCCTCAGCTAAATTATAATAGGAGGCTTCCTCCTTCAAAAATTTTCACAACTGTATGCCTTCTTGTTTAAATAACATTTGAAAAATATTCTCTCACACTTCCATTTACACATTAATCATATCTTGGTATCACAAAAAATATCACTACCAAGATCCTTAAAGAGGTTCTCCATTAATAATTTTTAATAAGAAAGGTTTCTATTTTATTCTATTTTAATTTCTTTTTAATGTATAATTATCCCCAACTCTCATACAATGTTTCATGAAAATATAAGAATAAAATATATTCTAGTGTATTCTAGTGTTTATGGTATATGCATCATAAAATATCTCAAATTATCCTTTTATTACCAAATTAAAAATTGTCATCTGTGGTGCTTAAATTCACCATCTCTATGGATTATGATTTCACATTTATCTTTTACTAAAATCATTGAAAGTTTAAATTGACATGTAATTTTTTAAAATGATATATATATATATATGTTATTATTTTTTTATTTTCCATTCCATTTGAAAATAAAATAATTTACATACAGACCGTTGAAATCGAGTAAATCACACATTAAAAATAATGGAAATAACAAAATATTATTTATAAATGGGTGGATTGATATTAAGAATTATCATATAAGGAGTAATAAACATGATTATGTTTCCATAATATATTAAAAAATCTCTTTTAACCATTATAAATTTTATCGAAACACATTATAAGTAGGAAAAATATGGTTAAATGGAATTCTTTAACCAATTTAAATTCATTATGTTATCCTTCTACCTCATCAATTTTGTCTTGCTAAGATTATTTGTGAAATGAATTTTTATTATATTATGTTGGATTAAATTTATTTATAGTGTGTATACATATTATATTTATCTATTAATTCTCACTTCAGTGATATGATATATGTTTTGGACCCTTCTTTAGAAATCATATTTTATTTTTTAGGGAAATTAAGATAGAATGTTTTTATGAATGTGTTCTTGTTTTATGATCATGTTATGGTTCTTCTGAATTTTTTATGTTAATGGTTGAGCCCTATATAAACATCCCACTCATTGGGTATGTGTAAGTTGGAGGTTGTTTTTATGGTTAATCCATGTGTAAATATGATAGTTACTCCATAAGGTAACTATGAGGGATAAATTGTAAGGTAGCGACAAGGGTTAAAAATCATAAGGTCTCTATGAGGGTTACAATATTATGCATGTAATGGACAAAAATCCTTGTTTGGATTTGTTTTCTTATATGTTTTCTGCACATCTCATGTTTCCCAAATTAAGTATATGATACTTTATAGGTGACAAGTAAGTCTTTATAAAAATGAATTCACATGTTAATAAGTATTCATGTACTAACGATTAATCTCCGTCTTTTTATATCCCTTACTGGGATTTTCATGCTAATATAATGTTTTAAAATGTTTTTCACATGGTTTAAATATGGGTAAGTGAAAAGGATAATAAAATATGAAATACTTGAAGACATTTAAATAAATTTTTTCATGTTTTTTAATAATATATTTTTTATTATAGGAAAAATTGATATTTTTGTAGTTTTACCCACTTAGTTTTCATGTAGGTTGAAATATATGAATTATGTACTAACATTCTAAAACACTAAAATGAAAATTTATTTTCGAATGTATAGGGTTACTTCTAAAAGAATTTTCTAGATCATGTTACATTTATGGATATGCCGTTATATAATTCATATGAACTTTTTTGTCTAATAGGAACATCATCATTTTTGTGAATAGTAACTTTAGTTTTTTTACCACCGTTAAAGTTATATCGGGAAATTATAGGTAAAAATAATTTTATAACTATTATAAAATTACCGTACAACTTGTACTAATTTAATTATATGATTTTTTTTCAACTAAATTCATCCATTGGTCGAATTTAGGGAAACAATGATCCCCATGGATGATTTTAATACTTTTATAATATTTTACTCGAAGAAATGAAAATTTTAAAAATTAAGGAAGTTTCAGTATCATTGATATAATTAAAATATATAAAATTAATGAATATAAATGATTATTATTAACCTAAAACATTTATTTACATGATTTTAATTTATTTTTAATTAATATATATGAATTAGTTAACTTTAATCCTTGTGAAATGCTGATATACTGCCTGTGCAAGCCTAAGAAAAATAAATAAAAAGTTATTATTAAAGTTATATGAATTATTAAATGAAAGAAAAATTTGTATTAATATTTTTAGGTTAGAAAATAATGACTATTATCATATTTCTAATCTAATTGGTGATATTTTGGACCCACATGGATTACATTATTCCCATTATATTATTTCATTAAAAATAAAGACAACTTGTTCACACTATAACATTTTAGTAGTATAATATTTTAATTTGTGGTTTTCCATAAGTTTTTTCTGAAAAAAAATTATTCCTAGAAAATATTATTGAGTTGTATTTCTCAAAAAATTTTATCTTTCATTTTTTTAAAAATAAATAATTACATTAAAAACTGGATCAATTATAATGCATTATATATTTAATGACTAAAAAATAAAATAAATAATTTCAAACACTGAAAAATAAATATAAATTGATATTTTGAAGTATAATCATGCTTTTATATGTAATTATAATATTTATATGTTACAATAAATACTTTAATTCGAATTTGAAACTTTTTTTATGTGTTTAAAGCCATGATTTTGAATAGTTTCTAATTTGAGAAAATTATTTTTTCCATAAATAATATATATTATTAAATTTTATAAAGATTCAAAAATTATTTAAAAAAACCAAAAAATGAAACTATTTGGTCTGAAATTTAATATACTTTTTAATTTATCCCTTTTCAATTTCTTAAACCCTATAATATTAGTTTTATATTTTTATAATTTGAGTAATTACTTTGTTACCCCTCACCTCAATTGTAAAAAGAGGATCTCTCCATGAAAAATTCTAATCACCTTAATTCAACTTTATCAGAATAAAATCTACAAACTTTTATCCACCCCATCGAATAGAGCATTCTCGGTATGCTATTCTCACAAAAAGACCCATTCAAACAGCCTTGAGAATGTTCTCAACGAAGAATTTTTCAAGAAGCACAGTTCTATTTTATTATAATTTAAATTCCTTTTCACTTATTCCTTATCATCACCTATTATCCAATGTTTCATGAAAACATATGTATTACATAAATACTATATTTTTGTTTTTTATGGTATTATCATCATAAAATCTATCATATTATCCTTTTAATTCTTAAAAAAGTAATCACTATTTATTGTGTGTTAATTCATCACCTTAATGGATGATTATTTTTTGTTTCACATTTACCAGATTCAAGGAAAGTTTAATTTTTCACGTAACTATTAAAAATTACTTAAATATATATATATTATCACTTATGTATTAGTATTTTATTTTCACAAGTAACTTCCTAAGTCATCCTCTGAAACCCAGAAAAGAACGTACCTGAAACAACTAAAATAACAAAATATTGTTCATAATTGGGTGGAAAATGTTATAAATAGATAATGTAAGGAATTATAAAAATAATTTATTTCTATAATATATTAATAACAATATTATAACAAATATACAAGAGTTATGCATAAAATTTCAGGATGTTGAACCTGAGTTAATAGACATTCCCTTTAAAATCCTTTTAAATGTATCTTTAACATTTTTCTAAATGATTGTTCTTTTATATGTATATGGTGTAATTGGTTTCTTCTAATTTCATGATTCTATATTCCTATGTTTTTACATTATATATATTCATATTTATTTTTGAAATGTATTATTTCCTTATTATGTGCATGTTTTTTATGTTTTTAATGTGATTAGTTTTAGAAAAAGGGTATATTGAAAATATGAATGTGTTTTGATCAAGGGATTAAATGAGCTATCTAGTGTTTTATTCCTGATATTTTCTTTGGATATTTTTTCTATTAGTTTTATCCCATTATAGATTAAGATAATATGGTTTGATCCCCCTTATATCTTATGATATATATGTTTGAGCCTATTATATGTCAAGATATATTAGGTTGATCCAATTATAGATAAAGATATGGCTACTAGGCCCCATTATATTTCTCTAATATATTGGGGTACTCTAAAGATGACCAAATGGTTATTCCTTGTTCAAGGGTAAATTTTAGGGTGACATTATAAATATGTCCCAAGGAAACTATATTATGTTTCTATACATGTTAATAAGTTTTTATTAAAATTGGTTTTAATGGTTTTTATTTTATCACTTGAATAATGATTTAATTCTTTATATCCCATTATAAAATATTTGTATCATCCCATGTTTTTAAAATGTATTTAGAGGTTATAAGGATGGATAAGAGAATGAAGGAATTCATGAAGAATGTTATTAATATTTGTCAAGGAAATCATGTTTTATTTTAAATGGTATTATATTTTAGGAGAAATGAATAATGTTTTATTAGTATCTACTCTGTCTAAATGTGGGATGTTATTTATGTTTTCTATCATAATTATAAAATATATAAACTAGAAAAGATACTCAATGTGATATAATAATGTTCTTGACAAAAATTCAAGACTATGTAATGTTTTAAGGTTGGGTCCTTATACTAAGTATCCTCCCAGCATATATACAGACTGCTAAGCTATGAGCCCATCGTTAGCATTCAATAATTTGGAGACCAATGTATCACTCATGGAACAATGACATTAATTCAATCATTCAATCTTTTTATCTTCTATCAATTATTATTTCCAAACCTATTTGTCAACAAATTTATAAAATAAAAGTGTCCATGTACATAATCATTACCTAAACTTTTAAAAGGAAAATATTATTGTTACATTCACATGAACATATCATTTAATTAGATAGGTTGTCCCTTCAATTATTATGGAATTCAAAGCATTTAATAAAAGCCTTATGTTTATTTTTTCGCCCCATTGATATTTCTATACATGAATTTGTATAATATAGTCCATGCTAATATGAACACAACACTGAATCACCATTTTGTTCCTAAGGAGTAGGCCTTGACCACTTAGAATAGGGTTTTCTCATTAAGGGGGATCATATAAGAGTTTATCCTTTTATTTGGAAACACTCCTTAGTGATGTTTTTTATTATAAAACATTTAATTAATTAAAGTAATTAATTATAAACACCCTTAAGGGTTATTA
The DNA here is from genome assembly GCA_963277665.1 of Viscum album. Lineage (NCBI taxonomy): Eukaryota > Viridiplantae > Streptophyta > Magnoliopsida > Santalales > Viscaceae > Viscum > Viscum album. The sequence goes on along the minus strand of OY728132.1, from coordinate 109,015,570 downwards.
AAAAATGAGGATCAGGTTAATAAATAATTCCTATTTTATATTAAAAAAACTAGAATTAGGGAACTAGGTCCAATACATTAAATATCACATTTAAGAGGTTTCAAAAAATAGTATTACCATGTTAACTAACAAATATCATTATTAATCAATGAAATAATAATGTAAAATATATCTAACACCAATAATATACCTATGAAACATTTCCAACTTAATATAATTTTTTGGTATGGTTTGGTTTGAGAGAAATCTATGAATTGGTGAGTAACCATAAAAATATGGTGAGTTGTCTCACACCAAAATTGTGAGGAAGATATAAAGAAAAGGATAATAATGCAGGTATGAGGATTCCACAGTTTTCCATTATTTATATATGGTATCATATGGTGGAAGAAATAGAGTCTAGATAAAGGATTGGTTTACTATCCATGATGAGAGGAAGAGGATAGATCGTGGGAGGGTTCAATGCATAGGTATGAGGAAAATAAAGGAGGAAGATAAATTAAATGGTTGAATGGTAATTTTGTTAATTTCAATCCACTTTAGAGAGAGACATGTTTTTTCCATATTTTTTCCCAACCATTCTTCAGCCACTCCACAAGAAGGATAAACTCATGGTTCATGCACATGGTTTTGGAAACCATGCCGAGATTATATATTTTATCTATGTAACTGAACCTTCAAAATTATATTTGCCTTTCATCCTAGAACACAATTTTTAGAAATACATTGGGACACCCATAACACTCTTACATAAGTGTCATGATTTCCTTTGGAAGGATGCATGGTGTCGGGAATACCGTTTTCCCTTACCTGTCCAACTAAAATTGAGTTTTAGGGGACCAGTGCTCCAAAAACTGAAAATGAAAATTGTTGAACCACAAGGTCCACTAACAACGTCTAAAAAACACATTTTTGTGTTAAAAAATATTTTATTACATTCCAAATATTGGTTTGAAAAATAACTTGTCCACAAAATGGGCAAATTCATATAAAATTGTAAATTTCACCTCATCCTAACACATTGGACACCAATGTTTATTCCTAATGTATTCATAAAATCATATTTTATATGATTTCTAAAACAATGTATTTGAGATAAAAAAATTTCTTTTTATTCCACCACTATATGAAGATGGTATCTTTTAGTTATTTTCATGAATGTAACAATGTTTTTTCATGATCGATTTTATTTTTAAAATGTAACATCGATATAATGAATTTACATAGTATCCCAATAATTCTCAAATTATCATCCCAATGTGATGATATTACCTATATATAATAACAATTTATTAAACTAAACACTACATCTAGGTTTCTAGATATTTGTGGTGTTATTGTTTGTATTAGAGGAAGATTAGGAATACTATTTGGAACTAGATTTTTGAAGAACATCGCTCACATGATAATTAAGATAAATCAATATTATATTAAATAACATTTATTTATGTTTATATTATGTATAAATATTTATGATGTTAGGGAAAACTATTTGTTTTCCATTGATTTGGGTTTGTTCCTAGTGAGAGAATGGGGATTCATATCAATACTCATAGTCAACAAACAGAATTCCGTTATGGGGAACCTAATAAAGAGTGTGTTTTAAAATAAAAGATTATTTCCAAATAGTAAAACTAATTCATGTTATGAATAATAACCATAACAAAATAGAGATAATTTTTTTATATTGCATGATACACTTATATTAGATTTAATTATGTGTAGAAATACTCAATCATTGATTTTAATGGTTAATCTATGAATAGTTATGAAATGGTTCATGTTCATAAATAATATAATATTGATCATGATAAGTAATGAATTTGAGAAGGTTATTATGGATGTATATTGTCTACAGTGACATAGTGATAAATGGGGCCATTTATTCAGAATAATAGTTAATATAATGAAATAGAATATATGAAATGAAATTATTTAAAAATGATATTCATTGGGAAATATTTTCCTGAATGTAAGTGATATGAAATTGCTAGATTATTCCTCAAATTAAATCTTCTTTAAGAGGAAATACTTTTTTAATAATGGATAGATTCAAAATATTTTGTGGGAATAAAAAAATACTATATACATAATGTAGAAATAAAAATTGTTAATTTCATTTATGGGATTAAGAAATACAAATGAAGGTAATTGGGCCCCCATAAATAGTAATCATATTATGATTTTGTACCATATAACATCATGGGAGATAATTAATTTTCATGGTCATATAACTTTAGGGGAAATAAATAAATCAATATATTAGTTGTGAAACATATGAAAAAAATGTATAAAAAATGAACAATGGAATGATGAGATTTTCATACAATGATAATTGTGGAATGAATATTCTGGGAAAATTTCAAAAGGGAATGAGATTCAATTGAAATCTAAAAGATAACTACATTTTTTCATAGGAATGAAAAGGAAGTAAAACAATCCAATTTTTTTCCAGTGATTTAGTAATTGGTTGATGCGAAATTATTAAATCTAGTTTTCTATGAATCAATGGTCTCTACCAAAGAAGTGTCCATGGGGTAAGCGAATTATGATTCGTTATGGGTATATTTAATCACTATGCTCAGAATAGTAGAAGTAATCTTTTGAATTAATTCTTGATCCACCTCTTCTATATCACAATAAGAAAATTTTAGTAGAATAAGGTATGTTTCATCCAATATATGGAAAAGGAAATCACTGAATTGAAAATACATGAATTATGTAGATATATATTCAATGTTGTCCTAATGAGTTACATAGAAATTGGTCTGAGTGTACTGTTTATTTTTATATTAAGTAATTAACTAATGGATATATTATGTATAAGACTCCTTGAATAAAACTACAGTTAAACTAGTGTTACTAATGAATGAACTTCTAGGGTTTTTTAACAAGGGGGTTACTCACCCTAGTTCCCACCTTGGGGAACCCAGTCCTGTTTTGTCATAACATAGGAGGGGTCTATGAGGTTGTCCATCGATTATATGAAAATAAATTATAGTACTATATGTAATCTGATTACTCTTTCTTGTATTGATTACTATTTTAACATCTTCAATAAGAATAATATTATTCAAAGATTGATCATCATTTAGGATATTATACATTATGAATATGGAAGGAATTTTTTCCAAATATGTAATTTCACAAGCTGTATAAGTATAATATGTTTAATGTAATTCCATTATAATTGACTATTACACCCTTTATTTTTATAGATCATTTTAATTTAATATTCAATTTTTATCATGCTAATTTCAGTATGGTATTTTAAGGTTTTTTGGTATTATAAATTTTTTTTGGAGTGCATACATTTCATTTCTATATAATACTTGAAACATTTAGATGAGTATAGTCATAGAAGAATAACACCCAACCTCCTGAATCCTATGATGAAATCCATCACATTAAATTTCCATATTGGGTGCTGATAATTGTGACGCAAATTTTTCATCTATTCTCTTCAATATCAAAATGAAAAATTGGATCATTTATAAGCTTGAGGACCATTTAGTTTGATTTTATATAGAATTAGGACAACATCTATCAGAAAAAACTCATATAAAATATGACTCATAAGTCATCAAATGTGTATTTATCCCATTTAACCCATATTTTCTTATTTCATAATATGCCATCAACATCAACCTTGTGAAATCCTTTATACACAAAGACATTTAACATCATTTTCTAAAACATCTGGAATATGAAATAAATAACGGTGATATAAGATTGTTAGTATGGATAAAGATAAGAATTAATAAATAAGTATAAAAATGTAGAATTATATTGGATAAGTGTGTGATGACATAATCATTTTTCTTGTGATAATCATAAAAGAAATTATACCCATCAATGCTTGGACATTAAAATATAAACACATGAAAAATGATAGTGTCATTGGAATCAATAATCATGATCAATGTGATATCAATCTAGATCATTGAAAAAATTATAGACCCATATAAATAATAGATAAAACATATTGGTATCATGGTACATAACTATACATTTCACTCTTATTAATGAAATAACCATCTATTCAACTTCCATACTTGTCACTCTTAAAAATGGAAAAGTTTACAACTGACATCCAAACCCAATGAATTTGGGGGCTATCACAGACCCACTCCACTTTGGTATATAATGGAAATACCCACAATTGGTTTACCACATAATCACTAACAAGTTTTTATGTACCATTGAAAAATTTTCACATATAAAAGATTGCATAAATTTATTATAGAAACCAATTACCCCTTCAATAACTGGATTTACTATTAGAAAAGAAATAGGTTCAATAACAATATCTTTAAAACATGATCAAACCTTTAAAAGAAAATGGGTTCCCTAATAATCTATTTGAAACATGAATAACCCATAGAAAAGAAACATGTTTTATAGGAGTATATTTGAATCATGAATAAACCATGTAAAAAATGGGGTTCAATAAAAATCTATTCAAAACATGAATAAACCTTGCAAGTAAATGGGTTCCATGATAATCCCTTTGAAACATGATTAACCCATGGAACTGTAATGGTTTCTATAAGAATCCATATGAAACATTAATAACCCATGGAAATAAAAAGGGTTTAAAAAAATTCAATTTGAAACATGATTAGCCCATGGAATGGAAATGGGTTCCATAACAATCCCTTTATTTAATAATCACCCCAGGGAAAAGAAATTTGTTTCATAACAATCTATTTGAAACAAATTTAATAAATTTAAATAATTAATGAGTATGATATAAATTAAAAATTCAAAAAGATCATGGTAAGTAATAATAAGGTTTATTGATTTTGATGAAAGGAAAATATGATAAAAGGTCATTAAAAACAGTTATGAAGAAAATAATCATTAACCATTTTAAAGCGTCTCATATAACATTAAACCATTTTAATCGCAATCCCCATTAACGAAATAAAATTAAATGAAATTTACAATATCATGAAAATAATGAAATTCATAAAGTTTTAAGAAAATGGAAAAGTATATACCCCTCATAAAATAAGATAGGTTTATATAATAAAAATAGTGTCAAATAAATAAAATTGTTGAAAATGACTATTATAACTTTTGTAACATGAAAATAGTAAACCAAATGAAAAAGAGATCATAAAATAAATATTTGAAACCCCATAAATTTAAATATAATAATCACAAAATAATTTCATCATTAGTATATACACAACACAACAAAAATATGTGACATATTTGGAATAAGTCCCGTAGAAATAATAGTGAGACTAGAAATAAATTAATAAATGTATTAACATCTGTACAAGAAACCAAAAAAGTTATTATAATTAAATGAAACATTTACATACCATTAAGAAAAATGAAATTATGTTATTATATTTATAAATATGTAGTATATACAGCACGAAAAATAAATATGAGGTGATTATGATGTATGACTCATGAAAGTAAAAAATCGAGATAGGAATCCTTTTCCATGAGTCTGACAAGTCACATGTGTCCTTATATATCATAATAATAGTGTTATTTTAATCATATAATTTCTTCAGAGCCTTTTACAACTTTATTAAACTTTTATATCACTTATAAACAACTTATATTGAATTTTATAAACAATAATGTTTATCTTTTATGTTTTAACCATATTTGGTTTATGTGTCAAAAATGAATCTAATGGGCCAACTATTGTCAAAAGGTGTCATTATTAAATAATATACAACATAATAATCACCGTATAATTATCATATTTATATATCAAATATACTTGTAAAAAAAATATTTAATTATTGTCATTAAAAATTAACTAATGATACAATCAGAGAGATGGTAGGTCATATGTACGCATGTTTAACATACTCAATTTTCAATGAACCTTATGGAATAAAGGTAAGTAAAATTTATATTTCTAGACTGATCATTATATCTTATGTGAAATATTATCTAGTCATATATACTTTTATATATAATTATTGTGATAAGAAAGTAATCACATCGCGTTGGGGAGGTGGTAGTCCACACGTCCACGAACGACGTTATAACTTTTCAGTGTGTGAAAGGGTAATAAAGATAATGATATATTATATTTACAAAAATATAATTATGTAATTAATATAATATAGATGTTATTTAGTTCATATAGGTTTAATTAAACACATAATTAATAAATTCAATGTAATGTGTGAACATATCACATCACATTGAGGAGGTGGTAGTCCACACACCCCCATCCAATGTTATCGTATTTACATAAAATGTATTTCAAAAAAATTTGTGTTATATAAATAACAAATAATTATTAAGACAATATAAATGAGATATATATTTTATTAAAAATTTTTTCCATCATATTTTCCAACCATGAAAGGTGGTAAAGGAAAATCTAAGGAAATCATTTTGTGAGGCGATCATTCGATGTACACGAACAATAATTTTGTTCTACATTTTGATGGATGTGTGTGTTGTTGTTTTTTGAACACTAAACATAAAAAAATATTATAATATTGAGTATACTTATATTATTATAGAATAATTTAATAATAAGAAAATAATGTGTGGAGAAATAAGTAAAAAAATAAATTCATGTTGAAGAATGTTACTTCATTATCATGTAATTCTTTTTGTTTTGCATTAAAGGGACTCCTTGGTAGGATTTACTCCCAAGTTGGGGACTCATTTTTTAAGGGAGTTATGTTGGGAGTTTCTCTGTGTAATTATTTATTAATCTAAATGGATTTAAATTTTTGAAGGGAGGATTAAATATTATTCCCTTTTAATGTAGAGGGGGGTAGTGGCATTATTAGTAAATATAAAAAGGTAACCACCATTCAGAGGACACCCATAACTGATGTGTTTCAAAGATAAACAATAACCATTTCAAGGATAATTTTGTTCTATACATAGTCATACCACACAATATTATACCATTTTTATTATTTTCTTCATTTGTATTTATGATTTCATATTTTTTTCTTTATAGTTTTTAGTTTTTCATGAGAGTTTTCAAACATGTGTAATTTATCCATTAAGACTAAATTATACGGATAAATATTAGACATATTAGACTAAAATATTATAAAATAAGATATAAAATTTATTAAATTACAATTTGGTATCTGTTTGAAATTAATTTTAACAGATAAACATGTAACATTTAAAAATACCGCTTTAACCCTAACCACGCTAACAATGTTTTTATAATTTACGAGTTAATATGTTAATTATAAAAGAACAGTTGGCCCAAGAATAGACAATATTTGATATTTAATAAAATATAAAAATCAATTATAATATTATTTTATTTTCTAATAACATTAAATCATTTTATAAAATATCATTTATTGTAAAATAACAATAAATTTTAATTTTAACAATATTTATTTAATTTTAAACAAACAATTTTTTTAAAAAATTGAATTAAAATATAGTGAGATCACATATCTTTAACATGATTTAATAATATATAAAATAATTTAACCAAGTAATTCAATCAATTTACTTCATTTTTAATATTTTTAGAATCATTTATTTTATTTAAAATTAGTTAAATAATACAAGTTATTGAGTTTCATAAGCATTTAATATAATAACATCATCTATAAAAATTAAAGATAAATTACTATGATTATATCCAATAGTTCATCTTTTTAGTATTTTATATTTCCAAACCCATGTTAGTTATTTCCCTATCCCAAATAATTATTAACATTAAAAAGAAGAAGTGTGCATTTGTTGTCTCTTCCTTAAATTAAATTCTTATATGGGTCACATTAATGTAATAGTATCTCAAAAATAATAATTTTTAAACCAATAAATTATATGTTGGAAATATGGTTAGAAAATGGATTTTGGACAATTTTCTACATAATTTCCCCCACTAAGATTTAATTTTAAAACCTATGTAAACATATTTTTTCCTTAATCGATGTAATTAATTTTAATTACATTCACAAATTTTTTTGTTAAACAACAATATTTAACTTATTAGACATTATAAATTATGATAACAAAAAACATGGAATATATTTTCTAAATTATAATCATTGAAGTGGAAGAAAATAATTTAAAACTAATCCAATAGATGGGATGAGAAAATTGGGTTTCTAAGAGAAATTTTACCATATTTGGATTGTTTTAATTTCCATATTCAATTTTAAATTTTTTCAAATGAACTAAATTTGATATATTGTGGTAAAATTGAACTAATTTTACTTTTAAAACATTTCAAAACATAATTTAACTATATAAATAAATTATATTTAAATCATTTATCAATTAAATTTTATTATTTTTCACTATTAATCAAAAATAAAAACGTATTAGTAAAATAACAATGATTCACCAAAATTAAATTTTTATTTTCATATTCAAAAAATGAATTATATTTTTATATATAAAAATTAAAAATATTTTAGAATTTAGTTTTGAATAAAGTTCTTCATTAAAAGGATAATAAGCATCTATAATAAATTGTAACATTAATAGAATATTATTATTTTTATAACATGGTGTTGAGTGAAAAGGAAGATAAAAGTGGCTTTTTATATGATGGAAGGAAAAAAAATAACTGTATAACACAATCCATTAAGTTATTTAAATTAACTTCAAAAATATATTTTACAAAATATTAGTATATTACATTTTACCGCCCTTAAAATGAATTATAACTTCCAAATTAATCTTGGTTATAAATTTATAAAAATTTATATAATTCAATTATTGAAATCCACATCTTAAAAATGGTTAATGCAATATCCTGTTTAATTGGTAAATGGTAAACATAAAGGTCACTAGAAGTTACATATAACTAGGATCCACGATAGTGTAAACATAGCTGGAAATCGAGGAAAATAATAAATATAAATTGATATTTATTGAGTTTCTTGATCCCAAACAAGTTAATGACAAATATAATAATAGGGGCCCCAAAAAAATAATCTATGATTATCAACAATTAAATTGGTTAATCATAATTGAAGGTACATGGATAATAATTTTTGTTTCAAATAGTTTTCATAGAGTTAATGAATTCTATTATCAAATAGTCCAAGGGAAAAATAAAAAAACCATACAAAATTCATATATAATGAATATAATTTACACATTAATCAATTATATCTAAATTATAACCATTTTCTACAGACATTGAGTATTAATGATGAGTTTTAAATTCTAGAATAAGTATGATCAAATTTCAAATACCATATAACCATAAAAAGGATAACCAAGTAATTACACATATCGCTAAACATTAAAAGAAAAACAAAATAGTTGGAAAATAGAAATATAATTCCCAAAATGATTATAAAATCAAATGATACAATAATACTAAAAATTACACAGTAATACCCAATTTTCTAACTAAGTTATTAAATACATACCTCTATGTGAAATTCATCAAACATTTCCAAATAATGTTGGAAACCCTTATACTATAAGGATGCAAATGCATATTATTCCTAGATAATTCAATTGTTATTAATAAAATAATATCCCATATGTTTTTGAAATAAACCTTATATTACCCATTAAAAATTTTAATACTACATCGGACATCACGTATGCCAATAGTAGGAAAAACACACTTGACATCATTTGGATGTGGGTTCAAGCCTCACGGCTATACTGGATGTGATGGGTTGTCACAAAAACTTCATGATTTCTATTTTAAATTAATCATGAAAAATATATCCTCCCTAAAAATACTTTATCATTATATTAGGACATAATAATACCTCATCCAAAAAAATGTCTCCAAAAATCATTTGAAGATCTAATCTCTTAAACCCATAATGGGGTGCCTATTACATTAATCATATGATCATCCTTAAGAATATAGACCTATTGAGGTATCGATAACTCTTAGGATAACATCTTTTGGAAACATCATAATCACCAATTTTATCTAAATCAACTACTAATACCAACTATAATAGCCTAGTACAAACACTCTAGAATCATATGCTGAAATCCATAACTTTACATTTTTGGTATTGATGTCGATAATCGTTGATAGAAATTTTTCATATTCACCTTAAAACATCAGAAGAAAATCATAGATCACATAAAAACCCAAGGACCATTTAACTTTAGAGTTTTAGATAATTAGAAAAAACTATGACATAAATATCTTAAGTCAACATGTACTCAAAAGTAATAAAAATTACGTTTATCCCATTTATCCCATCCATTATTATTTCATAATAGGTCACCAAAGTCATCCATGTTGAATCCATCATGGAAAAAATAATTAAATATCATTATTTAAAACCAAGGGAAAAGGAAACATAATATGGGTGAGCTTAGATGCTCAGTAAGGGTAAACATAGGTATTAACAATTAAATATCATTAATTTTAATGAGAGTGAATACATGTATGATGAAATAATCATTGTAAACATGAGAATCATAAAATAAATCATAACCATCATTACCTGAAACATAAAAAAATGAAAATATTTAAAAGTTAAGAGTTTCCATAATCAATAATTATGTGGCATGTGATATCAATATCAATTATAAGAATCATTATAAACTCATAGAAAGAAAATATAAAATATATTGTTATCATGGGAAAAAATTATAATTTTTACTCTTATAAATGAAATAATCATGAGGTCGACTCCCATACATGTCACTATTACAAATGTAATATCAATATGTTTGAGTTCCAAATGCAATTTATTAGAGGGTTATCACAGAACAACTCATCCTTGGTCTATCATGGAACTACCCATCATTGGTTTATCTCTAAACCACCCTTGATATTCAAAAGTACCATTGAAAAATTATCACACATTAAACCTTTCATAAACACATTAGAGTATCCAACAACCCCTATCATAACATTATTTACTCGTGGAAATGAAACGGGATAAATAACAATGTCTTGGAAACCTGATTAACCAATTGAAAGGAAATGGGTTCCATAACAATATCTTTGAAACAAAAATAACATGTTGAAAAGTAATCGGTCCCAAAAAACCCTTCTATAACACGAGTATCGAATAGAAATGATATGGGTTCCATAGAAATATATTTTAACTTTGAGTAACCAATGAAAATTAGGCTTTCCATAGATATATCATCAAATCATGAATAACCCATCGAATGAAAACCTGTTTAATAACAGTATCATTAAAACGTGATAAGCTATGAAAAAAATTACATAATTTACAATATCATTGAAACATACATATAACATGTAAATGAAATAGTTAAAATAATAAAATAATTGAAACATGATAATCTTGTTGAAAATAAATGAGTTTCATAACAATCTATTTATGATAGAATCCACCCGTGGAAAAGAAGCAAGTTTCATAAAAATCTCGTAGAAAAATCATAATCAATTAAAAGAATTAATTTAGTTGGTATAAATCAAGAATATCCCTAATGTAAGATAACTAAAAAATGTTTTTTTTATCCATTAATGGAAATTCTCATAAAAGGTCATTAAAACCTTATAAGAGGAAAATAATCATTAAATATTCAAAAGCATCCTATACTAGTTTGAATCATTTAAATCATATTACCCATTAAGATATGAAATTAATTTGAACAAATAATTTTATTAAAATAATAAAATTCATTATATTTTATGTAAATATATAATTATATACACCGCATAAACGAATATCAGTGTATATCACAAAAAACATGTCAAAAAATCCCATTTGTGACGAAAGTCCATTACTGCTTGGGTGACATGAAAACTGTAAAACCCATGACATGGAGTTTATAAAATATATATGTAAAACCCCATAAATTTAAGGATAATAATTATCAAATATATTAATGTGTAGTATATACTCCACACAAAATAAATAAGTGTCAATTTAGAATAAGTCTCGTAGAAATTAAACTGAGACTTAGAATCCCCTTGCAACTTTCACTACAACAAAAGCCGGTCGTAGCGGCGGTTTTTTTCCTGTTTAGCGGCGGTTTAAACCGCCGCTATATTGTGTGGCAGCGGTTTGCAAAAACCACTGCTATGTTTTGCGTCGTCAATCTATTAGCGGCGGTTTTTTCGATTCCGCGGTAGTTTTAGAAATGTGTCGTAGATCCGTCATTTAGCGGCGGTTTCTCTTCATTTAGCGGCGGTTATATGGGTATCCGACATTTTTTATTCGCGGCGGTTTTAACTGCCGCTAAATTCATGAGTTTGATGCGCCTATTCTGCGGCGGTGAAAACCGCCGCTAAATATCAACATAATATATTTAGCGGCGGTTTTAACCACCGCTAAATGCTCACAGGTATGGCATTAGCGGCGGTTAAAACCGCCGCTAAATGTTGAACTGGAAAAAAAAATATGTTGGATCTGCTCCACCACTGCCCTAAATTTTCCAAAACCACAGCCACATCTCACCCATCAGCCCCACATAATATCACATCCACACATCATCATCCCATAATCATGTACATGCATCACAACACATCAAGGATAATTTTATAGATTTATCAACGGGTATTTTATCACATGATACTTTATTTTAGGAGTGTTGTAACACAATCCATAATCATAGAGTATCCATTTCATTAGAAAAATATAAGTGGTTGGTTAATTTCCCTTTTAGGGTGATATCACAACAATAACAATAGACACAACAGTCACAACACATATCATCCAGTGAAAGAAAATCCCCCAATGACCATAATTTTAACCAAGGTATCAATACCATACAATCCATCATATCATAATAATATCAAAGCTGCAAAAACATGTGAATCATTCCTATTTTCCCCCTTCAGTTTCAATTAGCCAATTATTTATCTTTGATTAAGCCAGCACAACTAGAACCCATAGATGAACAAGAGTAACCCCCATGCATGATACACAATAAAGAGAAATAACTGATTCCCTACCTTAAAGAATATTTTTCGACTCGCAGCACGCCATAGGGTGAAGAAGAAATGACCATAAACCACAAATGCATGAAAAACCCAAAAATAAACCTACACTGTGCCAAAAGATCATCAAAATGTAAACCAACTCAGACCCTAGACCAAAAAGGAATCATTGTATTGAATCCCCAAGAGAATAATAAGAGGAAACTAACCAAGAAGAAGGAAGGTATTACCACCAATTTCCAACCAACATCCACCGAATCCAATGACATCCACCATGCCTAAACTAAAAACAAATTGGTATTCCTGGACCCATTGGAGTGGTGTAAAAATTTTAAGGCCATGACAGAGCCTTTTATCATTAACCATTCATGCCTTAGCCATTTATGGTCATGGGATTGGTCTTTTAGTGTGATACATATTGGATATGGATCCAATAGGGGTATGAATATGGGTTACATATATGGTATTCTCATTGGATGTGGTATCATCACATGCATATTGCATTAAGAATCTTTTTGTCAACACATGAGGAATCCAGAACACTATAAATAAAATGCATAGAAGGAAACATGAGAAATCAAGAAAATGTTAGGACATGGAAATGTTTGGTGGCAACTATGTGCCATAAATGTTACATATACAAACCAACTGTTATCATACTTGTTCAAAACATCAACAATACTACTACTCATCATCTGATGCTGCATCGTCACCCTCTCCACCTTCATCTCCACCACCTGCTGCCACCTGTAAGAACATTATATTGAAAATTAAATATTGTTGCATATTTATAATAAAAATTAAAACCAATAAAAGTTTACAAACTAAATGATTTTGATTTTTTTGTGATTTACCTGCTCACCACTACCCGATGCACTACCACCGGGGGCATATCTGCTCATATGCTGACGTATTTGAAGCAACTCTTTCTGCAAAGCAGATATCTAATCCCCCTGCTGGTGAACTGTGTTTTGTAGAGCAGACATCTCTCTCTGAGCATCTTCAGGTATGAAATGACTATAACCAGGAGTAGATGAGGCCGAAATCCCTGATGGCATGCGAATGAACTCAGATGGTACGGGTCCCAATCCCATCCCGCACACTCTACCAGGATGCTCCTTCCCAAGGACTTGACCAACCGGGTCATCCTGGGAGACTGAGTAGGATTGCCCAGGATTGGCATCCCATATTTCTTTAATTTTTACCTATAAATCAAATATCAATATATATTAACACAGTAAAAACTGATATTAAGTTGTTATAATAAATAATTGACTTCATACCCCAACTTCTCTGGCAGGTTCATTAACAAAACTTCCATCTGTTTTTTTATGAACATCCAGCCACAGTTCTGTTCGGGATGCTTCATGCCCTAAACTCTGTGACTGCATTAAACAAAGATAAATCATCAATCAAATATGTTAAATAGATAATATTATCTTATAAATATTTAAACTAATTAAATGATTACCAACGACATTCAGCTTCATGAAAATCTTTTTGAACCCGCAGTGTGCGGGATTACCTGCTTCGCCCGGTTTGAAGCATTCCTTCTTGAGAGATCCTGAAATAAAAAAAATTCAATTTAACAGTATTGTATTCAATGTCTATATCCTCTTAATGTACATGTATAAATGTAAAATGAGGATAATATAATAATATATATTTCAATACCATCCGCTTCTCATCACGATGTCTATCGACAAAAACCTTCCACTGTTCTTTCGGTACCCCACTGGGTATCTTCTCATACAACTGCTGCACGGTCAACGAAGAATCGTTGACATCACACCACAACCTCCATTTGAAATATTTCCATTTTTTTCCAAGATTTTTCAATGTCCACTTCTGTGCTATCACATCAGCAACGGTAAAGTGGAAGAACATCTGTATACAGAAATTCATTTTGAATATATTAGTAAAATGACATTCAATTAAACCATAAAGAAATAAAATTACCTTTATCTGAGAATCATAAACTTCATTTTTCCAGTTTGGAGGAATATGCCTCCAATCATCATACGAAATAGGCACGGAAACGGGCTCCGCTGCCAGCTGACCTATAATCTGACCAAGTAAACCTGTGGCGTCATCCCTCGGGACCCCATAAGAATCAAATGGCACCACTATCTTCTTACCATGCATGTTCCAAACATCAGAACTTTTTATGTCTTTTTCCAGGGTTTCATTGTCTTCATCTGCAATGAGCAAACAATTACTATAAACAAAATGCAATAAATTTATTTAATTAAAATTTGTACCTATGACTGCGACCCTCCAGAATGTCCGTGATGAACTGGAGGGGGCGTGTCGCTGCCCCACTGCTGAAGCTCCTATAGGGGGAGGCGATGACTCATCCTCTAATGAGGCATCCACTGATGGTGTCAGAGATGGTGCAGGGGGAGATGATGTCGTGGGGACAGACAGATCGTCATCTATCGCAGAAGAAGAAGGAATAGTGTACCTCTTCTTCCTTGGCATTCCTGTCATTTAATCAAATAAAATTAAGTTCAGAATATATATTTCAAAAAATTTATGCAGAAATAATATTAAAAATGATAATAGATGCCCTGTATTAACAAACAAAATATATATAACAATGATAATGAATGACTAAAGAAATGAAACAAGTAGTTTCTGAATGAATAAATAATTATACATACAATCATTTTCCCCTTCAATCATGTCGGTTTCCTGCTCCATTGCTTCATCCACTTCATTCATCCTTGCTAGACCAATATTTTCAATATCATGATGGACAAATAATTCTGCTTCCTGTTGTTGATTAAATTCAATTGCAGAGGTCAAATCTTCCACTTCATCACCCATATCATACAAATCTCTCTGTATTACGTGAGTAACTACACTCCACCATTCATCCACAACATCATTCACATAATATACCATTTTTTCCTGCGATGCTATGATATATGGATCATGCAGTTCACGATCACCAACATCCATCAAGCGAGAGAAGTTTACAGAAGTAAATTGCAAGGAATCTCTTTTAACACCTCTGATAAAATCGACTCATTTTCATTTGAATAAAACAACAGAAAAATGCCCGTGGTAGTTTAATTCAATAATAACATGCAGCTTTCCATAGTATTCCACTTCAGCAAATGTAAAAATACCACTATTCTGTGTTTTGAAACCCACTTCTCGATCGACTGTACGAAATCTAAAACCATTCACATTATAAGTGTTGAACTTTCTAACTTGTTTTATAGGACCTCTAGCAAGAAACTTCAAATCTTCTAAAAAGTCAGCTCGAGTATCAGTATTCATGATCTGAAAAAAAATATAATTTAATAGATTTACAAATTTTATGTGTCAAAGTAATATTCATATTTATTGCAATATTTATAAACTTACATGTCGTGCAAACCATTATACCAGCTCTTTATTCACAGCTTTCGTTATATCTTTTTCATTTCATGTTCGGCTTCTCATTCGTCTCTTTGTTTGTATCCTCAACTCTTCAATAAATGGATCTTCAATTTCACTATTCAGCAGCACATATCTATGTGCCTGTAATAATTCCAATTCTGTTAGTGTCGTGTATGAGGTCCTCCCAACTGATCGGCCAATAGCATGAAATATTTTTGATTTCTGATGCATTTTAGATTGAGTTTATGTGTCTTCAACACGTCCAACTCGAGTAAATCTTGTCTCAATATCATCCAAATATATGGAACAAAAGGTGAGACACTCCTCGGCCAAATAGCCTTCAACAATAGAGCCTTCTGGTTGAGCTTTATTTCTCACGTATGCTTTCAAATGCCCAAGATATCTGTGAAAAAAAATAATAATATTATGCATTTATTTAAATGCCAAAAAATGTTTACTTAACTGGAAACATATAAATAAAATACCTCTCAATTGGATACATCCATCGATAATGAATGGGGCCTCCTAATTTAGCTTTGTCAACCAAATGCACAGTTAAATGCATCATGACAGTGAAAAACGATGGAGGGAAGATCATCTCCATTGCACAAAGGGTCAACACAAACCTCTCTTGTAGGTTGTCAAGCTGAAATGGATGTAGAGCATTCTCACATAACTGTCTGAAAAATGTGCAGAAATGGAGTACAACAGCAGTAACTTTTTCAGGTAATAATGTACGCAATGCCAATGGTAGTAACTTTTGTAACAAAACATGTGAATCGTGACTTTTCAATCCATATAACTTACGATTCTTCAAGTCAACACACCTCGATATGTTACTCGAATACCCATCAGATACCTTCACATTCTTTAAAATTTGAAGGAACGTATCTTTATCCCTATTTTTCAATGAAAAAATGACCGGAGCATACTTTTCATTCTCATCTGGCCAGAGATCACGTTTTATGTTCATTACTTGTAAGTATTTGCGAGCATTGAGATGATCCTTCGACTTTCCATGCTCATTAAGTAATGTGAAAATCAAATTATCACATACATTCTTCTCAATATTCATCACATCAAGATTGTGGCGCAAAGAATTATATTCCCAATACGGAAGTTTGAAGAATATACTTTTTTTCTTCCATTGTTGCGTTCTGATTTCACTTGATGATGCACTTCGCACTCATTTTCCGCTATCATTCAAATGATGAACCTTCCCAAATTCTGTTTTAACATTTTCAAGCTGTGTCAATATTTCAGAACCGGTTAACAACTTTGGAGGTGGTCTACGATCAATGCAACCATTATATTTTGATTTGTTCAGCCGAAATCTATGAGATGCATCAAGAAATCTTCGATGGCACAAGAAGCACGATTTTCTACTGTGAGGTAGCCGTTTGGGCTCGAAATCAAAGTTACAAACGGGACAAGCCAAACCCGTATAAGTGTTTCAACTAGATAAATTTCCAAGACCAGGAAGTCACTAATGGTCCACATTAAAGCAGCATGCATTTTAAACATTGTTTTAGAAGAAACAACAAATGTCTCAACACCGTTGCTCCATAACTCCTGCAATTCGTCAATCAAAGGCTGCAGGTATACATTAATATCATTTCCAGGCATTTGTTTTCCAGGAATAATCATCGAAATGATAAAAGATGTTTGTTGCATACACATCCACGGAGGCAGATTATAAGGGATCAAAAAAACTGGACAAATGCTATAACTCGTACTCAAAGTCCCAAATGGGTTGAATCCATCGGCAGCCAATCCCAATCGAACATTCCTAGGATCAGCTGAGAAATCTGTATGTAATGAATCAAATGTCTTCCATGATTGGGAATCTCGTGGATGTCTCATTAACCCATCATTGTTATTATCTACAGCATGCCACTTCATGTGTTCGACGGTTTCTGATGACATGAATAATCTTTGAAATCGAGGCTTCAAAGGAAAGTAATGCAAAACTTTTGCAGGTGTGTTCCTTTTCTTCTTCTCCGTGAAATTATGTTCAGTCATACTTCCAACATCACCCTTTGACTGCCATCTAGAAGAAGAAAATTTCTTACAATTATGTCTACTTGAATCCTCTCCCCAGTAAAGCATTCAATCATTGGGACACGCATGTATTTTTATATAATTCAGACCAAGCTTGTTAACAACTTTTTTCATATCATAAAACGATTCTGGGATTTTTGCTTCAGGAAATGCATCACGAATCAATTCCAATAACATGGACATTGCCTTATTTGTAATTCCACATAGAGATTTGATATTGTACAACTTCAGTAGAAATGAAAGCTTTGAATATTTCAAACACCCACTATACAACTCTTGATTCCCATTGTCAACTAAATCACGAAATGCATTTTCCTCACTGAAGTTTTCCCTTACATTTGGATCCACAGAATCAAGAGGATCCAATGATATGTTACAATCTTGATCTGCTTGTGTTACAGTCTCAGAAACATAACTTTTCACGTTGCAATTTGTAGCACCCTCTTCTGGTTGTTCTGATATGTTTTGATGCTCATAGTGGTGTCTTGCAGTGCCGAATGCATCATTTATGAGGTTTTTCATTTCATTTTCCATTGTCGAAGAACTTGGGACCTCATTTTGTGGATTAACATCAGTCCTCAATCTTTCTGTATTGTTTGATTCTCCATGCCAAATCCAACACAAATATTGCTTAGGGAATTGCTTCAGTATTAAATGTTCATAAACTTCATCTCTCTTCAACCATGTTTTAAATTTACATTTAGGACATGGACATCTTATTCTCCCTTCAACGGATCGATTAGAAATTGCAAAATCTAAAAACCCATTCAAACCCTTAACATATTGAGGTGTGTTCCTTGGTAATGTGATCCAGCTTTTATCCATGTATATCACAATGTGCCTACACAAAATATACGATAGTGTAAGATTACAGAATCATAATATAATAAAGATGAACCATTGACCATAAAGTATGAATAATATAATAAAGATGATTCATTGAACACATTTACCATTTTAGACCAACTGAACAATTCTGGTCCATAGGAGAAAGCGTCAACACCTCATTGAGGAGCAATAAGAATATCGGGATACACACATATCATAACACAATCGATCACACATTTATGTTGCCTCAAACAACACCCCATTGATGTGTGATCGAAACTGATCATAATGCATTTTAAATCTAGTTAACTACATTCACTGAAACCATTTTCACAATGGGTAATGTTTGTTTTATTGTTCTAGGGAAATCTAAATGGCCACATTTAAGTTTTGGGGTTCATCTTGTGATGGAAGCATGAGACATGGTGTTTGAATTTCTTGAATAAATTAGTGATAATGACCCTCCTAAGGTGGAGAGAATTATGTTAGTCATGGAAATGTGGATAAAACTGTAGAGTGGATGTGGAGGAATCAAGGTTCCAAATAGAAACCTATAAGGGACATGTTTGGGGGTTCTTAGGGAAGGCTAGGTGGAACTTGGATATGGTGTGTGTAGGTTATGGAGGTATACCTTAAGTGAGAAGGCTTCGTGTTTGGGTAGAGGGGCGACATGCCAATAGGGGAAGTTGGGAACCAACGGAGTGAGTTAGCAGGAATGGAAAGACATAGTTGGATAGAAAGGGAATGGATGTGGTGGGCAGCGAGGCACCTCAAGTTAATGTTGAAATGATAAGTTTATCCTAGTAATGTGAATGAGTTTTTAAGAAGAACCAAGTAGTCCGTGGTTGAGATATGGATGGTGAAAGTGTGACAAATCTGGGTAGTTTTGGCAGAAATAATGAATGCTAGAATTGGGTGGAGTTTGCATGGATGTTGTGAGTTAGAAAACATGTTAGGGAAGTTTTGAAGGTTGAGTTGAGGTTCTGTTGACCTCTTTTATGATGAGTGAAGTTATCAAAACTAGAAAATTGTGGTGACGAAGTCAGTAATATGGTGTTGAGAACCATGGAAGGAAAGTAATCGATTAATGGTGTGGATAGAGTTTCAAGTTGGATGGTCTCAGGTAGGAACCATATTAGTGTATTAGTTTTGGTGATGGGTGTTGGATCAGGTTTTTGATGGTTTAATACCTTGAGATGAAGGTTATGCTTGGGTTGTGCTTTGGATGTTTGAAATGGAGTGAGGCTGTTGGGCCTTGAGTTCTAGATTGATGTAGGTCAGAGAATGTGGTTGGAATCTATGTATCCCTTTAGCGACAATGAGTTTGTGTCATCATTATAATTTTGGTAACTAGGTGAGGTGGTTGCGTCCTCAAAGATAATTGGGTTTTAATTGTGGTTCATGGTTGGGGAAAATGTTTTCAGGTAGGACCTTTTCCTTAGTCCGAGTGTTGTTATAACATGGTTGAGTTCAAGGAGTATATTAGAAGATGGATGTTTATAGGTGGGTCCGTGGAACTAAAATTGTCCTTAGGGGTGCTGTGATGCTTGGGAAGTTTGGATATGTGATGATATGTTATAAGGTGGGGAGGTTTTAAGATCCCAACCCTTATCTATGTGATATGATGAAAAAAATTACACCATGTAACCATAAATATCACACACCCTACTAACATGGATACCCATGACTTCTATGAGGAACCTTTCCATTACATACATTATATAAAAAAGGACCTGAAAACACCCAATGGTCAGTGTATGGTGTGAGAAAATGAATATTAGAAATATTACACCATGTTTTCCATAAGGAGACATTAGAAAAATAAAACAATTATTCTTATTAAGGGAAAATAAAATAATAAAATATATATATATATATATTAAAAAAATGGTAATTCACCCTTTTAGAATATATTAAAAAGAATAATAAAATTGATACATCATATTCCATTTAAAATAAATGTGATTAGACCATTTCATAATGTATTTATAAATAACCTCTTTGAAAAGGAAAACAATAGAAAATACTCCTATGGTATATTAGGTATAAGTTATCTAAGATCCTTTTAAATCTATGGTCAAATGACTATTTACATACATATCCCTAAAATTTGTTCCCTTAAATGAGGTAATCACCCTGATAAGTGAATCCACTATGGAAACAATATTTAGTTATATTTTTAGTGTAAATAATTGATAGGTAGCCACAATTTATCCTAGAATTATTTTCTTATTATATCCCTTACTAAGTACCACATGATCCCATCTATCGTAGCCCATATTGGAAGGATTTCATTTATTAATTTTCCCACACATAAAGGATTTCAATTTCACAAATGACCCATACATGTAGGATTTAAATTAAAAATTCAAACTATTTGGAGGGAATATCACACATCAATAATCAAACTACTTAATTTCAAATAAAACATGATTCAAAATCCATTTTCAAAATCAATTCGAAATTAATAAATCATTTAATCAAATAATTCAAAAAAAACCATTATAAATAATCATAAATCAATGTATTAATCAACATATATAATCCAAAAAAATGATATATCAAGTATGGATTATAAAATAAAAGATATCTTTAAATCCTACTACCTAAAACACATAATTTTTTTAAAAATGAATGAAATAAATACCAATAGGATCAAAAACTAAAACAAATCCATTAACCAAGAGACCCAAATAATGAATCTCAGATTCAATTAGAAACAAATCATCAAGATGGATGTGATAATAGAGAAAACTCACTTTGGGGCCGAGGTCGAAGTGAGAAAGGTCGTCGGGAGAAGGGGGTCGCGGGTTGCCGGTCGCAGGCACCGCCAGAGGAGGTCGTGGGGTCGCCGGAGGAGGTCGCGGGGTCGCCGGAGGAGGTCGCGGGATCGCCGGGGGGTCGCGGGGGGCTGCGGGCGAGGGTTGCAGCATGCGGGGTCGGGGGAAACGGGGGTCAGGGTAGGGAAGGGTCGGGGTTTTTTTAAAAAAAAAAGGTTTTGCAGCGGTTTATTAAAAACCGCCGCGAAACGTATTTCGGAAAACATTTAGCGGCGGTTTTGTGAACCGTCGCCACAAAACCGCCGCTAAACACTGTTTATTTTGTAGTGTTTGGTTACATCAGAACAACAAAACCCAAAATTAATAATCATCATGTGAAACATTTAAATACGAATAAGATACAATAATTAATGGAATAACATATATGACGGGATATTCAACAAACCAAAAATAATAAATTAGTGGTGATTATGATCTATGCCCCACGAAAGTAAAAGCGAGACCAGAATCCATTCCCTTCAGTCTGACTTGTCACATGAACCATTATTTTCTAAAATAATAAACATTTTTTAATTATATACTAGAATAACAACTTTTTACAAGTTTATTAACAATTTTATTTCACTTATAAACAAGTTATATACAATTACATAAAAAATAATGTTTATGTCAAATGTTTTGACTAGATTTGGTTTATGTGTCAAAAATGACTATGGTGCGTCCACTTTGGTCAAAAGAGGTAATTATTTAAAAAAACTCATGCATCATAATCAGGATATAATTATCATATTTTTACATAAATTATAATTTTGAAACCCATCATGAATGATGTTTATGAAAAATGATCCAAAGGTACTATCATAGAGAGGGTAGGTCGTACGTACACATGAGTAAAATTCCCATTATTAAATGATCCATATCGAAATAATGTATATAAAATATATCTTAACATAATAATATTTATATCATATTTAAAATATAATATAATCATAAATAATTATTATGAAGTAAAATGAATCACATGGCATTGAGGAAGAGGTAGTCCACACATCAACAAATAACATTATCATTATTTCAATGTGTGATAGTGTAAAAAATGGAATATTATACATCCAAAAGGTTATTTTGTCATTAATATAATATATATTTTATTTATGTAAATTTTTTTTAATTAAACTCATCTTTAATACATTACATGTAATTTTTGAATATATCACATCGCTTTGAGAAGGCGGTAGTCCACATGTCCAAAAATGACATTAACGTATTTATACAAAATGGAAAGTATAAATTTATGTTTTATATTAAAATTAAAAAATTGTGAAGACAACAAAATAACATATATATCATATAGAAACAGGTTTTCCTTGATAATTTTAATCACTATAGGTTATAATGGAAAAAATTAATGAAATCATTTCACAAAGCGGTAATCCGCGAAACACGAATGGTAATCTGTTACCAATTTGAAGAATGTTTGTGTAGGTGTAGGTATAACCTTTAAATTTAAACATATAAGTTTATCGACGATAATAATTTTATTACATAATAATGGAATAGGTATAATTTCATGTTTGGATAATGAATTAAACCATAAATGTACATTTAATAATGTTACCTATTTTTCAGGTCACTACTTTTTTTTGCACGAAAGGGTTTCCTTGGAAGGCTTTATTTCCAAATTGAGGAATGTATGATTAGGTTATTGATGTTGGGAGTTAATTTGGGAAGGTTTAGGATGATATAAACATTTTTAGGGGTGTGAATAGAGGATAATATTGAATTTCATTTTATAGTTGTGTGGAAGTGGCATTTTGTATATATAAAAATCTAACTACCATTGGTAGGTGTCCCTTAACATGTGTTCCTCCAAAATGAAAATTAATGGAACAATGTAGAATTATATTCAATAAATACTCAAAAAACCTAAAAATTAAAATATTTTTATATTTTTTTCCATATTCATTATGATTTCATTCTTTTTTTCCATTTTTGTTTTTCATTAAGGTAGTTAGTTTTTTGACCTATGTAATTAATCTATTAAGAGTAAATTTAATTGTGACATATTAAAAACATTAGAAGAACTTATTATAAAATATGAAATCAAATTTATTAAATAAATAACACAGAGTTTTTTAAATTAAATTTTTCTAAAACACATGTAACGTTCAAAAATAGAACCTTAACCAGGACTATGTTACCAATATGTTTTCTATTTATCGGTTAATATACTCATTATTATGGATTAATAATAAGTATAATGGATGATATTTATTAGTTATTGAATCATAACAATTAATTGAAAAAAGACATATATTTTAATAAATTTAAAACATTTAAAAAAAATTACCATTTATTTTTAAATTACATTAATGTCAATTTTGAAAATATTTATTTAATTTAAATTTAAAAATATCAAAATAATATTGGAACTCAAATCTATTTAAATGTATAATGTTAAAAATTTTGATTTTTTACCTAAAATAACTTATTATATAGGTTATTTTCTTTTAATAATATCTTATAAACTCATAAATTTTTATCCAAGAGGGGTTATGGTTAAAATATGGACATCTAATGACTTTTGGAAAAGTATATTGGTCAATTTTACTCCTATGATTTATGTTTGAGAACAATGTAATTTTTTTAATTAATCATTGGAAGTAATTATAATTACATTCACTAAATGTTTTGGCTAAAACTCAGTCAAACAAGTTAGTCATTATACTATATAATGATTCCAAATATAAAATATATTTTTTAGAAATTCTAATAACAGAAGTGTAAAAATTAATTTAAAATTAATCCCACATATAGGATGAGCCAAAACATTTTAAAATATAAAATTTTAAAAGATTTAGAGTTTTTAATATCCAATTTCAATATGAAATTAACTAAAATGATATAAATTTAATTGATTTATGTATAATTGAACTAATTAAACTTTAAAACCAACTAAAAACATAATATTACCATATAAATAAATTAAGAAAAAATAATGTTTTCATTAAAATTTACTATTGTTTATTATTAATAAAAAATTGATACATCTCAGATACATATAAAAAAAATCACTTGAAGTAAATTCCTATATTCAACTTCAAATAATGATTTTTTAATTGAAATAAAAAAATATAATCGTTTCAGAATTAGTTTTAAATCAATCATTCCATTTAAAGGTGACAAAAACATCCATATTAAATAACAATAACATAAAGTGTATATTATTTTTAGGTACTACTCAGTCTTGCATTCAATGAATGATAAGCATGTTATTGTGTGTGATGCAAGAAAAACTATATATATAGAGTGCAAAAAAATCCATTAATGATTTTAAATTAATTTAGAAAATTTATATTTCAAAAAATATTTGGATGTTACAAAATTTGTACAAGAAATTTAGTATATGTGAATTCTTGAATTTAAATGTACCCATTCTTGGCCATATTGTCTCTGTGAAAAGAATATCATTTGATCTTTTGAGGGAAAATATAGATATATAATATCCTATTCTTAGAGAAAAACCATCATACATATTTTCTTTGGTTTAGTAGGTTATTGACAATGCTTTAATAAAAAATTTTATATTTTATATTTCATGTAGACCATGTTAAAAGGTAAAAGGATTATGTAAATATCATCACAAGAATGTTCGGAATTATATGGTGAAATAAAGAGTAGATTTTTAAATGGACCAATATTTACATTACCATTTACAAGGAATGATTTTTTTGGTATAAATTGATACATTGAATAATGTAAATGAATGAATACTTATATTGAATAATATATTTATTTCATATAGATCAGGATATTCAAGGATCATAGATCAAATTTATTCAACCAAAGATATTGACAACAAAGCCATTATAATTTATATTAAGATATTGATGTATTATCTTTATAATTAATGTTGTGAGATATATATATATTAAAAAATTATTAATGCCAATTCTCACCATATGATGCCAACATGAGAAAAATGAGATATATATGGGTACATTATGATTTTAAATTCTTAATACACTACCATCATTGGAAGAGAATTAATGTGGATAATTATTTATGTATGAATGATCTTCAAGTTATTTCAATAATTAGAAATTAAATAGATAGATTAATAATCAATTATACAAATATGGATATTGTAATCATTTGGGATTGGAAAATGTTACTTATTTTTAAAATAATTTATAAACCTTCTTTACTAAATATGATAAAATTGATTCTAAATTATAAAAACAATTTTATAACAATTTAATTTCATTAATGATTGAAATATATAATATATTTACTATGAAGAATGTGTGATTATATTTTAAAATAGGCTTTGCGATGCCTTAATAAATTATTTTAATATTTAATAGCATGATGAATCTCATAGCTCAAGCCTCTTTATACACCCAGTTAGCACTAAGATGTAATGGGGTCTATCAAGAACATTTTTTAGGGGACAATATGATGTAAGAATTTATTAGTATATATCAAGATCACATGATTGAAAATTAGACAAGTCTAAGTTAAAACATCCAAATGTATTCATCCTGCCTCTCCCTATTCTTATTATAATGTGTACTAGTATTACTATAGAATCTCTTAAAGGATTTAAGAAAAACCTAATGAAAATTACATAATATGGTTTATTATTGATGTACATAAAAATTATTCACATCTCATCAATATATTTTATGATAAACCACTAGGGTTCCTCTCTAATCTATATATCAATTATATTATGATACTTTCTGGTTCACGTTTTTTGATTGTATGTTATAACCACCCATTGATTAAATTAAAATTTATGAAAATTGTTATGATAGATCTCATCACTAAGATACATCTTATAAATGCATATCATCATACTCTATATGGAAATTAGTATGGGAATATTCAAATATAATAAGAAATATTAAGTTCACGATCACTTTAATTTCATGGAACATGGGGTCAGAATATATCTATGGTAAAATTTTCATATAATAATAATTTTCGTTAAAACATTCAAATGGCACAATAAGAGTAATTTTACATAAAAAATTGTTATACGTCATCTTTTTCAGTTAAATATAATGAATGGAAGATAATAGGCCCACAAAATATTGTGTATAAAATAGAGTTGAAAACTATTCAAAATCATTACATGTTATCCTAATTAATGTAAAATAGTTATACTAAAAAATAAATGAAGAACCTATAAATTAAGTAATTTTTTCATTAATGTATCCCTATAGAAGTGTGTTATAATTATTAAAAAATCAAAACTATGTCATAGGTGCATCGACCAATTTAACTTTATAAAATAAAATCGATATATGTATATTAATTATAAAAATCCTCCAAGTTTCCCAAAATAGCATGATGTGTTACATGCATAATTATTTAGGATGTATATAATAAATCGAACACATTTACTCACCTAAGATTATAACAAATTGTAGCCTAATTTATCATACAAGTAATTGACAATCCTGATTCATGAAATTATTGAAATAACAATTCTGTATTGAACAACTATATTGGAAAATATAAATTGGATAAATCATAATATAGATTATATAATTTTTGAAATTGTGGTTAATGGGATAATAAACCACCAAATTTGTATGTTAGGTGATGTTCTATAAACATTGAGTAAAACCTTATCGATGACGCCTGTATTTTACATCCATGTTTTAATTACAAAATGTAAGAATTTTTTTATAATGAAATTATTTTATAAATCAGAATTAACTAATTCATTTCCCAAAATTTTTAATTCAACAAAAATTAATGTCTCTTTTGGACTCAATAAATACGAAATTAACTTTGATAACATTGTGAGATAATTTTCTTTTAAAATGATTTTTTTACATATAGTAAGATTATATAATTTCAAAATGTTACACCCATTTGTACTAGTATTCTAAAATAAGTATTATAATTCAGATATTTATTATTAATTTCTGAGAAACAAAGGAAATAACATTTTTTGGAAAAGGGATATATTATTTAGAGAAATGGTTTTACAGTATAAATGTATTTTAACTATTAATAAATAACGTTATTCACAACTTAAAAATTATTTTAATAAAATTTATTCATAGTATACCAAATATTTGATGATAAAATTCATTTAATTGTTCTCCTCGGTAATTTAATGAGAATAAATTAATTTTATTATTTGAAAACAATGTTTTCCTAAAATAAAATTCTGTCAAGGTTTTCTTGTTTACATTAAAATTAATTTATTCTAAATGAAATAATTTAACTTGAAACATTTTTCTAATATTTGGATATATTTCATACAATATTTATTAATAATATAATGAAGTGTTTTATCATAAATATAAGTGACTATGAGGAAAATTTATGATAGTGGTTAAAGGTAAAATTAATTAATATGGTATAAATAATGTGATAAGGCTTAAAGATAACACAAAATAGTCTTTTATGCATTGGTTGATTTTATTTTTTCCTCAAAATTGTTTTTCATGAATCTATGAAAATCATGATCCACTAGATGTGAGAACAAAAAATATGTATTTATAACATTTCATGTATTTAACAATTCTCTACCCACCTCACATATAGTAGGGAAAATCATATCCTTAGTTTAAAAAAAGTGTTGAGCCACATAGATTTATCCATACATACCCATATATATTACAAAATTACTTGTATGTTTCCATGTTTTTTCTGTCATCCGAAAATATCAATTCAATAATGATTTTTTTGGATAAATGATATTTCCCAATGAAATAGGTAGTGATTCTAACTATTTTTTTCCAATTTATTTTTTATTATACATCCTTAAAATTTGTTTCATCCATAGTAATAAAACTTAATATATAAAATGAATATATATATATATATAATGAATTATATTGATAAATAAATAAATTTAATAAACTTATTAATCCGATGGAAAATGAAATCATTACTTAGGTGTATGTATAGAAAACGACCTCCATGAAGTGACACATATATATTTTTATCATGTCCAAATATACATGGTTATAAAAATCTATTTTCAGAATATAATTTTTATTTAATAAATAATTATTTTCCTATAATGATAAAATATATTTTACTATATTTCCCTCTTATATATTTGAAAATTGTAATTTCACTCATGTGTATGTGTGGACTAGCACCTCCACAATGCACTGTGATACATTTTTCATTTAAGTATGATATGGATTAACTTAAGAAAATATTTACCAAATATATGTGATATTTATTATTTAGATTTCATATTGGAAAGGTTAATCAATAAACACTATAAATCCATCACAAACACTAGGAAAATAAAAATTTTATCTTGCATATGTTCCTAAAAACTTCTCCTAGAATGATATGTTTATCTTTTTTAGCACATTTCATGGATAATTTTTAAATTAAATAATATCATTTAAATTTGAATACACCAAAATATTTAAAAAAAATTAGATGATTTAATGACATCATAATTTATTTTTGCATTTTCAATAAAATGGTGCAATTCATTTGATATTTCCAGAAAAACATTATATTGCTAATATGATCAATAACTATACATTTAATTGATTTCAAGAGAATATAAAAGGAAATTAAAAAAACAATATATATGATAAATTTTCTTAATCTTGTTACTAATAAATTCATGTTGATTATTTAGGATAATATAATTCATCCAATAATGTAACAATCAAATTAAATGGGTTTTCATCCCAATTCTACTCTATTGAGACATATATTATATTATGAACATAATTTATTCAATATGGTGTATGTGAATCCCCTTTAAATTATTATTTCATGAGTTTATATTTATTAATTTCCTTACATGTTTCAATAATTTTGTTCTTTTTTAAGTGTTTTTGAATGAAATGAAATTAATGCCATTAGTGTATTTTTAGAATCATACTGTAATTCAGAGTGTTCACGACTAAATGTTTTTGAATGAATTATTTAAAATTGTTCTCCTATAACACATGTATTTTATTATCTTATATATATTTTATTGTCTTCCATATTTTCATCATATTTTTCATTCCATTTGTACTCGAAAAAATCAAATGATTATTGATAAAAAATTCAGGCTTTTTTCCATTTTTCAGTTTGGAATTATTAAATTTCATTAACATATTCATAATTTATGTATATTTTTTATACATATAAATTATTGGTGATGATATTATTATACTATAATTTAAATTATTTATATAGGTCTGGATAAAATTTTCATACAGTTCACGGAAAATGACAATTTTGATATTCTACAAAAGATTAAAAGGAATTTTCATTTTATGGTATATGTCATATATGGATTTTCAGGACTATAAGTCCATTATTAGAAATTAAAATTATTTTATTTTATTTGATGATTTTGTAAAGAACATTATTTTCCAATATTATGGGATTTATCTGTATGATGGAATTATAAATTAAAATGTTCAAAATAATTTTGGATAAAAATTATAACATCTTTTTTTGAAATAATTTATTATGTTTGAGAATGTTAATTCTAAAAGACTCTATTCCATTTCCCCCAAAAAAATTTCAATTGTATTTTTTTTACATCAAACATATATTTTTGATTTAATAATGGTCTTCTATAACCCATTATGGATTTACTTGTTATACATCATTTTCTGATAGTACAAATATTTGTTATCCTATTCACAATCACTATACCTTATTCATTTGAAAATATTTTTCTCCTTCAAATACATATTTCCATATCACATATATATTAAGTATATTTTATAATTATTATATATTGGATTAAACTTATACCATGTCAATACATAGAATCAGTTGAAGGAATCTTATTAAGAGTGTTATTTCATTATCTAAGGAAATGTTGATCTCCTATATTATATATTTAATGAAGATATTTATTTATTGTTATGGTATATTGATTATGTATTATAAAATTAATAAAATTTATGATTAATGTGTTGTAAATATGAAAATTAATGGTGATTACAAGTTATAAATTTCTCCATGAGGTATATATAGGCATCATGAGAAAAACATTTGGATAAATTAGTTGGGTATTTGGTGTATGTCTACCCATTAATGGAATTGTCATATAATAAGTAATTTATATTATGGTTCATGATGTATTGATCCTTGTCATGATGGAATGACCATTATGCTGAATATTATTCCATTCAATCATTAAAATTTCATCTATTATTAAAAGGCATCGGCCTTAAACCTTACTTAATATTGAATTAAATGAATAATTCACATTGAGGATCTTTTCAGGTTTAGAGTTTTAAGGAATTAGAACATAACTATTATATCTCAAAAGATTTACAAAGTAGACACTTCTACTAAGATTCCATAGAATAAAAAAACTCTTAAAAAGAAACATGTCTAGTTCCATGTTTTATATAGCATGACTTTCCCTTGATCCCATCCTTGAACCTATTCCACAACATGTCCTGTGAAAAACATTTCAAAAAACTTGGGGTGAGCATAAAACGCTCAGTAAGGGATACACAAAGAATTAAAACTATTAGTTTATCAAAAAAACAAGTAAACCATGTATAATTTAGCAAAGTAATACCTTCACCTTCATGAAGTAGTAAAAACTCTTCACTGAATAAAAGATCATTACTTACCCTTTTGTAACCAAAGGATTACCATAAAACCCATATAAAGAACACATAACATATAAAGGTAACTTGGGACATAAAAATACTTAAATGGAATAACCTTATGGTCGACTTCCACACATTCTTAATGGAATAGCCATACTGCCGACTTCCATACCCAATGCATTGGAGGTTATAACGTAACCACCCATCCTGGTATTCACGGCACCACCCGTCATATGGTTTATCACATAACCACCCGTCAAATGTCCAGGTACCATTATAAAATCATAAGACATAAAACCAATATAATGGAAAGAAAAAATTTCCACAAATTCATCACAATATACCACTTAAATATTTTGACATAACAAATCCATTATAAAAACCTTTTTCAATACCAAAATACATAAAAGAGTATATGGTATTTATTTCAATTTAAAAACATTATGGCTTGTTGAGGAAGCCAAAGACAAAATAATACTCGCGGCGGCGGAAAAGGTCAGTGTCACCGCGTACGTTAAAAGAAACATTCCTTTTTGTTGTTTAGTAAAACAATTCATAGAAAAAGATTCGTTTTTTATAAAAGTAAAATTCAAAGGGGTTTATACACCGTATAAAAGATAGTTGTGTATAAAATGAAATATGCCTCAATGAAAGGAGATTGAGACGAAGTCCCTTACCTCTGGTCCATCTTGACTCGATCGTTCTTTAACCTCCTAAATAATAAACTTAAGTTAATTTCTACTTGATTAGGAACCTTTTTCAAGTTCATTATTCCTTTTATATCACTTATTACCATGCCATGAACACTATGTAATTATTTAAGTTATTAACGGTTGTTTTAACGATCATTGGTACTTGAGTCAAAAATATGCTCTTTATAATTACAAGTTGTTCATGTATCCATTATATCCAGAGTTATATTCATGATGTAGATATCATATATATCATATATATCCAGTATATAAATGCTTTTATAATATTACATTCTCATTTAGAGGTAAGAAATGAAATGCATCGTTCATTGAGACGGTAAGCCGTACGTACGCATGAATGCTACTTTCATTTCTATGTCATATTAATGGAATTAAAACTAAATGAGAGGTATGTATATTTTAATTCCAGAATTATATTAATCATATAGATGTAACATAAATCATATATATCCATTATATATATGTACTTATAATAGTACATTACATTTGGGGATAAGAAATGAAATGCACCGTTCATGGAGACGGTAAGCCGTACGTACACATGAACGCTACTTTCATTTCTATCTCATACTTTAATGGGAAGAAATAATAATTATGTAGAGGTATATTATAATTCCAGTATAACATCATATATAATAACTTTAAATCCATCCATTATACGTCCCACATATGGCAAAACGAATCAAATCACTTTGAGGGGGCGGTAGTCCGCACTTTCTAAAATGAAATTATCGTGTTTACCCATAATGGAAGCCATAAAGGTATTCTAAAAATGAAAAATACCAAATATTAAGGAAAAAATAAACATATTATATATCATATATAAATAAAGTGTCATCTTAATGGCCACCATTTAAGGTGTTAAAAGAATGTTGAACAATCATCGTTTCGGGAGGTAGAAATTCGCCATCCACGGAAACAGAATATTCATTAACAATTAGATGTAGGTGTGTGTAAGTGTAGCTAGAATAATTCTTATAACAACATCCTAGTATATTGAATATATTGGAGTTGTTACAAAAGAAATTAATAAAAAGAGTTTAGGGGGTTGGAGAAGAAAAAAAACAAAAGGACTCAAAAGAAGGCATTACCTTAAAATCGGGTAACTCCCTTTGGTATGAGCTCAAAGGCTTCCTTGGGAAGACTTCTACCCAAATTGAGGCCTCAAGGAGTAAGAGAGGGATGTGGAGAGAAAAATGGGAAGGGTTTGGCCGAGCCAAAGGCTTTGGAAGTGTCGGTAAAGAGGTAGAGGTGGGGGCCTTTTAGAAGAGGAGAGGCGGGGGCACTCTTGGAAAGTAAAGAAAAGTGACTTTATTTTAAAATTATATTCGGATTTAAGAGGTCACAGAATGATATAATTCGAGTATAAGGTGATAAGGGTTCGAAATATACCCATAAAATAGGTTTTGGACATGTGTAAGTCATAGATTTTACTTTTTTTTATTTCATTTTATTTAAATCCATTATTAATGAGGTAATCACTACATCATCATGATGTCAAAAATAATTTAATATATTTAATTTGTAATAATTATATAAAAATATCATGATGTAGGAAATCTTGTTATATTTCTAATGAATATTTATAGTCAAAAATATGACTTGTATAACCCCATGTAAAAATTGTTTTAGTAAAACATCTCATGTTTGTGTCATTTTTACTTTAACATTTAATAAAAAGTAATTTATGTCATTTCCCAAACAAAGTGGCTCCATGTGTAACGCCCCGACCCCAGCTACCCAGAGTCGGTGCATTAATTACATAACATTGGCATGATCATGAGAAAGATCAAGTCTCGAAAGACCGATTAGTTTAGTAGCCTTGGAATAACTAGATACATCCATAAATTTTTACATTATATCATAAAAAAAACATCTTGTCTTCATATCCCCTCATACTATACCTGCAGGTCATTCATAAATTACTTCTTCATAATCCTGGAAAAAAAAATAAAACATTGAAAGGGGTGAGCTCGGATGCTCAGTAAGGATAACATTATAGCAGAAGCTTTCATAAATAAGCATAAACACTTAAGGCAATTTATAACTAAAACAAAAGCCTTTTAAACTTGAACTTCAGCATAAAATGGCAAAGGTAAAATGAAATAATGCCATTTACTTACTCACATGGATATTCTACTAGTCGAATGATCACATGCAATATCAATAACCACTTTCATAATGATGGAATGCATAATGCCAGACTATCATAACCACATAGCCAAGGCCTCGTGCCAAGACTACAAATAAGATTTTGCCAAGGCCTTGTGCCAAGACACTAGTTTGTCTCATGAGACCTACCGATGCATCGAGGAGATATAGCGGGCTCCACCCGTCACTTATTAAGTCCAATGCATTCCCATATGAAAAGGCTTAAACATAACGTAAACATTCGTATTAAACTAGCATACGAAATGTCAATACTTTCACCACAAACCATGAATGGTATAAAATAGGACATCCACAGTCAAACATAATTCATTCGATACAATATGGAAGATTGTATTGTATCACATTAACCTCAATCAATAATAATGAAGGATGTTGACATAGATGAAAATAATCATCAAAACTATTTGAGAGAAATATCCCCCTTTTCTTGAAAACATTTAAAAGTCACACTATTTGTCAAGAAGCCATTTAAAAGTATATTTTTGAATCAAAGTGTCCCATACCACTTTGAAACTTTTAAAAGGAGTTTTAATTTTAAATCTTTAATGTCCATATAAATAAATCCTTAAAACCATTTTTAAAATATGGACATTAATGAGCATGATTTAGAAGAATAATTCTTTAAAACATTTTAAAATGGTATTTTGGTTAGAGTTTCTAACCAAAAGAGAGACACTTGAATACAAATAATTGAGGTAATCAAAACATTTTAATATCATGAGAATAAAGGAATTCATGATATACTATGTCAAAGTACATTATATACACCACATAAAAGTGATTTGGTGTATATCATCAAAGAAGTCTCAATGGAATGTAAATTGAGATGAAATTTATCAAAAAGGTTGTATCCTTAGGTTAAGGATAAATCAATGACATAATTATGTGTGAAAAATATAAATACACTAAATATGATTGGATATTCAGTGTAAAACAATCAAAGGACATTCACACATATTCTTGTAAAAACAATACCAACGAATTGGATGTTTAACTCAACAAATGGAGAATGAGTTAAAATTACTCTTATCAAATTCATATCAATGACTTGAGAATTACCAATGGAGTGATTATGTGTACCAAACTTATATCCACAGGAAGGGGAGTGGAAATTATGACATAATCAAATGAATAGTGATTCCACACATAATCTTGGGGTAATATAATCAATGAAATATGTGTAAAGCCAAATGAGTGGAAATTGAAATCTCAAATTCCCTTATCGATTAGGTAACTTACGAAACATACACCCATGAAAGAAGTATCATACCATGATGATGTAAATTCCCATAAATTAAAGTATATTACACAATGAATACTATCATGGGTAGTACACATACACCACATGCAATAATTAAGTGGTGATCAATGGAATTCTCACGGAATTAAAAGTGAGATACGAAAACCCTTACATTGTACTTTTTCCTTGGTCGATGGTAGGTTTACCTCCTGTATAATGGTGAAATAATTGTTATTGAATAATAAAAGAATCATTTACTTTAATATGATATCATATATGATCTTTTATCATTGATTTGTTAATAATATTTTAGAATTATCGTCATTTCGGGTGTTAACGGGTTCATTTTACTTTATATTCTTTGTTATGTGAGACATATTAGTTATTCATGGGATGTATATTATTCATATCCAGAATGGTATCAAGTTCTTAAACATTATTTTTAAATCATCAAATGATAATTATACTTGAATGGATACGATGGAGAATGAATCTCATCGCGTTCGTGGAGACGGTAGTCCGTACGTACGCACGAACGCTACTTCCATTTAATTTTTATTTTAAAAGAATCGAATCCAAATTATACATAGGTATATTACTATTCCAGTATAATATAATATTTTATATATGTTAATTAAGTTCATTTACACCATCCTTTATACGTTCCATGTGTGGTATGAACGAGTCATATCATTTTAAGGGGGCGGTAGTCCGCACTTCCTCAAATGAAATTATCATATGTATATACAACATGAAACGAATAATGGAATGAAATAAAATGGAATTACAGAAGCTTATATATAAAATATATATCATTAATATCATATTTAATTACAGTTCCATCCTAATGGCCACCATGAGAGGCGGTAAGATGTATTTGAACAATCATCGTTTCGTGAGGCGTTAGTTTGCCATCCACAGAAACATTATGTTCATCAGCCATTAGATGGAGTTGTGTGAATGTGTAGTTTGAATCCTTCTTATAACAACATCCTAGTATATTGAGGATACTGGTGTTGTTACAAAAGAAAGGAAATAAAAAGAGTTTGGGGGTTGGAGAAGCAAAATAAATGAAAATAATTTAAGAGAAATCGTTACCTTTAATTTAGGTAACTCACTTTGATTAGAACCAAAGGACTTGTTGAAATGCTTTCTGCCTAAGGGGAAGCTTCAAGGAGGAGGAGAGGGATGTGGGGAGATTAGTTGGGCAGAGTTTGGACGAGCCAAGTGGCTTGAGAGGTGTGAGGAATGAGTAGAAGTGGTCTCCTTTTATAAGGGAGAGGAGCGGCTCTTTAGGAAAGTGTGAAAGTATTACTTTATAATATATTTGTATTCGGTTTATAATGGTCCAAAAATCATTTAGGTCGAAGATAAGATGACTTATATTCTAAATAACATCAACCAATAAGAATTGGACAGGTTTTAGATAATATTTTAATCATTATAATCTTATTTATTTAAATGATTTATTAATGAGGTAAACATTGCATCATTATTGTGTCATTAATAATTTTAATTATTTGATGTATAAAAATTATAAATAAAATATCATTATGTAGGAAAGCTTTTTAGCTTTCTAATTAATATTTATAATCTAAAATCCAACTTATATAACCCTATGTAAAAATTGTTTTTCTAAAAGATATATGCTTGTGTCATTTTTGTATTCATTTTAACTTAATTAAAATAAAGTGTCATTATCACTTACAAGTGGATCAATGGGGTCCCAAAATTGACCCAAAGATGCCCATGGTAGACCATGTATCAACCAATATGGTTAAGACACGTTTTAGGGTAATTTAGTATTATTATAATATTTTTTTTTAACCCTTATTTACCGGATTTACCCTTAACCATGGTAAATAAAATATTTACCGCAGTAATTATTCAAAATGTCTAAAAATAAAAGTTACCTATTTACACAATTTGAACATCCTGATTCCAAATATGGAATCCATTTTTCTAAATTCATAACACAGAAGTGGCAGAAATTAATTTAAAATTAATTCCCGCTGTCAAAACAAAAAGCGTGTTTTTAAGAGATAATAACTATCAAAAGATTGACACTTGTTTATGTTCGGTTTAATTGTAAAATTTTGTCTAATGACCAACATTATATTAAATTGTAAAAATATATTCTAAATATACTTTAAAACCACTCAAATTCATAATTTATCACTATTAATTATTTTGATTAAAAAAGTTGTTTTTAATTAAAATTTAGTAATTTTTACTATTCATCAAAATATGAAAGTTATCCGAAAAGTACCAAAATTTCACCTTAGGCTAAATTTGATATTCCGAATCCAAAAATGAAGTCCATTTTGAAATATAAAATATATATAATTTCAAAAATTAAGTATTACTATTCATAACGGCTAGTTTGATCGGTTGTGGTGTGTGTTAAAACTCGAAGTTGCGTACAACACACGCTACTGTTTTATTCAAAGGAAAGCGTACTGTGGAAGCTTGGAATGTTTTATTTTAAATTTTTTGATGTCCCCATTTAGTCAAAAGGTTTAAAATATTGTATCTAAAAAGGGTTCACTATTAAAATTTGGTAAAAGTGCAATATTGAAAATGAATTTGTTCTTACATTATGTCTAAGAAACTCATAATATGGATTCTAAAATTATAAGGATTATATAAAGTTTAAAATTTAGTTAACACTATTCATAACCTCTTTTGAACAGCCTGTTTGGTAAGTCATGGTGCGATTGAACTTGGTGTTGCGTGTAGTGAAAGTTATTGAATTATTTTGAAGAAATAACACACTATAAAATCTTGGGGTGTTACATTCTCCCCTCCTTCAATAAATTGCGTCCTCGCAATTTGAAATTGTTCTTCAAAAATAAAAGGTTGAAAATAGAAAATATATTTGTGGGAAAACCCACATCGGAAATTGGTTTACTAAAATTTAGTCTTAATATGAGGAAAAGAGAAATGAAAGGGTCACCACCAAATTATGATCTCGATTAGGAGAACATTGGTGGCAATTAGAGACATATAATTGGAGGAAAAACGTAAATATTTATAGGTAGTGGTTGAGGTCATCAATCACAAACAAGTATAAAATTGAGGTCCTTAAACTCATCAATCTATGATGATTTGAAGTACCATCGGTTCAACAAAATATAGGGTATTGGGATCACACATTTTTGACATTTCAAAATATCTTAGTTGAAATCCCACATCGCAAAATGAATTAATGAGGCCTCTATTTAAAATAAAGAGTGGAAAGTATGAAGATTACCGAAATTAACACATACTAGGGTTCCATGTAGGAAAATATGGATATGGAGGAGAAATCTAACCATCAATTATCTGATGGAGAGTGGTAGAGAACATGGCTATGAATAGGCCAACAATCCCAAAGCCATAAATTAGTGATGATTTAAGGTACCATCTAGGACAAAATTTTTTTTAAAGTTACATTATATAAGGAAGAGGAATTCATTTATGATATTGACTAAGAACATTATGAGATATACTTAAATTTTAAGTAGATTTTCATTCTTTAATAAATTTCCACCACTAACTCAATTTTTTTTAAACGATGAGTATTCAAGAAGACTTGGTCACACTGGGAGAGCTAGAATAAACTTCTATAGAATCACATGATCCATGCAGGATAAACCATATATTTACATTGTCTTTGAAGATTAATCAAAACCAAAATGGTTAGTGAATGATCTAATGATCCCCCAAAAGGATATTCATTGATATAAATATGCACTAATCTTAATTTCTAAAATTAAACCAACAATACCCCAAAGTTAAATAGATACCATTCAATAACCAATTGTCCTTAAAATCCTTTAATATAATCCAAACTAATATTGAAACCCAAAACATAGAAGAATTTGATTATGTAGTCTCCCATGTTACATTGTATCTCCAAATTACATCAAATACTCTTAAAGTCACATACTTAAATGTAATCAACATCATCACATATTCTCTGTTATAGGTTAATCATTTCCATAAATAACCCAAATCACTATAAATCAACAATAAAAAAGTAGATAAAAATCCACCATTACTCTACAAATGAAACCTCATTGTATTCTATTTTCCTTGGGCATATAGTGTTCCTAACAAAATGAACATCTTCCAAAATAACATTTATCACTTAATCACCAAATCATTTTCCTATACCAAGGGTATTCATTTGATAAGACATAAGAACCCAAATCATCTTATTATTGATCAATAAAATCATTTAACAAAAAAAAGTCATACTAACCAGGGACTTCACGTAGTCCAGTGGTAGGCGATAAATCCCAATCGCACTTTGGTTGTGGGTTCGATTCCCACAGCTTTGTCCGACGCGACGGGTTGTCACACGGTCTACGTGTTGTCCTTTTTCAAAACTATATTTTATAATATTACCAAAATGAGATAAATTCCTAAAAATAACATAATTTAACCACAAATGTTATATCATACTTTGCATTTTCATCCCAAATTATAATAACTTATCATTTTCTCAAACCCCAATGATCATATAAAACCAAATGGTTATTTATACCTATATCCACAAGAGAAGAGACAATTCTTCCTCAAATATCATTCTCACATGGCAAACTGCGGGGTTACAAATACAAGAGAAAATTATTCCAATGTAAACCCATCAACAAGTAGTGATAATTTTTCTCCAACCATTTATTTCCACATAGCTTCTTTTTTGACCAAGAAAATATCCTATAGAATAGGACATTCACTCGGGTAATGGCCAGGTCCCCTACATTTACGACAAATGACTGTAAATGGACTCTTGGGACCATTTTTATCTTCTTCCATAGTACTCTTCATTTTTCTTCGGCAATTCTTCACTTTATGTCCTTCCTTCCCACACGTAAAACATTTCGTTGTCCCATTGAGACACTTTCCTAGGTGTCTCTTTCCACAATTCCTGCATGATGAAAATTGAGGTTTCTTTTCTCCATGGTCTCCATTGCTGGAGATCTTATCATTTATCACCTTTCTCTTCCTTGTTGAGTCTGGGAGTTGGTTAATATATATGTTGTTGATCATATTTTTGGAAAACTGATTTGGCATAAAGACGATATCTTTTACGCCTATCAACATTCCATTTTGTTGCTCATTGCCACCACTGTTCCCAACTTGTACATCATTCTCAAAGTCACTATGACTTCCTTGGAATCCAGCCATTGACTAAAACCAGAACGCATTGTGTGAGTAATAGTAGTCGTAAAATCATTTAGAGATTAAAATGTCACCATATTCTCAATTTGAAACATATTAGGATTAACCAAGGTCATTTACTATCATCTTATGTATATATTACTTAAATCGGTTTGTAAAGAAAATGTAAATTATCCTAAGCATATCCCCCGGGAGTGTCGTAACCAAGAGTGCAGCAAGGCCCGTTGTCGTGCAACAGTTCCCGTTCGAGTCTAGCTCAAAGCGGTGTTTTCGGGTT
This sequence comes from Viscum album, assembly GCA_963277665.1. Taxonomy (NCBI): domain Eukaryota; kingdom Viridiplantae; phylum Streptophyta; class Magnoliopsida; order Santalales; family Viscaceae; genus Viscum; species Viscum album. Next base: position 108,974,536 of record OY728132.1, on the reverse strand, counting down.
TTACCCCTAGGTACATCTGTGCCAGAGCCGCCTCTACCTGCTCGTATCCAGACAGGGATGTATTGCTCGGAAAACTCACAAAATCTCTACAATACCAAAATTCTAGGAAGTTCTTTTATACTAATCCTCAAAGTTCATCTTAGGTCTACGTGCTCTAATCAGAGTTTATCTAAATCTAGCTACCAAGGTTTGTACTAAACTTCCTCTGATACCAACTGTAACGCCCCGACCCCAGCTACCCAGAGTCGGTGCATTAATTACATAACATTGGCATGATCATGAGAAATATCAAGTCTCGAAAGACCGATTAGTTTAGTAGCCTTGGAATAACTAGATACATCCATAAATTTTTACATTATATCATAAAAAAAACATCTTGTCTTCATATCCCCTCATACTATCCCTGCAGGTCATTCATAAATTACTTCTTCATAATCCTGGAAAAAAAATAAAACATTGAAAGGGGTGAGCTCGGATGCTCAGTAAGGATAACATTATAGCAGAAGCTTTCATAAATAAGCATAAACACTTAAGGCAATTTATAACTAAAACAAAAGCCTTTTAAACTTGAACTTCAGCATAAAATGGCAAAGGTAAAATGAAATAATGCCATTTACTTACTCACATGGATATTCTACTAGTCGAATGATCACATGCAATATCAATAACCACTTTCATAATGATGGAATGCATAATGCCAGACTATCATAACCACATAGCCAAGGCCTCGTGCCAAGACTACAAATAAGATTTTGCCAAGGCCTTGTGCCAAGACACTAGTTTGTCTCATGAGACCTACCGATGCATCGAGGAGCTATAGCGGGCTCCACCCGTCACTTATTAAGTCCAATGCATTCCCATATGAAAAGGCTTAAACATAACGTAAACATTCGTATTAAACTAGCATACGAAATGTCAATACTTTCACCACAAACCATGAATGGTATAAAAATAGGACATCCACAGTCAAACATAATTCATTCGATACAATATGGAAGATTGTATTGTATCACATTAACCTCAATCAATAATAATGAAGGATGTTGACATAGATGAAAATAATCATCAAAACTATTTGAGAGAAATATCCCCCTTTTCTTGAAAACATTTAAAAGTCACACTATTTGTCAAGAAGCCGTTTAAAATTATATTTTTGAATCAAAGTGTCCCATACCACTTTGAAACATTTAAAAGGAGTTTTAATTTTAAAACTTTAATGTCCATATAAATAAATCCTTAAAACCATTTTTAAAATATGGACATTAATGAGCATGATTTAGAAGAATAATTCTTTAAAACATTTTAAAATGGTATTTTGGTTAGAGTTTCTAACCAAAAGAGAGACACTTGAATACAAATAATTGAGGTAATAAAAACATTTTAATATCATGAGAATAAAGGAATTCATGATATACTATGTCAAAGTACATTATATACACCACATAAAAGTGATTTGGTGTATATCATCAAAGAAGTCTCAATGGAATGTAAATTGAGATGAAATTTCTCAAAAAGGTTGTATCCTTAGGTTAAGGATAAATAAATGACATAATTATGTGTGAAAAATATAAATACACTAAATATGATTGGATATTCAGTGTAAAACAATCAACGGACATTCACACATATTCTTGTAAAAACAATACCAACGAATTGGATGTTTAACTCAAAAAATGGAGAATGAGTTAAAATTACTCTTATCAAATTCATATCAATGACTTGAGAATTACCAATGGAGTGATTATGTGTTCCAAACTTCTATCCACAGGAAGGGGAGTGGAAATTATGACATAATCAAATGAATAGTGATTCCACACATAATCTTGGGGTAATATAATCAATGAAATATGTGTAAAGCCAAATGAGTGGAAATTGAAATCTCAAATTCCCTTATCGATTAGGTAACTTACGAAACATACACCCATGAAAGAAGTATCATACCATGATGATGTAAATACCCATAAATTAAAGTATATTACACAATTAATACGATCATGGGTAGTACACATACACCACATGCAATAATTAAGTGGTGATCAATGGAATTCTCACGGAATTAAAAGTGAGATACGAAAACCCTTACATTGTACTTTTTCCTTGGTCGATGGTAGGTTTACCTCCTGTATAATGGTGAAATAATTGTTATTGAATAATAAAAGAATCATTTACTTTAATATGATATCATATATGATCTTTTATCATTGATTTGTTAATAATATTTTAGAATTATCGTCATTTCGGGTGTTAACGGGTTCATTTTACTTTATATTCTTTGTTATGTGAGACATATTCGTTATTAATGGGATGTATATTATTCATATCCAGAATGGTATCAAGTTCTTAAACATTATTTTTAAATCATCAAATGATAATTATACTTGAATGGATACGATGGAGAATGAATCTCATCGCGTTCGTGGAGACGGTAGTCCGTACGTACGCACGAACGCTACTTCCATTTAATTTTTATTTTAAAAGAATCGAATCCAAATTATACATAGGTATATTACTATTCCAGTATAATATAATATTTTATATATGTTACTTAAGTTCATTTACACCATCCTTTATACGTTCCATGTGTGGTATGAACGAGTCATATCATTTTAAGGGGGCGGTAGTCCGCACTTCCTCAAATGAAATTATCGTATGTATATACAACATGAAACGAATAATGGTATGAAATAAAATTGAATTAAAGAAGCTTATATATAAAATATATATCATTAATATCATATTTAATTACAGTTCCATCCTAATGGCCACCATGAGAGGCGGTAAGATGTATTTGAACAATCATCGTTTCGTGAGGCGTTAGTTTGCCATCCACAGAAACATTATGTTCATCATCCATTAGATGGAGTTGTGTGAATGTGTAGTTTGAATCCTTCTTATAAAAACATCATAGTATATTGAGGATACTGGTGTTGTTACAAAAGAAAGGAAATAAAAAGAGTTTGGGGGTTGGAGAAGCAAAATAAATGAAAATAATTTAAGAGAAATCGTTACCTTTAATTTAGGTAACTCACTTTGGTTAGAACCAAAGGACTTGTTGAAATGCTTTTTGCCTAAGGGGAAGCTTCAAGGAGGAGGAGAGGGATGTGGGGAGCTTAGTTGGGCAGAGTTTGGACGAGCCAAGTGGCTTGAGAGGTGTGAGGAATGAGTAGAAGTGGTCTCCTTTTATAAGGGAGAGGAGGGGCTCTTTAGGAAAGTGTGAAAGTATTACTTTATAATATATTTTTATTCGGTTTATAATGGTCCAAAAATCATTGAGGTCGAAGATAAGATGACTCATATTCTAAATAACATCAACCAATAAGAATTGGACAGGTTTTAGATAATATTTTAATCATTATAATCGTATTTATTTAAATGATTTATTAATGAGGTAAACATTGCATCATTATTGTGTCATTAATAATTTTAATTATGTGATGTTTAAAAATTATAAATAAAATATCATTATGTAGGAAATATTTTTAGCTTTCTAATGAATATTTATAATCTAAAATCCAACTTATATAACCCTATGTAAAAATTGTTTTGCTAAAAGATATATGCTTGTGTCATTTTTGTATTCATTTTAACTTAATTAAAATAAAGTGTCATTATCACTTACAAGTGGATCAATGGGGTCCCAAAATTGACCCAAAGATTCCCATGGTCGACCATGTATCAACCAATAGGGTTAAGACACGTTTTAGGGTAATTTAGTATTATTATAATATTATTTTTTAACCCTAATTTACCGGATTTACCCTTAACCATGGTAAATAAAATATTTACCGCAGTAATTATTCAAAATGTCTAAAAATAAAAGTTACCTATTTACACAATTTGAACATCCTGATTCCAAATATGGAATCCATTTTTATAAATTAATAACACAGAAGTGGCAGAAATTAATTTAAAATTAATTCCCGCTGTCAAAACAAAAAGCGTGTTTTTAAGAGATAATAACTATCAAAAGATTGACACTTGTTTATGTTCGGTTTAATTGTAAAATTTTGTCTAATGACCAACATTATATTAAATTGTAAAAATATATTCTAAATATACTTTAAAACCACTCAAATTCATAATTTATCACTATTAATTATTTTGATTAAAAAAGTTGTTTTTAATTAAAATTTAGTAATTTTTACTATTCATCAAAATATGAAAGTTATCCGAAAAGTACCAAAATTTCACCTTAGGCTAAATTTGATATTCCGAATCCAAAAATGAAGTCCATTTTGAAATATAAAATATATATAATTTCAAAAATTAAGTATTACTATTCATAACGGCTAGTTTGATCGGTTGTGGTGTGTGTTAAAACTCGAAGTTGCGTACAACACACGCTACTGTTTTATTCAAAGGAAAGCGTACCGTGGAAGCTTGGAATGTATTATTTTAAATTTTTTGATGTCCCCATTTAGTCAAAAGGTTTAAAATATTGTATCTAAAAAGGGTTCACTATTAAAATTTGGTAAAAGTGCAATATTGAAAATGAATTTGTTCTTACATTATGTCTAAGAAACTCATAATATGGATTCTAAAATTATAAGGATTATATAAAGTTTAAAATTTAGTTAACACTATTCATAACCTCTTTTGAACAGCCTGTTTGGTAAGTCATGGTGCGATTGAACTTGGTGTTGCGTGTAGTGAAAGTTATTGAATTATTTTGAAGAAATAACACACTATAAAATCTTGGGGTGTTACACCATGGGGTCCCCAAGTTTACCCATGGATTTTCTTGGTCGTCCATGACACATCCAATGAGGGTAGGACATGTTTCAAGCTCATCTCATATTATTAAATCATTATTTTTACCTTAAACTACACTAATTACCTCTAATCGAGATTAAAAACATAATAACTTACTATTTACCAAAAAATTATTTTAATCCCGCTGAACCACATTTTACTTCTTAATGACAACCATGTATATCGGATTTTTGAAATTCAAAACACAGAGGTGGTAAAATTTCATTTAAACGAAAAATCAGTTTTTTTAAGTACCACTTAGTTGTTTCACTATTCATCAAAAATTGAAGTTTTTTAGAAAATTACCAAAACTTCACCCTAAGCTATATTTGATATTCCGAATTCAAAAATGAAATCCATTTTAAAAAATTCAAAACATATAAGTTTCATTAATTAATTTAATAATTAATTCCCGCTGTCATAGAAAATAGCGTGTTTTTATTAAACAATAAGTATGAAAAGATTGACACTAGTTTAAGTCCGATTTCAAAGTGAAATTAATTCCAACGACCACTATTGGATTTAATGGTAAAAATATATTCTAATTTCACTTTAAAACCAATTCAAAAGATAATCTAATCATATAAATAAATTATATTAAAAAGAGGTTTTGAATTAAAATACAACATTTTACACTATTCATTAAAAAATGATCTTTATCGGAAAAATACCAAAAATTTACACAAAGTAAATTTTGATGTCCCAATTCTAAATAAGAGTTTTATTTGGTCTAATAGAATGTATAATAGTGAAAAAACTATATTTAATGACGGTTCGCCATCAAAAGGCGATAAGTGATCCTTTAGTGAAAATTAGGGTATATATGCCTAAAATTGAATTCTTTCCATATTTTAAGCCTTTATATTTTATTAGATAAAAGTAAAAACATTTCAAAAACATATATAATCATATTTTAGTTATTTCTATCCTTTCCCACCAATACAACGGCTATGTGTTAACTACCATTTAAAATAATATTATTTTATTACTAGTATGCAACGTAAGATTTCAATGAATCTCTTTGTTGCGTATCGGGTACGCTATCGAACATAGAAATCCCTTTAAAGTAAAATTAATATTTAATTCGTAAATTTTAATAAATATGAAAATTCTCTATTCTTTATTTATTGGGGATGTTACAATTATTATCCATGTGATTTCTTTGGATGATATTTGGAGTGGATGTGTTTTTGAAGCCTGCTTCCTAGTTATGCAATTATGTATTAACATTTTACTCGGTCATATTTTTTATGTGAAAACTTATAGTCATTGTCTGCACTATATAATATCCCATATGAGTCACTAGATATCACTATTAATCATATTTTCCATTCCACTATACATGATAAATATGTATTAGAGTGACTTATCAGGATTGAAGAAATTATTTCAATATATGATTTATTTTTTACAATGTTCTATGGAAATAATTTATGTACAAAGTTTTATATGACTACTAAAATAATTATTCCTTTTGGACAATATCTATTACATCATATCATAATCTAATAATTTGATCAATAGATCTAGTTTACTAAATACATGGTTATTATGATTCCAAATGGATTATTAAAAGAACTTATATCATCTTCAATAGAAAAAATGGCCTTGTGGGTTATATTACATCCTTAATTTTCAATGCCCAAATATTAAAAATATATCAGAACTGACACCCATGGATTATGTGCTGAAATCGTAAATCGTAAATCTTCATATTTGAGGTTAAAAATAGTGAATTTGTTTTTTCCATCCAATCCACCCAATATCAAATTGGAAAATTTTTATCACATATATCCTTGAGGAACATTTAGGATTAGTGTTTTATAGAATTTTGATGAACTCATACATAAACAATCACATGGATTTAAATGATAATTTCCCCTACTTCTACCATCTTTCCTTTATCAAATTAAGACATCAAAATCATCTAAATAAATTCCCTTATATTTAAAATGTGTTCAACCTCATTCTTAAATCCCTCGGGAAAGAATACATGAAAAAGGGTGGGATGAAATATTCACTCTTTTAACCATAATAATTAACAATATAATTTAATAATTGAGAATAATAAGTGAATAAGGGTATGATGATGTAATAACAGTGTGTGATTAAATAATTAAAGAATTGATACCCAAGATTACAAGGATCGTCAAATATAAAAATTTTGAAAAAGGAAAAGTAAAAAAAACCAATAATGATGATTCATGTGATATCAATATTTATCATGAGAATCAGTTTTATCCCATAAGAATTAGTTAAAGCAATTTTTTGTAACATGGAGGATCATATTCATAAAACCATTCCCAAACACTTTTCATTTGAATAAGCTTCTCGTGTACTTCCAACATAATCATAGCACAATGAATTGGATAAATATCTAGGTTCACTAATCATTTAATATATAACAGGTTCACCAAGATCTATTTGAGCCACCCCATAAAAAATATGTAATGGAATCTCATGATTCTATCTACACCTCCCCATTGTAGAAGCTGTAATAGGCTTTCCTGATGCAATCTGGTTCATCCCCTTCTATGAGTTATAATGGGTTCACCTGATACTATCTAAGCTTCCCCATCATATATGATATATTAGAAACATCGAGTTCTATCTATTTCCCCGAATCGTATATTTAATTTTCTGATAAACACACCATGAATAGGGTAAATATTTCTTTCATTTCATCATAATTATCATAAAAACAAGTATTATTCCTTTTTAGAACACAATTAACCCATAGAAAATAAATAGGATTCAGATCAGTAACTTTTAAACATGATGAAATGTGTTCTATAATATTCAATTTGAAACATGATTAACCCATATAATATAAATGAGCTTCATAACATTCTCTTTGAAAATGATTAACCTATAGAATATAAACATGTTCCATAACAATCTATTTCAAATAATCTTTTTCCATCCGTAGAAGAGATGAGAATGATAGTAATACAAAATATCATCAATGGGGGATAATTAACAATGATGGTTATAAATATCAATAAATGAAAATACAATTAAAAGGTCATTAAATATTTTTCATCAAAATATCCTTTTAATTTTGGAAATCACATTTTAATACATTAAATAATTTGAAAATCCATCTCATTGAAATTAATTTTCAAAAAACCATTAATTTATATAATATTATGAAAAAAGATCATAAAAATAAACTTTCAATGTTTCAAGGGAATCATAAAAGAAATTATTGTCATGTTAGTGGTTATTTCCATACATACCAAAATGAATATTCCTTTTACCTGGAAAGAACGTTAGAATAATGCGTTGTTAGAAAAGATACAAGAATATCCTTTGTAAAAAAAATTAAAATGAGAACATGTTAAAAATAAAAATAATAACTAATTTTGGAAAGGTTAAAAAAAAATTGGAATTTTTTTATAAAATAGGTTTATGAAAGAAATTTGTTTTCTAACCAAAGAGAAAAATAAATTTGGACAAACATAAAAATTATTTCTTAAATTTTTTAAGTACTAATGAGTAGGAAAATTATTTTATAAATTTTTAACATAATTAATAAGAGTAGGATAAAAAATCATGAGTTTATCGAGATATCGATCATAATATGAAGAACTATCATAAAAAATTAGGATAAAAGAGAAAATGTTTTTTGAACTTTGTATCATTGAATCGTAAGACCCATAAAATTATTTCATTAAATAAAACATAAAATACCATGAGAGTGGACATATTCAGGATTTAAAAAAAAATTGTATATACACCTAAAAAATTAATATTTGTACATAACAGGACAAAATTATCAAGGGTGTGAAATTGCGACCAAAATACAACACCGCTTTGGTAACATTGAAACTTTAATCCTTGAGAAAAAGAGATTCTATAAATTATATGTAGACCCAAATAAATAAATTTATAATAATCATATAATGATTTTATGGATATAATAGACACTACATAATAAAAATAACTGGTTAATATGGCATATTTCTCACAGGAATAAAAGTGAGGCAAGAAAACCCCTAAACTCAAATTTAATTCATCACGGTTCTCCTTTAGTTCCCATGAATACTAAATTTATTTTAATTTTTTAATTAATATAATGAATTTTGAATGTTTATAATTTCGTTTATATTAATTATAAACATGCTATATATAATTACTTAATCGATTATGTTAAAGTCGGTAGTTTTGACCATATTTTGGTTATGGGTAAAAAATGACTTAGGTATTTCGGAAATGGTAAAAGAAGTCATTACATAACCAAATTAAAAAAATTAATCCAGAAATAATTCTTATTTTTATACAAAAATTATACTTTCATTTCCATTATTGGAATATGGTTATGAAAAATAAACTAACGTTACGATCATGGAGACGGTAGGTCAAACTTACACATGAGTAAAGTTTCAATTTTTTTATGACCATTATGGAATAAAGTTAAGTATAATTTTTATTTAAAAATGATCATGATATAATAAATACCATATTATTTAATTATATATACTTATTTATATCATTTTTGTGATGTGGTGAATTATAAAATGAATCACATCGCATTGAGGAGGCAGTAGTCCACATCTCCACAAATGATATTATCATTTTTCAATGACTAAAAGGATGGAAATTAAATCATATAATATTATTATAGAATGATTAATATGTAAACAATATTTTAAATATGATATTTTAAACACATATACTTATTATCATTGTTACTCCCCTACCCGATTTACCCAAAGTCGGTGCATTGTAACATAACATTTGCATGATCACAAGGTATCAAATACCTAAAGACCGATCAGTTTAGTAGCCTTTGATGTACTAGACACATATATAATTTTTACATAACATTATAAAATGACAAACAAAAAACAAGGTCTCCTTTGAACACTTTCATATCCCTTATACTATCCCTGTAGGTTAGTCATAATATACTTATTTTCATCCTAGGAAAAATAAAACCGAGAAAGGGTGGAGCTCAGTTGCTTATTAAGCATAACAATATGGCAGAAACATTCATAAATAAGTATAAACTTTTAAGGAAATGTATAAGACCAAAACAAAATCCATTTAATAATAAAAATCTCTACAATATATCAAAGATATATCAAATAATTCTATTTACTTATTCACATAGATGTTTTACTAGTCGAATAATCACAAGTAATATCAATATCCAATTTCATAATGATGGAATGCATAATGCTAGACTTCATACCCACATAGTCAAGGCCTCCTACCAAGACTAAAAATAAGATTTTGTCAAGGCCTTGTTCCATGACACTAGTTTGTCTCATAATACCTACTGATGCATCGATGAGAAATATAAAGATCCACCCATCACTTAAAAAGTCTAATTCATTCAACATATTGTAAGGTTGAAATATAACATAAACATTAGTATTAAAACTAGAATACGAAATTAAATACTTTATCCATAAACCATGAATTATAAAAAAATAACACATCTACATCTGAAAATATCACAAAACCTTCAATACAAAATGAAATATTTGTATCATATTAAATCAACTTCTAACAAGTGTAAAATACATCAATGGATGTTTACATAGATGAAATAAAAACTATTTAAGAGAAATATCAGTTTCCCTTTTGAACTAATTTAAAAGTAACATAATTATAAAATAAAATATTTATTTTAAAATTATTCTTATAAGATTTTAAGGGAAGTTTCAAAGATGTTATAATAACAGAAAATATTCGCACTCACCGTATAAATTAGAAAATCATTCTTTCCTTAATTTTGTTGAAAAGGTTATAAAGGACCTTGTTTGGAAAACGATGGAAAGATTACATTATAAATTTTTTATAAAAAGTCAAACAAGTATATAAATTAATTTAACCCATTGTCTAGTAAAAATTAAAAATGTTTTGAAATACATTTTTATGAAACACGATGTGGATGATAAATAGGTCCCAGTAGATACTCATGTATAAACCACCTCAGAAAATAAAGATATTGTAGAATAAACCATTATCCTCTACTTTTCCATTATTGAGGGTATGTTAAAATCCTATATAACATTTAAATAATTGTTATTAAATTATACAATAACCACATACATAAATATTAATCATATATGATCTTTTAATATTTCTTTGTTAATAATATTTCAGTAGTATCATTGTTTCGGGTGTTACCTGATTTGTTTCCCATCGTATTATCGGTTACATAAGCAATGTTTTTTATTGATATGTTATATTTTATTCATATAAATAATTATATTATGTTCTTAAATAGTATTTTTAATCATAGAATGAATATTATTCTTCAATGGATATGATGGGAAAGGAATTTCATCACGTGCGTGGAGACAGTAATCTATAAGTACAAATGAGTTACAATATAATTATATTGATGATGAAATAGTAGGTAATTGGATATTATATCATATATATATATTCCTTAAAATATTATATTAATTATTTACATTAGTTATACTCATTGTTATACCCATCCAAATAATGAAGTGTTTAAATAACAAACCACACCACGACGTGGAGATGGTAAGTCGTATGTATGCACATAAGGTGACTTTTCATTCACAGGATGTATATAATAATGAATAAAGTTTTTCTATTTTTATAATACAATAACAACATGTATAATGTTATAGAGTTATTATTTTGGTATGGAAACAATAAAGAATGTGACAGTGGAAGAATAAATTATCTTTTAAAGAGGTGGTGAAATTATTATCTCTTCTCTGGGTGTTTTCACTTAATTTGATTAAAAGGGCTCTTTATGTTGGATTATGAACAAAGTAATGCGTCTAGGTTTAATGGAGGTTTTTTGGGAGTACATTGGAGCTGGTTTTGGCCGAGATAAATGGATTTTGAGGTGTGGTTTTAAGAGGAGGGGACGTAACCTTTTATAAGAGAGGCGAGGGTCAAATTAAGAAAAGATTGAAATATTATTTTATTATTTAATCGTATAAAATTAATAATGGATTCAAAATGAATTATTTCTAAGATAAGGTTGTGATGGGTCGAAAAACTCTCAACCAATAGGTTTTAAGCAGGTTTTGGTCACTATATTACCCTTATCTTATAGATTTAACTGTTAGTAAAATAGTTTATGTTTTACTATGTATTCTTGTATAATTATAATAAATGGTTAATAAAGTTACTATAAAAAGCCAAGAGAACCCCAAGTGTTTTATTATTGATATATCTAACTTTATCTAAGCCCTTTGGTAGAACCTTATATTTTTAGGAAAATTATATCAATTAATAATATAGTATTTGTATTAAAAACTCATTTATGTAAATTTTGACACTATATGATATTTTGTTTTTGTGAAAGTCATAATGAATATATAACTATGAAAAAAATATTTAATCAACCATAACTTGTAATATTAAATTATGATATTAGTGAAAATCATCAGAAGTCTCAATTTACATTTATTTGGATTTTTATAAAATCAATTACTTTTATCTTTCATTAATATGGTAATTATTATATCATCATTATATCAATTTTTTTTATTTAATGTCTAAAAAGTGAAAATTGAATACAATTATGTAGAAAATTTCATTAGCTTTCTAATGAATATTTATAGTATAATTTCTCTTATTGATAACCCAATATTAAAAATGGTTTAGATATTAAACATTGAATTTAATACTTTCAACATTTACTAAAATAAAATAACAATAAATTTCCACATCTAATCCAAGTTGACCAAATTTATCATATATTATTCCTAAGGTTGATTGTGGTAAAACTAAACCAATCCAATAGAATTAAGACATGTGTTAGGGTAATTATAATATCATTTTTACCTCTAATTACACTCTTTACTTTTTACTGCTGTAAATAAAAGTCAAAAGTTACTATTCACTGAAAATTATTTTCATCATATTGAACCACATTTTACATACTGAATTCAACCATGTCTCTCATATTTTGGAAATTCAATTCACATAATAGGTAAAATTACGTTTCATACAAATTTGCAAATATTCCTAGAAGGAGGGTAAAAGACCTTAAAAAGTTCAATATAATATTGTACATCTATTCTTATTATATAAAGACTCCCATGAATTATATTGAACTTATATAGTTATTATCAATCTATTATGTATTAATTATATTTATTTAAAATAAATAATTATTTAAAAAGATTTATATTCTATAAACAATAACGTGGTGTTTTTCACTATTAATAAAAAATTAAATGTTTTCAGAAATAATCAAAAAATTCAACCTAAGAAAATTTTGATATTCCGAACCCAAAATGAGGTCCATATTGAAAAATAAAATTTATAATATTTCAAAAATTGTGTATTACAATTCATAACGGCTAGTTTTATTTGTCATGGTGTGATAAAACTCCATGTTGCGTACAGTGCAAGCTATTACATTATTCAAAAGGAAACGTAATGTGGAAGCTTGGGGTGTTACATTATCCTCTCCTTAAAATAATTTCATTGTTTAAATTTCTAGAATTTTACTGCATAAAAAATATTTAGGTGGTTCTTCAACATATGTTCCTTGGGTTCGCATGATGCCACTTCCGTCTTATGATTTCTTCATATAACTATTTCCCGAGGATTGGTCGGGTTTCTCAACACTTTTTCACAGGTATCAAGAATCATGACAGGCTCTTCAAAATAAGATAGATTCGGTAGTAGTTAAATTTCTTCTTAGGTGAGTACATGTGTTGTGTCTGGCATGTATTTTCTCAATATTGATACGTGGATCACATCATGAACTTTAGAGAGACTTGGGGACATTTCCAAATGATAAGCTATAACTCCAATTCGTTCAAACATTTAGAAATGTATGATGCACCAGGGACATAATTTACTATTCTTACTGAAACATATAACACCCTTCCATTAGGATACCTTCAAGAAAACATGATCACCCTCTTGAAATTAAAAAAATCCTTCCTTTGGTTTTTGGCATAGCTATTTTTCCTACTTTGAGCTCCTTTGATGTGGGTTTGGAAAAACTTCACATTTTCCTTTATTTCTTCTTCATGTTCTGGGCCTTCGAGTATTATTTAACCAACATCATCCCAGCTAGTTGGTGTACGACAACTCTTTTCGTGTAACGCTTCATATAGTGACATATGAATACTTGAATGGAAGCTATTATTATAGTAAAATTCTACCATAGGTAAACATTGAACCCATATACCTTGAAAGTCATGTGAGAATGATCATAACATGTCTTCTTAGGTTTTAACAGTCCATTCTTATTATCCATCAATTTTAGGGTGGTAGGAAGTGCTCAAACAATGTTCAGTATCTAAGGCCTTCTGAAGACTTTTCCATAATCCTAATTTGAAACAGGGATCACAATAAAAAAATAGATATTGGTATAACATGAAGTCTTAAAAAAGTTATTAATATATTGTCTTGATAAATGTTAAACTGGTAAATATTCTCTTATAGCAAGATAATGTGATGACATGGTAAGACGATCAACAGTGAACCATAATGCATCATTCCTCATATGAGTCTTCATTATCCACATGAAAAATCCCATCATAATATCATCCCATCTACACTCAGGTATAGGAAGAGGTTGCATGACTCCACCAGGATGTTGTCTTCATTCCATAACCTATTGACAAACACTACATCTTGACACATAATCAGCAATCTCCCTCTTCAGGTTGTCTGATAAAAAATGTTTCATCAAATATCTATACTTCATAGTGCTACCAGGGTGTATAGAGAACTTGGAGCTATGAGAATCATCCAATAATTACCTTTTTAGATCATGTATATCAAGAACACAAAGTATTTTCCCAAATTTCAAAATTCCATCTTCACATACAAAGTCAGTCAATCTCCTATCATTCATAGATTTAATATTCATTTGAGACTCCACATCATTGCTGTGAGAAAATTTTATCATTTCATGTAAAGATGGTTGGGAAACCATTTTAAAAATTATTGATGTTTCACCTTCCACGATTATTCCCATATACATCATTACTAGATCCATGGACATAGGATCCCTATAAACTCTCATCTTGTTCAATACTCCATGATCTTTTCTGATCAAAGCATCTGCCGGCGTATTTTATTTCCCCGTATGGTAGTGTATAGTGAAATAATAATCCTTGATTAGTTCGAGCAATCTCTTTTTCCACATGTTGATTTTCTTTGTGAGAAAATATACTTAAAACTATTTTTATCGTTATATATCTCACATTTTTCTCGTAGAGATAGGGTCTTAATATCTTCAAAGAAAATATTAGAGCTGGTAACTCAAGACCATTAGTGGGATAGTTTGGTTCATAAATTTTTAGCTATCATGATGCATAGGAAATAACCCTATCTTTCTGTATAGGAACACCACCAAGTCCCTTCATGGAAGCATCACTATAAATAACAAACGTATTATTCCTCAATGGTAGAGTCATAATAGAAGTATTGATTAATCTTCTCTTCAGTTCTTCAAAGCATTCTTCACACTCTTTTTTCCAAACAAATTTAACCCCTTTACAAATAAGTACCCATCCTTAAAACATTAAATAATCTTGAATTAAATGAAAAATTCAAATTAAGGATATTTTATGGATTGTATTTTTAGATAATTATGCCATATCTAATACATATTAACTTGAAAATTATACGTAGAAACTACTACTCAGAATCCAGTTTTTATAAAATAAAAATTCTAAAAAAGAAACATGTCTATTACCATGTTTTAGAAAACATGACTTTTCCTTGATCCCATCTTTAACCCTATTCATCTTTATGTCCAGTGGAAAAAATTTCAAAAACATAGGATGGGAAAAAAATGCTCAGTAAGGGTTATAGAATAATGAAATCATATATTCTCCCATCAATAAATACAATTCAATGAAACCATACTTTTCCATCATAACATACCTTATGAAATCATAATATTTATGAATAACACACAGAAATCATAAATCATAAAGCAATCTTGTGGCGTCCATATCATAATTACATTTTTTTATCACAACTATGTAGGGAGTTATGTTTTAAATACCCAGCAATTTATATTCTATAAATCTTTTAAGAGAATCATTAATGTTTACCTATGTCACGTTACCCAATGCATTGGAGAGCTATATCGAGCTCACCCACCCGAGGTTTATCATGGAACCACCTGTATATGTAAAAAATTCCCAATAACCATAACAAAATCATAAAACATAACACAAGCCCAAAGGAAAGATAATATTTCTACATTACAATAACAATATATCATATCAAGATATTAAAATAAACAATTCATTGTTAAACCATTTTCAAAACCATTTAAAACATTTAATAAAGATATTTTTGAATCAAAGTGTCCCATAACACTTTGAAACTTTTATTTGAATCATCATTTAAAAAAGTTAATTTCCATATAAATAAATCCTAAAAACCAATTTGAAAACCTGTATATTAATGAGAAATATTTTGAAGAATAATTCTTTTCAACATTTTAACTGATATTTTAATTAAATGGTTTTAAAAAAATGAGAAAGGCTTGAATACAAATAATTGAGGTATAAAATTTAATCAGGACATTATATTGTCATGAAAATAATGGGATTCATGATATAATATTCCATAGGACAGTATATACACCATATAAGAGTGAATTGGTGCATAACGACAATTAAGTCTCAATGGAATTTAAATTGAGACAAAATCCCTTATAAAAATTGTATCCTTATAGTAAGGATAAATAAATTATATAATAATGTGTGAAAAATATAAATACACAAAATATTATTTTATATTTATTGTAAATCAATTAGAAATAGTTCACATGTATTTTTTAAAATAAACTCCAATGACTTGGATGTTAACTCAATGAATGGAAATTGAGTTAAAATTACTCTTATCAAGTTCATATCGATGAATTGAGAATTTATAAATGGAGTGATTGTGTGTATAAAAGATATATCCACAATAAGGGGAGTGGAAATTACATCAAAAATAAATAAAGAGTGATTCCACACATAATCATAACATGACATAATTAAGAATTAGAAAATTATCCTAAGGAATGAAAATTGGGTTAAAAAGTTCCCTTACCGATTATGAAACATACGAAACATACACTAAATGAATGAAGGATCATAAAATAAAGATGTAAATACCCATAAATTAATTTATGTCATAAAAATAATACAATCATGGGTAGAACATACACAAAAAAAAAGGAAATAGTTGCAATCATTGAATAACTGGCATGGGAATAAAAATTGAGATGAAAACCCTTTACCACATTGTAATCAATCGAGTCGTATGACCAAAATTTAATAACCACAAATTGAATAACATAATAACATAAAATATAAAGATAATCACAATAATATATATCAAATTTAATTAAAAAATACACCACATGAATGAAATAATAGGGGAACAATGGAAATATCACAGAATTAAAACTGAGATAAGAAACCCCTTACCTCGTGTCTAACATGACTCAATCATTCATTAATATCCTGAATAATAAACAAAAATTAATCTCTACTTGAGTAAGAACCTTTTAATTTTTATTATTCCATTTATATCAATTATAACCTTTCTATATAAATTATTTAATTATTTGAGTTCATATCATACATTTTCTCGATATTCAGAACTTGTGATAAAAATGTACTTGTTATAAAAATAAATTGTCTATGTAGTCAAAAATCCATTATATGCAGAATTATATTCATGATTTAGATATCAAATATTTCATATATATCTAGTATATATATGTATTTATTATAGTAAATAAAATTTGGAGATAAGAAATGAAATGCACCGTTCATGGTGACGGTAAGTCTTACGTATGCATGAACGCAACTTTCATTTCTATTTCGAATTTTAGTGGAATGAAAAAATAATT
This sequence comes from Viscum album, assembly GCA_963277665.1. Taxonomy (NCBI): domain Eukaryota; kingdom Viridiplantae; phylum Streptophyta; class Magnoliopsida; order Santalales; family Viscaceae; genus Viscum; species Viscum album. The sequence goes on along the minus strand of OY728132.1, from coordinate 108,956,949 downwards.
ATAAATAGTTATATTATAGTTTATGTACAATATCATATATAATTTCATTATCTCCATCAATTGGTCTTCCCTCAAATGGAATGAATGAGTCATATCACTTTGAGGGGGTGGTAGTCCTCACTTACTCAAATGAAATTTCCATGTTTACATATATCGGAAATCTTAAAGGTATGGTTGTATATAAAAATTTAAAAATCATATAGAAATCATAAAAATGATATATATTATATATAAATAGAGTTCCTTCATAATGGAAACCATAAAAGGTGGTAGGAGAAGATTGAACAATCAACATTTTTTGAGGCTGTAGTTCGTCGTCCATAGAAAAAATATCTTCTATAACCATTAGACAGAGGTGTGTGTAAGTGTAGGTCGAATCCTTATCATAAAAAAACATAGTATATTAAGGATACTGGTGTTATTATAAATGAAATGAATAAAAAGATTTTAGGTGGTGGTTTAAGTTAAATAAAACAAAAGAACTTTCAGGAATACGTTATCATTAAATCATGTATCTATTTTTGGTTAGAACAAAAAGATTAAATTGAATTGTGGTATTCATAGGGGAAGGATTTTATTAGGTGAAAAGATATGTAGGGAGATTAATGGGGTAGAGTTTGGATATGTCAAGGGGATTGGGATGTGTGACTAATAGGTTATTAGTGAGAACTTTTTATAAGGGGGTGGAGTGGCTCTTTAAGAATGTTTAAAAATATTATTTTATTATATAATTATTTTCTGTTTCTAAATGTCCAAAACTTATTATAGTCAATGATAAGATGACTCGTGTTCAAAATAAAATCATCCAATAATAATTGGATTTTTTTTGATTTTTTTTTATCTTTATAATCTTGTTTATTTAAATCATTCATAAATAAGGTAAACACTACGTCATTATTGTGTCATAAATATTTTATTTATATGATGTCTAAAAATTATAAACAAAATATCATGATGTAAGAAATATTTTTATCTTTTATATTAATTTTTATAGTCTAAGAGATAAATTATATAACCCCATGTAAGAATAGATTTACTAAAAGATATATGTTTAAGTAATATTTTTTCTTTACTTTATATTAATTAATATAAAGTGTCATTATCACTCCCACGTGGCTTCATGGGGTTTCAAAAACGACCCAAGGATGCCCATGGTCAGAAATGTATCAACCAATAGGATTAGAACACATTTTAGGATAATTTAATAATATTATAATATTATTTTTTAAACTTATTTACTAGATTTACCATCTAACCTTGGTAAATTAAATATTTACTAAAATAAATATTCATAATGTCTAAAAATAAAAGATACATATTTAAAAAATTTGGTACTCCTGATTAGAAAAATGGAATCCAATTTTATAAATTCATAATGTATATAAATTCGAAATTAATTTAATATTAATTTCCATTCTTGAAACAAAAAACGTGTTTTTAAGAAATAATAACTATCAAAAGATTGACTGTTATTTATGTCCAATTTCAAATTGAAATTACTTCTAATGACCTAAATTGAATTAAATTTTAAAAAATAATATAATTACACTTTAAAACCAATTAAAAATATAATCTAACCTTATGAATAAATTATATTAAAAGGAAGTTTTGAATTAAAATAGAGTATTTGTTACGATTCATTAAAAAGGAATTTTATATGAAAAATAGCACAAATTTACCCAAAGTAGATTTTGATGTCACAATTATAAAAAAATTTATTTTGTCAAAAAACCATATAAAGGTGACCAAAACTATATTTAAAGAGGTTTCTCCATCAAAAGTCGGTAAATCGACCTTTTAATGAATATTAGAGTATTTATGCTTAAAATCAGATTCTTTCTTATTTTGAGCGTCTAAAATTTATTGGATAATTGTAAAAAAAATTAAAAAACGTGTATATTAATATTGTAGTTAGTTATGTCCATTCCTTCCAATACAATGGTTAGGCATCAACATCCATTTAAAATAATATTATATTATTGTTTTTCACTATGACTCAGCATTTTTTGCAACATAAGCATTCGTTGAATCTCGTTGTTGCATATCAGGTATACCATTGAACATAGAATCCGGTTAAAAGTAAAATCAATTTTTATTTTCACAAATTTTAATAAATATGAAAATTTTATATTATTTATTTACATAGGATGTTACATCCTTCCCCCTTTTGGGAATTTCCTCCTCACAAATTAAAATTTTTCTTGAAAACTTCATTGAATGTCCCACATCGGAAAAAGAGTCAATAAAAATATTACATTAAAAGAATGAAAGAGAAATACAAAGGTTACTCAAGATAAACCATACTAGGATTCCATGTAAGAAAACATGGATATGGTGGGGAAATAAACAATCAAGGTTTGATGGAGAGTGGTAGGAAACATGATTAAGAGAAGGTGGACCACCATAAAATCAGAAACTTGTAATGGGTTAAACGGTCATTGATTCCACAGTTGGAAAAGATAACAGACAATGTTTTTTAAAGTTTTTTTTCATAAAGTTGAGGAATTTATTAAAGAACATAAATAAGAAAATAAGGAAACATACTTATTTTTCATGTATACTTTCATCATTTACTATATTTCTACCAAAAAAATCATCTTTTCTCCAAACAATGAGTATTCAAGATGACTTGTTCACATTGAAAGACCTATAATCAACTTAATAAAAAATCACATAATCCATAAGAGATGAACTATATTTTTCCCATGTATTTTGAAATTAACCAAAACCAAAATGGTTATTACATTATCAGATAATCCCCAAAAGGCTAATCTTTAACAAAAAAACTACTCTTAATCTCCAAAATCTGTCAAACAATACACGAAGTTCAACATAGACCAGTCAATAAACTACTTTCCATAAAATTCTTCAATTTACTCCAAACTAATATTGAAGCCTAAATCTATGATGGATTTAATCAAATAGTCTTCCATGAAAATTCTTAACATTTATTTCCAAAAAACATAAGTTACTCTTAAATTCTTGTACTAAAATGTAATTAAACTAATCACATATTCTCTTAGAGAGGTTAATCATTTCCATTAATAATCCAAATCATCATATGTCTACATGAAAAATGTAGATTCTTCCAAAATAAAATTTCAACCATTACTCCACAAATTTGATCCCATAGTGTTCTATTTCCCTTAAGTATATAATGTTTCCAAAAGAGAAAACATCTTCTAAAATAACCTTTATCACATAATAACCAAATCATTTCCCTATATTAAGGATGTCTATTTGATCAAAATTAAGATCCCAAAATAAACTTATTCTTGATCCATAAAATCTTTTAAATTAAATAAATAATTTATAATAACCCGGTACATCACATTGAACAGTGGTAGGCGATGTGCCCTTGTCACCCTTCGGTTGTGGGATTGATTCCTGTGGCCTTTCCGAACGTGACGAGTTATCCTTTTTATAAAACTCAAAAAAAAACCCTAACATGTTTTAACCACAATGGTTTTCTTATAAATTTAATTTTCATCTGAATAAATTAAGACGTCAACATATTATCTATTTATATTTTTTTCACCTCCATATGATAAAATAAAACTATTCCCAATAGAAAGATCATTATACCACGATCATGATGTCTATATTGTTTCATCATTATCTTTTTCACATAGGTCGATGGTCCATGCATTGAAACAATGATTTATAGATCCTTCAAAATAATTTTCATCGATCATCGAAACAATCCTTGTTCAACTTGTGTCATATGGGTGTTCATAGAAAAATAGTTTTGGAAAATAATCATGTATGCCATATAATTTCAAAATATCTGATACAAGATGATTTTTAAAAAATAGTCTGACTGAATTTGAGTAGAAATTTTCAATCAATGGTACATTGAAAATCCCATAATTATGTGCTAAGATGAAATACTACAAACTAAAATATAAATAGGTTGTGCAAGGGTGTCCTTGTTCAGTACCTTTTTTAAAATCATTATATTCTTCAAAATCTTGTGATAAGGAAAAATATTTGAAAATGCGTTAATTATATTTACCTTTCTTGAAAAAAGAGAATAATGTGAAAATACAATTTGATAAAATACAATCCATGATCCACGATGATATCGAGGTATAGTAGAGGTGTTTGATATCTCAAACAACTTCATGCATGTGAGTTTTATGATAGAAAAAGTTTAACAGTCATTTGAACATGACTTTCCAGTAGTTATTGCTAGAATGTCACCAGGAAGTTATATGATTTTCATTTGAGATCCTCCTCCTTCCATTTGTAATCCAAATTCCTTGATCTAAAAAAATTTTAAAACAAGGATTTAACTATATTAATAAACGTAGGGACTAACCATTAGTTTAATGAAAAATCATAATATCTAAAGTTGTATAAACCAACCTTTGATACCAACTATAATAAACTAGACTTAAAACATTACATAATATTGAATTAAATGAATAATTCACAATGAGGATCTTTTTAGGTTTAGATTTTTAGAGAATTATTCTAAAACTATTACATATAAACCCGAAAATGACACATATAATTACTAATTAGTATCCATTTTTTTATAAAATAAAACCTCTTAAATAGAAAAATGTCATGTTCCATGTTTTAGACATCATGACTTTTCCATGATCCCATCCATGACCCAATTCATATTTATTTTCTATGGAAAACATTTCAAAAACATGGGATGAGGATAAAAAGCTCAGTAAGGGTATCAAATAAGGAAATAAAAAATTTGCCTCTCAACAAAATACTATTCAATGAAACCACACTTTTCAATAATAACATATTTTATGAAATCATATGATTTATAAATAACACACTGAAATTAATAATCATAAAGGTAACTTGTGGAATCTATATCATACTTATGTTATAGCTTTCATAGCTATGTAGGGAGTTACATTTGGAATACCCATCCTATTATATTCCATAAATATTTCAAGAGAAGCATTAACGTTTACCCCTGTCATGTTACCTAAAGCATTGGAGAGTTATATTGGGCTCACCCTCCCTAGGTTTATTATCATGGAACCACCCATATACGTTAACAATGACCAATATCAATAACATAATCATAAAACATAAACCAATCATAAAGGAAATATAATATTTATACATTCCAATCACCATATATCATAACAAGATATTAAAGTAAACAATTCTTTATCAAAACATTTTCAAAAGCATTTAAAACAATTAATGAAGTGATTTTTGAATCAAAGTGTCCCATACAACATTGAAACATTTAAATAAATCATCATTTGATAAAATTAATTTCAAAATAAATAAATCTTAAAAACCAATTTGAAAACATGGACATTAATGAGAAATATGTAGAAGAATAATCATTAAAACATTTTAACTAATATTTTTCTTAAGGGGATTTAAAAAAAATGAGAGATGCTTTAACAAAAATAACTAGGGATTAAAATTTAATTAGGACATTATAGTATCAGTAAACTAAAAGATTTCATGATATAATATTCTAAAGGACATTATATACACCATATAAGAGTGAATTGGTGCATAACAACAATGAAGTCTCAGTGGAATGTAAATTGAGACTAAATCACTTAGAAAAATTATATCCTCAAATTAAGGATAAATAAATTAAAAAATAATGTATGAAAAATATAAATACTCTCAATATGATTGGATATTCAGTGTAAATCATTTATAGAAAATTTACACATATTTTTGTAAAAACAACACCAATGACATGGATGTTTAACTCAATGAATGTAAATTGAGTTTAAATTAATCTTATCAAGATCATATTGATGACTTGAGAATTTATCAATGGAGTGATTATGTATATCAAAATTATATCCACACAAAGGGGGGTAGAAATTAAAAAATAAATAAATAAATAGTGATTCCACACATAATCCTTGCATGAAATAATTAAGAATTAGAATATTAACCCAAGGAATGGAAATTGGGATAAAATGTTCCCTTACCAATTTGGTATCTTATAAAAAATGAAAAACATGAAAGAATAATAATAAAATGAAGATATAAATACCCATAAATTAAATTTATTATATAACGAATAGAATCATGAAAAGAACATACACCACACAAAATTAAAGAGTGGAAAATATAACATTAATCTCATGGGAATAAAAAGAGTGATGAAAACCCTTTACCACATTGTAATCAATCGAGTCATATGACAAAAAGTTAATATCAAACAAATTAATCCCTGAATACCTAAAATATAAATGTAATCTTGATAATATTTATCAATATTCTATAATGAATTCACCACATTAAAGAAATAAGTGGCAAACCATAGAAATCTCATTGAATTAAAAGTCATATAAGAAACCCTTTACCTTGTGTCCAACATGACTCGATGGTTTTTCAAACTCTTGAATAATAAAAACAAATTAATTTATGCATGATTAAGAACCTTTTTTAAGTTCATTAATCTTTTTATATAAAATATTACCTTTCTATAACAATTAGATAATTCTTTTAGTTCATATCGGATATTTTGTCGATGTTCGGAACATGAGATAAAAATAAATTTATTATAATTATAAATTATCCATGTGGTAGAAATTCTATTATCTCTAGGATGATATTTCTGATTTAGATATCAAATATATCAAATAAATCCAGTATAAATATGTATTTATAATAGCACATAACATATGGAGATAAGAAATGAAATGCACCATTCATGAAGAATGTAAGTCATATGTACGCATGAACGCTACTTTCATTTTTATTTCGTATTTTAATATAATGAAAACATAATTATACATAGTTATATTATAATTAAAGTATAATGTCATATATAACTTCATTAACTCCATCCTTCATACGTCGCTTGTATGGCATGAATGTGTAATATAACTTTGAGGGTGCGGTAGTCCACACTTACTCAAATAAAATTATTGTGTTTACACATATTGGAAAACACAATGGTATGTTTGTAAATTACAATTATAGAATAATATAGAAATAATTGGCATAATATATATCATATATTAATAATATTAATTCATAATGTTCACCATAAGAGTTTGTAGAAGATGATTGAACAATCATTGTTTCATGAGGCTGTAGTTCACCATCCCCAGAAATAGTATGTTCTTTACCCATTAAATTTATGTGTGTGTAGATGATGTTTGAAACATTCTCACAAACAATAACCTGGTATATTAATGATACTATTTTTGTTATAAAATAAAAGAATAAAAATAGTTTAGGGGGTTGGAGAAGTAAAATAAAACAAAAGAACTTAAGAGAAGACGTTACCATTAAATCAGGTATCTCCCTTTGGTTTCAACAAAAATGTTTAATTGAATTATCTTTTTCTTTGGGTAAGGATTATAGAAAGAGTAGAGGTATCTAGGGATATTAATTAGAAGATTTTGGATGATTCAATTGGATTGAGAAGTGTGAGTAATGGGCAATAAGTGAGATCTTTTTATATGGTTGAGGAGGGGATCTTTAGGAATGTTTAAAAATATTTTTTTATTATATAATGATTTTCTTTTTCTAAAGGTCCAAAATGTATTGAAAACTATGATAAGATGAATAATGTTCTACATAAAATCATCCAATATGAATTGGATAGGTTTTGGATTTTGTTTAATATTTATTGTCTTATTTATCTAAATCATTCATTAATGAGGTAAACACTGCATCATTATTTTTTCATAAATATTATTATTTATCTGATGACTAAAAATTATAAAAAAAATTCATGATATAGGAAATATTTTTATATTTTAAATTAATATTTATAGTTTAAAGGATAACTTATATAACCCTATTTAAGAATTTATTTACAAAAAGATATATGTTTACGTCATTTTTTCATTACATTAAATTAATTAATATAATGTGACATTATCACTCCCATGTTTCTCTATGGGGTCCCAAAATCGACCCATATATGCCGATGATCGGAAATTTATCAACCAATAGGATTAGGACACATTTTAGAGTAATTTAATATTATTATTATATTATTATTTTACCATTATTTACCAGATTTACCCTTTAACCGAGGTTAATAAAATATATACTAAAATAAATAATCATAATGTATAAAAATAAAGGTTACCTATTTACACAATTTGGATCTCATGATTCCAAATATGGAGTCTATTGTTTTCAAATTCAAAATAATTATTTGAATGAAATTAGTTTTAAAATTAATTTTCGATGTTAAGAGAAAAAGAGTGTTTTTATGAAATAATAACTATCAAAATATTGACACTTATTTATGTTCAATTTCAAAATGAAATTACTTACAATGACCAAAAATGGTTTAAATATTAAAAAAATAAAGTAATTACACATTAAAACTAATTAATAAGATAATCTATCCTTATAAATAAATTATATTAAAAGGCGTTTTTGAATTAAAATACAGCACTCTTCATTATTAATTAAAAAATGAATTTTATCAGAAAAATACCAAATTTTACCCAAAGTAAAATTTGATGTCCCGATTCCAAATAATAATTTTATTTTTCCAAATAGAACAAATAAAAGTGACCAAAAGTAGATTTAAAGAGGGTTCTCCAACAAAAGGCAGTAAATGGACCTTTTAATGAATATTAAAGTATTTAAGGTTAAAAGCAGATTCATTCTTATTTTAGGCTTCTAAAATTTATTGAATAAATGAAAAAACATTTAACAAAAATTTATTTTCATATTTTACTTAGTTTTGTTGATTCCTTCCAATACCACGGATAGACATCAACTACCATTTCAAATAACATTATATTAGTATTTTTTAGTAAGACTCAGCTTTGTGTGCAACAAAAGATTTCAAAGAAACTCGTTGTTACGTACCGGGTATGACATCGACCATAAAATCCCCTTTATAGTAAAACTAATATTTAATTAAGACATTTTAATAAATTTGAAAATGTTATATTCTTTATTTACTTGGGATGTTACATTACGTGTGAGCTTGGTTAATGGGTTTTCCAATTGGGAACAATTCTGGATGAAACACTGATAATAACATGTTAACCCATTAAAACAGTGTACCCTAGTTGTACTCATCAGTGTTGGACGTTCTTTGATTACCTTGGACTCTTAATGAATGAAAGATGTTACATACTTAGAGACAATATGGCCAAGAAAATAAAATTTCTTAATCCCGAATTCACACATTCTAAACATTCCATATAATTCATTTCATCTAATGGTTTTCAGAATAGTGCGCATGTTATTTTCCTGATCTTAATAGATTTTTGAGTAAAATAGGATATCATCAATAAATACCACTACAAATTCATCATGATATTCTTTGAAAATTCTTTTCATTAGAACCATGAAAATAGAGGGTGAATTATTCAGTTGAAAATTCATTACTATAAACTAGTAATGCTCGTACTTAGTAGGAAATGTTGTCTTCAGAATGTCTTCCTTTTTCACACACAACAAATGATATCCCGATAGAATGTCAATGTTTAATAAATATTTAGCTCCGTGTAGTTGATTTAATAAATCATCAATTCAAGGTAGGAGATACTTGTTAATTATTGGAATAACATTGACCTCCCTGTAGTCAACGCACAACCTCATAGATCCTTATTTCTTGTTAACAAAAAGAATAGAGGATCCAAATGGAGAAAAACTAGGAAAAATAAATAATTTATTAATCAATTCTTCTAGTTTTTCATTATTTACACTAATTCCACAGTGTCCATTCAATAAGGGGTCTTTTATATGGGCCTTGACCATGAATTAAATCAATTGAAAACTAAATTCCTCATTCTGGATGATGTTTAGGTAAATACTATGGAAATACATCAACATATTTGTTTACAATAAGTACGTCCTCTATTTTAACATTATTTTCCTCACCGATAGTAATTTCATTCTCTTCCTCCTCAATAGCTAAATTTAGTATAGTTACTGGGGGTGTATCAAGATAAGAATCAGGTGGTGATGTTTCTGCTCTAAAGATAAGGTACTCATTATCTTCATCAAAAATTGTAACCTCATTCTTCTTACAATAATATTTTTCATCATGGTTTGATATAAAATACATATAGAGGATTATATCAAATCCATTCATGGGTATGATGATGATATCATCAAATAAAGATCATTTATTTCCCCTAATGGGAATTGATTCACAAAACATTTTTACAATGATACTCCCATTTGGAGTTTTTACTGACAACTCCCTTGTTAAATAAAATTAAAAATATCTAATTTTCATAACAAACTGGGAAGATATGAAACAATGTGATGATCTAGAATCAAATAATTCATTGGATAAACACAAGGAAAACACTAAATTTCCTTCCACTACATCTTTTGGAGATTGATCCTCAGAATTAGTGATCACATAAGCTTGGACTTTCTCCATTGGACTTTTCTAAGGTTAGTTTCCTTGGATCTTAGGACATTAATTTTCATAATGATTCATTTATCTACAATTGTAGCATTAAACATTGACATAATGTTTCTTTCCCTTGACATCATGAGCATGTTGTCATTTTTTACCACACATTTAATAGACGTCCATTCCCATCTAGCAATTACTGGGGCGTTTCTTCCCACATTTACTACATGATGGATATTCATCTTTTCCCTTCTTACCCTTATGTGTATTTATAGAGTGTTCAGAAGATTTATTCTTCTCTTACATTACTTTAAAGTCATATGACATAGAGTATTCCATTTTTGTCTTGATAGCACATGAGACAATATCTTCATATGCTGAGAAGTATTTTGAGATTAATGCTCGATGGAGAAATGGTTTTAACCCATCGAAGAATCGATCAATATTACTCCATGTGTTATGTATATAATCTTCCACATTCCTTGATAACCTTGTAAAGTTATCCATATACATTTGGACATTCTAACCATATTTCCTCCTTAGACTTAGAAATTTCCTTTCCATATCCACTTGATGTTCACTAGGAAAGTATTTTTCTGAAAAAAATATCTTTAAAATCATTCCATTCCATATTTCATACTTCATAATCTTCCTTTTTGTTTTGAATTAATGATAACCATTGATATACATCTCCTATGAGGCAATAAACTTCCATGGAATTGTAGTCTCATTGAATGTTGGTGGTTGTTGCCTCATGAAGCGTTTTAACATTGATCATCCATGTTGTGGATCAGGGTGCTCTATATGGGTAAGGTTGTTATTCATAACCGGAGTCAGTTGTCCCAGTATGGGGATAAGGAAATCATCACCAGTTGAAGCAACAACTTCACTGTAATTATCTTGAGTAGGAGGGAATACCTAGATGGATTACGTGTGTTGATACGGCTTTAATTCCTTCCATTACGAACCATTTCTAAAAAATGGCATACAGTAGATTAGTTTATGAATCAAAATACATAAATCCATATTTGTAAAACACATACCATCAATTTAACATTTTATTGATGTAATCCAAATCATAAAAATGTTTTCTTTGAGGAGGAATAAACTTGTAAATCCTTCATATTGGTTTGTAAATAAAATGGGAATTATCTTATGAATATCTACCTAGAGTGTTGTAAACAAGAGTGTTGTAAGGCCCGTTATTCTGAACCAGCATACCCCAAGTCTAGAACGAAACATTTATTTAGAGTTTTCACTCCTAGTTACATCTGTGCCAGAGCCGTCTATACCTGCTCGTATCCAGATAGGGATGTATTTTTTGTAAAATACACAAAATATCTACATTAAAAAAATTATAGGAAATTATTCTATACTAATCCATAAAGCCGATCGTAGGGTAAAGTCCTTTAATTAGAGTTTTTTTTCAAATCTAGATTACACGGTTTATAATAAATATCCTATGATACCAACTATAACACCTTAAGCCCAGTTACCTAGAGTTGGTGCATTATTACATAACTTTGGCATGATCACAAGGGTCCAAAACTGAAAGACCAATCAGTTTAGTAGCCTTGAAATTACTAGATACAAACATTAGTTTTACATTAAATAATAAAATGAAAAACCCTAAAAAACATTATCACATTTGAACACATTTATATATGTTAAACACTCTCTGCAGGCCATTTATAATATACTTTTTAGAATGCTGGGAAAAATAAAACATAGAAAGAGGTGAGATAAGATGATCATTAAGGATAACAATATAGAAAAATATTTCATAAATAAATAAAAAATTTAAAGAAATGTATAGGATAAAACATAAGCCTTTTAAACAGAAACGTCAGCATAATATGGAAAATATAAATCAAATAATTCCATTTACTTATTCAAATGGATAATCCACTAGTCGAATAATCATATTTAATATCAATATCTAATTTCATAAATATGTAATGCATTATGTCAGACTTCATAAACACATAGTCAAGGCCTCGTGAAAAAACTAACAATAAGATTTTTTCAAGGCCCTGTGCCAAGACACTAGTTTTTTCCATGAGACATACTGATGCATCGATGAGATATAAGGAGATGCACCTGTCACATATTAAATCCAATTCATTCCACATATGAAAAGGTTGAAACATAAAATAAAAATTCATATTAAAAATAGCATAAGAAATAACAATACATTATCCATAAACCATGAATGGTATACAAATAACACATCTACAATCAAACATATCACAAAACCATCAATATAATATGTAAGATTTGTATCATAATAAATCAACAAAAAACATGTATAAAATATATCAATGGATGTTAAAATAGATAAAATTAAAACTACTTGAGATAAATATCAATATCAATTTTAAATTCTTTTAAAAGTAACCTAATTACGAAAGAAAAAAATTATTTTTCAATTATTCTTATAATATTGTAAGGGAATCCTTGAAGATGTTATGACAAAATAAAATAGATGCACTCGCCGTGTAAGTTAAAAAACATTCTTTCCATAATTTTGTAAAAAAGGTCGTAAAGTACCTTGTTTGGAAAATGACGGAAAGATTACATTAGAATTTTTTTGTAAAAAGTAAAACAAGGCTATAAATTACTCTAAGCCATTTTATAGTAAATAACAAAAAAAATTTATAAAACATTTTTAAGAAACATAGATGTGGGTGATAATGAGGTCCGAGTAGATACTCATGTATAAACAACCTCAGATAATAAAGAGATTGTAGAATTGACCCTTAACTTGTATTTTTCCTTGATCGATGGTATTTTAACCTATTGTATAATAGTTAAAACATTTTTATTAAATTATATAGAAACAACATACACAAATACATTATCATATATTATCTTTTAATATTCTTGTCTTTATAATATTATTGTAGTATCATCATTATGGGTGTTAACTGATTTGTCTCCCTTTATATGCTTGGTTACGTAAGCCATGTTTGTTATTTATGTGATAAATTTTAGTCATATCCTGAATGATGTTATGTTCTTAAAAATTATTTTTAATCAAAAAGTGAATTTTTTTCTAGAGTGGTTATGATGGGGAATATATTTCATCACGTTCATGGAGACGGTAATCTGTACTTACACACGAGCGACAATTTCATTCTATTGATGGTAAAATATAATTTAATTGAATGATATATAATATATAAATAATCCTTAACATGTTATATTTATTATTTACATTAGTTATACTCATTATTATACCCATCCAAATTATGAAGTGTTTGAATAACAAACTACATCCTAACGTGGAGAGTGTAAACCGTGCATACACACGTATGATGACTTTTCATTCATAGGATGGATATAATAATGAATATGGTTGTACAATATTTATAATAATATCAAAGTCTATATAAGGTAGTGGAATTATTATTTTGGTATGAAAATAAAAATGAAGGAGGAAGTGGAATAATAAACAAACTTTGAAAGAGGTGGTGAATGTTTTACCTATTTTTCATGTATTTCCATTTGATTTGATCAAAAGGTCTCCTTAGGTTAGATTATGAACAAATTAATGCCTAAAGGTTTAAGGGAGGGTAGTTGGTAGGATATTTGAGTAGGGTTTGGCAAAGCCATATGTCTTTGGGGGTTTGATTTTGAGATAAGGGTAATTACCCTTTTTTAAGAGAGAAGAGGGTCAAGTTAAGAAAAGATTGATATATTGTTTTATTATACAATCATCTTTAATTTATAATGATTCAAAAATGATTTATTTAGAGGATAAGGTGAATATGGGTCAAAAAACACTCAACCAATAGGTTTTATAATGGATTATGTCACCATGTTAATCTTATCATTTAGTTTTATCTTTTAGTTAATTAATTTAACTTTTACCATTTATTCTTGTATTATTATAATAAATTTTTAATAAAATTAATATAAAAATCCAAGATACCAACAAGTGGTTAATTATTGATATATATAAACTTATCTATGTCCTTTGGCCAAACCTTATATTATTAGTAATATTATATTAATTAATAATATAATATTTGTTTTAAAAACACATTTATGTTAATTTTTACACTATTTGATATTTTATTTTAGTGAAAGTCATAATAACATTATCACTTTGAAAAAGAATTATTTAATCAACCCTATTATGTAATATTAATGTATAAATTCAGTGTAATTCATCAGAAGTATCAATTTACATTTATTGGGATATTATAATATAAATTATTTTATTCATTCATTGATAAGGTAATTAATGTATCATCACTGTATCATAAATAAAATTAATTATTTAATGCCTAAAATTTATAAATAAAATACCATTAACTAGGAAATATTCTTTGATTTATAATGATAATTTATATTCGAATTTATCTTATGTATAACCCCATATTAAAATTTCCTTAGTTACTAAACATTTAATTTAACATTTTTATCCCTTCTTTAAATAATATAATAATAAATGTCATAATCTAATCCAAGTGGACCAAAAGGATCATATTTTATAACTTAAGTTGATTTGGGTCTAAATACAATTATATAAAAGAATTATCACATGTGTTAGAGTAATTATAATATCATTTTTATATTTAATTACCCTTTTAACTTTAAACTCTGGAAAATAAAAGTCAAAAGTTACTATTCAAAAAAAGGTATTTTCATCATATTCATTCACATCTTACTTACTGATTTCCACCGTGTCTCTCAGATTTTTGAAATTCAAATCAATGAATTGGTAAAATTACATTTTATGCAATTTTGAAAATGTGCCTGTAAAGTTGGTAAAAGACGGTAAAAAGTTAAATAAAACTTTATACATCTAATCTTATTATAAAATGACTCCAATGAATTATATTTTAACATATATATGAATTATGTATCTATTTCAATGTAATATTTTTTAAATAAAACAAATAATTATTTACATAAAATCTCTATTTTAAACAATAACACAGTGT
Source organism: Viscum album (assembly GCA_963277665.1). Classification (NCBI taxonomy): domain Eukaryota; kingdom Viridiplantae; phylum Streptophyta; class Magnoliopsida; order Santalales; family Viscaceae; genus Viscum; species Viscum album. The sequence continues at coordinate 108,941,685 of OY728132.1, read as the reverse complement.
TTTACACTATTAATCAAAAATTGAATGTTTTTAGAAAAATAAAAAAAATTCACCATAAGATAATATTGATAATATGAACCCAAAAATGAAGTCCATTTTTAAAAATAAAATTTATAAAAGTTCAAAAAATGGGTATTACTATTAATTATGGCTAGTTTGATTTGTGACGGTGTGCTAAAACTCCATGTTGTGAACAGTGCAAGATATTTAATTAATCAAATGGAAATGTACCATGGAGGCTTGGGGTGTTATAATAATAATAATTATTACATTTAATGTAATGGTTTAGTGAAATATGAATCACATCTCTTCGTGAGGTGGTAGTATACCATACACATGAGTGACGTTATCACATATCACATGGAGTGGAATGTGAAAGGGTATATATGATATAATTACTGATAAATTATAATTATTTGATAAATATAAAATATAAACATTATATTCATTATATTTTTTCAACCGTGGGAGATGTTAATAGAAATAAACAATTACATCACTTCATAAGGTGATAGTATGTTACACACGCGAATGGTGATTTAATAACCCATTTCATGGAAATGGTTATGTTATAATATAGTAACCTTATCATAAGATAATATATGTATATAGAAGATACATAGGTTATTATATTAGAAAGGTACATGAGGAATTAAATTAGGTGTACAAACAAATTAAATAAAGACTGTGATTGAATAACATTACTCCATCATGTATCATCCTTAGGATTTCCATAAATCCTTGAAAGGATTGATTTCTGCAAAAAATAAGGAATCTAGATTGAGGTGAGGGATTCTATTTGGTAATTGAACATACTACCCCTATTTATTTAGATATGTGAGGAAGTGAGGTGATTTTGTACTAATTTATAGTTTAGGAGGAGTGACATTCTTGTAAGTGCTCAAAAATATTCACTATTTGATGGTCAATATTACATCATATTAATCCATAATTGATACTTAAAGGTTTTAAGGGATGATATGTTCTTTCCAAACCCTAACATAAAAAACATATTTTATCAATATTTTTCCTTAACTCATATGTTTCCTTATGTTTTTTCATTTTTATTTTTCATTTTGGTAACTAGTTTTCTAACCTATGAAATTTTTTCATTAAGAATAAATTTAAGTGAGATATATTAGAAAAAATTGAACCACTAATTATAATTATGGAATATTATTTTTGAAATGAAAATATTATGTGTGTTGAGAAATATTTTTAATACGGTCACTAGTAATGGGAAAAAAATGCTACATTAACCTCAATCTCACTAAGAATTTTTTTACTAATTATTGTTAAATATATTCATTATAAATAATTCATTATTCTTTTTATGGGGAATATTTGAATTTCACTAACATTTTAAATTAAATTTCTAGAATATATACACTTTAATAAATTAAAGTCAATTATTTTAAAATTATTTATCATAAATTAATATTTATGTCAACTATGAAATTATTCAATTTAAATATTAAAAATGTCAATATGATGATATAATTTTAATATATTGTGATAAAACCTATTAGAGCTATATATTTATCTACATAATATATTTAACCCAACAATTCACCCAATTTAATACACTTTTATCATTTTAAGTATCATTTATTTCATTCAATTTCTAACTTAATAATTTTTATGTCGGCATTTCTTAAGCATTATAAGTAATTATTTCATCTATTCAAATTAAAGATAAATTATTGATATATAAAAAACTAATTTATATTTCCATAAAATTATAAATATAGTCATATTTCATTTTTCAACATATTAATAATATTTTTGATAAATAAAAGGAAGAAAATTAATTTGTTGTGTTTTTCTTTACTTAAGTAATTATATTATTCATATTAATATTAATGTCGTATGGAAATTACAGATATCATTTAAATATTTTTCCAATAAAAAAAATTACCCACTTAATGAAATTGAGATAATTTTTTTGATCATTATTACTCTTATCGTACTAGTTTAACAACTACAAAAATCAATTTGTACGTTAACCTCAGTAATTAGTTTTTAATAAATCCACTATTAAATTTGGTAAAAAATTAAGTAGACCTTATTAAAAACTATAAATTATTCTAATTCTAAATAAGTAATAAATTTTTCAAAATTCAATTCACATGAGTTCAGATATATATTTTTATATTAATCCCTCAAATGCGGTGAGACAATGTGTTTTTGAGAAAGCATTTTTTAGAAAAAGATGAATCTATGTTAACCCTCTATGATTAATAATAATCACTATAAAAAAAGAATCAATATTTAAAAATATGTACTCTATATTTTCTATTAAAAACATTCTATATCATGGATAATTTAAATTTATTCTTATTTAGATATATTATGCATTTTCAAATAGATTTTAGAAAAATTTATTTTTAAACGGAAGAATACAGTTATACAGAAAAACCATAAAGTGTATTAAAAGTAACTAAGTGGATTAAAAATAACATAACATACATTTAAAATATTCAAAACAAATTTTAACTATTAAATTATATATTTTATTGAAAATGAAAATATGTTTATAAAAAATTGATGTTTTCACTATTCATCTAAAAATCATTTTTTTCAAAAAAATCAAAAAGAAAATTATTCCAATATAAATTTTGAGATTACAATATAAAAAATGATGTTAATTTTATCAATTAAATTTTATAAATGTTTCATAAAATAATTACAACACTTTTTCATTAATAGTAATTAAGATAATTTTTGAAAAAAAAATAATTTTAAACAATAAACAAACATTAGTAAAAATTGATTGATTATTTACTAATGATATATAAATAGTTAATATTTGAGAGGATATATATATATATATATATATATATTAATATTTATAATATTATTCATACCCTTCAACTTAACATCATGGTTATAATCGTAATGCATATCACGGGTCATTTAATTTCGATGTTACGTGTCAAATACGTATCAAACATAAAAGTATCATGGTTTTGTGTAATAAATATAGAAATTATTGTAATGTGTAATATAATATTAGCATATTTTTTCATTTAATTCATGATAAACTAGGTTTTATATGTCCTTCACACTTATAAATGTAAAATATTTTTTGAAATCTCAGGGTATTACATCCTCCTCACCTTTAATAAATACCATCCTCATAATTTGAAAATTACCAATCTAAGAAATGGTCCTAAAAATGAAAATACTTTTTTTGATAACCCAAATCATTAAAAGGTTCAGTATACCCTCCGAATAATAATAAATAAAGTGAATCATAAATGATATATTGGATAACAAAATATAATGTTTCCACATAGGAAAAACATGTGGGATTAGAAGAAAAGAATAAATAATTATTGAGAGGGAGTTAGGTCATTGATTATAAGAAGTTGAATGATCTAGGTATATTTATGTTCCTCAAAACCATTAATTTTTTATGATTTAAAAGTCTATCGGTTCATTAGAATTTATGTACTATGAGAATAATTTATTTTTCAATATTATATTCCTCAATTTGATGAATTATTTCACCATTTAGATAAAAAAACATTGTGAAATATAAATAATTGTAATATATAATTTTATAACTTATATAATTTCAACCATAATTTAAAATTTTTAATCAAAAGGCAAGTATTAAAGATGAATCTTTTAGTCCTGAAACACTATACTTTTAATGTCCACATAACCAAATAATTGATATTAATTCTATTAAAATTGTCTTCAGACATTAACCAAAACCAAAATGTTTATATCATAGTAAGATAATTCTTAAATATAATAAAACATCAAATTATAAATTAATAATCCAAATTATATAGAAAAACCTAATGGTCAAACCAACTCATTCCATAAATAACTATACTTAAAAATATTCAAACAATTTGTGAAAAATATCAAAACCCAAGGATTATAGTGATTTGATCACATTTTTTCCCAGAAAAATCAACCATTATTCCAAAAAATAAAATCCCAAAAACATAATATTTACATATATGTTCCATACGAACTGGCAAAATCACATAGGCTAGTGTTTGGAAAGAAACATTTATCATCCTTCCATTATTATTTCATGCCCATCCCCCTTTTTTGATATGAGGGGTTGTCACCCAACATATGGGTTCTCCTTTTTTAAATGTGAAAAATAACTCTTAAAAAATAACACTTGATGTTGATCATGTAGGTTATTAATATAATAACCTAATTAAACATATAAAATATTGTTTTTATCCTAAAATGATTTACTACTTAAAAAATAAAACAGGGCTTCCATTACACTGGGCATATGATCATCCTTAATTTTATAGACCTATGATGGTATCAAAACTCTTCAGATAAAATCTCATGAAAAAATCCTAATATCTAATGTTATAAAATATTTTCCCCCCATTTCAACTATAACAGCCTCGAACCCGCACCCCCAAATTTAGTGCTGAATTCGTAAACTATTCATTTTTTGATATGATACTGAAAATTGTGACTTAATTTTATCCATCCATAAAATTCTTAATAAAATGAAAAAATAGATCACTTATATCCGTGAGGATCTGTTATTTTTATATTTTTATGGAATTAAGAAAATATCTTATATAAACAATTTATATTTATTTAAATGATAACTTATACCACCTAACCTATCTATTCTTTTTAAATTAAGTCCTCATAATCTGGTATGAGAAATCCCATATAAAATCAATTCATTCAACCTTCATATTTATTATGAATGGATAGGAAACATTTGAAGGGTGAAAACATTATCATTAAGTATAATCATAATAATTCGAAATTTTATGTCATTAATGATCTAAAGTAGTCCATATGGGTATGAAAACATAATCAGAGTGAATGAGTGAATCATAAAATAACTCCTACCCGTCAACAAATGGATCATCATTATGAAAACATTATACAGGAACAAGTCATTAGAATCAATAATAATGAGCCATGTGATATCAATATTGATCATTTGAAAAATTATAAATTTAAAACATGAAATTAAACCACCATTTTTGATACATAGAGAATCACATTCATAAAACACTTACAAAATACTATTATTTGGAATAACGATTGAATGATTTCTATCTAGTCATTACACAATTCGTTAGATCTCTATCTAGGTCCACCTATTATTTAGGATATAATGGGATCATAGTGAGCTATATAGGCTTCCATATTATATAATGTATAATAGACTCACCCAGTGCGATATTGTCCAACCTATCGTATAAGGTATAATGGGCTCACGCGATACTATATGGGACACCCCATTATATAAATGGGAACATGCTCACACTATTCTATATATGTTTCCACATCATATATACTTTAATCAGCTCACATGATTCTATATGGTCTATCCCCTTAATATAAGTAATTTCTATTAACTAAAACATTGATAAGGTACATAAAGATTCAATTTTATCATAAAAAAACTCATAGAAAGAATCATTACTCAATTTATTATTTGATTAGAAAAAGGAAAAGAAATGTGTTTCATTTTAATCTCTTTTTAACATGATTGAATAGTAGAAAATAAATTGGTTCCATAATGATATCATAAAAAAATTATTAATCATTAGAAGTGAAACGAGCATAATAAAAATACCTTTGAAAACTGATTAACATGTAGAATATTAATGGGTTTCATAACAATATCATCGAAACAATATTATTCCATATAAAGAAATAATGGGGATGATATCAATTGAACATATCTATGGTGGAGGATAATTAACAATAAGGTTTGTTGATGTTCATGAATGGAAATAATATTAAAATATCATTAAAATAATTCTTGAGGAAAATATCTTTTTCATTTTAAAAAACAAAATTTTCAACATAAAACATTTTAAAAACACATTCTTTGCCATTAGTTTTAAAAAACCATGAATTTAAATAATATTATAAAAAAATTTCATTAAAAACAACATAGTAAACATTAAAATAAATTATATTCATAATGGTGAATATTTCCTAACATATAGTAAATAACATTCATGTTTCATGGTAAAAAATTTAGAATTTTTCCTTTCTCACAAAGAGACAATAAGAATCATTTGAAAATATTTATAAAAAAACAGGAAAAAATATATTTAATAAATCATATTAAGGGTTAAAAAATAAATATTAAAACATTTTTAAAAAATATTTTTTTGGATTAAAATATATTTCCAAAAAAATTAAATAAATTAGAAACTTCATAACAAAATTCTCAAAACATTTAACTACTAATTAGTTATAAATGGTACTATCACCTGTAAATATCATGAATCACCATAAGATAAGAAAAATCGTAATTATATTATGAAATGTATTTAATGATGGAATCATTGAACGAATAATCATAAAAATACTAATGAACGATGATATTATGAGATAAAACTATTATCAATTCTATATCATTTAATCATAATCCCTATAAAAATGTTTCATTAAATGAAACTAAAAATAATATAAGGAAAAATAAATTTGTTATATTTCATGTCAACAGTGTTGTATATACTAAAAAATAATACAAGTTTCAATAAAGGAAAATTATGACAAAAACCCACTACCCCTTTAGTAACATTGAAGATGAATATGTAAAACTCCAACCCCAATATCATGGAGAATGTTATTTATATTATTACATTTTTTAAGATATAATAAATCTCATTGAAAATGAAAGAATATTTTAATATTCTTGGTGAAATAGATAAATATTATAAATTTAAATATTATTTTAAACATAAAATATAGAAAAATTATTTTTTTAGAGCACCATTCTTCTCTTATCATAAGCCTGTATATCAGTCATAATAATATTCTTGGAATCCTTGGAAAATAATATATAATAAAGGGGTTAGGTCAAATGATCTGTATGGTTAAGCATAAAACAAAAAGTATAAATAAATTAGGGAAAAAATAAATATAAAAAGATATACAACTAAAACACGTTCCATTCAATTAATAACATGATAATAGAATGGTATAAATGAATGATGATCAAGTAATTCCATATAAATAATAACAATTAAATGAAAAATTATCATGGCTATTTTGTGTAATCAAATAATAACATGGAATATCAATAACTGAATTCAAATTGATGGAATACATAATGTAGAACATATAATATATAATATCAAGGCATCATACCTTGAATCTATTAATGTCAAGGATTCTTTCAAGAATCAAACATTATCAATCCATCGTACGAATAATCTAATAAATGGGTAAGGCATTAGAAAAAAATCCTATTATGTTGGTCTCTTGAGACTAGTATATGCATCAAGGGGATATAGAATGCCCTTTCTGTCCCATACTAGGTTTAATATATTCCTTATATGATAGTGGTGAATCATAATAAACATATTCACACTAGTACAAAAATTATTTATCACTTCATCATTTTAATTTCAGTTATTTATAATTTGCATCCTATGCCATATAATTTGATTTATCACATGGGTTATATTATAACCAAGGTTAAAAATGACTTATCATGATTTTTCCCATCAGTTATTCTATAACAGATGTGAAAAATAATGTTTCTCACATTATAACATTGTTTATTCTATAACCAATGTGATAAAATAAATTTTTTACATTGGTTATAGAATAAGTGACATGATAAAGAAAATTTCATTACATTATCATATTAGTTATTATATAATTGATGCTAACAATTGGATTTATCACAAAAGTTATATAATTACCGCCATTATAAATGTAAAAAACCACTTTATCGCATCGGTTATGAAATTACCAACATGATAAATATTAAAAAAAATATACTCCTCTATTATAATTTATTTATGTGTTTTTCATTTGGGCGACATTGACTCAGTTCTCCCTCATGCGGAAACCCTAGAATCGATTCTTCAATCATATGGCCTCCAACCTCATTTTTTTAGCTTCATTCATCATATTTTTCATCGATGCATCTATCTAATAGTCTCACAACTCTCATGTATGCTTCACATTCCTCGATTTCAGTTATTCTATTTCATAGATTCTCTAAATATATGTTTTTTAAACTTTACTTACTAAAATATCACAATATTTTGTTTAATTTTCTTATGTTATTGCATTACATTTATATCCAAAATAGATGTATGTTCTCAATCTATGTGAGAATTTATGTGGGACATTTATTGTATTCCAATTTAACATTATGTACTCACTATAAGTCTATTTATCATGAATTTAATTAAATTTATAGTTTTTATTTATGATTTTTTCATTTTACGAAGAAATAGATTCATTGTTTTTGTAAAGGTGAACACGTGTAAGGTTGAAAATCTTGTACATTTTTTATAAAATTTTCAACACCTAGAACCCTGTAGCATATGAAAAGTAAATAGTGTGGATGTTGTGAAACTACGTAAAATTCCCCCAAATTACATTCCATTGTTTTTGGTCATTTATGGGATACAAATCTCTATATATGGAAAACATTTCTTATGTATAATTCATGTATCAATGTTACCTTTCCAAAAAAAATAGAACCTCTAGATAATAGTTTATTTCTACGGATGTGAGAATTCACTAAAGAGGATTTGGATTTCACGATAGTAATATTACTATAAAATGAAGTAACACCTGGATATTATTCAAATACCACATCCCATAGAAATATGTTAAACTACAGTATGACATAATATGTGAGTTTATTATTATATAAAATCATGGGTATAATTATTTTTTGTCGATTTTTCCACGAGATACCTTGACATAATTTTTTTTGATGTTTTAACAATACATCACACTAGTGGATGCTGATTTATTTTTTACAATGTTGTTTTCTATCATATTACTCAAATACAATGACATTATAATTTTCAAAAACACATATATTTGTTTCATATTTCAAAATTATGTTTCTTTCAAATTATTATATATTTCATATAAATATAAAATTGGATTATATAATTTTATTTGTATATATATATATATCTTTGTAAATTATTTCCATTAATATCTTTTTATGATTTATGATTTATGATTTATATTTAAACTTATCTTCCATTATTGTGTATACTTTTTAATTATATTTTTCAATACCAATATATTTGTTTTTTATTTCAACAATATGATACATTCAAATTGTGTCATATTTAATTTAAATATAAAATTGGCTTCTCTTAACAAGATATATAATTTTGATATCTGTTATAGGAAATAGTGACTTGAAGTTGGATTATGGAACATCGAATGAGTAATGAATATGAAAAAGGTGTTAATGAATTTTTGGAATTTTAAAAATGAAATTTTCTAAAAAATGACATGTGTTTTTTTCAAGGCATGAAATTTTTAAATATGAAGATGTTTAAAAGTAGAGAGATAAAAAGATCATTTAATTTTTTAATAAATTAATCCGAGATATAGACCTTCGATTTGTCCTGGTGAAACTGGGAAAAATTTCAAATATAATGAGGATGATGCTTTGTATGATGATAACACTGATGAAATGATTTGCGATATTGAAGTATAGATAATTGAGAAGGATGTAACAATTGGGTGTTTATATGGTGATGCTGAAAAACCATTGTATCATGATTTTACAGATTTAATAGTTTTATTATCGGTGTTGTGATTAATTAACCTGATGTTGATACGCGGATAGAGGGACATGAGTTTTAAATAGAGGCACCAATTGAAAAATAAATTCTTTTTAAAGATAATGATTTACATATTCACATTATATGCCCAAGAAAATATTATTTCTGATGGTATTGTGGTATAAGAAAATACATACCTTCATGAATGACTGTGTGATATATACGAAGGAATATGAATTTCTACTAGAGTGTCCAAAATGTGGTACATAAATGTATAAAGTGAATGAAAAATTATAGGCTAATTTAGATGTTACAAAATCCCCTACAAATAAATTTTGGTATCATTCAATAATTCCTTGTTTCAAACGGTCATTTTCTAATTCACATCATTCAAAAAGGTTAAGTTGGAATACTGATGAGATAATATGTGATTGGAAAATACCTCATATAGATTATTTTACATAGTGAAATAAAATTGATCACTAGTTTCACACATTTGGAAATGAAGCAAAAAAATCTCCGACTAGGGTTGTGCATGGATGAAATGAATCCATATTGAAGGCTTATTATCACACATTGTTCAGGTTTTATTTTATTATTAATTTATAACCTATCTCTTGAATTTTTTATAAAGAGGAACTATGTCATGTTGAGTATAATGATCTCTTCAATAAACCAACATAATAATGATATTGATGTTTTCTTATCACTATTAATTGATGATTTGAAACTCTTATAAGAGGATGGTATTAGGGTGTATGATTCTTATAAGATGGAATATTTCAACATCATGAAATGATTATGTTCACTATAAATGAATTCTCAGTGTATGGAAATTTTTCTGGATATAGTGTTAATGGGCGTAATGTGTGTCCAATTTTCAAACAATAGACATCATATTGTCAATATTCTTATGGGATGAAAACATTATACATGGTTCATCCAAATATTTTACCAATGGATTACCATTATATAAGATTAAAAAAAGGAATTCAATGGAACACAAGAATTTGATATTATTCCAAAACCTTTTTCTCTTGATGAGTATTTTTAGATGGTGGAAAACTGGTATGTGACATTTGGAAAGACAAATAAATCTAGAAATGATGGAAATATTTTGAAGAAATAGTGAAAAAAATTTATCATCAATATTATAGATATCATAAAGTGAAACGTAACATTTATTTCATTCATTTAGAGAATAATATATGTGATAACTTGATTGGAACAATGTTAGATACTAAAGAAAATAATATAAATGGGTTGAATAAAAAATTATACATACTGTTAATGGGAATATGTTTAGAGTTAGCTCCCACTCTTGATAAAATATAGGCATTTCTTCCCCCATCATGTCACACATTCACCAAGAGGGATAAAATTATTATTTTTAGTGTCTTAATGATATCAAACTTACATAGGGATATTCTGAAAGTGTAATTTTTATTTCTCTCAGAAGGAATTGAATTTGTCAGCTATAAAATATAATGATGGTCACATAATGATGCAACAACATCTTCCAATTTCATTCCATGAAATATTTCAAATTTGTGTAAGAAAAAACTATCATAAAAGTGTTTTATTTTATAAATTATATTTTTAATAAGGTGATTGATCTCAATTCTTTGAACATTTTTGTAAATTAAATAAATTTCTATAATTTTTCAATTGAAAATGTATTTTCCCCCATCTATTTTTGATTTCATGGTGAATTTAATTGTTTTTCTTGTTTGAGAAATAATTATTTCTAGACCTATGTATCTACATTGGATATATAATTTTGAAATTTATATATATAAATTGAAGTGGTATGTTAAGAATCCATATCAAAATGAATCATCTATTGTTGAAAATTATATTTCATGGGAGGTTGTAGAGTTTTTTACGAGCTACTTATCTAAGGCCGAGTACACTGATTTTCTTCTTTCATGCCATGAACATGATTATTATGGGGGAAAGGTATTCATTGCATGAAATTCAAAACTATTATATGCGAGGAGATAAAGATTTTTAATTTATATATATTGGATAACATTGATATTTCTCAACCATATATATCATTTTATATTAATGATTCTAAACAATTCCATCTCATGAAGAAAGAAATGTGGATTTGGAATGAGTATAACAAACCATTTTTCCATGTTTTATAATGTTCGTTCTTGGTAGATTAGATGCATCAGATACAATGGGATGCTTAATATGTGGTCCAAGATTAAATGTGATAACATGTTCTGGGTACGATATAAATGGATATTCATTTCATAAAAAAGATCACGATAATAGAAGTGAAGTTCTGAATAGTTGTGTATTTGTGTTCATAGAAGCAATGCATTTTTCATGTTCTAATGAAAAAACATTATCCATCAGGTTGATATTATAGATTCATTAAGAAAATAAGGGGGTTTTATTGCAATAAATTTTATTTTATAGTGTTTAAATCCAACTGGTTTATCAGTAACAACAATGTTAGACACAATATATATGGAATGAATCATGTTAATCTGAATAAATCAGAAGACAAAACTGATTATTTTATATTGGAAAAACAACAATTTTTTTGTTCTTGATCTATATGATATAAAGGGGCTTATTATTTTACATGGAAAAAAATACTTTTTGGGATGATCAACTTGATGATGATGATGATTTATATGATAGTCCCACTTCTATAGAAATCAATACAGAAAATAATGATGAGAATGTCATAGACATGGTTAGTTCCATAAGAAATGATCATGAAAAAGAAATTTCAGTAAATAAAACATTAATACATTTTTATATTATAGGTTACATGTGTTTATTTATCATTTACTTTATTTTTAATTTCATAAAATTTTAGATATTTTAATTTTTTTACTTTATTAAAAAATTTATAAATAATAATAAGTAAAAATGTTTATTTATATTAGTTTAGTTTTATTTAGTGTACTATGATTATCATTACATGGATTATACCTTTATTGATTTTATTGAATTAAAATTATTTTAAATATAATAAGGTAAATAAAAAAATTAGACAAGTATATAGAAAAAATATTATTTTTGTGTAAAAATGATTTATTTGTTGGAAATCATTTAAAATTCCTAAACCAATTTTTTATTTGTTTTTATTCATTTACAAGACATTAAATATATCATAACTGTTAAAATTTTAGTAAACTATATAAAAATATGAATACTAATATCTTGTGTTTAGGTATAAGTTTTTGTTTCAAAATTTTTTATTTTTTATTTACATTATAATTGTAAAAGTTGAATTTATAATTTTTAATTATTTGAATTTTTTTGGTAAATAAATAATTTTTCATTGATTTAAAGGATAATGAAACATAAATTATATGATTAAACACATACTTATATTTATGAGTATCATGATCATAGCTTTGGGGAGGAACTTTCACGTGCTCCTCTGGACGATCCTAAACCATTATATACTCCCACAGAGCCAAAAAAGAGTTTGAGGGTTGGTAAATGTGGTAGAAAATGTTTAAATAAATTATTAGTTTCTTGTAGGTAGGACTCTAGGACAATTATATACTTTTATGAGATTGATATTGCAATAGGTCAGAACTCAATACAATTCAAGATTTTTTATAAACATAGGGTAAAATAAAATTCATAATTTTGTTTATTGATTGTACAAGTGTTGACCAAGTAACAATATTATGTTTTGGGAGACCATTTTGAAAATCTATTTTAAGATATTTTTATTAAGCTAAAATATTATTAAAAAATTATGTTTTACCTCTTCCTATCAGATGAAATTTGATATACCAGACATTGGAGGAGTCATGTGAAAATATTTATCAATGGATACTCTGAGATGGAGTTGTTTGAAATAATCCCTAACATTTTATTTCATTTTTGTGAAGTTGAACCATGACAATCCATTTCATATATAACCTTATATAGATGAATGCACTTAGAAAATATTTTTTTAATGTAAAAGACATGAATCATTTTATGTTAGTGTAATGTTAAATTTTAGATGTTTATTAATATTAATTAACATATTAAATAAGTTTTAATGATTTATTAAGGATTTTTTATTCATAATTTATAGAAAACTATGATATCCTATCAAGAGATTCAATATTTAAACATATACCCACATAATTTATATCAAGGAGGGTATATTTTATTGGAGAAGAAAATGTTGGATAAAAATTTATAAAAACTAATAGTTGAGTCTTCAATATCTAGAGAGGTTTCCCCTCCATCCCCTGGCTAGACATGAAAAATGGAAGAGGGTGTGGATGAGAAAAAGATGAAATATTTATGGACCAATCGAAGACTGTAGCTATGAGAATTTAAAGTTGATTATTTTATTTATTTATTTAAGATAATTAAATTATATATATTTTTTGAATCATTATTGAATTTTACAAATAATTCATACATGATTCTCTGGAAGAGAAGAAAACACATGGGGTGTTTTTATATGAGGGGTGGCATGGTATTTTAACATTAGCATTGGTAAATCCTGAATACCTGGGTCATGTAAGAGGATACCCAATCGGTGTATCTGTTTGAAATTTTTTTCCATGTTATTTAGCTTTTGAAATAGAGGGTTTGTATAAATAAAATTTTGGAGACTGATGTTCCAAATATTAATGAGTTGATGGACGAAAATATCAGGGAATATGTATAGTATATATTTGCATTCATGAAAAAAAATCAGAATAGAACTCCCACTCATCCATTACTACTAGCAGCTCCCACTCCCCTACCTCTACCTATATACCCCTTTATTTATCCTCCACCACCACCTGCAAACACCATATTTTATCCTACTCTTGCACCCCCTCCTCCTCATGTTCCTAGTTACTATGAGTTATACATTCATGATCCTCACTATCATATAGATCCATATGTGCTGATATATTATATAGGAGATACCTTTCGTCATAAATGGTTAGAGATAGAGCATCATAGGGCCACTGTGCAAGATATTATAGATATATCAGCTGGAGTACCATTACCTATGGATGAGGTGAGGACAGTTGGACAAAGTATCAACGCCTTTTTAGTTTGGAAATCTAGACATCTACGACATATTACTATAATGCTATGTTTATATTTTATATACCTTTTTTTATTAAATTTGTTTTAACATTTGAAAGTAAATATTTTTATCTTTTAATTTATAGGAATACATTAATGGTATAGAAATATTTAATATTCAACAACAATTTCAAAGGGACATGACTTCAGATATAGATTTTACTAACCACAATAGATTGTCAAGATATTCAAATTTGTTACAGGGTATTTATACATTTCTAAAGGATGATCATGTTTGTGGTAGTGTAATAAATGTTGGGATTTTTAAAAATTAAATCATGGATATTTTAACAAGGGTAATGCTTGGAATCAATGTGATTTATGTTATTTCCATGTAAGTATTAACGTAAATCCTTCCTTGTGCCAAATTTATTGAAAATTTATACATATTTCTATTTTTAATATGTATATTTTTAAAATATGTGATGATAATGAAAATACATATGTTTATTCATTGATTGAACCACATAAAATTTCACCTCAATTGAATACATTAAATAAAGAAAAAAGGACAATTTATATTGTTGAAACATTTGAACCCAATATAATTACGCAGTTCAAGATGTTTCCATATGTTGAGAGGTATGAAACAGATATCTCAACAAGTTTTATTTATATTTTAAAAAACAACCACAAACATTAAATTTTCTTTTATATCAGTGAAAATTGGATTTCATGTGTTTTATTACAAGGGAGAAGACACTTTACTAGATATTCTATATCCATGATGACGTGTGAGGAAATTTTAAGAACCTATTGGAAAAGAAAGTTTTAATTTCCAAAAAGTTGTTTATATTCTAATAAATTTTAAGTTTATTTCATTAATATTATTTTATAATATGGGATGATATTTATTAATAAAAAACACAATAAAACACAATTCCATGATCAAATATAGAGAAGTAAAGGTGGATTTCCATTTATAATGAGTGCATTTTAGATATATTTCATAAAAATGTTATTTTGAATTGAACAACTCATTTTAACAACATTATCAAAAAAAGGTCTCAACTAATGTGGATATAATGTTTTATGATTTATATAGGAAATAATTACATTTGGAATAGTTATGAAGTTCAACTAGGTTATATTTCCTTATGAACTATTCCTTAATATTTCATTTATTTCATTAATTATACATGTTAACTAAATTACTATTAATATTTGTTGTTATGATGACCCTTTCCCTTATAGTGCACACTATCTGACACACATACAACTAGAAAGAGAAAATAATTTTATACAGTTGATTATATTTGAGTTTGTTGTTAGTGAATGTTGTAATATTGAATGTTATAATTGTAAATATGTATTTGGTTGTTATTTTCGATTTATAAATATTTGTTTTTAGTTATTATTGTAATTTTTTAATTTTTATATTGTTATTGTGTAATTTTGATGCTTGTTTTAGTTTCATCTTATTTCTACTTGTTTCAGTATTTTTATGGGTTGGTCATTAGTGGAGAGGATGGGAAACATGATATATTAAAAGAAATGATTTTACGTCGGTTATTTTATAACCAACGTTAAAAAAATCCTTTTTTGGTTTTTTACATCGATTTAAATTAAATCGACAAGATATTATATTTTTAAAATCTTCTATATAATAACCGACGTAAAAATCCTTCATCATAAATCTCTTTTACATCGGATTCAGAATAACCGATGTGGTATTGATGTAAAAGGGATTTACTATGGGTAATGGTATAAAAGGTTTTTTGTTTGTTGTTAAATAACTGATGTAAAAAATCTTTATCTGCAAGTATTTTCACATTACCCATATAAAAACTTGATGTAATATCTAATATTTTACCTCAATTATTTAACAACCAACATAAAATATCAGTTCCATTATATATACAGGGTCTATTTTTTAACCAACAATAAAGACAGTATTTTCAACTTCTCCTATAGTAACGATGAATAATATGCTGCAAAAAAACAACATGAAAAATAATATATTCCCTAGTGACATTTTTATTGAAACATGTATACAAAATTTAAATAGAATTCACCATTATGTAAATATATTCACAAATAGCTCAAAATAATATGGTTAATGGTATCTGAATTGAACTTATCCTATCAGAATAATCTATAACCATTTAATAAAATATGTTATATGGTATGATAATAAATCATATTCAATGAAATATAATATTCATAAAAGCATTTTTACATAGATGAAAATACATTAATTGCGGTCTTTTAAGAATTATTTATGAAGATAAATAATTTTTATTTTGAATATAACTTATTATTATAAGATAACACATTTATAAATGAAAAAAGATTAATTGAAAATAATAATTTATACGTGTAGAGAACTATCTAATGAAATATGGTTTTATAGTAGTTGGAAAACCTACCCATTTTTTATATGTATATAATAATTTCTATTGTATTTTTTTAAGAAAAATCTCAAAGAACATTGTATGGAAAACAAAAAATATATACAATTAAATTCATTATATAAAGAGTCAAACTAGAAAAAAAATTAATTTAAAATAATTTTGGTAAACAATAAAACCCCTTTTGAACTTTTTTTAGAAAACATAGACATTAAAGAGAAATATTCCACATTGGTGACTTAAATAAAAACAATCCTGAATTATGAAGGTATTGTGAATTAACAAATACATTTCAAATTAAATTAATTGAAAATGATTTAACATCCTGTAAAATGGTTTATATCATGTTATTAAGTTTTAACATTACCATATATATAATATTGTATATTACCCTCTTATATCATTCTGTTAATTGTTTTTTGTTATTACCATTGTTTTGGGTGTAAACTTCTTCATTTTACTATGCATGTTTTCTTGTGTAAGCACTTTTTCTTATGCATAGGTTATATTTATATCAACAATATAATTATATAAAGTTTAAATGTGACACATTTTTTTATTATATAAATCTTTATAATCATTCATGAATTGTTATATCAGAAAATAATTCACATCACATCATGGATATCGTAGGGTGTAAGTATGCACAAGCAACGATATCATCCTCTTAATGGTTAAATAGTAAATAATTTGATGGTATATTATTTTTTGCAGATTCAATATCATGTTATAATTATCATATATTTTTATTATATACACCATAATAACATATCAAAATATATGTTTGATACTATATTTATTTATTTATCCTTGAAAACACATTAAAAGTAATTAGAAGAAGAAACGAACTTGGAAGAGTCAATAAACAAGATTACCTCTTCTTTAGAGGAATTCCTTTAATATCTTCTAAAGCAATATACGATAAGTATTTTGGATGGAAAATAACCTCTATAACATAAAAAATTATTTTAATAAAATATTTGTCCATCTATTTGATAAGATATATGGATGATTGTGGTGTGAAGAAGTGAGGGAGGAGGTTCCCTTTTATAATTGAGTTTTGGGTA
Source organism: Viscum album (assembly GCA_963277665.1). NCBI lineage: Eukaryota > Viridiplantae > Streptophyta > Magnoliopsida > Santalales > Viscaceae > Viscum > Viscum album. Next base: position 108,923,673 of record OY728132.1, on the reverse strand, counting down.
AGTGTAGGTCATATTATTATCAATATCATTTTGTTTCAAATGATATTTACCCACTTCAACTCCTACAATGACAACATAAAATTTTCCATATTTGAGTGTTAATATTTTTAATATAAAATTAAAAAATAACAATTTATTAATACTGGATGATTTTATAAACAATATAATGATAATTTTTCATATGTTTATATTTTTATAATTTTTATATCATTTAATAAAATATTTCTTATTTTTAAATTTCATTAATTTCAATCTTGACATTATTCATTACTTTCATTTCTAGAAATAAATATATATATATATATATTTGAACCAATTATTTTAAAATATTCCCAATTGGTCAATTTCAACTTTTAGATTTTTGGATGACATTAATTATCTCAAATAATATTTATTTAAATATTTTTTGATATCATATATTTGATATTTCAATTAACTAAACAATAAATACGTCACTGATGTGTAATTATTTATGTTAACTATTTCATCAGTAAACATTAAAAAGAAATTTCCATGATGAAAATAATGTTTATCTATTTTCAAATACTATTTATAGCCAAAAATATCACCTATATAAACTCATAATAAAAATAGTTAACTTGTTAAAAAGAAAACTATAACATGTTTGAATAATCATTATATAAAATATTGTAAATGAAATATTCTAATCCAAATGGATTTAAATGGTGACTTAGCATATCGATTAATGATTAGGGATGAAAAACACATCCAATAAAATTTAAGAAAGTGTCAGGGAAATTTGATAATATTTATAATATTATTGTCACACTTAAATATCTTATTAATCCTTAATCATGGGAATTAAAATATCTATGTTAGTTTTCAAAAGAAAAAAAACTAAAAGGGTTCTATTTAAGTAGTATTAAATTGTGGATTCTAAAAATATGATCTATTTTTGAAAATTTAAAACTCATAATTTGAAAAAATTAATTAAAAAATAATCTCGTTGATTTTATGTGATAATGTGTTATTAATGTGGAAACGTACAAAATTTTAAAATGTTTTTTTACCCACATTAAATTTTAAAAATAATTAAATTAACTTAATTTGATTAATATATATTTTATATACCAAATTTTACATTAATAATTTTCAATATATAATTTAAAATCATAGATTATTTAGATGAAATGTCTGTTTTGAATTAGAATGAATTATTTTTTAAAATTTAACAAATAATAAAACATATTTGATAAATACCAAAAATTATTCCCAAGTTAATTTTTATATTAATATATATAAAAATATGTTTTTTATGACAAAAATAATTTATATAAGTGTTAAAATATAGTTCTAGAACATGTGTGCCATTAAAAGCTAGAAAAACTTCCATTAAAATTATTTTTATGTGTAATATTGGATTTATTTTTATACCATTTCTCGAAAACACATAATATAAATCATAAAAAATAGACTAAAAATATAATATATATATATATATATATATTATAAATATTTAAATACAATTAATTCAATCAAATTTAATAGCAACGTTTCAATAATATTTTATTTTTTTAAGGTGGGTGTTGCATGCAACGTAATCTTTCAATATGATTAAATTTAAAGAGAGACACACCATAAAATATTTCGGTTTTACATTTATCCAAATTAAAGTGAGATACAAAAATCTATATTCAAATACACATAAATATAATTAAATTAATCATAACAAACATTAATGGGAATTATATACACCACATAATATTAATTAGTATCGATAATGGCATATATCTCCCCAAAAGTGTGAGATGAAAAAAGACTTACCTTGAGTACAATTCATGGTGATTCTATCCTTATTCCATTAAAATAAAATTATGTTAATTATTTGATTCTTTAATATCCTTTTTCATGGTTATAATTACATTTATTAAACCTATAAAAATTATTTTTAATTTCTTCATCATTTATGTTTATATCATATTTATTACCATATTCGGCATATGTGTAAAAAAGTACATTGGTAGGTTGACTACTGTGAAGGATATAATTATATGAAAATATATAGAATAATAATCGTGGAATAATTGTGAAATTTATAAAACAATTATACTTTTAAAATCATAGTTGAATGGTGGTTATGAAAAATGTACTAATATTGCGATTATGGAGACGATAGGTCGCATGTACGCATTAGTAAAATTTACATATTTCATTGACAATTATAGAAATAAAGTTAGTAAATTTTATATTTAAATAATGATCATAATATCATAAATACTATATTATTAAATTATATAAACACACACACACACACACCCACATATATATATATATATATCATTCATGTGATGTGGTGGTGAAAAGAAGGAATCATATCACTTTGAGAGGGCGGTAGTCCACACGTCCATGACTAGTGTCATCATTTTTTTATTGAGTTAATGGTTAAATGGAAAATTTTATATGATATTTAAATAATGATACATATGTCCTAAATATCATAAATATTTGATTTTTATTACTTAAATTTATTTTTATCACACTTATTACCTTCCCTTTAATGCATTATTGAAAAATAAACCACATTACTTCACAAGGTGGTAGTCCACCATTCACACGAGGGATGTTATCACATCCCTTATATAATGAAATATAAAATGGTGTATATGATATAATTACACATTATTTATAACTATTTTAAAAAGTATGTAAACAATAGATGCATCATCACACCGAACCATGAGAGCTGGTATAGGAAAAATGAATGACATCATTTTGTGAGGCAGTAGTCCAACTTACCCCCGAGTGATGATTTTGTAACCCATTTCAGGGAAGTGTGTAAGTATTTAGGTAATAAACATAACATAGAAACATTTAATTATATTTTTTATATGGATTATATTATATCAACATGGTATAATAATAATTTGAGGAGGTGGGGAAATAAATATAATAAAGAGTTTCGTTGAAGAACATTACCAGTTCATTGTTTATCCTTAGATTTACTCTACTTCCTTGAAATTTTTATATTAATCCCAATCTAAGGATTATAGGATTATGGTACCAAATTTGGGAAGCAGTTTTTCCGAGTGTTGTGCTAGCTAAATGTCATCAATGGTGTGAAATGGGGTGGGTTTTTTAAGTGCCCTATTATAGATACATAAGAGTGGAATCTTGAAAATTCTCAGAATATTCAGTGTTGGGAGGTCAATTTTACTATGTTTGAGCAAATATTTATAATTAATCAAGTTTAGGGATGATATGGCTAAAACACACATCACCCACACCAAACAAGAACTCATGTTTTAATCATTTGATTCCTAAACTCATATGTTTCCTTATGTTTTAATTATGGTAACTAGTTTTATAACCTAATTAATATATCCATTAAGAATAAATTCATGTGGGAAGTTTTGGATATTTTATACCCATTTATTCTAAAATTTAAATCACATTTATCAAAAGAAAATTTTATGTGTGTGGAAAATTATTTTTACCACAATCACAGGTAAATTGAAAATACACAACTTTAACCATATCCCCACTAATAGAGGTTTTTACTAAATGAGGGTCAATATGATAATTTTATAAGTATAATTTTTACATTAATTGTATATATTTTATATTTATTGACATTTACAAGTCACATAGAACAAGATAAGATTTCAATTAAATTTATGACATTTATTAAATTGTAATTTATCAAAAAATAACAAAAATTTCACTTTTGAAAATATACAATTGATTATTTAATTAAAAAGTATCAATAAAAGTATTTAATTTTGATCTTATAATACCAATATATATTCTAATTAAATATTTCTCTTTAAATAATTTTGATTCACTAATAGCTTCTATTTCACGCAACCATGAGTTTGAAAGAAATTTGAGAACCAATTAGTATAACCTAGCCATTAAATAGGTGAGAATAAATATTCATAAATTCTTTATGAAATAAATATTATGATCTAACTCAATATTAATTTATTGAAATTTTCTTATAAAATTGTCACATAATTTATGTTAAATCACCTTATTCTTCAAAAATATGTATTCTATAAAAATTAGTATATTTATTATGAATTTTTTTTAATTTTTACAATTTGAAGAACTTTTAGTTGAAAATGTAATTTAATTTTAGAATTAATCATGACAATGTCATCTTAAAATTAATTTTTTTTAAAAATATATTTTTTAGTGAAAATAATTATTTTAATTCAAAACTGTATTTTCATTATAAGTATTTACGTTGTAACATTATTTTATATATTTAATTAAAATATTAATTAATTTATTTTAATTTAAAATAATCAAAATTTGTATTTTCGAAGGTATTTAATGCAGAAATTAATTATACAAATATTTTTTTATAAAAGGTAATTTTTCCAAAAAATTGATTTTTATGGTAATTTACCAGTATTATATAATATTGAATTCAAAAACTTATGTGATTTGAATTTTAAAAATTTATTCCCAAATAATAACTCAATAAATAAAAAATTATTGAATAGATTTCTTTTATTTTTGTCTAATATGAATTGTAACCTAGGTAAATTTTGCAACCATGGAAAGGGTAATTATGTAGTTTAAGTAAAAAGTAAAATAAATTGGTCTAAAAAATAAGAATAAACATTCCAAAATTTTATTAGTCAAATATAATATTACACTTAAGACAAAAAACGAATTTAACTTTTTTAATGGAAAAATTTCCCAGAACTTGAATTATATAATGTTTAAATTAACGATATTTTCAAAATCTCACTTTATTTATCATTAATATTCATTATGTGTCAAGATGGGGAATAATGTATTTTATGACCAAATATGTAACACCCTGACCCCAGTTTCCCAGTGTCGGTGCATTATTTTAAAACATTGGCATGATTACAAGGAATCAAGTCCCAAAGGAGAGATCGGTTTAGGAGTCTTGGAAAATATATTACATACATTAATGTTACATTACATAAAAAACAACATAAATAATCCTTTATGAACGCCATTATTTCCTTGGCTTAAACCTGCATATCAATCACAATACACTTCTTAGAATCCTGGGAAAATAAAACATATAAAGGGGTGAGATCAAACGCGCAGTAAGGGTAAGAAATACAGTAGAAACATTTAAAAAGAAGTATAAACATTTAAGGCAATTTATTAAACTAAAACAAAAGCCTTTTAAACTTGAACTTCAGCATGATATGGAAGAAATAAAATAAAATAATGCCGTTTAATTATTCACATGGATATTCTACTAATCGAATAATCACATGAAATATCAATAACCACGTTCCTAACGATGGAATGCATAATTCCGAACTTTAATTTCTGTGTCAAGGCCTCGTGCCAAGATCTAAGGGATAACTATAACCGGAACCAACCCGGAGAGCCTCTGTAACCGGATTCCAACCCGAAGTGCCTCTAATAACCGGACATGAACCTGGAGTTCCTCTAATAATCGGACACCAACCCGGAGTTCCCTTAATAACTCGACACCAACCCAGAGGGTCTGTTGTAACTAGACCCCAACCCAGAGGGCTTACTTCTACTGGTCCCCAACCCAGAACTTACTAGTCCAACACATTCATCTTAAGAAGAGGATGAAATATTACAAAAACATTCGTATTAAAACTAGCATACAAAATGCCAAAACCTTAATCATAATCTGTTAATGGAATAAAAATGAATCATCCATAGTCAAACATAAAATAAAACCATAAATACAATATGGAATATTCTTATCATAATAAATCTACTTCAAAGAAGTGTAAAATTTATCAAAGGATGTTGACATAGATGAAATGAAAAATATTTGAGAGAAATATCTCTTTTTTTTAAATCATTTAAAAGTCACATAATTATAAAATAAAACATTTAAATTGAAAATATTCTTATATGCTTGTAAGGGAAACTTCGACGATTTTATAATGGCGGAAAATAGTCACACCCACCGTATAAGTTAAAAAAAGACATTCTTACCTTAATTCTGTTGAAAAGGATAAAAAGGACTATGTTTGGAAAATGAAGGAAATATTCCTTTATAGACTTCTTATAAAAAGTAAAAAAATGGTATAAATGACATTAACCCATATTGTGTAAAATTGTAAGAATGTTTTGAAATAAAATTTTAAGAAACATGTATGTGGATGATAAATAGGTCCCAGTAGATAATTACGTATAAACAACCTCGGATAATGAAAAGATTGTAAAATAAACCCTTACCAATTTGGTAACTTACGAAACATACACCCCATGAAAGAGGTATCATACAATGAATTTTTAAACACACATAAATTAAATTTTATTACACAAGGAATACAATTATGGGTAGTACATACACCACACAAAAGGTAATAGTGGCAATATGGCATGAATCTCAAGGGAATAAGGAGTGAGATGGAAACCCCTTACCTTGCACTTTCCTTTTGTCGAGGGTACGTTTATCCTCCTGTATGAAGACTATAGTTTGTTATTAAATTATACCAGAACCATATTAATATTTATGATATCATAAATTATTCATTTATGACTTTATACTACCCATTTAATAATAATTTCCATGTTATATTAATATTCCTGTTAATAATCGCTTTCTTTATCGTACGTGTTTTAACTTGTTACTCTTGATTGAATCACATAAATACTGATTTAAATACTTCCATAAAATAAAACATGACTTATTTATCATATATATTAGAATATAAAAATTTATAATAGATGTATATATGAAATGGAAAACACCGTTTATGGATACGGTAGTCTGTACGTACGCATAATCATTGTTTCTGTTTTCGTATAGTATTGAACAGAAGTAAGTGAATAAGATATATGTAAGTACATAAATACTTATATATATAAATATATATCTCTCCAAAAACATTATTATGTCATATATTACATACTTATTAGTAATATATATTTTTATAATCGTCGATGAATGGTGAACTTGGAAATGAATCTCATCGCATCTTGGAGACGGTAATCTGTACGTACGCACGAGAAAAAATATCATTCTTTTGATATATAATTTGATTTTATATAATATATACATAATACTAATCATGTTATATTTATTATTTACATCAAATACACATCATTATTATACCCATTCAAATAATAATGTATTGAATAACAATTACACCACGACGTGGTGACGGTAAGCCATTCATACGCACGTATGGTGACTTGTCATTCAAAGGGTAGATAGAATAATGAATTTGGTTGTACCATAAGTATAATAACATCTAATTATATAGAATATACTGGATTTATTATTTTTTAACGGAAACAACAAATAAAAAGTAAGTGGAAGAACAAAGGAACTTGAAAGAGGGTGGTGAAATCATTACCTCTTCTTTGAGTTCTTCCTTTGGATTTGATCAAAAGGGCTCCTTAGGTTGGATTTATGATCGAACTAAGGCCTCTAGGAAGAAGGGAGGATATTTTAGAGGGTATTTGAGCAGGGGTTGGCTGATCCAAATGGCATATATGGTGTGAATTAGAGAGAAGGGGGAGAGCCCTTTTATAAGAGGTGTGAGGGGCACCTTTGGAAAAACATAAAATATTATTTTATAATAAATTTATATTCGGTTTATAATTGCTCCAAAGTTTATTATTTAAAGTCTAAGGTGGGGATAGGTTGAAAAAAACTCAACCAATAGGTTTTAGACATGTTTAGGATTCCATTTCTACCTTATCATTTAGATTTAACTCTAAGATAAATAATTTAACTTTTACCCTGTCTTCCTGTATTCTTACACTATATGGTTAATAAACATAATATATACTTCAAATATAACCCCAATTGGTTCTTCAATGTCATATATATTATTATATAAGTCTTTTGGCCGATAATCAGATTTTTAGGACCATTATATCAAATAATAATATAATATTTGTTTAAAAAACTATTTTATGTCAATTTTGATACTATTTGGTATTTGTTTTTTGTTAAAATAATAACAAAATTATTACATCAAAAAAATACTTATAATAAATCCTAACATGTCATATTCACCTATAAAATTCGTTCATATCATAAAATCTTTTAAATTATATTTATTTTTATATTTATAATTACATTTATTTGATTCTTTCATGAATAAGTTAATTACTTTATCATCATTGTGTCATAAATAAATTTATTTATTTAATGTATAAAAATTATACATAAAATAACATGATGTAGTAAATATTTTTATATTTCTAATGAATATTCATAATCGAATTTACCTTATGTAAAACCCCATATTTAAAATGTTTTAGTTATTAAACATTGATTTTAACTATTGTAACTCTTCTTTGAATAAAATAATAATAAATGTCCTAATCTAATCCAAGTTGACCTAAATGATAATATTTTATTCTTAAGATTGTTTCCGGTCGAGATATTCTTTTCCAATAGAATTAGGACATGTGTGAGGGTAATATTAATATCATTTTTACACTTAATTACCCTATTTACTTCTAACAGTGGTAAATAAAAGTAAAAAAGTTACTATTCACAAAAAATTATTTTCATCTAATTGAACCAAATTTTACTCCTTGCTATTAAGAGTGTCTCTCGGATTTTATAAATTCAGCTCATAGAAGCAGTAAAATTATGTTTTTTGTGAATTTGCAAAAGCTCCTAGGAGGTGGGTAAAAGACGGTGAAAGGTCCAATGAAATTTTTATATATCTAATATTATTATAAACTGACTTCAATGAAATACATTGAACTTATATAGGTATTATGTATTTATTTCGACATTTCATAATTAAAATAAAATAAATAGTTATTTAAATTAAAATTCGGTTTTAAATTATAACTTAGTGTTAATCACTATTCATCAAAAATTAAAAGTTTTCAGAAAAATTCCAAAAATTTACCCTAAGATAATTTTGATATTCCGAATTCAATAATGAAGTCTATTTTACCAATTTCAAAACATATATGTTGAATTTATTAATTTAAAATTAATTTCCACAATCAAAACAAAAAGAGTGTTTTTAAGAAATAATAATTATCAAAATATTGACACTTGTTTATGTCCGGTTTAAATGTGATGTAATGTCTAGTGACCAACATTGGATTAAATTGTAAAAATATATTCTAAATATAATTTAAAACCACACAAATTTATAATTTATCACTATTAATTATTTCGATTAAAAGAGTTGTTTTTAATTAAAATTTATTAATTTTCACTATTTATCAAAATATGAAAGTTATCAGAAAAGTACCAAAAATTAACCCTAAGCTAACTTTGATATTCCAAATCCATAAATGAAGTCAATTTTGAATGATAAAATGTATATAATTTCAAAATGTGGGTATTACAATTCATAACGGTTAGTTTGATTGGTTGTGGTGTGTGTTAGAATTCGAAGTTGCGTACAACACACGCTACTGTATTATTCAAAGAGAAGTGTATCATGGAAGATTGGGGTGTTACATTCTCGCCTCCTTCAATAAATTTAGTCCTCATAATTTATGCTCATTATTGGAAACTTGTGGTTGACATTTCATAATATCTTAGTTGAAATTCTACATCGAAAAATGGATTAATGAGGCCTCTAATTAAAATAAAGAGTGGTAAGTATAAAGGATGCGGAAAATAACACATACTAGGGTTCCATGTAGGAATATATGGATATAGAAGAGAAATTTTACCATCAATATCTGATGAATAGTGGTAGAGAACATGGCTATGAAAAGGCCAACAATCACAAATCAATAAATTTGTGATGATCTAAGGTACCATCTAGGACAACATTTTTTTTCTATATTCCTTTTATTAATGTTGAGGAATTTATTTATGAGATTGGATAATATCATAAAGAGTTATACATACTTTATATTTAGATTTTTATCCACTAATAAATTTCTACCACAAACTCATCTTGCACCCCAAAACTTAATACATCTCAAAAATACTCTATTTATCCTATTCGTATAGGGTTCAAAATATAATGAATTTATAATTCACACATCATACCCTTTAAAAAATTAACTACATTATACCATCCATGAACTTCACGTAGCACAGTGGTAGGCGATAAATCCTAATAGCACTATGGTTGTGGGTTCGATTCCCGCAGCTTTGTCTAACGCAATAGGTTGTCACACGGTCTGTGTGTTGTCCTTTTATAAAAATCTAATAATACACTTTCAAACATAATCCATTCCAACCATTAGACTTATCTAAATTACTACTATCCAATCTCACATTCCAAAATTTATAAGGAATTTAGACACTATGAAGATCCTTTTTTCCATTTAATAACATGTGAACACCTTCACCATGTATTATTTTAAAACATGGTAACAATCTTGAATTACCATAAAACCTTATTTATTACATTAATGATACCTTATTCTTTATAGAATACTGGATATATTCCTTCTATCCAAAATTTTTTTAAACTCCAAAGATGAAAAATTATTAATCAGTTTCAAGGTAATCAAGAATATCCAATATTATTTATCAAAATCAATCTTTTATTATTCCAAAATCACTACCTCGGTATCAGAACCATATTATGGTTTATCTTTGTCTAAACCATTTATTTTCCAAAAATTTAACCTGCTATTGAGTCACTTTTCGTAGATCCACACAATCTCAAGTCCTCAATAAAATAGTACTGAAATACATTAATTATATACTCAATAATTATTATAACCATTACGTTGTTGATACAACACTCAAATTAAATAATCCTATAATAACAACATAAGAACACTAGCCATTATTCTTCATCTGAGGTAGTAACATAACTTGATTATTGTCCAATAGCATAATTTGGGGAATACTCTGATGATTTTGACATTGGTTCGCGTAGTGTCCTAACTCCTTGTTGATGAAGCATCGTACATTTGAATCCTTTTTCTTACACTTATAGTCACATACTTGGTGTCCTTTTTCTCAACAATTATAACATACTCCCATTCCCTTCAAGCATTTTCCAAGGTAATTCTTTCCACAATTATCACATATGGGAAAATCCTTCTTTACCTTCTTCCCTTTATCTATCCTTCTCTCAACCATCCATTTCTTCTCTGGCATCCCTTCAAAGCCATAGGACTCCGATAATTCTTTACTTATATTATCAACACATGATACTATATCTTCATATGATGATAATACAAGGGAGAATATTTCCCTTCTAAATTCTGGCTTAGGAACATAAAAGATATGATTCTTCTAAATCTTTGGATCATGTGTATTGCTGGAGTTCTCATTCCTTCTACTGGGAGCCATTTCTAAACAATGTAATATACTAGATTAGTTTATGAATAGAAATAACTAATCCCAAACATGTAAAACACTTAACATAAATTAAATAGTTTATGGATATAATCTATAATCATAAAAATGTTTTCTTTGACTAAGTATATACTCATAAGCCCTTCATAATGGTTTGTAATGAAAATGATAATTATCCTAAGCATATCCCCCAGGAGTGTCGTAACCAAGATTGCCGTAAGGCCCATTGTCGTGCACCAGTTGTTGTTCGATTCTAGATCAAAGCGGTGTTTTCAGGTTTTACCCCTGGGTACATATGTGCCAGAGCCACCTCTATCTGCTTGTATCCAGACAGGGATGTATTTTCATGGGAAACTCACAAAATCACTACATTACTAAAATTCTAGGAAGTTATTCTATACTAATCCTCAAATTATACTTAGGGTAATGTTATCTAATAAGAGTTTATATAAATCTGGTTTCCAAGGTTATTTCTAATAATCCTCTAATACAAACTGTAACACCCCGACCCCAGTTACCCAGAGTCGGTGTATTATTTTAATACATTGGCATGATTACAAGGAATCAAGTCCTGAAGGACGGATCAGTTTTTCAGTCTTGGAAAATATATTACATACATGTCTGTTAAATTACATAAAAAACACCATAAATTATCTTTTATGAATGCCATTATTCCCTAGGCTTAACCCTTCATATCAATAACATTACACTTCTTGGAATCCTGGGAAATTAAAATATAGAATGGGGTGAGCTCAAACACTCAGTAAGGGTAAGCAATACAGCAGAAACATTCAAAAATAATCATAAACATTTAATGCAATGTATAAAACTAAAAAAATCCTTTTTAACTTTAACTTCTACATAATATGGCAGAAATAAAATGAAATAATTCCATTTAATTATTCACATGGATATTCTACTAATCAAATAATCACATTCAATATCAATAACCAATTTCATAACGATATAATGCATAATGCCGAACATTAATTTCTGTGTAAAGGCCTCGTGCCAAGACCTAAGGGATAACTGTTACCAGAACCCAACCTAGAGATCCTCTGTAACTGGACTCCAACCCATAGTGCCTCTAATAACCGGACACCAACCCGGAGTGCCTCTAATAACCGGACACCAACCCAGAATGCCTATAATAACCGGAAACCAACTCAGAGGGTCCCATGTAACTATACCCCAACACAAAGGGCTTACTTTTACCTATCCCTAACCCAGAACATACTAGTCCAACACATTCATCTTATGAAGAGGATGAAATATAACATAAAAATTTGTATTAAAACTAGCATACAAAATGAAAAAACATTAATCATAATCCATTAATGGCATAAAAATAACTCATCTGTAGTCAAACATATCACAATTCCTTAAATTAAATATGGAAGATTTGTATCATAATAAATCAACTTCAAACAAGTGTAAAATTTATCAAAGGATGTTGTCATAGATGAAATCAAAACTCTTTGAGAGAAATATCTCTTTTTTTGAAATCATTTAAAAGTAAAATAATTATAAAAGAAAACATTTACTTTTAAAATATTTTTATAATTATGTAAGGGAAGCTTCGACGATTTTATAATGGCGGAAAATAGTCTTACCCTCCGTATAAGTAAAAAAATGACATTCTTACCTTAATTCTATCGAAAAGGTTAAAAAAGACCTTGTTTAGATAATGATGGAAAGTTTCCTTTATAAAATTCTTATAAAAAGTAAAAAATGGTATAAATAAATTTAAACCAAATTATTTAAATTAGTAAGAATGTTTTGAAATACATTTTTAAGAAACATTGATGTGGATGATAAAGATTTCCTACTAGAAAATTACATATAATCAACCTCAGATAATGAAGAGATTGTGAAAATAAACCTTTCCAAAATTTAGTAACTTATGAAACATACACCCCATGAAAGATGTATCATATAATTAATATGTAAATACACTTAAATTAATGTTTATTACACAAGGAATACAATTATGGGCAGTATATACACCACACAATAGGTAATAGTGGAAATATGGCATGAATCTCATGGAAATAAGGAGTGAGATGAAAACCCCTTACCATGCACTTTCTTTTAGTTGAGGGTAAGTTTATCCTCCTATATGAAAACAATAGTATGTTATTTAATTATACCAGAACCATATTAATATTTATGATATCATACATTATTCATTTATGACTTTATACTACCCATTTAATAATAATTTCCATGTTATATTAATATTTCGCGTTATAATCGCTTTCATTATCGTACGTGTTTTAACTTGTTACTCTTGATTTTATCACATAGATCATGATTTAAATACTTCCAGAATATAAAACATGATTTATTTATCATATATATTAGAATATAAAAACTTATAATAGATGTATATATGAAATGGAAAACACCGTTTATGGAGACGGTAGTCCGTACGTACGTATAAACATTGTTTCTGTTTTCATAGAGTATTGAACAGAAGTAAGTGAATAATATATATGTAAGTACATAAATACTTATATATATAAATATATATATATCTCCAGTAGCATTATTATGTCATATATTACATACTTATTAGTAATATATGTTTTTATAATCGTTGAAGAATGGTGAACTTGGAAATGAATCTCATCGCATCGTGGAGACCGTAATCTGTACGTACGCACGAGAAAAAATGTCATTCTTTTGATATATAATTGGATGGTATATAATATATACAGAATACATAACATGTTATATTTATTATTTACATCAAATACACATCATTATTATATTCATTTAAATAATAATGCATTGAATAACAATTACACCACGACTTGGAGACGGTAAGCCATACATACGCACGTATGGTGACTTGTCATTCAAAGGGGGGATAGAATAATGATTTTGGATGTACCATATTTATAATAACATCACAGTATATAGAATATAAATGATTTATTATTTTAGAATGGACACAACAATGAAAAATTTATTGGAATAAGAAAGGAACTTGAAAGAGGGTGGTGAAATCATTACCTCTTCTTCGGGTTCTTCCCCTTGATTTGATCAAAAGGGCTCCATAGTTTGGATTTATGATCAAACTAAGTCCTCTAGGTTTAAGGGAAGATATTTTAGAGGGTATTTGTGCGGGGTTTGTCTGAGCCAATTGGCTTAGATGGTGTGAATTAAAGAGAAGGTGGAGTGCCCTTTTATAAGAGTGGTGAGGGGCACCTTAGGAAAAAATTTAATTATTATTTTATAATAAATTTATATTCACTTTATAATGGATAAAAAGTTGATTATTTAAAGTATAAGGTGGTTATAGGTCTAAAAAAACTCATCCAATAGGTTTTAGACAATTTAGGTTACCATTTTAACCTTATCATTTAGATTTAACTCTAAGTTAAATAATTTAACTTTTACCTTGTCTTCTTGTATTCCTACAATATATGGTTATTAAACATACTATATACTTTAAATAGAACCCCAATTGGTTCATTAGTGTCATATATATTATTATATAAGTATTTTTGCCGAACCTTATATTTTTAGGACCATTATATCAATTAATAATATAATATTTGTTTTATAAACTATTTTATTTCAATTTTGACACTATTTGGTATTTGTTTTTTGTTAAAATAATAACAAAATGATTACTTCAAAAAAATACATTTAATAAATCCTAACATGTCATGTTATACTATATAGTTCTTGGATATCATAAAAACTTTGAAATTATATTTATTTTAATATTTATAATATATTTTATTTGATTATTTCATGAATAAGGTAATTACTGCATCATCGTTGTGTCATAAACAAATTTATTTATTTAATGACTAAAAATTATAAATAAAATACCATGATGTAGGAACCCTTTTAATCTTTCTAATGAAAATTTATAAGAGAATTTATCTTATGTAAAACCCCATATTAAAAATGTTTTTTATTAAACATTGTTTTTAACTCTTTTAACTCTTCTTTGAATTATATAATAACAAAAGTCCTAATCTAATCCAAGTGGACCTAAATGAAAATATTTTATTCCTAAGGTTGTTTTTGGTCGAGATAAATTTGTCCAATATAATAAGGACATGTGTGAGGGTAATATTAATATCATTTTTACCCTTAATTACCCTATTTACTTTTAACCGTGGTAAATAAAATTTAAAAGTAACTATTCACCAAAAAAAATTCATCTCATTGAACCACATTTTACTCCTCGATATTAACCGTGTCTCTCGGATTTTCAAAATTCAGCTCACAGAAGCGGTAAAATTACGTTTTATGTAAATTTTCAAATGCTCCTAGGAGGTGGGTAAGTGACTGTTAAAAGTTCAATGGAATTTTTATATATCTAAAATTATTATAAACTGAATCCATTGAATTACATTTAACATAAATAGGTATTTAGTAACTATTTTGACTTTAAATAATTTAAATAAAATAAATATTTATTTTATTAAAAATTCGGTTTTAAACTATAACTCAGTGTTTTTCACTATTCATCAAAAATAAAGAGTTTTCAGAAAAATAATAAAAATTTACCCTAAGCTAATCTTGATATTCTGAATTAAATAATGAAGTATATTTTACCAAATTCAAAACATAGAAGATGCAATTTTTAATTTAAAAATAATTCCCACTGTCAAAACAAAAATCTTGTTGTTAAGAAACAATAACTATCAAAAAATTAACACATGTTTATGTCCGGTTTAAATGTGAAATTCTGTCCAATGAACAACATTGGATTAAATTTTTATAATATATTCTAAATATAATATAAAACCACTCAAATTTATAATTTTGCACTATTAATTATTTTGATTAAAAATGTTGTTTTTAATTAAAATTTTGTAATTTTCACTATTCATAAAAATATGAAAGTTATCAAAAAACTACCAAAAAATCTCCCTAAGCTAATTTTGATATTCCGAATCCAAAAATGAAGTCAATTTTGAATGATAAAATGTATAAAATTTTAAAAAATGGGTATTATAATTCATAATGGCTAGTTTGATTGGTTGTGGTGTGTGTTTGAACTCGAAGTTGCATACAACACAGGCTACTGTATTATTCAAAGAGAAGCATACTATGGAAGCTTAGGGTGTTACAAAATATAATTGAAAATTTGTAACATAAAAACATTTTTATGTGATAAAAATTTATCTTCTTTTTTTTGGTCCCCTTAGATGAGTTTTTGATATTTATGATATTTTATTTTATAAAAATTTTATGTTGTCACATTCATGTTTTAAATAATATTTCACTTTTAATATTGTGATAAAAATATAAATATATCGGAAAATAACAATTATTTTGAAATATAGGGGATTAATAAAAATTATGGCATTTTTTTAAAATTCATAGTGACAGAATAATTATATTTAATAATTACACAACACTGATCTAGTTCTTATTTTATGAATGGATATATCAAACAAATGTTAGGGAAAAAGTTAAATTTATTATAATTTGATAAACCTAATTTAATAAAATATTTTTTATAGATTATCTTGAAATAATAGGGATATAATAAAGTATTATTTTAGAAGATTAATGGTTATCTAGATATTTTTAAAAGTCTACGTAATGAACTGTGTTAAAATTGACAGTAAAGATATTTAATAAAAATTAGTATTCTATTAAATTATTTAACAATAAAAAATATTAACAATATAAAATAATTAAAATATGGACTCATGTGTGATAAATTTTCCATTAATGTTCTAATCTTCATAATACAATTAAAAATTACATCCATTTAATTTTGAAAATTTTTATACCTTAGTAAAAATTAAAATAGGTTATCTAAGGGTTAACTGAAATGATATTGTATAAATTAATTCCAAAATAGGTCTAATATATATTTTTAGATTATATTACAACCTTATAAAATATTATATTTTATTACATTGGTTTTTGGAGGTATTTTTAATGATTTTTAATTTATTAAAAAATATTTTTTTTATTTCTAAAAGTCCACATCACCTCAATTATAAAAAGGGACCTACACAATTTATAACATCACATTGAGACCTTTTGATAAAACATTACCAATTAAATTTTCTTATAAAATTTCTTATCTACATCCTAGAGGTCTTTTTCCTTTCAAATAACAAACCCAAGTCTTCCAAAGAAGTGATTTAAATGAATTTCTCCAAAGAAGATTTAATCGTCTTTACGCATTCATTCAAGGTTTATTTCCTCTAATTCTTATTTATGTTCCTTTTCAATTATAAATTAATAACTACCATATTATATATATATTTATATGTTAAAATGATTATAAAAGAATCATATTCCACAATGTATCCACCATATGAAATACAAAAGCATCGCGTGTGCATACCTATGATTTATCATCTCCATGCCATGGTGTAATATTTTTTTCATCAGCAATTTATTTAATGGTTATAATGAATTAAATAACATATATATGTATAATAATTAAAAAATGATTAATATATAATCTAATTCCTTACCATTTCACCCTAAGATTTATAATAACATCACCCATGCATATGTACGACCAACTACCTGTACGACGGGATACGATTCATTTTCCATGTTCACCATTGATTCAGGATTAAATAAATGTATAAATTGAATAAATAAAATATATATTGTATTAATATAATTATATAAATTATTTAAACATATCATATGTTTGAGAACAAGTACATACATGATAAAACAAGAGTAGAAAAATGAAGTTGTTAACACTAGAATGAAATGAAATAATAAAATATCCTTAACAAATAGATGATAAGATGATATAATAGAATCATATATGATATAATAAATTTTAATATGGATCCAGTGTAATTTAATAAAATTAATTAAACCATTATTCTTTATTTTGAGATACAAACAATGTATACTGGTCTTACGGTAAGGTTAAATTTTAAAATCTCAATATTATTCAGGATTGTCTATATATAAGTATATACTAAGAAATATTCATATTCCTTGTCCATGTTTCCTAAAAACGTTTTCCAATATATTTTTTCCTTTTATAATTGTTTCATGTCATTTTTAACAATATTTTAATTTTTACTAAATGATTTCAAATAATTTTTAGTTATTTTATGAACGAGGCACTTTGTGACTTTTTGGAAAAAAGGTATGAGAGGAATGTTTTTTACCATATATGACATGAATATATTTTATTTATTTAGAGATACCTTATTGTTTTTAAGCATCACGTACATGATTAGAAGTTTATTTTCTTTGAAAATTTTTTCTTTTAAAATTTCAATGCATCTTAATAGAGTAAAATATTTTCAACGAAGAAAGGATACATTCCTTGAGAATTATTTTCAGTTGAACTACAAGAATTATATACCATATAAGATAACATTCATTCATGATGCATAAAATTTAGTCGGTATATATTTCATAGATACTATCCATAATCATTCTGTGGTTGATTTATGATTATGATGAAATGATATTTTTGAAACCCATTTCTTTTCCATGGGTTATATTATGATTCAATTATGATTATGAAACCCATTTCATCCCATGGGTTATAATATGATTAAATATTTATGTTGTGGTGATAGAAATATGAATGATTTTTATTATGTTATGTTTGTTACCTATATCCCTATCCAATACATTGGGTATAGATTTATATATCATGATATTGATAGCACCAGAATGGGATGAGAACCCGATTCAATAATATAGGTCGAAACCATGACTGAAAGTGGATTAGTAAGGGACTTTGTCTTTTACAATGGTCTTGGTAGTGATTCTTGTATAATATGAAAATGATATTCAATGCTTATGTGTAATCCAAAATTTAATGTCTTAGGTTATTCTCCAATGAATTATGTTCATTGATTATTTTATAATTCATATATTATTATCTTATATGATTTATTCCATTACTCAATATCATGATCCTTAATATGCTATATAATATTTTCAAAAGTTAGTTTCCTTTTCTTATTCCCTTATGGTTACGTAATATTCTTTTATTACCCTTAATGAGAATCTGAGCTCACCCTTTTCTTATGTTTATTTTCCCCAATATACAATGAAAATAATTATGTAAGATGTGTAAAAACTATTCTAGTTATAAATGAATGAGAAGGATATGGTGTAGATGTTTTATTAGAAAAGTTTTATGTTTCCAGGTTCCCAATGATATTAAATCGATACGATTCTAGTATAGTGTATCTATGCTATATAATAAGTTTTCTAATATTTATATTTAATATCTAATTATGAAAATTATGGGCCATCATAGTTGGTATTAGAGAATAGTTTAGTTAACCATTAGAAAATATGATGAGAAAAGCTTATTAAGAACAGATAGAATAATTCAACATAAATGATACAATCAATGATTTTGGTAATGATCATTAATAACTTATTATTAAATCTAAAGTGTCCAAAATTTAATTTTTATATTTATTTTCCCTTTATTGTGTGGTTTTCCTGCTATGATTTTTGTTTCTCACTCTTTTCCTTTTTTAAGTCAATAGTTGAAACCCAAAAGAACCACATTAATGCCGAATGCGACCAGAAATGCAATAAATATCCACCTAAGATATAGAATGTTATACGAGAAAGAATGAAAAATATTCTTACTATAAACTCACATAATTATCAATATTTAAATCATGAAGGTCTTCCAAATGTTAAAAAGTGGTAAAAAAAATTCAGTCCTACATGAGGCACTATTCACCATCATTTAGTGGGTATTTTGATCATGTAGAGTTGGAAATATGGATTACTTCCACTGAAAAGATATTCTTAGTTATCCAATTTTCCAAACATGAGAATGTAATTTTTTATTTTATTATTTGGATGGTGAAGAGATTTAATGATAGATTCTTATTAAGAATCCATGAAAATGTGATGAAACTGGCTCTATGGAAAGGAATGAGTTCAAGAACAAAGTTTTAAATAAGTATATTCCACGAATTATTCAAATGAAAATAGTGGTATAGTTTTTGAGTATATGTAAATGTTTATGAATCTATTGTTAACTATGATGAAATTTTAAAAGATATACAACATATGATTCTAGAATTATCATTCAACATGACAGTAAGGTTGGTTAATTTTTATTTCCATAAAAACAAGTATGTGAGGGTCATAAACTATAAAGGACATCAATGGATATGAATAAATAGTTCAACATGATAACATGGTTGAGATGGATATTAGAGTAACTCCTGAATCTTATGCGTTTTATAAAAAGATAAAAATGGAATGTAAGAGAAAATATAAAACCCATTTTAAAAAGAAAATGATTTTTTTCTTTTATTCTCAAATAATGGAAAGAAACATGGAGGAAAGATTCATATCAGGACATGTAAATGTTTTAAGTGTGGAAAAGTAGGACAGTAAGAAATTATCTACTGATGTGATATGAAAAAATATAGGTAATGATTCGAATAGAGAAAATGCTGCATAGAATTAAACTCTTAATTTCAATGCCTGAAGTGAAAGGAAAATGGGTATTATGCTATAAAATGATAGAATCCAAGGGTTATAAATGATTATAAATGGAGGAAACATATTAAGGTAAAATAAAAAGGCATATTTCATGCAATCACTACTGACGATGTGGAGAATGAAAATGAAATGGTGAAAAGTACACTTACTACCTCCTCTAAAGTATCTAATGTTTTATTTGATTCTTGATCCACCCACTTGTTTATTTATAAATAATTTATAAATTTTATCTCCATATTAACTCAACAATTAGATATTTATTTCAATTTGATAACTCTTAATGGAATAACTACAACATCACATGTTTGTAATTCTTCTCCGGTAAAAGTTTGGGGGAATGTGATTCTTATAAATTGTGTGATCATTCATTTAGTTGAAATCAATGTTATTGTTTGAAATGAATGGATTTATCAATATGTATGTCAAATCAATTACATGGGATGGTAAATCAAGTTTCACATAAAAACAAATCCTTGATAGCCTATTGTTTTATTAATGAAATTTAAATTCTAATGGAAATTACCTTCAACATAAGTGACATAATTATTATAAATGAATGTTATCTATCTCAAATGGTGGGGGAGAAACACTCCATTTAGGATAGACATTTCATACAAGTTTTTTTAATGTATTTATGGA